>OY776278.1:27046049-27698903 GCA_963675445.1 Linnaemya vulpina
CTCACCGGCTCTCAGCTACTCTCACCGGCTCTCAGCTACTCTCACCGGCTCTCAGCCACTCTCACCGGCTCTCAGCCGCTCTCACCGGCTCTCAGCCGCTCTCACCCAGTCTCACCGGCTCTCAGCCACTCTCACCGGCTCTCACCCACTCTCACCGGCTCTCGGCCACTCTCACCGGCTCTCAGCCGCTCTCACCGGCTCTCAGCCGCTCTCACCGGCTCTCAGCCGCTCTCACCGGCTCTCAGCCGCTCTCACCGGCTCTCAGCCGCTCTCACCGGCTCTCAGCCGCTCTCACCGGCTCTCAGCCGCTCTCACCCAGTCTCAACGGCTCTCAGCCACTCTCACCGGCTCTCAGCCACTCGCACCGGCTCTCAGCTGCTCTCACCCACTCTCACCGGCTCTCAGCCACTCTCACCGGCTCTCAGCCACTCTCACCGGCTCTCAGCCACTCTCACCGGCTCTCAGCCACTCTCACCGGCTCTCGGCCACTCTCACCGGCTCTCAGCCACTCTCACCGGCTCTCAGCCACTCTCACCCACTCTCAACGGCTCTCGGCCACTCTCACCGGCTCTCACCGGCTCTCAGCTACTCTCAGCCACTCTCACCGGCTCTCAGCCACTCTCACCGGCTCTCAGCCACTCTCACCCACTCTCACCGGCTCGCAGCCACTCTCACCGGCTCCCAGCCACTCTCACCGGCTCTCAGCTGCTCTCAGCCACTCTCACCGGCTCTCAGCTACTCTCAGCCACTCTCACCCGCTCTCACCCACTCTCACCGGCTCTCAGCTAGTCTCACCGGCTCTCAGCCACTCTCACCGGCTCTCACCCACTCTCAGCCACTCTCACCCGCTCTCAGCCACTCTCACCCGCTCTCAGCCACTTTCAACCACTCTCAGCCGCTCTCAGCTACTCTCAGCCACTCTCACCCGCTCTCAGCTACTCTCAGCCTATTATAACTGTTTTACAAATATCGCCATAAATACTTGAATTGTTGTTGGTCTGTTTGCATTGTTGTTTTTGTTTGCAAGGTCAGTAACACACTTCAAAACACACATTTTTGTTGTTGTTATATTTTTTTTCTTGCGAAAATCCATCCAGCTGTTTGTTGTATTTATTTATCTATAAACAAAATTCTGCCCAGACACATACGATTCTTATTTATTTTTATAAATTTCTTTTCATTTTGATCTTTAATTATTTGCTTGTATTATTGTTTTTGAGATTTAAATAAATAATAAAAAGTATTTAAACATCAGCATTAAATGTTCGCTGATGATGATATATACCGGCTTGTTCTGCAAAACATCCGATTTGATATATCACGTGTTTTACAAGCACAATTGTTATGTTCTGGTGTTCTGTAAATCACACCTTTTTTATACACTTCACAAAAAAGTAAAAGGGTATAAATAGGTTTGTTATTCCGTGTGTAACTTCTTCGATATTAATATGGGACCCCATGAAGTATATAAAGGGTGTTTTTTATAGAGTGATACAAGTTTAAATCATAATGAAACATAGTAATATATTTTTGATATCAACGAAACGGGCTTTATTGGATAGAAAATTTTATGACATTAATGTTTAAATATGATTCCGGGCATGTGGCCGCCACGGCTGGCGCGTGCAAGGCGCAATCTGGAATACCAATTTTCACAAAGAGTAACATTCTGACCATCATCGTTTTTGAAGACACATGGGCCAATGACTCCGCCAGCCCATAAAGCGCACTAAACAGTGATTTTCTGTGGATATTTTGGTGTTTCGACAAAAGCTTGTGGATTCTCCCCACTCCAAATGCGACAATTCTTGTTATTTCCGTACCCATTCAACCAAAACTGGGCTTCATCGGAAAATACAATTTTGAATGGAAGAAGTGCACGATAAGTTGACGAACAGAACCATTATTTTGATTAAAAATTTCCACAATTTGCAAGCGTTGCTCTGGTGTAAGTCGACCCATAATGAAACGTCAAAGCGAACTAAACAAAAAGCAACTATTAGCTGTTAAATGGATATTCAAATAAAGCAGTGATGCCAACTCAAAGTTGTATCACTCTATGACAAACACCCCATATATTTTGGACTTTTATGAATAGTGAGACGATTGAGCGATGTCCGTCTGTCCATCTGTCTGTACGTGAAATCGGGTTTCTTAAGCTTCCTGAAGACTTCGTTCTTGGACTGATGGATTGCTAATGAACTTAAACAGAAAGGTATTGAAATTTAGAAAAATCTAAAATACGGTTCCAGAGCTGGGAAGCCTACACCTATTTCTCGATGCAAAATGAAAACCAAAAACCAATAATTTTTGTTTGTTTGTTTGTAAATTGAATCTATTTCATGCATTGGGAAGCCTCAATTGTCAATTAAAATCTAAAAATATAAATTTTTCTTCCAGGGAGGGGAAATTAAATGTTTTTTTTCACATTCAGTATTTTGTAGTACATGTAATAACTAAAATGTTGAAAAATTTTAGACATCATAAAGATTTGCACTGGTAAAAAGAAATTAAAAAAAATTAAACTTAGTTTCCAGGGGTGGGAAATTGATTTTTCATCAATCACAAAAGTAACCACAAATTCAACTGACGTTGTTTTTTTTTTTGCTGACTAAAACTGGTACTTAGAAGCAAAATTGGCACTTAAAATGTATATGTAACGCCAGACGTACGTTGGAGAAGGGTATATAAGATTCGGTACAGCCGAATATAACACTTTTATTTGATTATATTTTTCGATGTGATTTTCAATTGAACAGACAGTTTTCTTTATTTTTCTTACTATTTATTTCAAATTATTTTGTCAAATAAAATAAATCAAAATACCTGCAGCAAGACTATCGTTAAAATTTGAATGTTTAATAACTTTTGAAATTAATTTATATTTTTTATCTTTATTTCAATCAATCAATTCAGCAGCAATCAAAATTTGAAATTCAATCAGAAGAAAACCGCGATCTCAATAACAATTTTATAATGAACGATGAAGCCCATTTTCAGTTGAATGGTTTCGGAAACAACCAAAATTCTAAGCAATGGGCTACAGAGAATATAAGAATTCAGAGTACAAAAGTCACAATATTTTATATTATTTTGAACACAAAAAAAAAAAAAAAAGTTGGAGTAGTCAATAAGATCCTCAACTTATGATCCGAAAGTAGTGCCAATCGGGATCTTTTCTAATACTCTTTGCAACAGGAAGATAACTTTTTTGTTACTTTTTCAATGAACCCAAAGTCGTGCTCTCCAGATGTTAATTAATCTGATTTTAATAACTCATTTCCAATAATTTTTTAAATTAATTATGAAAAGTTGCTAACAGCCAATTCTCTGATGTCTCGGGAATACATCAGATATTTACGTGTCATTTGCCAACGTAAATTTTTAATTTCGAATCCACTGCAGACTTCTGCTAAATAGCGATCATTTATACAAACAATTAATGGTAATTTATCTATAACAATTTATTAATTTCTTATAATAACTTTATTGATGTTATATTGGTATTCATGGAAGGATAAAATGTGTGAGTGTTTTTGTGTGTTTTCGTGTTGCTACGCATTCGAATATCTCGTTAAATAATGTGAAAAATGTGTGCTAAAAATCAATATGGAAATAAGTGTAACTTTTGCACTATGGCCTGTTATATAAAATAAATCTCTAAGAAAATGTATTTAAATAAAATGTAAAAGAATATAAAAAATCTAATATAAAATGAAATAAAATAGTGCAAATGAAATATATTAAAATATAAATAAAATAATGAAAATAATATAAATAAAATAACTAAAATAAAATAAATGAAATAATACAATCATAATTAATTAAAATGCTGAAAACTGACTACAACAACAAAAGCGATATGATGCAGAATAGTGAACAGGTACGTGTAAAATCAGACTTTCTCAAATATTATTGAATTAGACGTCATATTTTTGTTCAAAATATCTTTTATAAAATCAATTTAGACAGCGAAATGGGCTAGTAAGCAAATGAACTTCTCTGCTCTCGTATATTCAAGGGAATAACTTCCGTGTTCTGAGAACCAAGAGGTCCTGTAAAAGTATTTGACAAGAAATTCCTCTAGAGATCGTGGGAGGTGGCAGTAGAATTTTATGTTAAATATTATTGCAGGATTTCTTAAGTCGCTGTTTTAGTGCATTTTTTTTGGTCTTTAGTAAAAACTAGCTTTTTTTTCTTTTCACATAAATTTCTATGAGTAGTTTTTGAATACAGAAGGCTTTTTTTAATTTAGAATAGTTTTCCTTTATTTGAAAATTAAAAAGCGACAGCACGCGCAAAAAATTTATGTTGTCAACACTCTAAATAAATTGTTTTTATATTAGAACAATTATTAGTTGTTGTTGTTCTTTATATATCCTACAACTACAATTAGAGTCGCAAGAAAGCCAACGAAGTGCAGAATTAATTTAAAACCTAAGAAAATAAAAAAGGAAAATTGATCGTCAGTTCTTGTTATGACTTTGATATATGTTTTAGACTTCTCATTTATTGAAAAGGATGTTTGAAATAAATTTCTTCAGTTATTCTAAGAAATGTTGGGGAAAGGTTCCCCCATGATCTGCATTAGCCCCAGTGAAATGCGCTTAAGAACTGGCTAAATCCCCTCAATTGATAATTTTGAGTTTTTTAGTAAGATTTCGGGAAAAAAATCTGTACGAAATTAAAATGAAAGAGAGAGCTTAAAATATAATTTCCAAAATATTTAACAATTTGAGAAGTAGTTTTAAATTCAATTTAATTGTTCGAACAGTATTTTGAATTCAAAAAGATGTCACAAATATTCCACAGCACCAGGGAAAGGCAATATAAATTTTACTTATTCAGATTACACAGTAGAGTGGGATAGCTGTTTTCGAAAGCCGCTACACTTTCATCAAGACCCCCTTCCTTCTATATTCTGAAACAATACATTGCTTATTCTTTGATTAATATGATAATTCTTATTACGTGCACACAATTAATCACCCTTTATCATATTTGGTGTATTCGCTGCGAAATTTGTCAATTTGTAATAATAGATTAAAGAATAAAAGGAAAGAAATTTTTTAGTTGCTGAAAACAAACGCCAAACGCGATAACGGCGAATTTACCCTCATTTAGTTAGAAGCTCAAGAGGTAGATGTGTAAATTATTTCAAGTTCACCACCATTCATATTAACTGGCTGTTAGAATAATACATTCTAATCGGAGCACATTATTTTGTCATTTAAGTTTTACGTTGTATTTTAAAATTAAAGCTCTGTTGTCAATTAAAAGTGTGTTATTAAATAAATCGTTTATGTATAAACAGCCACCAATATTTTGACTCATTTCAATGATTTATGTCTTAATTCAGCAGTCCGACCGACAATTATTTATATATTGAAACAAGTTTTAGTAACGTTGAACGTGTTACACATTCCATAAACGTTATATATGTTTGCAAAACAGATAATCTAGATTAAATTGAAAGAGATTTTTATGTTAAAAAAAAAAAAATCAACGCTCATTTAAAACGTCACTTTCCTGACAACATATTTTCCATCTAATTTGACAAGTTGATCTCCTCGGCATATGTTGTGTGACTGATGTTTGCCGTTAAAAATTATTTGTTCTTAAAGTTAAACTAAATTATTCAATAATTAATTTTCTTTTCTTTTATTTTAATGATCACTAGAGATCAAAAGAGTAAAAAACAAAGAGCTGTTTTTACATCAATATTAAATGATTTACTTAAGGTGTGCCCACACTTGCCAAATATTTGGCCAAAATAACGCAACCACTAAATTTTAGTTGGAAATATTTTAAATCAGACAGATATTCATTGAGTCAAATATAGTCCATCATAGAGTTTATTATTAGTTGAGTATGAAACTGTTTAACTTAATGAACAGTCATCCAAATCAAAATAATTTTTGGTAGTTTTTAGTGGCTACGCTTTTTTGGTCAAATATTTGGCATGTGCGAAACTTTAAGTTAAAAATTTAATTTAAATTTTATAGAAAATGTTAACATCTCTGTCTATCTATTAATTTCTCATACGTAAAAGCTTCAGGCCAAAACAATATAAAATGAAAAAAAAAAAATCTGGCAAGACTTGACTCATATGTAAAAAAAAAACTATATAAAACACGGATTTTTGGCAATTTCATTTGCTCAAACTTTCAAATAAATTGGCTACAAAAATTATTAGGGTACGGTACTACTCACAGTGTACTTCGCACACTTTGATCCTACAGTCTGGTTACTTATTTAGATGAACAGACAATGACATTAACAGTTCATAAATAATATTTATTTTTTAAAGGTCAGTTGAGAGAAACAAGAAATCCTGGCTACGGTCTGCCCTATAAAGAAGAGTTATCAGTCTTATGAATAGACTTAATATTTAGCGGCAGCATGAAAGGCGAAGTATAAACTTTTTTCGTGTAAATCAATAAATTTCAAATTATCAGAAATATTTTAGCATTTAAATGAGTCGCTACCTTGTGGCTGTAATGACTGTCGCTTAACACCCGGCAAGATATACATTTTATCACTATAAGGATTTCCAGTTTCAGCAAATGTTGTCCACAATGCCATCATGCGTTGAATGCATTGATGTTGTTGTCATGTTGGCTTTGGCTAAAACTGTGCTGAAGAGACCTGCAAGTTCAGTGGTGTGTGCAACAGCAGCAGTTGCAGCGGTATCCAGCTGACTATCAGCATCACGAGAATGCATTGAACGAAAAGGACTAACAAGTTTGGTGGCATCAATATTAAAGCGGCGTAAGAATGCAGAAGATTAACGTTCATATTTTAAACGTGCATCACTGGTTTTTTGCACGGCATGTTAATCTTATGAATTGAAAGTGATCTAACAAATTATTAGTTGTGTGGAAAGATTTTTAAGTGAATAAGGCCATTTGCAACTTCATAAATTCTTTTTGAGAAAGTTCATTCGCCTTGTGATTTGAACTCTAAGCAACAGCATGTCCTCCCTCCTAATTGCACTCAGGGTTACATATTTTCAGAGCTCCTATTTGGATACATATTGACACAACTTTTTAAAAGCTTTAAACTCTTGATTTTATTTCTAAAAGTATCTAATAATATAGAATAAAAATATGGAAAACGGTTGATTCTGAAGGCCATCCCAGAAACTTCGCTCAGAAACTATCGTGGAGTAGAGTCTTATGATGTTGTGTGGTGGTCAGCTCTTAGAGCTAAAATACTATTTTTTATCTTTCAAACGTTCATAACCTTTTATAAATCAACCGATTTTTACGTGATAAGTGGTTGTTGAAATAGTTTTCGAGTCCTATTAAAAGAATCGAGAATACCAACTGATCAGATAGAAAATATCGGATTTTTTAAGAACCAGTTCTTTCGAATTTTTGTCGTTTACGATATATCACGACTGGATTGACCGATTTGGATGCAGTTTGTCAAATGCTGACTGGTTAGCGGCACGATCGAGGCAGGGGTTTATAAATTATTTCATAACCATACCCATGAATGTATATATTTTCCTATTTATTTTGAGTTTCACTATTGTGAATAGGTTGTACTGCATAGCAAATTCAGTAGAATTCTTTATGAATGACATTAGTTTGGTTTGATTCGATCAAGCAGTTCAAAAATTATAAGAGGGTCACATACACATACACACATATGCACACATACATACAGACATATTGATGGGCTCTTAGAATTAGTCAGGGCAGCTTTCTAGAACCTCAAAACGTCGACATCTGATCAGGACTTGGGGTTAAAATGAATAACTTTATAGTAATAATAAATTAAATATATAATTAAATATATATTATAATAGTACAATGACCGTATGTCAAATAGTTAATTTATTAACAATATAATAAAAAATACTATTAATAATAAATTTTTGAAAATTTAAAATTTTCTTAATAGGCGGTTAAAATACAATAAAATATGAGATATAAAAAAAATTAATTAATGTAAAATTGGCTCCTAAATAGTGAATATGTTGTTTCTCCAAGAATTTCCGAACATATTTTCCAGAGTCTTATCGAGTAGAGTTGAGCATTTCGACTGCAGTAGAACTCCTTTGCACTGCAGCGGGATGCGTTGTAAGGAAAGCAAATAGTGCTTCTAACTGAAGTAGTGAACATTAAGACCACAATGCCTGAGATACAGAACTGGACTCAGCATTCGGTCATGAATATGGCGTGGAACTATTCATAAGTAAACAATGGCTACGATTTTTAGCAAATATTTGACAAGTTTGAACGTACCTTCACACTGGGTAGATCTAACTACTGTATATATTTTTCTTATGAAAATTGGATATAGAAACATTTTTAGTTGATGCTTTTTATATGTGTCCTTGCATTTTGAATATGTCTATATAATATGTGAGCAGATTTTCCAAACAAAAACAACGTATTTTTCTTAAAAATTCTATAATTCAGCCACATATCACTTTATTATATTGCATTGGGCCCCAATTAATTATTCATAAACTAATCTCTGAATTGTGTGTATTGAAAGCGTTGTGTTTTTCTTAGATATTAATGATTTTTTCTAAAATCACTTGGATGAGTAACTCAGGTGATCCGAAATTGCTTAATAACTTACACGGTTAAAAATGAGTTGAAAATGATGCGCGCCTACAATGTCAACAATAACCATCTTCATATGAAAATAACTAAAATTGCAAATGGAATTTAAAATGGCAACTCTGCTTGAAATGCCTAAAATTTTAGTACCTTCTGGCTCTCCGTCGCAATCGGTCGTTGTTCATTATCGCTCGTCTTAATTTAATGTAATATCCAGTGCAAGTGATTAAAAATGTGATATATTCAATATTATTTATTAATTAATATGTGCAAATAAGTAATTACTTGTAGGTGTTGTGTGTGAGTGCTTATTATCTATGAAATTCTAAATTCTTAAGTTGCAATCAATGCTAATAAAATTGCAAACATCCAACTGCACACACATAATTATGATGTATGTGCGGATGAATGAAGAGAATAAAAGAAAATAAAATAGCCTTGTTGTTGTTGTTGATATTCTCAAGTGTGTATTCTTACATAACCAAAAGCCCTTGTTTCGGGAGAAGTTATCTTCTTCTGCTTATTATTGTGTCAAAGTGTTTTGTTGTTGTTAGCATTGTGCACTTAAATACGGAATGTTATTTAGAGGTGCCACTATTTCAAATATTGTGAATAAAACGGTTGTCGGTACGGGCAGTAAAAAAGAGTAATACCTATCCGGGCAATAAAAAACATTTTAAAATGACTTAAATGTATGTAAGTAAAATTAAATGTAAAATATATTGAATTGAAATTCTTATTTACATTTTGTTTTCTCACTATTTGGAACAACTTCCAAGTTTGGATTTTTATAGTCTTGCACAATTTGCTTAAGCTTTTGTTAAAGTTTTAAATTTTTTTCAAACTTTGGGCGGGTCTTTCAGATCCTGGTTAAACTGGGTTTAATTAATTCGCAAAGCAATTTGTACCATTTTCACCAAAGTTTGTTGGAACAACTTTGTTGTGCTAAAATTTTGAATTTTCTCGACATCAATTTCGATTTGTTACTATCAATCTGGATTTTTTCAAATTCCCGTTACGAAAATTTAAAGTTATTGGGCTTAGCGCGTTTTGCAAAAAATCTGGTTCTCATCAGATCTCAACGTTTTGAGATCCTAGAAAGCTTTCCAGACTAATTCTGAGAATCCGACTTGCTTTCTTAAAAAATTACTGAAAACTTCAAAATTATGTATCTGATTAGTTAGTGTTGCCGCTTCTTCTATACTAATTTATTCTCAATTCAAACTTTTATTATTCAAAAATAATCTTAAAGGGGTTTCGTTTGGTTAATATTAAACCCTGGTTATAATTTTGGTTAATATTAACTCCTAAGTTTTACACATTACGGTTACTCTTCGCTGAATCGGCGAGCAATTTTAAAAAATAATTCTAGCGGAACAATTTTGGAAGTTGAAAATCAACAAAAATATCTTTAGTTGAGTATTTTATTAAAAAAATAAATTATAGCACAAAAACATTTTATCTCTCTTAAAAGTTGATACGAATTTGAGCAAAATAAAAGAGTTACATGGTAAAGAGTAAATGAGCTTCGACGATCAGTAACCATCCAGGGTTAATAATAACTTATTTTTAAGTTTCCCGAAGTTTTATACCTTTTTATGGAACTTTCAATTACTTATTTAAATTTTGTGCATGAGCTAAGAGATTCTGGCACTTCAGAATAGTCCATGATTTGGCGTAGTTTCTATAGAGGGAATAGGGCCTCGAGAAGTTCAATACAACTTTTTAAAGAGCATTTAAAGTCTTTATTTTTCTCATGAATACCGCAAATTATTTGTGATATTAAATGCTGGCAATTAATTATTGTTGCATGAAGTCTTGTAAATATTTTTAAAATTTTTATGTGTTAAACTTTTTTACTTGTGTTGTGAAGCAAAAGAATTTTTAAGCAACAACAGGGGTGGTAAAAATTGTATGTCTTAATTGTTATTAAATCTGGAAAATTTCGATGTTAATTCAATGAAAAATTTCATTATAATTTAGCCAACATCACGATTCGTTGGATTGATGAAACAAGTTCCGTTAAAATTGCTTCAATGAAAACTTCGTCAAATAAATAAAATACTTTCGTTGATGCTAAAAACTGATTTCATTGATACAACAGTGCAATTTCATTGAAACAAAGTGTTTTATCAATAGACAAAACACTTTCTTGTAATAATTTCATTGATGCAGTAAAATCAATTCATTGATGAAGTGAAATAATGCCATTGATTTAACGCACGCAGATTTAATTCAATTTAGATTTTCTCAGTTAATTTATTATATACAAAGCGATCTTGTTTATAGTGTCGTCAATTATATCCTCATGCTGTATTTCGTTGATTGAAAACTATTTGAGAATTACCAAGCAAAAGCATAAAAATTTAAATTTTTAGAAAACACTACAAAAAAATTTTAAAATTTTCATTGATTTAATGAAGTATTAGCGTTAATCCAATGAAATCAATTTCATTGTTGCATTGAAATTATTCATACAAAACAATTTTTGGTGGAAATAACGAAAAAATTTCGTCGATACACCGAAATATCGAGTTTTTATTAATAATTTTACTTTTAAAATATTAAAAAAAAAACACTTAACTCCGTTGAAGAATATTTTTAAGCAGGAATTGACTTTTCATCGCTAAATATTTAAAAAAATATTTAATGCTTATAAGCTGTTTATAAGGCACATTTTCAAAGCGAAATTTGTTTTATAAACAACTTATAAGCAAATATTTAAATATAACTACAGCTGACAACAGCTCAAATTATCAGCAAATTTTAAGGATTTATTATATCAGATTTTTATAAGTTTAACAAAATCTGCATTAAAACAACGAATATATTTGATAGATACAATAATATTCCCAACTTCTATTAGTATTTCCAGTCTGAAACTATTAATTACAAACTTTAATTGTATGATAGAATCAAGAAAAGAATGTAGTCATTAATTCAATTAAATATTTTTACGAAACAAGGAAACCCCTTCACAAAATTCGTGAAATTTTTATTAGAATAAAATAAATTTTCTAAAATTGTTTCGTTGTATTTATGAATTGAAATTCTTTTGGCGCACGCAAATATTTTCATCGCCATGAGCGGTTATTAATAACAACTTTAAACAAGTCCTAAATGAATGTATTGGGTGTACAAATTAGTTCGGTCCGTTTTAAAAAGACGGCTCTGGCTGTTATGAATGTTTTATTCTGACAGTTGATCTCGGTGGTTTCAGAGAGGTTAGACATCTGTCAATAATATTCCGTTCCCATAACTTCGAATTTCGTAAACGAATATGTTTTTAATTTTTTTTGAACATGTCAAATTTTGTGTTAACTAAGCAGAATCTGCGGGAGGTTTTAATTTTTTGCTTCAATTAGAAGAAAAGTGCAGCGGAAGCGCATCGAATGCTTGTGGAAGTTTATGGTGATAATGCTCCAACTGTTAAATCATGTAGGGAATGGTTCCGACGTTTTAAGGATGGTGATTCAGCGTTGAAGATTACTCGATGAAGATCGAAGTCAAACACAAGAGGAGCTTGAAGATAGTTTAGGAGTGACTCAACAAGCAGTTTCTGTACGATTAAAGTCCATAGGAATGATTCAACAACATTACAAAACAGGGATGATTAAGGGGAAAGAAATATTTAAATTAGGTGGCTGTTCCCAGAAAAAGACGAAAAGAAAATAGTAAAATCAAACGCTGTTTTTCATCATTTTTGAATCTTCCCATGACAAGCGTCATGACTAGCGTCGGACTAGCGTCGGACTAGCGTCGGACTAGCGTCAGACTAGCTTCGGACTAGCGTCGGACTAGCGTCGGACTAGCGTCGGACTGGCGTCGGACTGGCGTCGGACAAGCGTCGGACTAGCGTCGGACTGGCGTCGGACTAGCGTCTTTAATTTTTTATTATTTAATTTTTGCTATATTTATATATAGGCTAATTGTTCTTAGTTATCTCAGAAGGACATGATGATAAATATTCCTAGGCACAACGGAAAGTTGGTTAAATTTTGAAAAAAAATTGCAGCACTCGACGTATCCGCTTTTTAGTTTTTTAAATACTTTTCTTGGGGCATATTGTAATTGCATTTAAAGGATATAATCAAAAGATATATTTAGTCTGACGCTAGTCTGACTAGCGTCGGACTGGCGTCGGACTAGCGTCGGACTAGCGTCGGACTAGCGTCGGACTAGCGTCGGACTAGCGTCGGACTAGCGTCGGACTAGCGTCGGACTAGCGTCGGACTAGCGTCGGACTAGCGTCAGACTTTCAAGCAGAAAAAATTGACCCCAAAATTTTATTTTTTTTATTTGCATACCAGCATAATACAATACTTTTTACACTGAAGTCAAATTGTCAATTTCTGACTTGTAAACAAAAGTAAAAATCTATCAGTGTTGCCAATATATCTTTTTGATTTACTACTGTGGGTAGGTAATAATCGATTACGATCAAGTATTGTAAACGAATCAAATCTTTTACTTTATGTGAAGAGTAATAATTTTCGTAAATACATTTTTACAGGAATGATAAAACTTTCAAAATTTATTTATATTGTAACCGTTAACTTTTCATAAAAAAAATGAACCAGCGAACCAAACGTAAAAAAACAACAATTTTTGGTTCAATTGTACCACAGTGGCAACTGTGGCCCAGAGTGTTTTTAAAAACGTTCTTTTCATTTTCACTTTATGTAAATAACGCTGGTCAACTTTAACGGCCATAATGCGGCATTTTCCTACACATGAAAACTACAATATTATTTCTGTTTTATCACTATTTTATAAGGCCATCGTTTTGAACATCCAACAGAACATGCTGATGTAGCCAAACGCTCATAAATACGATCGATATGGAACGTAATAATTTCATTTGCCATTTCCCTAAAGTTTGTTATGCTGCTGACATACTGATTAAGCGCGCAAGTTTTCTTGCATTAATATTTGCGAGTAGATATTCATATTTAAATTCGTAATCTTTGGTTTTATATATTGAAGCGCAGTACTGGGGAAATGGACCATAAATTGTTTATGGGAAGGTGGTACTACTTATGGTCCATGCATATTGATTTTTGTTCAACTGGACGTGACCTCAATGATCAGTCGGTTCCACTATTCAAATTGATATTAAGAAAACTTTAGCAAAACTACGCTGTTCCATCAAAATGATGATGATGGTGGTTGCAAGTTGTTTGAAAATATGCAACGAAGAAGATTTTGTGTGAACAAAAATTTTCAACTTTTTTGTCTTTCACTGAAGAAATATTGTGTATTGAATTTGCACTAGACCCGTGCCTACATGTGAAGAGAACCGTTTTAATTTGATTGAAAAAAAAAGGAAGTTGAGTTAATTTTTTAATGTGTATTCCTTTTGGCATACAAGTGGAGTAAATGAGAATTTTAAAAATGTTGAACAAGAAATGGATCAGAAAGTAGATTTACTGGCAAGCGAAATAATCCAACCAAATTCATCGTCATTTATTTTTTAATATATTTTTAAACCATCAAGTTAAAGTGAAAGTCAATGGCTTAAATTTTGGCGTTTAAATTCTTTTCAAATCTGAATATTAATTTTTTTAAATCAGTGATCGCTTCCACAAAAGGTTTTAATTATTCTGTCAAACATTTTGTCAACCAGCTCTTGTTTGCCTATTTTGAAATATTTAAAATTTTTCAAATCAATTCCCGGCTAATTTATTCTTACCAAATATTTAATGCCTCATTAGCAACTGACTTTATTTGATTTTTGTTTTAAATGATCAGTGAGACGGTTTTGAATATCTCGCTATTAGGCAAACTTGTCGTTGGCACAAAAAAATAAATAGACCAGAATCGAAAACTGGATTGAAATGCAAATATTTGTCAGTTTCCAAAACATGTTTAATAAACGTTTGCTAACAGTAGTAGAGTTTCTCAATAAACATTTAAGGAGAATAATAAAAAAAATTTTAAACCAAATTTTTCTAAACAAAACAAATGCTCTTTGACCCAGTTTTGATACTCTAACCTCCGCTGAGAATTAAACATTTTAATACAGACATTTAGTTTGGCAAAAAGCTTTTATGCAACGTTTTCCTTTATTTCGTTGTTCGATAAGTGTTTTGGTTTTAAAGGTGTGTTGCCGTTTGCAAATTTTCCTAAGTACCTTTTTATTGCCAATTGTATTGTTGTTGTTGATAATTGCACGAGTAGTTAGAATATAAAAAAAAAATTAAATATGTCGTCATAGACCAAAACTGACAATTAAGTAGGCATGAAATACTATTTTAGTATGCAGCCGCACGTTTTAGTTTTGCTTTCAAGTTCTTTACACGTACTTCTTGTCAAAATTCCTTTCAGTTGACATCTGCGAAATAGCCCGCACATAAATTGAAAGCAATTTACTATTCAAGTTGTCATCAAAGACATCGAATTTTTATCACTTTAACCCGTTTTCTATTTAAGTGATTTTGAACTGCATTTATTTTTATACACTTCAGATAAAAGTGAAAGGTTCGTCATTCCGTGTGTGATTTCTTAATTAATTAATATAGGACGTCATGAAGTATATATATATATATTCTGGATTCTTATGAATAACGATGACGATTGAGCGATGTCCGTCTGTCTCTACGTGATATCGGTTTTTCCAAGCCCACGGGAGAGCAGACTTCGTTCTTCGACTGATGGATTGCAAATGAATTTAAATAGAGTCGTATTGAAATTCAGAAAAATCTAAAATACGGTTCCAGAGCTGGGAGACTTCCACATATTTCTCGACGCAAAATCAATACCAAAAACAAATAATTTTTTTTTGTTGGTTTATAAATTAAATCTATTTCAGCTTTGGGAAGCCTCAAGTATCTACAGAACACTAAAAAAATTAAAATTTTTACCAGGGTTGGGAAATTAAATGCTTTTTTTGGCACATGCTTAAGAATTCTTCTTATAATTGAGTAAAAATTTAATCCTTTTCAAAACTAGACGACTTTACTTAATATTTTTCCTGAAGAAGAACACCGAAGGTGTTCGAAATATCGAAATAATAAAATATTTACAAATATAACGAGATAAAACATAATAAGAGCTTTATTTTCGAGGCTTAGACCTAGAGCCTGAAGAATAATTATGAGAAGAATTTAAGTAAAAAACAAAGTCGAATAAAATACAAAAAATAATCGTCATGTTTAACAATTTTAAGTTTTCCTTAAATAAAACCGTTTTATATATCGTTAAGAATTGCATTGGTAGAAGGAAATAAAAAAAAATTAAAATAAAAATTGCATTTACAGGGGTGGGAAATTGATATATGTATTTGTTTATTCAAAAAAGTAACCAAAACGGCAACCGCGGCGGAAGGTATGTAAGATTCGGCATATAACGCTCATTCTGGTTTAGTTTAATCTGCTTGGAAAGCGTGTAAAAATACTTACACACTAAGAACATGAGCCACACCAATACGGGTACTATGTGACGTATGAGTAATAAAATTAATAATAATTATGTATACGCGTGGAAACACAATAAAAACAAACAAACATACAAGTGGAGTTAATAAAGAGCATAAAATAAATGTAACTGAATTTGCCCCAGAAGCTCTAAACACTTAGACGACAGCAGACTTCACAACTTCACGGCTTCAAATGCTGCCAACTTCAAATGCTGCTCTGAAGTCAGCTTCATAATTATTTTGAAGACAGCAACAACATAATAATCAGCTGGTGTGTAAATCAATTTCAAGTTGAAGGGATGCCGCATTTATATTTTATAATGAATAATATTAAAGTTATTGATAAAAACTGTAATAATATCACAAAAAAACTATAAAAACATATACATTTATTTCTTTATTGTATTTTTGTAATGTTCTTTTATGTTTAATATTAAGAAATAAAGTTTTTGTTCTAATATGTCCAATTTATATATATAATGGCAACTCTATATTTGCTTATTGCTGCCCGTCAAAATAGAAAATAGCCTAAGTTGGCAGCAGCAGCAAATGCTGTTGTGCAGTCCTGCTGCTATGCTGCCGTCAAAATAATCGTTTTCATTTAAACACATGCATTTTATTTTTGACATATTGCTGCTTGCTGTCTGCTGTCGTCTATGTGTTTAGAGCTAGACCGATAAATTTCAAACTTTTCTATAACACAAAAGGAAAAAGAATTCCAATAATAATAAAAATAATATAATATTTTTAATTCTTTCTGAGCAAAAGATCCACTCTACTTTTTTGTATAAAAAACTTATAAATTCGTTATGTTAAAATAAAAGAATTTATAAGTTTTTTATATAAAAAAGTACAGTGGATCTTTTGCTCAGAAAGAATTGAAAAATAAAAATCAATAAGATCGAAGTAATTAGAAGAACAAAATAATATAATTTTACTATAGAGGATATAAGACATTTTCAATTCAACTTGGGAATCACAAAAGTTTTGGTAATAAAAAATTAAATCATAAAGATTTTTATTTTATAGAAAATGTCGTACGATAAATTTATTCTTCAATACAATTAAATTTTACCTGAACGTTAGTAGACAATTTACAAATGCATGGTTGTATTAGTGAACAGGTGAAAGTGTGTAAGAAATTGAATCAACACTTGAATGCAAACTTGAAGCGAAATGTGGCTACCAGATTACAAAATATATAATTTAAAAGCAATTCTGAAACTCTCTAAAATCTTACTTTTACAAGAGTATTAACATAATCATTATGGGTAACTCCATGTCAAATAGACAAAAAGTTAGGAGCGACTCGACCTTCGATTTGAATGACATTCGTTCAGGGGCCCTTTTACGTTCCTTCTTTCGCTGTGGATGACATTCGGTCAGGGGCACTTTTTAATTCATATTCGAAATTTCACAATATCAGGTTAAAAAAATATCTTCATTTTTTGTAAAAGTGTAATATCTGTAAGGTTTTGAAATTTCGGGGCTTTGATTATTTTAATATAATATTGATTGAAAAAATTATATTTAAAAATAAATATTTTTTTAATTTCTTCGTTTACGATAACCAACAAACGGATTAACCGATTTTGACCCCGTTTGCAGTGATCGGCGAGGTTTTTAAATATCAAGCGCTATTTAGTTCCTACAAATGTTCGTTAAAGCTGTTTAAGACTTGTTCCAAGAGACCGGGTTTGTATTGTTTTGTTTCCAAGGTTGTTTGTAATACCTTGAAGTCTGACGGTGCGAATCTGTTCAAATTCTTAGGATGTTTAAGTTCAGAAACGCTCTTCAGAACATTTGATTCTGTTCAGCTGGTTCAAAAGTTATACACACACCCATACATAGAGCCATAATGACGGGCTCTCGATATCTGCTAAAAACTCGTATTTTTCAAAATGGGGTTAAACCAAAACCTGTCGATTTTTTCAAATTTAAAACTTCCCTGGCGGAAAATTCATTCAAAAATCTTATTGCCCGATCAGACCCCTTACAAGTATTAATAAGTATTTCTTACTGTTTTTTTTTTTTTTTTGAAAAATGTAATATCTGCCAAGTTTTTAAATTTGAGGTCCTAGATTATATTATAAAATGTTACCTAAAGTAAACAAAAAAACACAACTTTCGAAATTTGGCAGCTCTAAGGAGAAAAAAAATCAGTGAAAATTAAAAAAAATTGTTTGAATAATTGCATTTTTGAAATTTCATAGTTATGCAGATATTACATTCTTCCCAGCAATAAAAATGGTTCTTATTTTTTAAATTTTGTAGCCTTAAGAATTGTTTTTAAAAACATTTAAGAATCGGTTCTCTGTAGGAGATGGTTTTTGAGATATTGAAGAAAGTAACCTGAGCAAATTTGGTCAATTCAGCGAAATCATCTTATTTTGAATACGAAGTAAATTTAGCAAAAAAAAAAACTATTTTTTTTCCTTTTTTACAGTTGAAATACTAAATAGAACGAAAATTAACCTCCGACCGGTTGTCATCTACATCGAAAGAGGCCGTCCTTAACTCCTTGTCCGTTTTATTTAAATATCTGAATAAATCCAAAAGTTCCACAAAAAGATTTTGAATAGAAAAAGTTCCAACTTCTTTTTAATACATGAATTGATAAAAAGTGCTTTTCTATTCCATTAATAATTTATTTATGAAACGTGTTAACAATGAAATTTTAAATGTTTGATTTCAATTGTCATTTCTTGTTGTCAATGCAAAAGTTAAGTTGCTCAATACAATTGACATTCTTTTATTAAATTAAAATAAACAATTTTTTTTTTGCTGTGAAAAATCTAATTCTTTTTCTTCCATTTTTCCATTAGAAATCCCTGCATTTAGGTGTGTCTTGCCAACGACTGACTGGTGAATGAGTGAATATGTGGATGCAGAAAAGAAAGAAAACAAAATTTTAAATGCATTTAACGTTGATTGTCTTGATGCCTTAAAAATTTTGACGTTTCTTTCTGTTGTATTCAAATGACTCACTTTGCGTTTAACGTTTTTCTCTGTTTGTCTGTGTGTTTGTTTATTTGGCTCCGTAATTTATAAGGTGAGTTGGGGTATGAGCGATCGATATTCAATAGCGATGGTTTGGCAAGTTTTTTCTTCAATCAATTTTCTTTTTGCATTTCTAAGTTCAATAGCATTCATTTACAATTTTGACAGTTGGCAAACATTGAAATTTATTCTGTCCCATTTAGTCACGGGCCATGGGCAAGAAACTGGGATGTGTCCCGGGACAGGCATATAATATATAACTTCTAAAGGAATTGAATCATGGCAGTTTGCTCAGTTGTAGGCAATTGATGAATGCAGAGTCAGTACCAAGTTTTACACATACAAACACACTCGTTTTAGATATTAAAGTCTTGTTGATTTAATTAACAATTTTTATTTAATTAACTAAAAAAATTATATTTTTAATTGTCCGTAATATAACACACTTTCATTGCAGCCAAGCAATGCTTCTCCTTTTTAGTTCTGAATCTTAGAGAGGGAGAGAGATGTAGAGAGAGAGAGAGAGAGAGAGAGAGAGATAGAGAGAGAGAGGAAGAATTGGGCAAGTAAATATTGCTGCCGTTCATTGTTTTTAGCAGCTGTTTTTAGTATAAGAGCTGTGACACACGTTACATTAGGTGCAAGTTTTTGAAAAATCGAGCTGTTGCCAGTAAAAAAAAAAAAAAAATATAGAATACGGTTGACCCGTAACTTTCCGCTGATTTGAAGCGGAAAGTTTTCGTAACCTGGTTTTTTTGCCATTCAATGCTTTTGAGCTCTTCTAGCTGATTCACTATTATTTTTATTTTCAAATAAATCGATTCCCCCGTGATAAGCTGTCACTGATGTAGTTTTAGATTCCTATAAAAGAATCGAGAACACTACTGACCTGGAGCCAAATCACTAACTGATCAGGGGCCGTGATAGAATTAATTCGATCGAATTCTTAGTTTTTAGGATCGTGGCATTCGATAACGAGTTGTCGATTGAAAAAATCAAGGGCCAAATCATAATTTATATACAAGTTTTGGTTGCTTTGGAGTGCCATGACTTGAACCCTGTTACATTTCTTAACAAATTTCGATTCGAACGCTATAGAATCCCGTGATCCGGTTATTCGATACATCACAAAGTTTCAATCGACACGAAACTGTACTTGATCACACGTGTACGACGATTTGGCCCCAGATATTTAATTTCGGAAATAAAATAAATATAAAATTTCTTGAACTTTTTAAGCTCACGATATCTCACGAACAAATTAAGGGATTTCGAACCGATTTGTAGTGACCGACGTGGTTTTTAATCTCTAATAGTTTCTGGAATCGATCGGTAAAGCCGTTTAAAAGTTATTTAAAAAAAAATCACTTTAAAAACAGTTTTTTTAAAGTTTTTTGAAAATTTCTTGAAATCTACAGGTTCGAATCGGTTCAAAGGCACAGAAAACTAAATCTTTGCAGACATACTTACGTTATATATAGTTTTTTTTAAAGAACTTTTATTTATTCAATATATTTATACAGATTTTCCGTACAAATTTTTTCGTTTTTTCTTTGGCCCGTTTCAAAGTTTAAATTTTGAAAATGCAATAAATATAACCACGATTTGAAATTTTGCCAAATTTATTTGATTGTTGTGAAGAAAGTGTTATTGTATTCACATGATTGGCTCCACAGTACCCCCTGCCTATTCTGAAGAACGATGTCACGCTCGCGGGGGTACGCAATTTACGAAAACAATTTCGCGAGTTTCATGAACTTTCATAACAAACTGGCGCATACCGGCCACTTTTGCCCGTTTTCTATGACTTAATTTTGTATGAAAGTTTCTTTCAATTTCCGATCAATTGTCTTTATTTTGAGAATAAATTTCCAATAAACCCCAACGTTGCTCAAGCGCAGATGAGTTCATTTCATTGAGGAAACAATATATTGAATTTTGTGGCAGAATAAAATGACAGAAATATTGCCAGATTCAAAATAACTGGTGCTTCAAATTTAAACTGATAGATGGTGCGCCCTATATTTGTTTTAGCAGCTGGTTCAGATAATAATAATGAAATCGGAGATGATTTCAAGAGGGTTTAGAAAGAATTATGCTAAATGGAGTTTGATTGCTTTCAAAATTTTGTAGGGCAAAATATGTTTGGTAAACCGTGAATGGTGGAGCGAACCTCTATATTTGATGTTTGTGTGAACATGAACATTGAATATGTTTAACCCTGGGCGGTTACTGTTTGTCGAGTCTCTGTCATGTAACTCTTTTATTTTGCTCGAATTCGTATCGAATTGTGAGAGGGAAAATAAATGTTTATGTCATATTTCATATTTTGAATAAAATACTTCACAAAAAATATTTTTGTTTGTATATAACTTTAAAAATTGTTTCGTAAAAGTTGTTTGTCGACTCAACGAAGAGTCTAGTAACCATTCTGGGTTAAACAAGATCAGCAGTATTATAGAAGTTTCATTATATTTTCTTTTCGCTACTTTTGCAACATTAATTTCTTTAAACTTTTTAATCTTATTTATAGTTTGAATTATATTCAACTAATTCGAAAATATTAAAAAAATATTTTTGATTTTCGGGAAAAGTGGGAGATTATTTCCGATACTCAGCTATTTATTGAAAACTTTTTTGCGCCTTTCCATAAGTTATAAAGCGTTAGTATTTTTCTTAATTGAAGCAATTTCGGCATTTCAATCAATTTATGAGCTCCTGATATTTTTCGCGGTCATATTGGAGTTTCTGATTGCATTAACTATAGAAAATATTAAGCAAAAAACTTTCAACCAAACAAAAGAGGAATCAATACTAAAGCCCGCAAGGCTAAATCAGGATAAACGTATATTTTCATATAAATTTATGCATAACTTTTGTGAGAATGAATATTTTGTTCGCCTTCCTTTACAATTTGTAAGGATTTGCCAGCTACTATTTCATATGCAATACACTGCTCTTCGCAAGAACTTGACATAATCCCCTTTTCATATTTTCGAAAATACATATTTCTTTCGCACACAATTACTCGCCTTTCGAATACACGAGTAAAAAGCATGAATACGAATGAATAAAATGTAATAAATACCGCATGCAGGTAATCGTAGGTGTGTAAATATAAACGCTCGTATTTGATAGTTTATTTTAAGATTTACATATAAATTATTTTATTTTACTTTTTTCTTAGTTGTTAAATTGCAGAAAACGTTAAAATAAACATAAACGACATGAAAATGCAATCTGGTAGGGTATTCAATCAATAAAGTTTCTCTTATAATCGGGATTTATTTTCAAAATTAATTTGTTTATAATAAATAAATTAAACGAAAGTATAAACAAAATAAAATATGAAAATGTTTTTATATAAAAATTTGTAACCTTTATTCGACCTCTATTATCTTTCATAATATTTATAAAAAAAAGACTTCCTGTTAGTGTTTGAAATATAAAAGTTTGACAATAGAAATACTTTTTTTTTTTTGACAACAATTGCCAGTAGACCAGACCAGCTGTTTTCGGAAACTGCTACACTTCCATCGTCGATACTCGGGTGTATCTCTCAGCAGTTATTAGTTGGGTTACCTAAATGAGTGTGTTCTGATTTCTACAGTTTTAATTTGAACACGGAATAGTAAAACTGTTTCAGCAAATATATATGAATATTATTTAGTTTTTATTTTTATGGCGTGTTTTTTTATTTAGAGTTTCACAATTTTGAGTTGGCGTCACTGCTTTATTTGAGCACCCAACAAAAGTAACTTTTTTTTTAATTGTACAAAATTCGAAACAACAAGAAAATGCACATTATTTTCCTTCAAGATTATTTTATAATTACAATTCTATAAAATTACCCCAATCACTCCAAAGAAGTAACGGAAGTTTGTGGTACCAACTGATTTGAAAAACTTTGTCAAAAATACAAGAAATATTCAGCCTGATTTCGGTTGGCGTTTTTCGCCTTCACATTCGACAACTTGTAATAAAAGATTGAAGACAAAATACTGAATTTTTCTTTTATCTATTACAAACTGTTGAATTCGGAGGCGAAAAACGCCAACTGTAATCAGTGCTTCGTTTCTGTAACTGAAGTGAGAACTCTGTAAAATACAGGATGAGTCAGAATATATTTCTTAATGCACTTCAAATTCTGTTGGTTTTTTATAATAATAAATGTATTATTCTATGGATAACCCTACAATAAAAAGCATGGCAACCATAATTATTTAGTTTATCGATGTGAGAACTTCTCACATCAGTTACGGAAACGAGGCACAGGCTGACTAGAAATATAAGAAACGTTAACAACTTAATCTGCTCTTGAATGCTTTTTTAATCGTAGGAAAATAAAAAATATTTTAAGATACGATATCGAACTCGTTCAATAATATTAACTAAAAAAATTCAAAGTGTTCAAGAGAGATAGAGAGAGAGAGAGAACTGTTTTATCAATGCCCATCCTCTTTGTTTGATCAATTTGTTTTTTATTTTCAATAAGACAATTTAACTATTAAGTTGTTTTTTTGTATAATTCTTTAAAAGTAATTCAAATGGAATTTTCTATAAAATATAATTGTTCGAAAATGTTTTTAATTAAGAAGGACATGATAAATATTATAACGCACAAGGGAAAGCCAACATCAGTTTTATATTTATATACATTTAGTTTATACAGCAGAGCAGAACAGCAGTTTTCGAAAGCCGCTACACTTTCATCATCACTGCCTAGCAGTATTTCTATTTATTACCACTTGTGAAGGGATTGAATTTAATGTGATAACAGTTTCTATTTGCTCCATTTTTATTAAGAAAAAACTAACGAGAACTGTATCAAACCGATGGTAACACACTTTTATTAAGTCCCTGTGTTGCCGTTTGATTGTATTTCTTCCTGTTCTCTATTTTTCTGAATTTTTTTTGTTTCATGTTTTTCAAGTCAAAATATTTTGAAATGAATTTCCTTCACTATATTCAAACGTTTTTGGACATATTTTTTCAATATTTTAATTTTATGAGCAAAATATTCGAAAAGTTTTTTTAATTCAGAGAGACATGGTTGATGTGTGCTTTATTCCTTAATCGTTTGAATACTCGAGCAAAAGTTTACAATTATAAGCCTGTTCGAAAAAGGACATGGTATATATTTTTAAGCTGAATTAATAATCCGTTGAAAATTTCAAGAGTTTTTCCGACTTGATTTACTGAAACAAAATATTTCGTTATGGAAAGAGCCAGCAGTCAGTTGTTGTTGTTGCCTTTTCAGCCGGCATGTATGTCACATTCGAAAGTGTGATACAAGCCACAATCCAGCATGTTGGCCTTAAACAAAAATAGAAACATGAGGCTTTCATAATGTCTGAATATTCAACAGTATTGTGTGAAAACGCTTTCTCTTTTTTTTCAACCAGAAAGCTTTAAATGAACATCGTAGATATAAATTGGCCTGCCAAGGAAATTTGAGTCATAAAAAATGTTTGAAATTATTAAAAACTTAAATTTAAAAAATATGAAATATACTTTCATTTAACACAAAAAATTCACTCTTTTATAAAAATGTATGGAAAACGGGCGATCCCGAAGGCCAGCCCTGTAACTTCCTGCTAATTGGAATCGAAAGGTATCCATTCATATTCCAAGTGCAAAAGTTTACTAAAAAAGATTTTGATCAGTCGTTTACTATTCGGAAATAACCCAGTTTGTTTTTTAATCGCAAACAATTTATTGTTTGAACACCCTAAAGTCGCTGTAAATAAAATCACTACTTATAAGCATTTAAGTCCATATATTTGCAGTTTATACTCAAGCAAACAGTTTGTATGGCAACGAAAATAGTAAAACGTCTAGCCAAGGATATTAAAAAGGATGTTGTAGGAATAGGGGAAGTAAATACGTTCATATTTATTTGCTCATATTTATTGGAGTTCAAGAAGTAATAGTTTTCTATTATTCTCTCTTATTAAAAAGCTATTGAAGTGAAATTGCATTCTTGAAAGGAGTTGCCTTGAAGACATGATGCTTGTAAAAGGTTTAGTGCCAATCTAACTGGTGCTCCCATGAATATCGTATGATGTGGTGACTCTGAATGCTTCTGAATAAAATCTTTAAAAAAGTTTGAGAACTAGTTAAATACCCTGCACTACTTTGGAACACTTTAAATTTCATGTTTAAGTGGCCAGAATAATCGCAGTACTTTAAGTTGTCATCAGTTTATTGTTGCATTTTTTTTCTAATGTTATAATTATTATTATATTAATAAAGTTTAGTAATATATTTAATTATTTTGATTGCATTGAGTTAAGCTTCAATGCGTTTTTATGGAGCATTTCTGCTTACAGACATCCATATAAACAACTCCATATATATTCCAAATAAAAAAAAAACAAAGAAAAATTTAAGAACTGCCATGTGCATGTTTTGCAATTTAAAAATAATAAAAAAAGCTGAAGTGTAATTCATTTATGCGGTTGTTAAACAAATAAAAATCAATTTATTTACATTTTTATACCAGCGCTGGTTAGCGTCCAGTTCTTGCTGTTGCCGAACAACGCGAAAGTCTTTCAAAATTGTTTTAATTGAAATTGAATTGTTGCAGAAGACAAATGGAAGAAAAAATGGATTATGGCTGAATTTATGATTATAAAATATTAAAATGTTTCCTTTTATATAACATTAAGTGCAGTCTTAAGAAATAATAATGATTTCTGAAGTTGCAACAGTTTAATTACGATTAATTTTTATTAGGCCAAAGTTTGTTAAATTGTCTTTTGCCACACACAGGAAACTTTCTTCTTGAATGGAGTGGCATGTTGTGCAGTATATTTTGGTTGTAATTAAGATTAATTTATGAAATACGAGGCAATTTTGTTAGAGCAACTATTTAGAGTAAAGCTGTAAAGCGACAATGCGGTAAAGTGCTTCTTAGCACGGCATAGTGCTAATCACTGTCGGTAATATTGAGTGCTTAGTGCTATAAAATAGGCCGAAAATGGAATAAAAATCAGAAAAATCCGTTTCCATATTCAAAACTCTCAGCCACTTTCACCGGCTCTCAGCCACTCTCACCGGCTCTCAGCCACTCTCACCGGCTCTCAGCCGCTCTCACCGGCTCTCAGCTGCTCTCACCGGCTCTCAGCCACTCTCACCGGCTCTCACCGGCTCTCAGCCACTCTCACCGGCTCTCAGCCACTCTCACCGGCTCTCAGCCACCCTCATCGGCTCTCAGCTGCTCTCACCCACTGTCACCGGCTCTCACCCACTCTCACCGGCTCTCAGCTACTCTCAGCCACTCTCACCGGCTCTCAGCCACCCTCACCGGCTCTCAGCCACCCTCATCGGCTCTCAGCTGCTCTCACCCACTCTCACCGGCTCTCAGCCACTCTCACCGGCTCTCAGCCACCCTCACCGGCTCTCAGCTGCTCTCACCCACTCTCACCGGCTCTCAGCCACTCTCACCGGCTCTCAGCTACTCTCAGCCACTCTCAGCCACTCTCAGCCTATTATAACTGTTTTACAAATACGATTCGGAAAATTTGACAAGAAGAGTTTTCTGTGTGCTGTTTTTGGCAAAGAACAAAACTAATTTTATAAATCAACTGGAGTCACTATTCGAGAACAGTCTGAAATGTATTTTTTTTATCAACAAAACCTTTTTCCTTGTTCATTTCTGTTGCGATGTAGTAGAGCAATGCTGTGATCTTTTACTATCTCTTAAGTAAATATAATTATCAGTGTTTCCAACAACTGCATTGAATTATTTTTATTTTAAAATGAATTTCATATTATAAAACAGAGTTTTCGTTCAAACAGCGTGCCTCGTTGCTGTAGTGGACCGGGTTAAGTTTGTTAATTTGTCTTGCAATTCGTAACAAAAATTCAAGGCCTGCGCAATAATAAAAAATAAGTCATTTAAAATTCGGCTTTAAATTGTCATTCAATTAAAATAATAAAGTACAAAATCTTACGGTTTTTTCATTGCTGCGGTCAACAAGCGTATTAACAACTTATCGCCATAAATACTTGAATTGTTGTTGGTCTGTTTGCATTGTTGTTTTTGTTTGCAAGGTCAGTAACACACTTCAAAACACACATTTTTGTTGTTGTTATATTTTTTTTTGTTGCGAAAATCCATCCAGCTGTTTGTAGTATTTATTTATCTATAAACAAAATTCTGCCCAGACACATACGATTCTTATTTATTTTTATAAATTTCTTTTCATTTTGATCTTTAATTATTTGCTTGTATTATTGTTTTTGAGATTTAAATAAATAATAAAAAGTATTTAAACATCAGCATTAAATGTTCGCTGATGATGGTTTTATTCATTATAACGGCTGGCGGTCATTATGTATGGCAAAATGTTCTGGTTTTTTCTATTCAAGTGTCACTCTCAATGAAACTCATCAATAAATCTTAAATTCAACAGATCAACAATTTTATATAGCGGGAAGCCTACGAGTTGATTTCAGGGTAAAATAGCGCCATTGTGCACAGTTTCCTATACCATCGGCTATGGAATTTGTCAGTTTTCTTTTACATTTTAGATACTTTTTATATTTTATTTCGTTTTCTTTAAAAGTGATTTGTTAAAATGAAAACACTTTTTAAAAATTTTATATTTTACTGATCTCGATATGTATTGCACAGGATTGTGCTCAGTTTTTTATACCATCGACTATGGAATTCTAAAAGTTTTTAAGTTTGAATATATAAATTTTATTTTGTTCCGCTTCTTAGAGATTCATTCAAATGAAAACACTTAAAAAATTTTTTATGTTACTCATCTTCAGGATCTTAACTCCAATTTTTTTTATATATAAATTAAGATCCTGAATACGAACTTCTTCGAGATATATCGATCAATAAAATTTAAAATTCTTAAATTTTAGTTTCGTGCTGATTTCCTATTCAAAAGTTTTATTAAAAAATTCAAAGTGATCAATTGAGGGGTTTTAGCTGGTTTCTATGCTCATTTCAGTGGAGCTAAAACAGATCATCAGGGAATCAGTCAAAACATTTCTTAGAATAACTTAAGATAGATATTATTTCAAACTTTCACTTTAATAAGTAAGAATTTTATTCTGAGACAATTGATCACTTTGAAATTTTTAATATAATTTTGGGAATAGAGAACTAGCACGAAATTAATGAGTTCGACAACTCCCAAAAAAGTACTTTGAATATTTAAAATGGCTTAAAGTGTGTTTTTATTTTTAATACTCGCTAAGAAGTATATAAAAATATGAACGGTTGAGTAAAAGAAAATTTGCAGAAGATATTCTTCTGCAACAGAATAATTTAATATTATAAGTTTATTTAATGCTCTTGTCTTTTAACTATTAAAATCCTTAAAACTTTTTACAAAATTGTGTCTGTATGTAGACAACAAAAATAAATAATTCTTTTGTTTTTCGCCACCACACGTTACATATTGAATCCCAGTCAACATGCCTGCAACACGACATTATCGTTATAGCAACAGGTATTTTTCCCCCCCTTGTCAAACGTGCTAATCAAACTTGTAATTTACGAGCAAAAAGTGTGCTGATTTTGGCATATGAAACATCTTTTCGCTCCTCGTGGCCATTAAATAACAATTAGCAGTAATTGCATGACAAAAATAAAAAAAAAATGAATTTAGTTGCGAGTACTGGTTTACTGGCAAACGCACACATCTGTTACGTTAACGGTTGGCTGGGGAGAACTATTTTCCAAAAATTATTTCATCTCGATTTAACACAGAAATTGGAGAAAAGAAAATCTCTGCTTTGCCAAAAAATTAATATGACCCTCTCATAATATTTGCAAAGTATTGAACAGGAGAAGATATCAAAAAATGTTATTGGAATATGTGGAACATAATTGTGCCCTGCAGTTTGAATGGCAATAAAATTTGTGTGTCAATTTGGCGTGATATCAATTGTAACAACAACTTATAGTTTCATAAATACCCATATTTCGTCGAAACTTTCTATATGTACCGGCCTGTTCTGCAAAACGTGTTTTACAAGCGCAATTGTTATCTTCTGGTGTTCTGTAAATCACACCTTTTTTATACACTTCACAAAAAAGTAAAAGGGTATAAATAGGTTTGTTATTCCGTGTGTAACTTCTTCGATATTAATATGGGACCCCATGAAGTATATAAAGGGTGTTTTTTATAGAGTGATACACGTTTATATCATAATGAAACATAGTAATATATTTTTGATATCAACGAAACGGTCTTTATCGGATAGAATTTTATGACATTAATGTTTAAATATGATTTCGGCCATGCGGCCACCACGGCTGGCACGTGCAAGGCGCAATCTGGAATACAAATTTTCACAAACAGTAACATTCTGACCACAATTGTTTTTGAGGACACATGGGCCAATGACTCCGCCAGCCCATAAAGCGCACCAAACAACTCCAAATGTGACAATTCAGTTTATTTACGTACCCATTTAACCAAAAATGGGCTTTTTGGAAACTAAAATTTTGAATGGACGAAGTGCACAATAAGTTTGACGAACAGAACCATTATTTTGATTGAAAATTTCCACAATTTGCACAAATTGCTCCAGTGTAAGTCAATTTTAATAAAATGTGAAAGCAAACTAAACAAAAAAGAACTATCAGGTGTTAAATGGATGGTCAAATAAAGCTGTGATATTAACTCAAAGTTGTATCACTGTATAACAAACACCCTATATAATCTGGATTTTTATGAATAGTGAGAGGATTGAGCGATGTCCGTCTGTCCATCTGTCTGTACGTGAAATCGGGTTTCTTAAGCTTCCTGAAGACTTCGGTCTTGGACTGATGGATTGCTAATGAACTTAAACAGAAAGGTATTGAAATTTAGAAAAATCTAAAATACGGTTCCAGAGCTGGGAAGCCCACACCTATTTCTCGATGCAAAATGAAAACCAAAAACCAATAATTTTTGTTTGTTTGTTTGTAAATTGAAACTATTTCATGCATTGGGAAGCCTCAATTGTCAATTAAAAACTAAAAATATAAATTTTTCTTCCAGGGAGGGGAAATTAAATGTTTTTTTTCACATTCAGTATTTTGTAGTACATGTAATAACTAAAATGTTGAAAAATCTTAGACATCATGAAGATTTGCACTGCTAAAAAGAAATTAAAAAAAAATTAAACTTAGTTTCCAGGGGTGGGAAATTGATTTTTCTTCAATCACAAAAGTAACCACAAATTCAACTGACGTTGTTTTTTTTTTTGCTGACTAAAACTGGTACTTAGAAGCAAAATTGGCACTTAAAATGTATATGTAACGCCAGACGTACGTTGGAGAAGGGTATATAAGATTCGGTACAGCCGAATATAACATTTTTATTTGATTATATTTTTCGATGTGATTTTCAATTGAACAGACAGTTTTCTTTATTTTTCTTACTATTTATTTCAAATTATTTTGTCAAATAAAATAAATCAAAATGCCTGCAGCAAGACTATCGTTAAAATTTGAATGTTTAATAACTTTTGAAACTAATTTATATTTTTTATCTTTATTTCAGAATTTTGTGAAGCAAATTCGGAGAATTCGAACACACAACAAGCAGCAATCAAAATTTGAAATTCAATCAGAAGAAAACCGCGATCTCAATAACAATTTTATAATGAACGATGAAGCCCATTTTCAGTTGAGTGGTTTCGGAAACAACCAAAATTCTAAGCAATGGGCTACAGAGAATATAAGAATTCAGAGTACAAAAGTCACAATATTTTATATTATTTTAAATACCAAAAAAAAAAAAAAATTGGAATTTGGAGAAGTCAATAAGATCCTCAACTTATGATCCGAAAGTAGTGCCAATCGGAATCTTTTCTAATACTCTTTGCAACAGGAAGATGACTTTTTTGTTACTTGTTCAATGAACCCAAAGTCATGCTCTCCAGATGTTAATTAAATCTGATTTTAATAACTCATTTCCAATAATTTTTTAAATTAATTATGAAAAGTTGCTAACAGCCAATTCTCTGATGTCTCGGGAATACATCAGATATTTACGTGTCATTTGCCAACGTAAATTTTTAATTTCGAATCCACTGCAGACTTCTGCTAAATAGCGACCATTTATACAAACAATTAATGGTAATTTATCTATAACAATTAATTAATTTCTAATAATAACTTTATTGATGAGATAATGGTATTCATGGAGGGATAAAATGTGTGAGTGTTTTTGTGTGTTTTCGTGTTGCTGCGCATTCGAATATCTCGTTAAATGATGTGAAAAATGTGTGTTAAAAAATCAATAATGAAATAAGTGTAAATGTTGCACTATGGCCTGTTATATTAAATTAATCTCTAAGAAAATGTATTTAAATAAAATTTAAAAGAATATAAAAAATCTAATTTAAAATGAAATAAAATAGTGCAAATTAAATATATCAAAATATAAATAAAATAATGAAAATAAAATATGTAAATTAATGTAAATGAAATAATGAAAATAATATAAATAAAATAATTAAAATAAAGTAAATGAAATAATACAATCATAATTAATTAAAATGCTGAAAACTGACTACAACAACAAAAGCGATATGAGGCAGAATAGTGAACAGGTACGTGTAAAATCAGCCTTTCTCAAATATTATTGAAATATACGTCATATTTATGTTCAAAATATCTTTTATAAAATCAATTTAGACAGCGAAATGGTCTAGTAAGCAAATGAACTTCTCTGCTCTCGTATATTCAAGGGAATGACTTCCGTGTTCTGAGAACCAAGAGGTCCTGTAAAAGTATTTGACAAGAAATTCCTCTAGAGATCGTGGGAGTTGCAAAACATAATTAGTCGCGTTTATAAGTTTCATTTTTTTCCTCTCATGGAAGTAGAACTTCGGTGTGTCCGGGAGGTGGCAGTAGAATTTTATGTTAAATATTATTGCAGGATTTCTTAAGTCGCTGTTTTAGTGTAGTTTTTTTGGTCTTTAGTAAAAACTAGCTTTTTTTCTTTTCACATAAATTTCTATGAGTTGTTTTTGAATACAGAAGGCCTTTTTTTAATTTAGAATAGTTTTCCATTATTTGAAAATTAAAAAGCGACAGCACGCGCAAAAAATTTATGTTGTCAACACTCTAAATAAATTGTTTTTATATTAAAACAATTATTAGTTGTTGTTGTTCTTTATATCTCTTACAACTACAATTAGAGTCGCAAGAAAGCCAACCAAGTGTAGAATTAATTTAAAACGTAAGAAAAAAAAAAGTGATCAGTAAGTTCTTGTTATGACTTTGATATATGTGTTAGACTTCTCATTTGTTGAAAAGGATGTTTGAAATAAATTTCTTCAGTTATTCTAAGAAATGTTGGCTAAAGGTTCCCTCATGGTCTGCATTAGCCCCAGTGAAATGCGCTTAAGAACTGGCTAAATGTCCTCAACTGACCATTTTGAATTTTTTAGTAAGATTTTGGGAAAAAAATCTGTACGAAATTAAAATGAAAGAGAGAGCTTAAAATATAATTTCCAAAATATTTTATAATTTGAGAAGTAGATTTAAATTCGATTTAATTGTTCGAACAGTATTTTGAATTCAAAAAGATGTCAAAAAATATTCCACGGCACCAGGGAAAGGCAATATAAATTTTACTTATTCATATTACACAGTAGAGCGGGATAACTGTTTTCGATAGCCGCTACACTTTCATTATCATTAGTCATGTGTATTTTTATTTTCTACCTCTTGTTGGGTGGCCTTTTATAAGCCGCTGTATTTTGAATTAAAAAGAATTTATAATGTTGTCTAATATATATTAAGCTTAAGGTCTCTTTATTTTTATTATATTATAAAATTGTTTTTCAATGTTTCGTCACTCCTTTGTGTGACTTCTTCAGGAAATTAATTTTTTAATTTTTTAATTATTAATCAAAAAGAGGTAAAAAAACTAGAAGAATTTAAAAAGAATTTAGCTACTAAAATTAAATTTAATATGCCAATAAATATTTCAATACAAACTATTTTGAATTGGATTAATTTTGATATTTTACATGAAATTACAACAAAACTTATTCAAATATTCAAGGACAAGCGAATGAAAGTAGAAAACTTTAAGCAAAATATTACTAAAAATGCATACATGAAATTGTTTCGTCAATGCCTTGTCTCTTTTTGGAATTTGTTGTCTATTTCAGTTGAAATAATTAAAAATAATTTAAAGGAGACTCTACGACATTTTCAATAAATAGAAGGCCGAATAAATCAAACCTGCTTTAAACTAAACTGAAATATCGAACAAAATATATATTAAATTAAATTTTAAAAACAATTCTCTAACCTTCCAGTTTCCATTTTATGAGAACACTTTTGACAAGAATTTATAAAAGAATTAAAACTATTTTCAATATATTTTCTTAATAAAAACAGCTGAAAGTTTGCCAGAAGAAAATAGAATTGATTTTTTAACTGAGTTTTACAGAGAAAATGTTTCAAAGGTAACACACGACACCGCCATCAACAAGCTGTCAACTGGAATTATATGTGACATTTAAATTTTTGCATAACAAATTCCGTAAACTCTACAAGTTCCACTTGTCATTAAAATAAATAGGCCGGACCACAGTGTCTTCCATACTGTCCAACAAAATTTTCTAACCTTAACGACACTGCGCGAGTCTTGGCCCTTAAAACAATTTATTCACACTTACGAGAGCGTATCAAAATAAACAAAAATTTGATAAACAAGTTATAAAGTAACACGCCACATGCCGATTGTCGCCATAAACATGGAAACACTTTAACTTCCTTTTTCGTCTACCTACACGATCCTCTTATTGCGTGCCAACAGACTTTACAAAACTCCAAAAAAAATAGGAAACAGACGAAGCAAACGACACAATCCTGATTGCATTGTTCGCTGGCTATTATCTCAAGCACACATGCGAACCTCAAATGCACGAGTGTGTGTGCACGTGTATGTTAAACGTTACACTTGAAAATTTTCATCACTATTGTCTCATCATCTGTATGAACTCCTTAACACCAGAAAGCAACTCGTTGGGGCAAGAAGGCATGCAAGGATTTACACCTACTCATCATATACACCACTACATGTACACATACGACTACTTGCATTATGCATCAGTTATTATTTTGCTTTGACTTCTGTTTGGTAGAGCAGACTCTCCTCTTCATCTCTGTGATAATACAATTCTAATCGTTTGATAACGATGTTGAAGATGTTGCACATTCTCGAACATGCATGTTTGTGTAAATGCTTGGAAATCGTAGATGATTGTTTGAACGAACACAAATCTACACACACACACACACACATCCATACACTGCAAGCCTAATGGCAAATCCGTAACAAACATTAAGAAGAGGAAGAAAAAAAAATTGTACGAATACAAATAATAATTTCTATGCTGTTGCAGTCACTATCTAAGTTTCCGTTAAAGTCGACGTTTCCGCTGGCGTTAGATGGACGCCAACGTTTTATAAACTCTCTGAGAAACACGAACAGACTTGCACACACATACTCTCGCATTTAATGTTTGCATGTGCTCACACTTATTTGGTTTGTTTACATTTTTCATGTTGAAGCTCCAATCACGTTTTGTTGTTCTACGTATTTTGTCGTATCCCATAGATTGTTGTATTTGCACATTTTTTTTTTTCGTTGTGTTTTGTTAGATTTTTACGCACAACAACTTGTTAGATTGTGTACTGCCGGTACGAAGCCCAAACACAATCTCATACACATCGACACAAACTACTCGTATCAGTGATGCCGACTTGTGGATAGTAAAAACGATAGAAAATTATGTGGAACTTCAATTGCATGATTGAACATCTTTTAGCTTTTGAATATAACAACAGCTTTTATTTTAAAAAACTATTAAGGAAAGTAATTTTATTCTAAATATCTTATGTTGATTTCTTTTCTACAAAATAATGCAACATTTTTCACACTTTTTAACAGCAAACTGCAATATTCTGCCACCTGAAAATAAAGAATTTATTTAGAAACTCTCTTTGACAAATAATTTTTGTGGCAAAACTTCTCCAAACTCTTACTTTTTAGGAAACAAGTGAAAAAATGTTGCACATTTTCTAGAAAAGAAAACGCCATAAGATTTCCCCGCTATATTTCGTTTCAGAGTAGTGTCCATTTCTTGAGACTTGCTCTAACGAATTTCTTAACTCTCTTTTATGACAGTCATCTTGAGAAATCTCGATGTTCGATTTTAATTTGTGATTGTCGTGTTGCATTAAAATATTTTATTCCATAAGAATGCTGATATCATGACGTTTAAAATACGATTACACTATGCCTTGAAATTTTATATAACCATCGATGCGTATTTATATGGGCTATTCCATGCCAAATTGACAAGGAGATGAACAGGGTTTTTCTTTTTATTTGGAGGAAATTCGGTCAGAGACTTTCTTTTGTTTCATTTAGCTCTTATGCCAACGGAAATAAACCAAAATTTTGTTGTTTTCACTATCTCGAAAGCCATCTCATACACAAAAATGACTCTTGTGTTACTTTAAAATGAATATTTAAGGCAACAAAATACAACATGAAAATTTCTATTGTTTGTTAAAGTTTTGAAATTTTAAGAATTTTGATTGATTTTAATTTTTGAACAGTTTAACTGTTCTGAAGAGCGTTCTTGGCCTCAGATTTCCTATGAACCAATTCGAAATCTACCAGTTTCAAGTTACCTTGAAAAAAACTTGAAAAAACTATCATATTTTTAGAGTAATTTTTTGAAATAAATTTGAAGTTTCTTCATCGATCGATCTCGCAAACTAATCAGCACGTCCACCACCGAAAAACGAATATCGTGAGCGAAAGAATTTGAAAAAAAATTTAGTCTTTTTCAAAACTACGAAATTATATATCTGATCAGTTAGTGTTCTCGATTCTTTTATAATAATCGGGAACTACGTCAATGACCACTTATTACGGGTGGATCGGTTGATTTGAAAGTTAAAAAATAGTGTTTTAGCTCGAAGAGCTCAAAAGCATAGAATAGCAAAAACAAGTTATTATGATGGTTCTGCGATTAAAATTAATGGAAAGTTACAGGGATGTCCTTTAGGGTTAACAGTTTTTCATATATTTTATTCTAAAAACCTTTAATAAAATAATGTGTCATGGGTATTTATATATATACAGTGGTGGACATTAGGTTAGCACACTTCATATGTGTTGCATTCAAATGCGTTTATTTTTTTATTGTATGAAAATAATATAAACATTTTACCCACAGTTATTGAGTATGGCGTGATCAGTATGTACCGTTAGTTTTTTTTATTATCTTTTGCTCTTTTTATTTAAATTTTTGTTTTATTGCAAAAAGTGTTTGATTTGAGCTGGACACTAATTTAGCACATTTTTATAATTTCCATATTTTTTGCCTTGAAATTTAAATTTGGTAAGTTTTGCAAATATTTTACCTGCAAGAGGTATTAAAAAACGTAAAACAAAAAGTAGAAATGGCTAAAGGTAAATGGTGCACAGAGGAGCAGCGTAAGATTATCCATCAACTGAAATCGCGAGGAAGCAGCGTTTGTGACATTGCTTCCATATTCCACTGCTCCAGGAAGATGATATACAACGCCTTGAGTCATCTTGAAGCCAATGGGACACACAAAAATATTCCACCGTGTGCTAGGCCTAGAAAAACTACACCTAAAGAGGACTCCCTTATTTATAGAGCTTCAGTTGCAGACCCTTTTAAGACCTCAACGGAAATACAAACTGAAGTATCAACAACATATGGTATTGATGTCTCTTCAAGAACCATTAGAAGACGGTTAAATGATAAAAACCTGCGTGGATGCATTGTTCAGCATAAGCCACACGTATCAAAGAAAAATTTGATATCTAGAATTTCATTTGCACGTGAACACATAGACAAGGCCCTGGTTTTTTGGAAAAATATCCTGTGGAGTGATGAATCCAAGTTTTGTAGATTTCGATCTGATGGAAAATATTATGTTTGGCGTCCTCCAAAGATGCAACACAATCCCAGGTACACATCAAAGACCGTTAAGCATGGTGGTGGAAACATAAAGGTTTGGGATGCATTTTCTGGGCACGGTGTCGGTCCTATAATAAAAATTGATGGACAAATGGATCAGTATGTTTACAAAAATATAGTTTCCAATACAATGATTCCATATGCAGAGGAAAACATGCCACTTAGATGGCGTTTTATGCACGACAACGATCCAAAACACACTTCACGCATAGTGAAGCGTTGTTTGGAACAAAGGGGCGTTGACGTTTTAAAATGGCCGGCTCAATCGCCGGATCTCAATCCTATAGATAACGTTTGGAACGATGTAGAGCAAGACATAGCTGCTGTTAAACTTAAAAATTTTAATGATTTATGATCTGAAATACAAAATGCTTGGTATGCAATACCAAATGAGCGCTGCATGGGCCTTGTAAACAGTATGCCCAGAAGATGTGCAGCTGTGTTAAAGAATAAGGGCTATCCTACCAAATATTAACCATTTCGTATAATTAATATATAAGATTTTATTGTTACAGAGTTCTAAATAAATTTTTTAAGTTTGTGCTAAATTAATGTCCAATGCTTTTTTAGGGTTTATTCAAAAAAATATATATAAACGCAAAGCAAATTAAGCAAACTAATATAGTATAATCTTGGCACCGAAAATAACACACTAAAGTATAACAATGATTAAAATTGTTAATACATAACAAAATTTTTTAGATTTAAAGGTATAAAAAGGTGTGTGCTAAACTCATGGCCACCACTGTATATATATATATATATATATATATATATATATATATATACATTATTGAAAGAAAAATGTATATATTAAAAATTACATCCTTCCAAATATCAGGATCTTTAAACAAAAGTTAGCAATTATTAGAAAAAATATCGGCAAAAATATGTGGTCCTATATAAAATCTATTTTAAAAATTTCAAAACTTTGCCAATAATAAACTTCTCAGGAAAAAAAAATTGAAATTTGTGGGATATATGGTAGCTCTAAGTATTGCCTATGAAAGGACTTAAAAATAGGTTTTGGGACGAAATGATTTTTGAGATATTGAAAAAATTAACTGAAGAAATTCAAAGAATTTGGCGAAATTTTCAATACGACATGCCTCGGATCGAGTTTTCTCCAAATCGAAAGCGGTCGTGTGGAAGTGTTTGTTGATTTGACATAGAATCACACATATGGTATCATGATACAAAAGATGTGACCAAAATGGAAATATATATATTTTTTAAACTGGGGATGTGCTCTACTCATAAAACGCATTGTTGGAAAGGGATAAGTGTTGAGGACTGAAAACATTTTCTTCAATATCTTCGAACAGTGTGATAGAAGCAAAGAAATGTATATGAAGAATTTGGTATTTCGGAAAGCATCATGAAGTCGTTAAGAAAAAAATTTTATACGTCGACAGAGCGGCAATTCTTTTAAATTTCTGTAAAAGTTATTGAAATATACAAATTTTTTAGGACCCCAAAAAAAGAACATATTCATGAGTAGTGTGACAAGTAGATGACAGTTTAAAAACTTTTGGGAGTTTTTACAAAATGTTAAGCCAAAAGTCTATTTGAAATTTCATCTTCTTGTCTTAAAATGTTAATGTATATAAGACTTAAAAACATATACTGATATAAGAAAATTTATAATATACAAAACTTCGGTTTGACTTGTTAGATGGCCAGGTCGATTGACAGCTTCCCTTTTCCGATCTATTTATTGACAAAATTTTGTGCGTTAGTGTGGAACTCGATTCGTATAAAAACGCCTTGGAATTAAGATGTTGATGACACAAAAATTCAAACAATATTAACTTGAAACGAATCGCAGAATGATTCCTCTACTATTTGGAATATAAAGTTTTATATGTTTTTAAAACTTGCCCCCAAGGGTGTTGGAACGAAATTACAGGTTCATTCCATTTGCACTCACAACTTAAGTCCGTCTGTTTACAATATCATATTGTATTGAAAGTATCGCTAAAAGCACTACATTGGCATTACTGACTGAAAAGCATATCGTTTAATAAAATACAAAACTCCGCTGGTACTTTTAGTTTTAATTGATAATTTTAATTAAAAAAAACCCAAACGGGGCAAAATGAAACGAGCAGTGGAGGCAAATAGTTATCTCTTCGGCCATGATTAAGACTTGCCAAATTTCTAGATCGAAGCAAAATTACTTCTCAAATTAATACATATAAAAAAATATTATTAAAAAAATCAGAATTCTCAAAAAAAAAACTTCAGAGTATTTCGCTTGTATGAATTCTAGTTTAATACACTAATTTTTGCTTCAATCGTAATCAGTCAATAGGATTATTTTAAATTGTTGTGGCTGTTCAGAGTGACTTTGCATTTCATACGGCGATATCTGATTGTGTATATAGAAAAATGTATATGTACAGTGCACACTATTATGTATGCGCATACATGAGGAATTGAGTGTATCTACTTAAGAAGTATTTGGGTTCACATACAATTGTTGTGCAGAATAGAATCAATATTATTTTGTTATATATTTTTTTTAAATTTATTTCAGGGTGTAAAGTGTAACACGGATTAATACAGAAAGCAAAAAAAGCGCGTTTGTTTACAAAAATTTGACTTAAAAATAGAGAAACTTAAGAAAATTAAATAAATTTTAGCACAAATTAATTTAGAGTTCTGAGTAATAATTAAAATAAATCCGTAATTACATTTTCAAAATGTAATTTTCATTTATATTTGGATCAAAGACCAAGTTTTGAATTGAAAAAACTCTGAAAGGAATGAGCTTTAAAGCTCCCATGAAATGCAGCATTTCGAGCTTTAAATAAAATATTTTATTTAAATAAAATCTCAATATTTGGAATACTAAATCGTCTAGAAAATATGCGATAACTTTTGCTACAACAGCACTATTCTGAATACTGACATGGAATGGCGGGAAATTATGTCTGAATAAAACGATTTCTATCGAAATTAAATTTTCATATAGATTCTCCTTGAATATTTTTTCTACTCTTCCAGGTTCCTCTGCCGTTGCATTAACCAAACACTTGATGCAAAAGCCAGCAGCCACTGGCATCGCCTTTTGTTGCCACAGTGCTTTCGTTACGTGTTAAACTTACACTTTTACATAATTTATGGCTTTCACAGGAAACAAGAAACTAAACATAAATTTAAAAGAAAATGTACGGATTTTCCTTTTACTAAAGCAATAACTCGTCATAATTTTATGGAGTGCTAATGCAGTGGCAGTCAAGCAAAAGTTACACGTGTGGAAAGAAGGTTAAAAATAGTTGAAAACTTTCAAACTCATTTAGAAAAATTCAAGTATTTTTACATTTCAACAGTTCTTGTTTTCTATGGAAAACCCTTTCCGAAAAAGTGCTACAAGTCCATTGAAAACAGGAAATGAGTAACTCCATGTCAAATTTACAAATAGTTCGACACGATCTCTTTTGATTTTAATAAAATTCGGTCAGAGGTTCTCTTTTATTTTACTAAGAATTTATACCAGCAAGTTTTGAATTTTTTTTTTTTTCAAAAGTTGGGCAACTTTCAAAATATCATAATTTTGCCCAATTCTCGGAATTGGTTCAGTTAAATTTTCCAGCATCTCAACAACCATCTCATGCACAAATAAAAAACTTCTGTGCTATTTGGAACTAAATATTCGAGGCTACAAAATATTACACAATTATTTTTAGATATTTTGAAAAATTTAGTATCTAAAATGTTCCGAAATTTAAAAGCTTAATTAAACAAAGAACGCTTATTTCTTTTTACCTGATTTGATTTACCTTTGGCGCTGGCTGCTGCTTAAAAATCTTGGAACTTTTAAGGATGTGTTTTTCCGAGTTTAATGTTGTTTTCTTTTCTAAAAAAGAGCGCTACATTTCTTACACCTTTTATAAAAAAATGGCAAAATTTTGACATTTGAAATTAAGAAAATTTATTAAAAATTAAACCAAAATCTTTTATGAAAAGTCCTCTTATATTGAAACTCCTCTCAACTGCCACTTTTTAGAAAAGAAGTTGGCACAGAAAACTTTTTTCTTTTATATTATTTTATTTTCTTTCAAATTATATAATAAAATGTTGCACTCTTTTATTAAATAACTATTTATGGCGTTTTATTTTCTAGATAACATGTAACATTTAATCATTTATTTTCTAAAAAGTGGCGGTTTGGAAAAGTTTTAAGACAGAAACTATTTTTCGTGAGGAATATTGCATGTATAATAAATTCCTTATTTTGAGAAGGTAAAATGTGAACATTTTCTGTTAAAAAGTGTGGAAAGTGTTGCATTATTTTCTAGAAAAGAAATCGACATTAGTAACATAGTAGAACATTTTGTTAAAGCTTTTCAAAGAACGATATTATAAATTAAAAAGTAAAAAATAAAAAAAAAACCATCCTTTGGAATTTCAGAATCCTTTAATAACCGTCAGCGATAAATACATAAAACTATTTTAACAAAAAAAAAAAAATATATATATAAATAATTTAATAATTATATATATCCCTGCGGAAATCAAGACTTCTCCTTACACGCGTGTAAAGAGTACATCACAAGGGACCAGGACTGGTCCAATAGTAATCCAAATATATGGGAAAACATACATACTCCATTTTACATTACAATGTCCTGGAAGAGGACCATGTTATCCAAAAAAGCATTACGTCAAAGTAACCCAAAAACTAGTCCAAGTAACTACTCCGCACATTGTTAACACAGGGTTAGTCTTAAAATTACTTTACGTCACTACTCCATGGATTACCACAGAAGAATAGTTTGGAAACCATTTTATACTATAACCCCGCGGAATATAAATAAAAGACTAGTTCTGAAATTACTCTGATGTAAATACTCCATAGAATTACTCATTACATCCGACCATGTTGTAACTACTCCTTTTTACTTAAAACGGATCACGTACTCCAATAATTTCTGCAGGGTATATCCTATTTGATTAGATTCATCAACACTTTTGAGATATTACATTTTCCCAAAAATAAAAATGTGTTTTTTTTTTCAAAATTTACATAAAATCTATGGTGTTGGGTCCATAATACTGACCAAAAAAATTCAAAACTGTACGAATTATATTTTGACTTTAACACTTATTTTCGCAACGCGTTTGAACAATCTCAACACACTCCGGGTTGAATATGTCAGACACTGAAACCAGAAAAATCTCATTTTAAGTTACGCTAAGAAGTTGGCGTAGCGTCAAGGTGTGATTTACTTGTTAACGTCCCGCTCGGAAAATATAAAGTAAAAGTTCTTGGGTTTATCTTGAATCACAAAAAAGGAGTACTCATCAGATCTGTACATATCGAGTCACTAGGAAGCGTTTCTGACTAATTCTGAGAGGGTGTCGCAGGGTCTCTATGTATTAACACATACGTGTGTGAGGCTGTGTGCGTGTGTGTGTCTGGGGAAATATAGATTTTCTGTGAATTTGAGCTGATTCGATAAGTTATGTCGTTTTCTTTTCTAGAAAAGAATGCAAAATTTTTTGCACTTTTTAGTAGAAAATGCCAACTTTATGTCATTTGAAATTCAAGAATTTATTAGAAATCAATCCAACAACCGTTACAAAAAGCAATTTCCGTTTTAAAGCTCCTGCAAACTGTCCCTTTTTAGAAAGGAAATAAAAAAATTTTACACTTTTGCCAGAAAAGAAAACGGCTTTAGAGTTTCAGAAATATCAAAAATACTGTTTAAACTTTAAAGTGGATTTTTTGTAACAACTTTTAAACAACGTTGCCGATCGATTGACATTGATCAAGTTGAACTGGAGCAAAATCGGTTATCCATTCGTAATATATCGTGAAAGAAACATCTGGAAAAGTTTGATTTTTTTTAAATCTTCGAAATTATATATCTGATCAATTAGGGGTCTCGATTATTTTATAGGACTCGGAAACTACATTAATCTAAGCGGCACGAGAGAATCGATTGATTTGAAAATTAAAATTATAGTGTTTTAGCTCCAGGAGCTCAAAAGCATAGAATACGACAACAAACAACGTTGCGATCGCTTTACATTTAAAATTATCGGGAATCACAGGGATGGCCTTTAGGGTTAACCATTTTCTATATATTTTCAACGAAGAATGAAGGTTTTTGTCATAAATGAAAATACTTGTTATAATCCATTTACTTAAGTTTTTAATAATTCAAATTTTTTTTAAATAAAATTCCCATGGCTGGCCAATTTATATCTACGAGGTTCGTCTGCAGCTTTCTGATTGCAAAAAAATAAAAAAAGAGAAAACGTTTTCACATTTCTCACACAATATTGATGCTTCTTGTTAGTGAATTTCTTACAATTTAAGTTGACCTGACAACGGAGGCGTTTCCATTTATAATCCAGAATATTCAGACATTATGAAAGCCTCATGTTTCTATTTTTGTTTAAGGCCAACAAGCTGGATTGTGGCTTGTATCACACTTTCGAATGTGACATACATGCCGGCTGAAAAGGCAGCAACAACAACAACTGCTGGCTCTTTCCATAACGAAATATTTCGTTCCAGTAAATCAAGTCTGACATGGAAAAATGTTCTTTGACTTTTTTGTTTTGCCAGTTAATCGAAGGAGAAGTCTTTTTTTTTTTTTTGTGAGTTTGCAACAATCAAAAGTGCTTTTACTTTATTTTTACTTCTATTTTTATTTTTATTTTTGGCCAAATAATGTTTTAACCTGAAGCAAATAGCACGATTGCTGGCAATCACATAACAAAGTCTTGTTCTTGCATTTTAATTTTATATAATTTAACGTGAAAAATATCTTTGCAAATAAAGTGCTTGTAATTAGTGTGTGAGTATACAAACGTTGTCTCTCCCTTATTTTCGTGTTCCATTTAACATTTCATTTTATTGCACTTTTACAAAAAAAAAAGAACAGAAAAAGAACAACCTTTAAAATGAAGAGACACTTCATGTTCGTACAAGAACATACGGTTTGCCCATTGAACGTTGTAATTGCGGTACGGCGATGAAAAAATTCAACTTTCATTTTAAGTTCAGAGCAAATTTCAGTTTATAATTGCTGAAATCTACGGCCATAAAGGAAAATATTTGATTTTGGAATGGGTTATTAAAAAATACTTTTATTAACAAGTTGGAAGAGAAGAATGCGTAACTGCAAGTCCTGCGATAATGCTTCAGGAACGTAAAAATATTATATAGAATATTTCTCGAATTTTATTTAAACTATTTTCTGTCAAAAATTGACTTAAAATGCCCCCTAATTTTAGCTTAAACTTTATCGCACCGTGTTTTTTTTTGCTGTTGTATATTAATGGGAGTTTGGTAGAACCCTATTCTTTTAATATTCGAACTGCCAGAAGTTTTAAATAACTCAACCGATTTTCTAGCGCTCATAAGCGGTGGTTGAATTAGTATTCGAGTCCTATAAAACAATCGAGATCACTAACTGATCAGAGATATAATTTCATACATTTTTAACTTCCTGGTAAAATAATCTAGAGTTTTAAAAAAATGTGACCAGATTTCTTATATGCGGCCTACAAACTTACACACACACGCTTACACGCTTAAATATGCAGACATAGTGACACCTTCTCCAAATTAGTCAAAAACGCTTCTTAGTTATTGGAAACATTGAGATCTGATGAGAATTTGTTAGCTTGAAAGCAGGATAAAACCAATAATTTAAAAAATTTTAAAAAGGCTCTACATTCTTCCATCTTCTGAAAAATTACTGTCATTTCATGGATGTCGTAACCTAAAAGTAACATTTAAATAAAAAAACTTGATATCGATCGAAATTTTATTGGAATATTGAACAATTCGGTATTTTGAAAACAGGATAAAACGAATAAGTTTCCAATTTTTTAAATATTTTCTTCTTTGTAATATTCCTAGCGGGATGTTAAAAAAAGCATCTGCATTCTTCAACCAGTCTAACGCCTGTCAAAAAAGGGTTCGAATTACGGTACGAGATATCGATCGAAATTGAATTGATATTTTGAGCGATATCGAATGCGTTAATTTGACCCCTTCCTTAAAGTTTGATTTTGTTTTAAATATTCTTCGATGGAACGATAGATATCGTTGAACGGCTGCTTAGGAGTTGCATTATTTTGATTGAAACGCGATTTTATTCAAATGATCGAATTTCAATGTTTATACATATATTGTTGAACAAACAAAATTGGAAAATAAAAAGAATCTAAAATGTAACAGGGAAGTATAACCTGCCTTCCTAAACAGCAAAAATTACCGTCCACCGGGAGAAGCAAGTTTTTGGGCGAGTGATATCCAGCTCTTCTTTCCAAATTGTCTCGGCATCACATCATTTTTATTCACAATGGCCCAGTTTTGGTAGATCCTTTTGGTTTAGAAAGATGCAACTCCTTGAAATATTTGCGTTCCAGTATTTAAAAGAACTTCCTTCAACAACAATAAGGAAGCTATTCTGTAAGACGTGATACAAATTATTATAAAAATCGAATTATTATAAAATATATATATTCAATTGAAACCATTTAAAATGTGTGTTTTAAATCTCCAAAAATCTTACATGAAACAAAAATCCTTAAATCTACAGATCTGATAAAAAAAAACAACATCTTCTTTTGCCAATTTTTTCACATAATTAAAGAGTACGAACCTTTCTCGAATTAATCTTCTTGGCACATGTATCAGACTTGACTAATAAATACGTGTCGTGCAATCGATTCAGGACTCCACAGTGTTATTACAAAAGCAACAAACAAACTGATAAACATACACACGCGTGATAAAACATTCTTTTATGAGTGTTGTTTCATGCATTAAACCTCATTCATATCGAAAATTCTTGTGTGTATTTCGTATGTAATAAAAAATTACAACCAACTGCTGCTGCGGAAAGTTCCATTCCTTTAACACTTAAAATAGTACCCAAGAAAAACTTGACTGCACAGAATGCATTTATATGAATGAAATAAGTTAACGAAGTAGCAAAAGCGAACAGCAGTTGTGGACATCTTGGAACATCATAAACTTGTTTGTTGTAGGCGCAAAAATATTGTGTAAAACACAACTTCGCAAAGAAAAATCATTTATTTGTATTCGTAAAGTAGCCTGTCGTCAGCATGCTGGCTCAACAGTCGACTGATGTCGTCTACAGTGCGCAAGAAGAGTACAAAGGAGTTTAAGGATTTTGTGCAAACAATCTGATATGGATCAAGTCATTAGAATGGCGACCGTTTATCAATATAAAAGGAATCTGGGAAGTGTCCTAACAGCTGGTCTTAATTAAAGAAACAAAATCTTGCCAAAAAGGGAAAAATTAGTCTACTTTTTACTACTCGCGGTTCGGTAAAACTGTTTTTTAAACGCTTTAATTTTAATTATATGCTGATTCTTTTTTCCCAAAATCGTATTAAAAAATTCAAAATTATCAATTGAGGGGTTTTAGCTGGTTCCTACGAGCATTTCACTGGGGCTAATGCGGATCATCAGGGAACCTTTACCCAACATTTCTTAGAATAACTAAAGATATTTATTTCAAACTTTCACTTGAATAAGTGAGAAGTCTAAAACAAACATCAAAGTCATAACAAGAACTCAATGATCAGTTTTCCTTTTTTATTTTCTTACGTTTTGTTCTACAACTGGTTGGCTTTTTTCCGACTCTAATTGTAGTTGTAAGAGAAATAAAGAACAACAACAACTAATAATTGTTTTAATATAAAAACACAATTTATTTAAAGTGTTGACATGTTGTTTTATTTTGCCCAAGCACTAGCATTTGTAAATTGGTACATATTTTGGGGAATTGTCGTTTGTAAACTCTTTAATTTTTATCTCTAGTGTTTTTTATTCACATAAGAAAAGCTGTTTCGCAGTCTAATTTTAAAACAGGCTTTTCCCTATTTAAGATGCCCATGACAGAAGTTTTGTCTTTTAACTGTGACTAATTTTGGCAATTGTAGTGAAAGTACAAGTAATTTCGTTGGTAGATTTTTACATAAACGCAAAGGCATGTCTATGCATGCTGTCATAAAGTTTGAACAGTTTATTGCGTATCAGTGGGAAAGTAAACAATTCGACTTGTTCTTGAACTAGTCGGCTGGCAGAGTCATTGGCCCATATGTCTTCAAAAACGAAGATGGTCAGAATGTTACTGATTGTGAAAACTGGTTTTCCAGATTGCGCCTTGTACGCGCCTTGTACGCGCCAGCCGTGGTGATGACATGGCCGAAATCATATTTAAGCATTAATGTCATAAGATTTCCTATCGAATAAAGATTGTTTCATTGATATAAAAAATATATTACTGTGTCTTATTATGATTTAAACTTGTATCACTCTATAAAAACCACCCTTTACAACCAAAAACATTTGAAGTACAGTTTGTGCATGAAGTGTTATAAAGGGAGAAAAAAGGACAACAGCAAATGCTTCTATTTCTTTGAAAAGTTTCAATTATTAATATTAAATCTTATGTTTAAACCTGGTTTTAACTTTCAGTGGGATAACACTATTTTAATTAAATTTGTGTTTAATTTAAATTGTAGTATTAACGAACAAATTTGAACTGTTTTCACGGAAATATTTAGCACACTGTGATGTTTCTGAATATTCTGAAATTTTGTATAAACGATTTGAAAATATATAAACAATTACTTTGAAGAAACCAAAAAAAATTAATTTTAGTATTGAAATTGAAATGTAAACCAAATTGATTGTATCATACATGCGAGTTTGTGTGATTGTGCTTCTACTCATTTCCCAGTATGACGTAGTTGCGCAGAAACGGATTGTTTACAAAATTTGAATGCGCCAACTTGTGTCATGACACTACGAGGAGGCCGGTAGATTGAATACAAAAGTAAAGACTTATTCACAAATTGTTATTAAAGTTAATAAATGCTTGAAAAAATTCATGCTTTAAAGCATACTTCAAACTAAAAATAGTTTATGAATCAGACCATTAAATATTAAATCGTTAAACCAGAGTTTCCAAAATAAATTTCCATGTAAACGTCGCGGTGTATTGTCTGCCTGCTCCTCTTTTTCTTATCACTTTGACCCACTGTCAAACAAATGATGCCGACTTGAAAAGTAGGCGAATGAATGCTGCAGATAACAATGGCGGTGATAATAGTACAACAATAACAATAATAATAATAACAATAATGAAGATGCTGCTGGTCTCCATGAATGTAAGTGTGCCTGTAACAGTGCGTTGTATGTAACACCGCGTTGTAACGTTGTGAGTTACATATTTATTGTGGAGGCAGACAACAAACAGTCTGATAGAACTCTCAATGGCTCTAGTGGTTGTAACAAGTTCTCGTTTGTTTGCACAAACATAATGCCGGGTTTCCTAGTAGATATTTTATCGTTTTGTTTTTACCAGCTCTTTTTCCGATAGCCGCTGCACGCTTCTGTTAACGTAATCGTACAAGTTGCTACTGTTGGGATTCTCTTTCGACCTTTTTTTTGTTGTCTTATCTTTTAACAAGAAACGTTTTTTTTTTTGTCATTTCACACAAATTTGTTTTTGTGCTGTTTGTTGTTGACTGGTTTTGTTGGTTGTAACTTTTACTACTTAACTTTTGTTTGTTCATGCATGTTTGATTGTGTGTATGTGTTTGTGTTGTTGATTTTTTCTGGATCATTGCCTTTTTAGTTGGCATTGGGGTTTCTTTTCTTCTGGCTTTTTTATATTCTGTTATGTTGCTCCATGCCTGATGCCTGTTGTTGTTTTCTGCAGGTGCTGCGTTAACGGCTACTAGACAGCTCTGCGGCTGCACAAACTTGATTTGATTTTGCCTGTATTTTCTGCCAGAGTGTGGAGTAAATTTGTATCTGTGTGTGTCGTCGGCCTCCTTCTCATTTGGATTTCGTGCTGGTTTCTGTTGTTGTTGTTGTTGTGCATCTATACGTGAGTGTATATGCCTGCTTGGTTGGCTGTGTAATAAGTTTTTTGTGCTGTTCTGTGTTTGTGTGCATGTTGATGTTTGTTTGGAGGGTATCATCGTTCTGAAAGTAAAAAGCCTGCTTCAGTTTGTCGTTTGGCGTTCACAGAAGCATACAGTGTGCAGGCGTGGATATACATTTTTTCTCGTATCTCAACAATAAAACGTGCGCTTTTTCATTCTTGTGTTTCATTTCTGTTGTGTTGTGTCTATAGTTTTTTGTTATTATATTGTTGTTGTTGCTTTTATAGCTCCAAAACGTATATGCTAAAAATACCCGATTATTTGCTTTTATTAAATAATAATAATAACACATTTTATCTGTTCATTGAAGAAGCTGAAAAGGCGCGATTGTATATTTTTACAACTCTTTGTTGTAAAAAATATATTAAGAGTTTTGTTTCATATTTCAGAAAATATTATATAAATTTGTGAAATGTTTAAATTTTGTATGATAAGTTAACAACAAAACTCCAGCCATACATGGGATACAAGAGTAAAACAAATATAAGAAAAATGAATATTGTTTTTGGCCTTTTCATTTAGATGTTGTGCACCAGTTGTTGCCAAAACAATGTATTGCCATTTAAAAAATATATGTGAGTTTGTATACAGAAAATTAAATAAAGAAATTTATTAAATAAATAAACTACAACGACAAAGCAAAAAAAATTAATATAAAAAAAGTGCTCAAAAAATATTTATAAAAGAGAAGAAATAAATCAAGAAAAAATTTTATATGAAAATTAATTTCTAAAAGCTAAGAAATAAATTTTGTGTTAAATCAGTGCTTCAGCAGGTAATTTTTTAAAATGATAAAATAGTTTAAGATATTTTAAAATATTTTTTTTGTGCTGAAGTTTAAGTTCACAATTTTAGTAAAAGACTTATTTAAATCGTTTGCAGTTTTAGTGGACAAATTTAAAAGAAATAAGTTGATTGGCAATTCAAAGAAAAACATGTCCATTGTTGGCGACTATTTTTATCCACAGTACGTGTAGGGAATATCCGCAAAAATAGATTTTTTCTCTTTTCTTAATTTATTTGTTGTGTGCTTAAAAGAGAGTTGCCGGTTTCTGCTAATGACCTTTAATTCAGTGAATGCTACTCAGCACCACTAACAGATTATTGAAGTGGATATTTTTAAACGTGCGCTCAACAAAGTTGTATAGCCAGAGTTGTATTTCGGTTGTTAAAAGTTTGATCCGCTTTATAATACAGCTCTGAGTAAATATTTTTATGTCTTTAATATATAAGCTCGAAAGCAGTTACTTACCAGGGCAGATCAGAAATAGTCAATTCCAACAATTTCTATATTAAAGTATTTTTATTGTGGAAATGGTTCGAATAAAACTGTCTGCAGTCACACAATCAGCCATTTTTTATACCAATTTCTTTGAAGGAAGTAAAAAGAAAACCAAATAAGTGGCAACCACTGTCGCATGTCAGTCATGTGGCTGCTTTAATATACGGTAACACTGTAAAACAGCTGTTTTTTTTATATGGCAGCTCTGAGTCAGTCAATACCATGCTTGTTGGCAATAATTTTTTTGAAGTGCAGCCACTCCACTGATCGTATACTCTCTTTAGAGACTTCAACACTGTAGGTAACATTTCCGGATTACGGTTCTTCTGAGGAATTTCCCGGGGTTAACTACGTTGCTACTTCTTATGTGCAGGCATAAGTCGTGTACAGTCAGTCGTAGAAGCAGATAAAAAAAATTGATTAATAATATCGCTGAAATATGATCACTTCACCTGCGCACTGATATTTTGAAAATTTATTTGCATGAAAAACTTAACCCGAACCAGAAAACAAACACTTCGATACGATCAAGTTAAAGTTACACCCTATTTTTCATTCTTCGTTAAGTTTAAATGTACCAGTGCCGTTTTTGGTATATCCTTGAGCTCTCTCAACGATTCGGTTTTATATCCTCAAATATCCCAAATATCCAGAGCAGAACACATGTTTTCGAAAGCCTCTGCACTTTCATCATCAGTACTAATACGTTTTTTTTATGAGTAGGACCAGCACTCGGAGGACAACGCCGACATATTCAATGCATTGCGTTGGAACTGGCAAAGGATGGGATAGTGTTAACAGGACAGATTAAGGAACAGAGAGTTTTGTGGCAACTATATTTTACTTCGCCGGTGAATATTTTCCTACAGGCACCGTGCTGTATTCCTGCTATTCCAGTACATGGCGGGGTTAATCGCTGTCGGTAATGTACAGCTACCAGTGCCATGCCTTCGTTATTGAGACATGCCGAAAATAATTAACACAATTCTGCAGTAATTCAAATCAGAAATATTCGATACCAAGTTCGTGACTGAGTGCGGAGTCGAATTCATGACTAAAGGTATCGTAGTCCTGTGTCTTACTACTTCCGCCAACAGCAACTTACACTGTTTTCGAAGGTCGCTGCACTTTCATCATCACTACTCACGCGTATTCTTGTGTAGTATCAGGTTTTAGATGGTGACGAGACAAAAATAATATATTTGCGCGACCAATACTACGATAATAGAACCGCTCAGGAAATGAAGCAACTACTTTAAGAAAGCTTTTGATAGTTTAAGGACGACACGAAAATGACGATAAATTTTAATAAAATAGTTAATTTTTAATATCGCGAAAGATATTCCCTTAAACCCCCTGAAGATGGACATCATTCAATACCGGTCAGTAGGGAAAGCGTAGGATTGTAAAATTTTCATTAGTTTCTTTTATCGATTATCCACTGTCTGCCTTGAACTGTATAAACGAATGCCATTATAACGTTCTTAAAAGTTATAGTTCGATTATAATGAATTTAATGAGACCACTTGTTAGATTTATTTTATTTTATGAAACTTTTCATTAAAGCTGTTCTTTTGTTTTACAATTTCTATAGCATTTCTCTACGCCACCACACACAAATAAAGGTAATAAATAATAAATAGGCTCGTAAATACGAACGTACAAGTGATTTAAATATTGATTAAAATTTACGGAGTATCTGTGAAAACATTAAAAGAAAATATGGTTGACATCATTTTATGGAATTATAAAACTATTGGTTTCCACAAAAAGAAAAACCAGACAGACAAACGAAAAAGTATATTTTTAAAAGCCCAATGCGGCAGGTTGTTGACCTAATTTCCATACATCTATTCTCTAAATACGGCCAAAATGAAAAAGTATGTTGTGGAATGAATTATTTAAAAAGATAAAATGGAAAAATTAATTTGAATAAAAAATGCTATTGTTTCGATTCAATGCCAGGATTGGACATTGATTTCAAAAACGATTTTAATGATGAGAAAAATAGAAAAAAGAACACGATTTAGAGAACAATAGCACACGATGTATATAATCATACACACACGCACACACACACACACACACATAATAAGTATGTGACATAATTATTATTCATAATAACATTTAAAAACTACTTTTGAATGTCGTGACTAGACAGCACAGAATTTATATTTGGCCAAATATTTTTTTGCAATTGAACTTCTAAAGGAAATCTGGAGCATCGGTAGCTTTTTAATTATATCTAGAAACGATCCCTAAAACTTGTGGAATTTTAACAAATTTAAATAATCGCTTTGATTGGCAGGCGCTGAGTTTTGCGTTTAGATTTTTACCAATTCTCGTTCGGCATGTGTTAAAACAATAAAAAAGTTGTTTAAACATAAATTTGCTATTTGGTCAGTATTTTCTGTTAATATTTATTATTTTTTTTTTTTGCACAAACAAACTTTAAATTGTTTGTATTTTCTATTACCGGAATTCGTTTTGTTATTGTAGCAGACTCGTTTTGTTTTATTTTTTTTATACGTTTTAGCTGTTATTATCTATAAATTTGAATATTTAATTAATTTATGTTTGCGTAGATGCAAACAAAAAAGTTGTATTAAAGCATCACTGATTAAAAGATAACTGATTGAAGGCAGCGATTGAAATATTTGTCAGTAGTGACTTTTTGATTGAAACTTTGGCTTTCATTAATAGACAGAAAATTAATTTACATACAAGTTTGCCTCTGGCTTTATCCATATGAAATATTTACAGCGGATAATTAACGCAATATTCTCATTTTTTATATGTTCATCGGTACCTGTAGCAAATAAATCTATCGCCGAAGTAAAAAGTAAAAATAGCTACGAAATTCTCTATTTTATTCTATCTTCATCTGCCTTCTGGACAGTGTCCGCTACTTTCCAGTGTTTCAGTGCAATGCACTGCTTATATAGGGGTTGTTCCCCGAGTGCTGGGCCTACTCATAGAAAAATGCTTTTTAAACTGATTTGGAGATGCTGAAGACGAAATTAAACTTAATTCATATATTTTCTCAAAGAAGTATGCTTGGGTTATCTGCGAAGATACAACAATTTAGTTACTGCAAAAAAAAATGGAGGTCGGTTCATTGAAAACAATTAGGGTATTCACTCTGTGTGGTATTTATTCATATTGTCATAAAGTCATAATATATTAAAAAAGGTGTTGTTATGCTGCATACAAAATTGTCATAAATAATTATGGGTGAAATCAGGTATGATTTTATTTTGTCATAAATTAGCTCCACAAACCGGAGTCGAAAGGTTGTAACTCTTTAGGCAAAACGGCGATGGTATATGTTTGCCGCCGTTACTTCTATATGAATTACGAATAAAAAAAATGGGTAAAAAATGGTTTTGTCTGTACATTAAACACATTTTTTAAACATAAAACAAACAAAAAAAAATATTAAATCGCAAAATCTGAATATTTACAATTGCAAAACTTCTCCCGTTTAACTCATGCAACTGGCGGCCACTAAAAGTTTGGCGCCGTAAAAAAAATTAAAAAATTATTCAGCTCCAATTTATTAGCGTTGGTGGTATTTCGTGAACGAAAAAAAAGATAAAAAAAATAAAATCAAATGACTAAAGAAAACTCCGGTATTATAGGACTGATCAGTTAGTGTTCTCGATTCCATTGAAAAACCTGAAAACTACAGGGGCACTGCATGTCGATCGTAATCTCAATACAATATAAATTAAATGTCGATCTACATTGAATGCCGTAATATGCCTCCAGCGATCACCGTTTATGACGTAAAAATTAGTTGAATAGTTCGAAAGATACAGCAGTTTAAAAACGGAACTCTTTTTAAAATATTGAGCTTAAAAGCATGAAACAGCACGATAAATCATGCTGCGATAGCGGGCTTTGCCGGGTCATTTTATTTTAGTTTAGGTTTTTGTTATGAAAAAAAAATGGCAAATTCTTATATTATAAAAAAAATAAAATATTTTACATTTATAACCTTCTTATATACAGTTTATAAACATGAAATATTTATTATGAATCACATGTTATAGATTATTTTCAAAGGCATGGGGGCAAAATATGGCATTCGATATCGATTGAAACTTGTATATAATTGTGTTATAATACAGTCCCTGATAAGATTTGTCAGTTATCGGTAAATAACTTTCATGGTGGCAGCGTTTAAGCCACGGATGCTTACAGACTATATATTAGAAAAATACAATAAAAAATGAACAGGTGCCAGGTGGTTCCCACCAGGGGATCTTTCGTCTAAACTACACCTTGCAAATCTACAAGTACAAACATCCACAAAACAACAACACTTTTCCTAAAATCTATTGCACGGTTTTGCGAAACAGCTACCCGATCAAATATGAAAATAATATCGTTTTAATTATGATACTCGTATTTGTAGACAATATGGAAATAAAAAAGTTGCTCATAAATGCTCTCAAATCCGATCAATAGCGAACCATCATTTAAACAAAAAGAGTGATATTAAAAAAAGCCTTTTCATTAGAATTTAAAGTAAAACAACAAGTTTTGCCTCGTTTAGCTTCCCAATTGACAGTTAGTGCTCGCAGAGTGCATATCTTAATTGTCCTCGTCAGCCTTGTGGCGGCAGCTGGTTTCGTTTTTGTTAAATCTATTTCATTGTTTTTTATTCTCTCATTTGATTTACTGTGACAACTTGTTTAATTAAAATGGCTTAAACATCTTTACTTGTCTGTTTGTTCAATGTGGGTGATTTTTTATTAAAAAAAAAATAATTGCCGCAATCTATTCAATGCTTTTTGGGGATTAATTAACATGTTAAATATATTAAAATCGAATTAAATATCTTTTTTTTCTGAAATTGCAGTTATTTTATCGTCGTTTTATTTAATTATAATCCTTAACGAAATGTATGCGAAAGGCCAAGGGTGGAAGAATTCGCCATGAGTTTGCCAAACTAAATCGAAATCATTTTTCGTTATTGGGCTTATCCGAATTAAAGTTGTCATTGAATAAACAAAAATATATTTTGGGGTATTAAAAATATTTTGTTTTGTTTGATAGAAAAAAGTATTTGAAATAGAATTTTTTGTAATTTTGATTATTAATTTAAAAAGATATTACCGATCGCCAAAATGGGTCATACGCCGAGAAGACGATTTTCATTTTGGTAAGAGTTTTTCATCATAAAATCTTACCATCATTTTTTGCAATAAAAGGAAAAGATTAAATATGTTTTTGCTGTTAAGAGAAGAAGCAAATGCGCTGTGTAAGAAACCGAAGATCGTCTCTTCGATCCCGAACTCAGCCATATCAACAGTGTTGAATCGAGTTCTGATCGTCTTTAAAGTATCTTTACGCATTAGCCCCAGTTAAATGAGTTTAGGTATATTAAAATATATTAAAATTATATTAAACAATAAAACGTCAGAAAATAAAAAAGGAAAACTGATCAGTGAGTTCTTGTTCTAATAGCTAAAACCCCTCAATGGATCACTTTAAATTTTTTAGTAAGATTTTGGGAAAAAGAACTCGCACATAATTAAAATTAAAAGACTTGATAATGTTGCTAATTTCTTGCAGATCTAACCAATTTTGTTGGTTGGAATAACACCTATTAACAAAATATAGTAAATGCAACCGACTTGGAATAGTAAAATAACATTTTACAAAAACTACGGTCACAGCACAATTTCTGTGGTTAGACTTACAAATATAACAATTAAATGTACCATCAATAATAGTTTGTTTACAATTATAATTGTGAAATAGCTTATTTTTTATAACGGCCTTTTAACCATCTCAGTTGAAAGGAGCTTCTAACTTTTTATACCTATTCTTCAGTTATTAAACAATCTATCTATACCTACACAAAAAAAAGTAATAATAATAAAATAAAATATGAGTAGATCTAACCAATTTTAATGGTTAGAATTGAACCCATTAACAAAATAAAGTAAAACCAACTGACTTGGAATGGTAAAATAGAATATTACAAAAACCACGGCCACAGTACAATTTTTGTTGTTAGACTTACAAATAAAACAGTTAAATATACCATCAACAATAGTTTGATAACAATTATAATTGTAAAGTAACTTATTTTTTATAGTCGAATATTTTTTTATATTGAGATAATAATTAACTCAACCATGTCTTAATGTATATCAAAAAAACTCCATGCCATGACTGAGTGCGGAATCGAAATCAGTATGTAGCGTTAGTAGTCTGGCGTCAACTGCTTCAGCCGGCAGCGACCATACAAATATTGGTAAAAGTTACTATTAAATTGCTTAAAATAATACAAGAATTTGTAATAAAAATTGATAGATTTTTACAATGAAAATTGAGAAACCACTTTTTATGGTTATTTTAACTAACAAAAATTGCTAAATTAAACCAATTACAAACACAGTTTTTATAGGCAGTGAAAGTACTTTATTAAATTGTTATTTAAATTAAGAAAATCAGTTTGTTCACAATAATTCCAAGAACAATTTATATTAACAGTTTATTTACAATTATAATCGGTTAGATTAACCAACATTTTTTTTTGTTGCATAAATTTGTAAATTATTCTTTAACCAAGTTCGAAAATATTAAACATTCGCCGCCTGAAAATTTAATGCTCTATTAATTACGACTATTTAGTCTATTCGGAATGCAATAGATTCCTACAAAAACGGCAGACAGTCTTGGCAGACTGGTAATTTTTAAATCCGTGGCTATGAAAATATGTTTTATGCTTATGAAATCTAACAATATCCTAGTCTGAAATAAGCTTTTCTGCATAAAATTTTAACAGGAATTGATTGCCTTCCGACCAGACTTCATACTCGTACTTGAAAGTAATTAACAGAAATTTGTGGTCAACGAATTAACGTTTAATATTTTCCAACTTTTGTCTCACGGTTAGTGACATGGTGTTTTCGAAACACAATCTTGTCCTGTTTACAGAATTATTAAATTCCCACATACAATTTATTATTTCGTTTTGCAATTCTTAAAGGAAATTGATTAATTTTATCTCTGCTGTTTGCTTATGTACAATATAAACAGAGACCCCATGCGAAACGTATGCTCAGCAATTTTTGTCTTCATATTAAAATAAAAACGTTCATGAACATAAAATGTGCTGGTGCAGAATGTTTTTTTCTTTTTATTTTAAATTTTATTACAAGTACATGAATCTATGAATAAAGACGCATTGTTTGAATTGAGAGGAGTATTAAAATAAAATAATTTATTTCGTTTTAATTGACTACAAAGAAAACAAACAAAAAAAAGTATTAAAAACTTGAAGATGTTAAATTCAAACGCATGATTTGGCTGCAGAAATTTGTGTAGTTTCCTTTAGTTTTAGTCTCTGGATTTTATTAGCTTTTTTTCCAATTCATTCTTGAATTGTTGTAAATTAATTATAATTGTCAAGACTTAAAGCAAAATTCAACGAGACCTCTTTCTCTCTTTTTCTTTTTTTTTTTTGCTACACAAATGAAGGATTTAAATTGTTGAGTGCTTTGTACGGTTGTAAAAATTTAATTGCTGCTGCAGTAATTAAACTAAAATGAAGTTTAAAAAAAAATTTATATTATTTCAAATATTTCGAAGTTTATAAAGAAATTACGGCAGCTGTAAACTAAAACAAAACTTTAGTGTTTGTGCTAAATTAAGATGATGATGGATGACGAACAACTTTATTGGAATAGTTTGAAAGTGGAGATATTAAAGTGGAATCAAGTGCAGGTCGTGTCAGAAGTACATGCCTTCATTTGAATGTCTGCTGTCTTTTATGGTTCCAACTCTGACCTCTATGAAAAAAAACCGAAGCCTAAAGTTTCAACTTTTTGAACTTAATAATTATTATTTCACTCCAATTTGTTTACAACATAATTATTTTTTTAAGGCCACATTCATTAATTTCAAATAAACTTTTGGCAATTTGTTGTAACGAAACACAACACCAGGCGCACATACTTATTTCGGCTCTCAATACTTATTGATTCTTTTACTTTGTATCGCTTCAAAATTCGTTAGTCTGATTTCTACAAACATCAAGTTTGTTGCATTAATCGTTTTTGGTAGTAAAACCATAAGCACATGCATTTTCCATTATAATCTTAAATGCTAAAATATTTCCGTAAGACTAATTAGAAAATTTGGTTATTTCATTTCTCTGGTTTACAAAATTGTTTGTACAACACAAAAAAAAATTGTAATTGAATAAAAAATGAAATAAAATGCTGCACTGAAAAAAATTAATCCAACATAAGTGTTAAACTTATATGAAGTTTATGTTCACACGATGACGTTCTTGCTGCTCATTTATAAAGTTTAAGGAAAATAGGAGAGAGTTCGGGAAGTTTTATTTGTTTTGTCATTCGTAATTATTATTATTTGACATCTCTTTTGATTCTCTGCTTCACAGTGAGAAGAAATTTTTTTTAGATTTGATATACAACAGAATTTATTGAAGCAAAATAAATGATTTTAAATAAAAACCATGTAAAATAAAATCATTTATAATTCACTTGAGGCATGTTCACATTTGTCAAATATTTGCCCAAAAAATCGCAACGTTATTGTGCTTATAAAAAATATTTTTCTTCATATACGAGCCTATTAAATAAAACAGTTTCCTTAATAACGAATAGACAGTTTCCATTAAAATTAAAAAGCTTCTTGTCTGAGTTAAAGGGTTGTCCATTATATTTTAGGGATTGCGCTTTTTAGAGCAAATATTTGCTAAATGTGAACGTACTTTTATATTCATTATTAAATACTCTTTCCACAGACTAAAGAAAATGAACTGTGAAATATAAAAAAATTTTAAAGTAAAATAAAGTAAAAATTTCTTGAAACCGACTTCTCTGTGCGATCACTCAAGCATTGATCATTAAGGAATTGATGTAAAAATTTTAAATATGAGATATAAAAAAAAATAATAAGAATGGGCGCCCATAAAAAAATTATATCAACTGGGTTACGAACTAATTAGTTTAATTAGTCACTAAATTCTTTTTTGTTAATATATTTAAGTACCAGCAGTTTATTTTATAATCACAATAGAAATGAAGTCAATAATAAAATATGTCCAGCCCTTATTTTGAATAAAAAGTGGAATTTATTTGCCCTCTATCAGTTCTCAGTAAATGTAAGCAAGAGAGAAGCTTAAAAATCAAATAATTTTTTTGCTCGTAAATAATATTATCAAAAGAAGTAAGAAAATATAAAAATAAATAGAACAGCCTTAAGTGAACTGTATAATTTAAATCAATTGAAACATCCGGCATCGGCCTTGGCAATTTACACTTCTGTAGCTGTTTACTAGGCTAGATCTTAAGGTGATGTACATCCAGGCATTGATGGCTTAGTAAAGGGTCTAATGGCGGCGCATCGATGCACCGCTGTAGCCCAATAACCTGATCAATCAATCAGCGACACAACCTTTTAGCAGCTTCAGGTTCTTCAATATCCACAACTCCTAACAATTTCTATTTGAAAGGCAGGTTCCACTGCCTCGTTATACGTCTCCATCATCAGTGACAATACGAAATTCAAAAGGGATTCCCTTTTTGATTCGAAAGAAATCGGTTTTGAATTTCAATGTTATCATACAGACTCGAAAAGTCTGTATTCTATTCGAGTTGCATTACGCAGTAATCCCCCATGTCAACGATCATCGGGCTCCCTCACCCATAACACCGAAGTAGAAAATCGTTTATTCTCTAGCAAAAATGCCGTCAAAATATCCAGGGGAAAAACGAAAAAATTAATAGGGAAAAAATTATTTATGGCAACGGAAATGTTCGCTGCGAACACTTTTCCCACGTTATTATTCTCGACTGAGTTTCACATTTCGAGGGAAATGTTTTTAAATATTGGAATTGAGGCAAAAAAGAAAATATTGCGAGAGAAAATATATGCACGAAAGGACTGATTATGAGAGTATTTCTTTCAATGCAATTGTATATATAAAAATATATAACCAAACGTTTTTCTTACACTCCCCATGTAAAATTGTAGCCTAAAATTTTTTTTGATATCAACTGCGAGTTTTTTACCATATAAAAATTATACCAAAATTTCTTACCAAGAAATTCTTTCAGTGCATCATTGAACAGACTGACTGTAATATAACCCCCAGTCCATGGGTATTTCATTAAGTAGAAAAAATATTTGTGGAGTAGATTTAAAAAGTGTATTAAAATTTTTTTCGATAATTATGTAGGTCAAATTTACGTCTTAAAAACAAGAGAAAACTTTTATGAAAACTTGAATAATAAATTGGTCACGGATCAAAAGTGCTGAAACTCATCTACACATCGAAATTATTTTACAAGTACTAATTTTGCAGAAACAGAAAAAATTCAAAATGTTTGCAGAGTATAAAAATAATTTAAGAACATTTTGTGATATTAAAGGCGTTCTTTTGTGGAAAAAATGTAACATTTTTACACATTTCTTCTAAAATGTGACAGTTTAAAGCAATTTTAAAAAAGAACTTTTTTTCTTAAAGAATATAGATTTGATTTGTAATAAATTACTTGTTTACAAACGACAGCATGTTGTCATTTTCTATTAAAAAGTGTAAAAAATGTTGCACTTTTTTCTAGAAAATAAATCAACATAAAGAAACTTTATGAGCCCCGCGAAGGACGGTACATTAAAAATTATAGCTGTCAAGCTTGCTTGATGGCATTTGATTTGCCATCAAGCGTCTGCAACATTAATACAGGTTGGGCAAATTTGAGGTTAGAAAGAAAAATTGGCCTGAAGTACACATATTTTTTTGGCAAATTTAGTTTTATTGACACCAATTGAAAGCAAAAATGTGAGATTTAAGAATTAAATACGATGTGGGGCAAATGTATATTTCTAGCATGTTGGCAGACGTCTGCACTTTTCGCTAAAAGCATAAATTTTAGAGCTTGAGTTCACACTGAAGATTTAATAAATTCAGGTTTTAACATGCAGGTGGTCTATTAAATTTAATCACAATAAATTAAATAGCTCAAAGAAATAGAAGCATTTGTTGTTATTATTTTCTTCTCTTCTTATAACACTTAATTGACAAACTGTACTGCTGCTGTTTTTGTTTTTATAAAAATATAAGATATTTTTTATTGAATTCTAAAATAGATATTTTGCACGTTATAGTTTTTTTATTAGTCGCTGAAACTGGGTAATGAGAGGTAGTCAGATGTCTGCAATACCTTAACTTGGCAGCACCAGACTTAGCACAAACAACCACAAGGCTGCACTCTATAATAGAAATTCTATTTTATTTTTCAAATAAATATTTTAAAATCATGAAAAGTGAATTAATGCTTGGAAATCCCTTTATCTCATTAAGAAAATCACTCAAATCCTGAAAAAAATGCGGTAGTGGTGGATTTTTCTGTGAATTCTTCAAACACTATCAGATGTTTTCAATATAAAACTTGGCAGCACTCAATATAGCACGGACTTAAATAGACAAAACAAGGTTGTATTTCATTAAACCTGCTTAAAGCCAATTCAAATATGATCTTAAGTCGGTTTTCAGATACTCAAAATCAGAAACCAGAAGTCAGTGTGAGTGAAAACCTTAAAGAAGAGAAACGTTCCCTGGTTGCTTTGCAAAAAAATGCTGAATCTTTTCTTTTCACGCCTTAATTATTCTAGATTTGTAATTAACAAAATGTATTACACATAATAAACACCACCTTCAACAAAATCATGCTTTAAAGTCATGTTGCCAAATCATGCTAACATGGCTTTTTGTAGCCGCCTCATGTTACAACATTCTTATAACGTTTCCAAATTAATATTCAAATGATGCACTAAATAAATGCAAATTGCTAATGCCGAACATTCGAACCGCATAAGGAGTCCTCTTACATACAAAATAAAATGTAAAATAATTAAGAAAACAAATAAAAACAATAAAAAACAAAAACCAATAACAAGGAAAAACATGCGTCAACACATTAATAACAAAAAATCTGACTAATAAAATATTGTTGTTGCAGTTGTTGTTGTTGTTGTTTTTAATGCTCTCATTGTTTCAGTTTAATAATTATTCATTTTACATGTCAAGTCCGATAACCTATTTAAGTGAAATTAAATCACTGCTTTAATTATAGCCAAACGATTTGTAATATTCGTGAACAAATTACAAACAAAAAAAGAAAAAAGTTTTATTACCAGTAACTCATTTAATGCCTTTAATAATTTCCAAGTGGACAGACGAGCGGCTAATCAGCGACAAAGCTGTCGACAACTTAATTTAATACACTCTTTCCATCCACTTTTAAATGCACTTTTCACTCACATTCATAAAATAAAATAAAAGGAGAATTCTATTTGCATAAATAATTGTTTCTAAAACTCTGCCAACACCCAAAACTTGTCTTATTATTGTCATATATTTTCAGCAGTCGAATAAAGTAGTCATGTAGTCGTATGTGTCATAAAGCCACAAGCATTTTTTGTTATTTTATTATGACAGCAACATTTTATTATCATAATGACAGCAAATGCTGTTGGTATCGGCTAAATGCTATTTAATGTCTCTTATTCACAGCGATCTACTGAATATTATGGAAACTTCTGCGGCATGTGAAATAAAATATATTGAATCGTTTGGTCGACTATAGTTTACAATGCGATAAAGCCTTATAGAATATTTGGTGCTTATAAGCTGCTTATAACTCAATTTTTCCATATCAAATTTGTCTTGTAAGCAGCTTATAAGCATAATATAGTTTTTGTGAATAAGGCCTGTAGGGTTTGGACATTCTTCGGCATTAAAAAGAAAAGAAATAGAATAGAGAACCTAAGAACATATTTAAAAGTTTCTATTTGATTTATAAATTTTATATTTTTACATTTTGTTGCTTCCTAAATCACACGAAATAATTTCTTTAAATTTTTTTTTCACAAATCATGGGGACTCCTATGAAAATTTCAGAAGAATTGTGGAAGTATTGTGGAAGAGTTTAATTGGAATTGCTTGTTATAGTTTCGTAAAAATATATCAGTGGGCTTATGACAACATCATATTGTATTTTTTGAGTTTATATTCATAAAAAAGTATTCTCTGCTTATAAACTGCTTATAAGACAACTATTTTTTATATGTAAAAAAAGAAATTTCAGTTCCTACTTTAAAATCTTTTATTATCTGTTCTTTAAACTAATTAAGTTCGGTGTTTAAAACGGAAAGTATTAATTAAGTGTTAACAATTTAAAAGTTCATAGTATCTATGAAATATTTTCGTTGAAGATATCGTTGATATAATATATTCATATAATAAATAAATACATTCCTAGAATATTGTGGAGGAGTTTTATTAAAACTAAACGATAACATCATATTTTATCTTTTGAGGCCTTATTCATAACAAAAAACTCTGTGCTTATAAACTGACTATAAGACAAATATTTTTTTTGATTTATAAAAAATTTTTTTTATTTCCTGCTTTAGAATTTTTAAATATCTGTATCTTAAACTAATTAAGTTCGGTGTTCAATATTTTAAAACGGAAAATATTGATTGAAATTAAACAATTTAAAATTTCATAGTGTCTATGAAATATATTCGTTGCACCAATGAAGAAATGTTGATGTAACAAATTCATTTAATAATTGAATACATTTCGAAAATACTGTGAAAGTGTTTTACTCGAATTGACTCATTAACTTTTATTGTTTTGTAAAGTAATTAATTTGATTTATGACAACATCATATTGTATCTCTTAGAAACTACTTTGGGAATTATTAAGAAAAACATACTTTTATAAACTGTTTATAAGACAAATTCGTTTATCTCTAAAGACAATATAAGTTATCGTCAATCAAAAATTTTATTTTATTTTAATTATGTGCTAGTTCTTTTTTCCCAAAATCGTATTAAAAAATTTAAAGTGATCAGTTGAGGGTTTTTAGCTGGTTCCTACGCGCATTTCACTGGGGCTAATGCGGATCATCCTTTAGCCAACATTTCTTAGAATAACTAAAGACGTTTATTTCAAACATCCACTTTAATAAGTGAGACGTCGAAAACAAATATCAAAGTAAGAACAAGAACTAGCACATAATTAAAATTAAAGAGTTTGAAAAACCCCCAAAATATATAAAAAAAATTTATTATTTGATTATGACAATGAACCAATGAAATAATTGCATTGTATTAACGATCCTTTTTCATTGAGATAATGACAAATACAGGCAAAGCCTCTACTTTTGCTTGATAATTCTCAAATAGTTTTTGAAAGTTTATACATGACATGACAGGTTTCGTAGTTACGAAATTAGATTACAGTCTACTAATAATTTGGTGTAAGATGCAATAAAGTTCAGCTTATAAACAAACAACTTGACCACACAATAAACAAAATCATGTTGTCTATAATAAATTAATTAAGGAAATTTAGTTCGTTAAATCAATGGCATTATTTGATTTTATCAATGAATATTTTCCATTGAAGAAATTCAATTATTTCATGCGATTGATGAAATCAATTCGTTGTTTCAATGAAATTGTGCTGTTGCATCAATCAAATTATTACATTGAATAAATAACATTATATCATTCTGTTGATTAAATGAAATTTTGATGAATCATTGAAATTATTGGAATCATTTTAATTTTTAACTAACTTCTTTTAATTAAAGTTATGAAGCGTGATTTTGGTTGAATTTTAATAAAATTTCATGGTGATTCCATGTTGAAATTGATAGAATTTATTAAGAAAATTCTTTCAGTGTATAGCATTTGACAATACTAAATATATAGATGATACTGACGCTTAATAATGCAGTTGAGCAATAAATTCAAAGACGTTGAAAGAAATTTGGGAAACTGTTTAAGGAATGAAAAATAATTTTTTTTAATGAAGAAAGATGTTCAAATAGAGTTTTATTTTCCAACACAATCCAATTTTAGATCAACGCATTTAGTCCACAGTTTTTCCAATACTTTTATTACTTCCAATTAATAGGTTTTCTCAAGGCTGTCAAAATGATCGTTTGTTGCGGTTATTAATTCTTATAGATTCCAATCTGCTGTGAACCAGCCATTGCCTGGGGATTTTAAATAAAAAACTAGTCGCCGGACTAAATCTGCAGAATGTGCGGGATAGGGTAGATGCCCGTAGACTAATTTGTGAAATTTTATTTTAGACAAAAGCGGTCGCTTTATATCAAATATTTTTTTTTTGGTCTTAGTGGTGATTTTTATAAAAGAAATTCCTGATAGTTGCTATTTTTCTTAAATCTTGAGATTGTCTGCTTTAAATGGCTGTCAAATACAAACTAAATGAGGCTTTCAGTAACCCTCGTTATATATATAAAGTTACTGCGGAGTAAACTCAAGAGATCATTGAATCATCCAGAAACCCTAGCAGTTGTTTGAGGTGTTCTTTTTCTTTGCTGACGCCCCCTGCATGTACAGTGTTATAGTGTCAGGAGACAGTTAAAGTATGGCCATACTTAGCAAATATTTGCCCAATTAAACGTAACCACTGAATACTTACGAAAAATATTTTATTTCAGAAAAATACTTAGTTAAGTGAAAAAGTTTCCAATGATACGGTATTCCATACACTGACAAATAATTATGCCTGAAACTATTTAACTTGAAAAATACTTATCAGCAATGCAATATTTTTCTAGTGGTTACGCGTTTTTGAGCAAATATTTGCCAAGAGTGACCGGACCTTTATAGTATATTCTCATAAGGTCGGTGAAGAATAATAAATTAGTTGTTGTTATCACGATTATGTTTATTTTTTGGGTTGAATACTCTTCGTTTGGTCTACGTCGTGTCACTTTTTTTTTTTGCTGCAAACTGAAAGCAGAAGTGATGAATTCTTACATATTTTATAGAGTGCAAAAACAGGAAAATTTCATGTTGTGAAAAATAAAACAACTTTACATCGAATTTCTGATATGTGGTATTTGCCAAAAACAATAGTTGTATAAAACAGAGAATAAAAGTATTGAATTCATTTTTACATTTCTTTTCCAATGAGTTGCGAACAGTGATTTCATACCTTTAAAAATATTCTCCCAGTTGTACATGCATTCCTCTTGTTTCAGACAAGTACATCAAAAGGGAACAACTACAAATAATGCCAACGATATTTCAACACTGCAGTCATACGGGTACTTATTGCCGTTGCTGTGAAGCTCCTACCATACCCGAGTCCTTCTTAAACTGGCAAAAGCAATAAGTAGCGACATTAACATGTTGTCAACATTAACAGAGACATGGTGCAAACAGCACCGCCATACACAGCCACATGCATTCAAATCACCAGCATAATAATGCAAATAAAAAGTGACAGACTGGCTGGGGAAAAAAGAGAAAACAAGAAATTCTTGTAAAATATTTTAAGATAAACACGATTTCAACGATGTTCTGTTTCAAGTCAGTAAATATGACGGGATGTGTTTTTTAAGGATTAAAAGTTGTCGATAGTTTTCATTCTGTTTCAGTAATATCTCATGGCACTTTATTATTAACCAGTGAAAGCGTTGGTTACGAAGATGGAAAAATATCAGAAGAATTATGACTACTGAAGTCTGCATGAAATTATTTTAATTATTGAAAGCGTATAAGAAGACTGCAGGGCATTTCAGTCATTATTTTTATGTCAGAAATTCAGCAACTGCTTGTAAATGATTTTGCATTTAAACAGCACTTAAGTAGTTGTTGTTCTGCTTCCTGGCAAACCAATAAAAAAGGACCTTCCAAAGAATTCAATAAGATTCTAAAGTTATTTTCCGGGAGTAGTTCAATTCAGGATATTTTCTAGTGCTTTTTGCTACGGGTTGTCATTTCAAAAACTTCTCTTTTTTGCCACCTTTTCACTGCATCCGTATTCATGTTTTCGATGTTAATTAAATCTAATTTTTGTATGTCGGGTCTAACAATTTTTTAAAATTGATTAGGAAAATTCTCTGTTGCCTAAACAACAGCACATAATTAAAATTGAAGAGAGTAATGAGTCAAAATACAAACATTGCTGGGAGAACAAAGCGTGCTCTTTTTTTTCGTATATCGAGTGACGGCACTCAGAAATTTTATACTTCAATTTATATACTAGGGAACTATTGTTTAACAAGACTAATTCTCAAAGGATAATTATTTTATAGCAACAAAAAATGTTAGAAATAACATGCAGCAAAGTTCAACTTCTTTTCTAAAGGGTCATACTAATAAACTTGCAATTGTTAATGGTAAAACACCTTCTGTAAAAATGTTTAGGTCTTTTGGCTGCCTGCATCAAACTGCCTGATACAGCACAGCCCAATTTAGATGTCATGTGTGTGTGATATCAAACATTTGTCACGGTTACAAATCAATTACCGCAAATAAATTGACTATCGTAAAACAAGTGTCAGGTGTTAATTCCTGACCTCTTGATGAATAACAACAAGCCCGCTAATTAATGGTCATAATCAGCGAATTAAGCACAGCACAAACACATTCCTCGTATGTCTCTCTAGAACTTTAGGCGGTTTATTTTCAATTCACATCAACATGCAACGAAAATTCTTTGAAGTGTTCTCTGCTGGTGCCAGTCGAAGTTGTGCATGTGGTCGTGTTTAGTTAAATACTAGGAAACATGTCATATTTATTTGTTGACACATTACTGACACATCAGATTTAACACGCTGTCAACAACACCAGCATGGCTTGATTTTTCCGTTTTCTTTTGTTTACTTGTGCGTTTTGTTAGCTTTTCAACATGTAAATTTGTCCTTTAACTAGTTTTTATGACAAAAATATTAATAAATTCATAAATTGTATAAGAAAAAAGGAAAAAGCAGAGAACATATATATTTTATTCAAGTTGGTATGAACTTTTTATGTACAGTGTCTGACATAACTGATGTTAGTAGCTCTGTAACACTGAACGAGTTGAAATGGGTGGTTGCGATACCAGCAGCCAAGTAGTTTATAAACTTTTAAGTGAAGTAACATTAATTTTCTACAACTTGTCGAAACACTTGCGGTCGTATTTCGCCGATAACTCGTCGAATGTTGATTTCCAATTCAATTATTTGTGGTTTATCGATGTTGACAAGTGACTTGATATGGCCCCAAAGAAAATAACCCAATAGGGTTAAATCACATGATCTTGGTGGGCAATTAATTGGGCCATTACGTGGAATAGTTTTTTCATCATAAGTTTCTTGTAGTAAATCACGTCGCCCGCTCTGTGGTATGTGGCTCCGTACTGTTGGAACCACAAATCAGCAAAATTAATGCTACGTAATTCAGGTGCGAAAAAATGGCGAATCATGTTCCTCTACCCTTCACCATTGACAATAACATTCTGACCATCATCGTTTTTGAAGGAATACGTCAGCCCATAAAGGATTTATAAAACAATAATTTCCTGGGGATGTGATGGTGTTTCGACTAAAACTTGCAGATTCTCCGCACTCCAAACTGCAGTTCTGCTTATTTACGTACCCATTCAACCAAAAATAGGGCTGCATTGGAAAATAACATTTTGAATGAAAGAGTTTGACGAATAAAATAATTATTTTGATTCAAAATTTCAACAATTTGCACGCGTTGAACTGGAGAAGTCGATATATAAAGAAATTTCAAAGCAACCTAAAAAAAGCAACTATCAGCTGTTAAATGGGTGCTCAGATAAAGCAGTGATACCAACTTAAAGTTTTGACACTGAAAAAGCACGCTACAGAAGCGAGTTCTTAATCTTGGCCTTATTTCTTTGCTTTATTCAGTTGTTGAAGTTAACTTTAGATGTTATTAAACATATTATAATTTAAAGAAAAAAAAACATATATCCCCTTATTCTGTAATTATATATCTGCTTCACGTCAAGACAATACCAAAAATAGAACAATTCTGTATTTCTTTTCTTTAGGAATCGATACTTTCTATCTACCTCCTGGTATATTCAAGGCCTTAAAGAGTTACCGGCTGTCAGAAATAGTTAATTGTTGTCCACAAGTACCAATTGAGTGACCTACTTTTATCATTATTTTGACGTGACATTGAAAAATCTAACATCAATAGTTTCGATTCTAACATCAATAGTTTCGTCATTGAAATCTGATCTATAGATACTAGAAAATTCCCACAGTAGAAAATATCGAAAGTATAATATATCGATAGAAGAAAATATCGATAGAAAAAAATATCGATAGAAGAAAATTCGACAGTAGAAAACACCGATTGAAGAAAATATCGACAGGAGAAAATATCGATAGAAGAAAATATCGATAGAAGAAAATATCGATAGAAGAAAATATCGATAGAAGAAATTATCGATAGAAGAAAATATCGACAGCAGAAAATATCGATAGAAGAAAATATCGGCAGTAGAAAATATCGATGGAAGAAAATATCGATAAAAGCAAATATCGATAGAAGAAAATATCGATAGAAGAAAATGTCGATAGAAGAAAATATCGATAGAAGAAAATTCGACAGTAGAAAATATCGATAGTAGAAAATATCGACAGTATCCCAGCACTACCATAAAGTAACACGATACGACTTGACTATTTCTATCTAAATTGGCATCGCTCATATTATATTTTTGAGTGGTTTGCTCAGCTGAATGCTCACCCTATTAGAGGAATACTAGTTGCCGAAGTCCAAAAATACCATTCGCAAACTTATGTTAGACACTGTCCACACTAACCATGCTATTGTGTAATTAAAGCTGTCATATTGTTAATCTAAATGTTGTCGTTTTCTGCAAAAAGCTGGTGCACAAATCCATACGTTTTTAATTATCATTGTACGGACTGTTCTTTTTTGTTGTTGTCTTTGTTGGTAAAAAAGTGCTGTTGCTGTTGCTGGCTTTTGCTAGTGTTGCTGTTAGTTTCAACACTTTTTTAATTAAAATTCTTGTCCAGTTCGTGCTCGTCTGCGTACATCTTTTTTGTTTGTTTGAATTTTTCGTTTAAGTAAATAGTTAATGCCGGCACGTTGGGCCAGTAGTGGCGTACGTGGGCAGGGGGAATATGTTCGTGGACTTATTTCATTTCTAGTTGATTTTTCATGTTCGGGAGTTTCAATTGATTTACAATTCATGTGGTTTTATTTACGTTCAGGATTTACAGCCGCTTTTGTTGCATGAACTTTTAATGGCATTTTGTTTTTCTTTTTTTCTAAATTATTTTTTCTAAATAAAAATTTGGTATATAAAAATATCACGCAGTGGATCAATAGGTTGTTATTTTTTTTAGCTAAATGAAAATGTTGAGGTCGCTGAATTGTTTTCAACATGTGCACTGCCCGTGGAGGTCAAGTTTATTTGGTGTTATAATTGAAAGTAGAGTGAACATTTTTATATTGACTGCTGTTATAATAATTTAATTCTGATAACGATACTACCGCAATGTGGGGGATTAAATTGAATTTATTATATTAAAAATATCATACGAGCTGAGATAAAATCAGTGATCATCAGACTTTCAATGGTGGCAGGAAATATCTGGAGTTCTCCTACTCAGCAACACTCGAGTCTTTGTATTTATTCGCCATGACGTTTATTAAAACCAAATGTTTTGTCGACTGTCATACAGTTTATAAATTTTTCTCCCATATCTTTTTGTTCTTGCTTTTCTTATTTCCTTCCATTTAAATAAGTTTTTGTTGTGTCTTGCTTAGCTCTGTTGAGTTGAAAGTGATTTACATACAGGGACATGCATGCATTGTTCCATATTGCAATTTGTTGGCAAAATAAATTTATTATGACATTTTTTGTTTATTATTTTATTAACAATTGTTTTAGTTTTACTCTTCTCTTTGCATCTGAATCAACTACATGATGATATTTGCAAATAAAAACAACAATTTTCTGATAAACATTTTAAAAATAGAACGGGGTGGACAAAAGATGATGATGGACCAGAAAATTGTATTGTCGTTTAGTTACGAACAGTTTTTACCTTCAAGTTAATACAAAATGAATTAGAAATGCGTAATAGATTTCATTAGAACGTTAGAGATTGACAATTTAATTTATAAAAATTATTAAATGAGTCATTTATGAGGTAAATTTTATAAATTTTTATTTAAAAGCTGTGGTATTTTTCGTAGAAAGGTTGAAGTTTGAAATTGAATAAAATGAAAACAAATTTTTTATTAAACAAATTTTTTATTAATACAATTCTACAACTGCAATTAGAGTTTGAAAAAAGCCAACCAAATGAGTAATAAAAAAGTAAGTTTTTGGCATTATAATTTAAATGCAACTTTTGTCATATGACCGCGAATTCACATATCCCTACAGGATATAGTACAGCGGCATTAAATAGCACGATCTTGAAAGCCAATTCACAAATCCAAACATGAAACTATGCGGTTACCAAACGTTCTCCATTTTTAATTATTTTTATTACAGTTGCAAATCCCTTTTATTAAAATTAAAAGTGAATACAAAATTTTATTTCCATAAATTTAGTCCATCAACAAGACTGAGTTTTATTTATGTTAATGCCAACTTAAAATCACACTATTAAACACTTCGTTTGTAAAATCTAAGATAAGCTTATGAATTACAACAAGAACAAAATATTTTTTAAAAATTTACGACTACATTTGATAGAAACTAAAAGGGAATTATCACTTTTACAAATGAGATGTTCACAAAAAAATCGTTTCCTATTTTATTATGATTGAGAGTTTTGGGTCAATCTGTGAAGCGCTAAAAACCATGTGCACAATATTACAGCCTCTTATCTTTTACCGAAATTAAACTCATAATAGAAAATAGATTTATGAGGCATTTTTAAATTCCTCATTCGAAACATGTGGAATTCACAGATTATATTCGCTTCCTTAGCAAATAAATATAAAAACAACACAAACACACTCGCAGTTATTCGTGTGGAAAGAATTTAACTTTTACTTAAATATTATCAGTTCAACGGATATTGAATAACAACAACAAGTACTTTTAATAAATTTATAGCATGAGCTACAGCTACCGATTAAAACACACACAAACACATACAAATAAAAGACGTCATAAAAAATATTTCTAACTAACAAATACTTGCTCAGTCCACAAAAGAAATTCCCACAGTGCCGTTTGCAGTTTAGAAGTCCATAAATATTCGTGCAGTTGCTGTAACTGCAGCCGATATTTAACAATTTCTGAATGAAACTTTTCATGCGCTACAAACAAATAAATATTGACTCAAAAGGAATGTGTGAGTGCAAGCACGTATGAGAGGCTCACCTACATTCTTACAGAAATGCATGGTATATAAACACACACACATACACATATATATATATGTAATATATATACACACATATATACATACGCACACATACATACTCTCATGCATACGTACTGCCAACATAAATAAATTAAGGCACTTTATTAATTTAGCCCCAAACAAAATGTGACACTTTTTATACAACTTCATGCCGCCTGTACTCGTACGAGTATCTCTATCAGATTTCCATTCTATTCACACAATCGAATTTGGTTGCTCAACTCTTGTGTTTTTTGGAACTTCTAAATGCTTTACTATTTTTCATTTACACTCTACAAATGGTATCAGCATGAACTAAAAATTGTATTAAAAGTGTTTGAGAGCAGTGCAAGTTAAGAAGAAAGTCATGGGGTCCGCAATGCACAAGCGAATCTAAATTTGGACTTGATTTTAGCACCCAGTTACTAACTGGGCAGTTTTTTATGGAGTGAAAACTCATTTGAATCCTAATAAATTAAGGAAATATATTTTTAATGTCCATGAAATGGACTCAATTTGAAAGAAAGTCTTATGAAATTAATTTTTAAATATGATGTCTGCCATGTGGCCGCCACGGAAGGCGCGTAGAGGGCGTTGAAAATTGTCTTAACATGACCCCAAAGAAAATAATTCAGTGGGGTTAAATCACGCGATCTTGGTGGCTTATTAATTGGGCCATTATGTGGAATAATTTTTTCATCAAAAGTTTCTTGGAGCAAATCAATTGTAGCGCCCTCCACATGACATATTGCTCCATTCTGTTGGGAACCACAAATCAGCAAGATTTATGCCACTTAATTGAAGGGCACTTCACCAGTAACAGTAACATTCTGAATATCATTGGGGCAATGACTCCGCCATTCCATAAAGCGCATCAAAAAGTAATTTTCTGTGGATGCCGATCGTGTTTCGACAAAAGCTTGCAGGTTCTCCTCAGTCCAAACACGACAATTCTTATTATTCACGTACCCTTTCAGCCAGAAATCGGCTTCAGCGGAAAATAAAATCTTGAATGCATGAGTTTGACGAATGGAAAAATTATTTTGTTAAAAAATTTCAACAATTTGCACGCATTGCTTGGAGTAAGTCGATTCATAATGAAATTTGAAAGCAAACTAAATAAAAAGCAACTATCAGCTGCTAAATGGGTGCTTCAAGGTGTGACACTTTAAGAATTTATAATTGAAAGTTCAGTGAAAAATTTTGAATTTTTACCTCTTTAATTTTTATTTTCGTGCTGATTCTTTTTACCAAAATGTTACTAAAAAATTTAAAGTGATCAATGGAGGGGTTTTTGGTAGTTCCTATGCCCCATTTCGCTGGGGCTAATGCAGATCATCAGGGAGCCTTTACCCAACATTTCTTAGAATAACAAAAGATATTTATTTCAAACTTCCACTTCAATAAGTGAGAAGTCTAAAACAGACATCAAAGTCACAACAAGAACACACTGATCACATTTCCATTTTAATTTTCTTACGTTTTTATTAAAATAAATTGTGATTTCAGTTGCCTCTTAAATAAATAAGAATTTTAAAAGTCTCACTGATCACTTTTCCATTTTTATTTTCTTACGTTTTTATTTCAATCTAGAATTTTTTTATAAAAACAAAAACAGCTGCAGTACAGTTTGTGAGTTAAGTGTTATCAAAAGAGAATTAATTAACAACAGCAAATGCTTAATCACTTTGAGAATTAGAATTATTGTGATTAAATTTATGGGACAATCTGAGTGCTAAAACATAAGATTATTAAAACTGCATTGTGAACGCACAACCGCATGTTTACGGTTTTGATGTTGAAACCAAGTTTTTTCTATCAGTGTGTAAAACACCATAAAGAAGTAGCTGCGGTTTGAACAATCAGCTGGAAAATATGGATCGTTAGTTAACGAGTCCAAAGTTTTTTTTAGATTCATGCAACAAAAGCGTTTTATTAATTGTTAATTTCTATTAGTAACTCCAGAAAAGTGCATTAAATATTGAACAACTGGAGGGTGAGTAATTCTGACAGGGGAGAACTTGTCTATAAACTTACCCCCAATTTTTAAACGATTATTAAAATTAAAGTTGCCTTAAAGTGTGGGTTTTCTATGGTTAATGATTCCTTAAAGCATTCCTTAACTTTAACAATCGTTTGTGAATTATAGGGGGTTAATATCTGTTTGATTTGAATTTTTGTGTGTGTAAAATTCATTATGATAAATAATTATCGCCTGATTGAAATCTATAATTTTTTTTCTAATTTTTAATTTCAGAACTACTGGCGCATATAAACAGTTTTAATTGCTACAAAAAAATTGTATTAATTTTAATGAGGGTGTGCAAAGTACGATACCGGAATTTAATTTCAAATTCTTTTCGAATGATTTGCATAAATTATATCACTGATATTTTGGCAGTCGGCAGAGCTGCGAATCAAATTAAATAATTTTATTGGTTAGTTAATAAGTGCAAACATCATTTATATAAAATGATTTAGAGCAACTCATTGGATATATATTTTTGTTAGAAAATATCCAGAAATAGATCCAGAATTGTTTTAAAAGTCTGTAAGTTATTGGCAAGAACTCTTACGAAGTGGAAAATAAATATTTATTAATACTTTACAAGCAGATAAAAATAAGTTGCAATATTTTGCACCGACAAGATATATTTTATATATATTTAAAGTAGCAGCAATACTCAGGGCATGACCGCTGCTTTGGTAATGCGTTGAGCAAAAGATATAATTGGGAGAAAATAATGTTGGGAGAATAGATGAAAAGAGACATGCTTCTGCTAATTTGTTTCTAATTATATTGTTTAATTATAAAAGAAATTGAAATTTGAATAGTTAAGTTCCATATTCACTTTCCAATTTCTATGCACTGAAGAACCTTTTCAACTGCTTTAATTAACAATTTAATAATAATTCTTTTCCCAACACGTGTTTTATATATTAAAAATAAATCTAACATTTTTAAATCAACCCAAATACCAGATATTTTGAGCGCTCTCTTGTTAAGCTGACATTTCAAATCGATAATAATTAATCGCTCTATTGTAATCCAAACACTGTCTGTTTATTTGCCCACAAAATGAAATTATTGCAGGGCATTTTCAAATCGCAAAATGCTAAAGATTTCTGCGAACTCGTTTCTTTTTTTTTCTGAAACAGCAAAACATGATAAAATTAAAATTAAACATTTATTTTCAGTATTACAATCTAAACCGCTGTAATACAATTTGCATAATCTATTGGAAAAAAATCGCAGCCACACTACGGCTATTGAATAAATATGCAAAATAATAAATTTAAATCCATGCAATCGCACTACAGACTGGCGCTTAAATTCAGACCATGTTTGAACTGCAACGCGCTACAACAACTACAGTTACAACAATTCATTGTTGGTATTTAGTTGTTGGTGTCGGTGGCTGGGTGCACACTTGTTGTTGTAGTTACTTGAAGTTTATGTTTAGCAAACACACGGTCTCACAATCTAAAAAATATGTTGACGAGCGCTGGCGAATATTCATGAGTAGTAGTTGTTTAATAAACTATTCGTAACTATTTAATAAATGAGCAGCAGAGTCATAAAATAATAACTGGCCAGCCGTTTGTATGGTTGGATGGCAGGTTAAAAGGCACAAGCAAACTCAATATGCGGCTGGCTGGTTATTTGCCTGATTGACGACTGAGACTGGCTGGTGAGAATCGCTCTGATTGTGTATCCGCCTTCTTCTGTGCGAAACATTTTGTAATTAAAATATGAAAAGTGTTGCTAAAAATTTTGACTTGAATGTTTTGTAGAGTGTCGTTGGCGCGCAAAACAGCAGCTAATTGCACAAACTACTCGAGTGTCTGATAGTGTCGGCCACTAAACGTTGATACTTCAGTTAATTATAGTGTTTTGTGGAATCTACTATCACATCGGCTACTGTTTAGTGCATGTCTATGATGAATGGATAGTGGATTTTGTCAAACCATGAATTATGTCCAGTGAATTTTATTACAAGTAACTTGATAAGAGTAATAAATTCTGCATCAACTTGTTTGGGGATATATTGTTAATGAATTTGTAGACCTGCAGATTTTGCAAAGTGAGTGGTTTGAGGGCATCGACATATTAAACACAATCATATGAATGGATGCTTGCTATGTAACCCACTGTTAGTGTAGAATTTATTCAAGAAAAAAAGAAGCATGTGCTGCGATCTGGAAGACAGTTATAGGCATTAAATTCGCTCTATGGCCAAAACTCAATGAAATCTTTTAATACTCGCCTGTGCCAAACTACCGCAATTTCATAACAATTTATATGCAAATTTCAATTGATATCGAGTGTCGTAATATGCCCCCTGGAAAAAGGTTATGTATCCTTATTAAATGGTAAAAACAATTCGGGTATTCACACTGTGTGCTATTCAGTCTTGTTGTCATAAAGTCATAATATCTTAAAGCTGTTTAAAAAAGTTGTTTCTGTGCTGCATAGAAAAAACTCAAAATATAATAGGACTCTTCCAGGTATAATTTTGTTTTGTCATAAATTAGCTTTACAAATATGAATCAAAAGGTTGTAACTTAAGGCGATAGAGCGATAGTATTTATTTGCCACCGTTTTTTATATATGATTCTTGAATAAAAAATGGCTAAAAAGATGTTAATACTATTATGTCTGTACATTAAATCACATTTTTATAACTAAAAGGGAATTATATAACGAAATCTAAGTTTATGCAAATAAAAATTATTTTAGTTTATATTTTGGGGGTTTTTAAAACACTTTAAATTTAATTATGTGCTAGTTTTTTTCCTGATTAAATAATACAGTTATAATATATCTTTAGTTATTCTAGGAAATGTTGGGTAAAGGTTCCCTGATGATCTGCATTAGGCTCAGTGAAATGCACATGGGAACTAGCCAAAACCCCTCAATTGATCACTTTGAATTTTTAATAAGATTTTGGGGAAAAGGAACTAACACAAAATTAAAGTTAAAAAAAATATTATTTTCATTTAACTGGCAGCCAGTGGGTATTTTTCCGTTTGCCGCCGCAAAATAAAAATGTATTCCGGTCATTTAAAGGAAGTAGTTGTTTTAGTTTAGTCATAAAAATTCATTTAATACACTAAATTAAGATGGGCTGTTCGCACTGGTCATATTGCTTTTATTATATGACTTATGACTTTACGACGATAGAGTGAATCCCCCAGTTGTATTCTCAAATTGGTACATATTTTTGGAGATTGTCGGTTAAATATCTTAAATTTTAATTTTTTGGTGATTATTTTCTCCCAAAATCATAAAAAAAATTGAAAGTGATCAATTGAGGGGTTTTATGCACATTTCGCTGGGGCTAATACTGATCATCAGGGATCTTTTACCCAACATTTCTTAGAATAACTAAAGATATATTATATTTGTATTATTTAAACAGAAAAAAATTACATATGAAATCGGGTATTAAAACAGAACCTAAAAAGTGGTGACAAACACAATATACACATGATCACTGATGATGAAGATGTTGCGACTTTCGAAAACAGCTGTTCTGCTCTGCTGTGTAAGTTGAATAAAACTGATGTTGACTTTCCTTTGTGCCTTGGAATATTTATCATCATGTCTTTCTGAGATTTTAAATTAATTTCGAACAATTAGCCTATGAATATTAATTCAATTTAACATGACATATGAAATCTTCACAAGTGATCATAGGACATTTTAAATGCTAAAAAGGCCCTGCTCTGGGATTGCCTTCATAAGAGTATCTCTCAAAACTTTTTATATATTTCCGCAACCTCGCCAGCTGTTTATTAGTTGCACTAATTTATTACAAAACATATTTGATTGCTTTTACTATGAGCATTTCATTAATATTTAACCCATTATTATCGCTGATCTGCTTGACAAATAGAACACATAAAAATAGAAAAATCAAAATAGAAAAATAAAAATAGAAAAATAACAATAGACAACATAGTTTCTGATGTCACAAGCTTAACTTTAAGGCAAAAATCTATTTCAAATAATTGCACTATAATTTCAATTCCCATTCAAAGTTTTGGGCATTAAGCATTAAGTTGATAGAAAATGGAATTATATATGATCTGATTTAGAGAGATTAATGCGCACAGTTTTTTAGTATTTAGAATTTCGATTACACCCCCAACATTTAAAGTTATCGATAGAATATGATTTTCTTATGAAAAATTAATTGTTCGAGCAGTGTTTTTTAATCAGAACAACATGATAAACATTTCAAAGCATAAGGGAATGCCAGCATCAGTTTTGTGTATTTAACTTAAAAAAAAAGAGCAGAACAGTTGTTTTCGAAAGCCGCTCCACATTCATCATCAGCACTCCTGTACGTTTTTATTTGTTATCACTTGTGGGGTGGCACAGTTGAAAGTGATAACAGTTTCTACTTTTTCTTTTAATATAATGAAGTGTAGTTGAACCGTGTCAAACCGATGGTAACACACTTTTATGAAGTCCCTGTGGCTTTTGAAAACTGCAATGCTGCTTTGCTTTGAATATACAACTGATGTTGACTTTCCCTAGTGTTTTGGCATATTTATCATGTCTTTCTGAATTATAACAATTTTAGAAAAATTATACCATAAAATTATATATAATTTATGTTGTTTTCTTTTCTCAAAAAAAAATTTTTACCCATTTTAATAGAAAAAGGCAATATTATGCCATGTTGAAAATACAAAATTGATTACAAATTAAACAACATCTCGTACAAAAAAAATTTGTTTTAAAACTCCTACAAACTACAAGTTTTTAGAAAAAAAGTGAAAAAATGTTGCTGAGAAAAGAAAACGCCAAGAGTAATAAATAGTTTGATACAAATTATATAATGAAATCATATTTTTAAAAATCACAGGCGGTCTAGAATCATACAAAATTTCTGACATTCTGCTTGAAGTAAATATTTTGACCAATTTCGCAAAATAAATGGGTCAACTGTTTTCTCTAAGAAGTATCACTTATTATCTGAGAAATATTTGCTGTACTTTTGTTCATATTTTTTAAATTATATTTTTTGAAATTAAATGCAAAACATCTTTTAACGTTAATATTTTCTCTTCAATACCTCAATGGGTTAACAAGTTTCTATTTAGTTTTTAATTGTTTTCATTAGCCAACGCATATGATTAATTTTAATGTTCGATTAGTTTTATGATAAAAATTTAATTTACGTACATATTTTTTAATAGATGCATCATTTTATTAAAAATTGTATACAATTTCATTTGCATTTAATTTTTTTTTATATTTCACTTCGAAGTAGTTGCAATGCCATTAATTTATTGGCTTTAGATTTTGTATTTAAGTGTGGGTTAGCATTCGCTGGAGGTAATTCTCTGAGTTTATTTTTCATTCATAGTTAGACAACCAGCCTGCATGTGTGTGGGTACTTTATAAAGAAATACACAATCAGTAAAACTTAAATAAAATAAAGTTCAGGTGTTTCAGAGCGTTTTCTAGGTATCTTTTTTTTTTCTTCATGTGCCTTTTTTTCCGCTAAACTGTTGGGTTAAGATAAACCAGCCGCAGTTAAATTGAATGGAGAAACAGAAGAGTGAATGAATGGATGGACGTTTTTGTGGCGGAATAGAAATTGCAACAATTTGTCTTCGATGCTGTTGTTTGGGTTTTTAGATCTTAATTAAAATTAAGAACTTTATTTTATATTTTTTTCCTGTAACAAGTCAAGAGAAAATAAATTTTATAAAAGCTTAATTAGGAACAGTTATTTGGTATTAATTTGCTGGTGAATGGTCATTGACCGCATGCGTACATAGACTTCAATCAAACTTTGGCTTGAATAGTTGATCGATTTGTGGTTACCAACTCTCTTCGTTTTGAACATCCATTGACGCCGAGATATTGGAAATGGTGTTGGTTTTATAACCAAAAACTCATCTTTACATTTCCCTGTTTCATATGAATAAGAAAACTTCTGATGAAGTGCTTCAAACAAAAATGTTGTGCGGTGAATTACATCATTGAAACAATAAATAATTATCCCATAAATAAATCTCTTGGTTTTTTCTTTCTTTTTTCATTTCATGATTTGATAAATTTGCTTAAGCAGCAAGTGAAATATATATAAAAAAGTTAAAATCTGCTTGAAGTGTTAATGGTAAAGCTGGCTGCTGGTACCATAAATAAACACTGGAATTTCTCTGGCCAACAATATGTTGGCCATGTGAGAATATATTGACCATAATTTTATAAATTGAGCAGCCACTTTTTTTCTTTTTTTCTTGTTTATTTATTTCAAAGCAACATTCTTAGAAAACTTATGGTTAAAAGTCTTTTAGTGTGTTGATTACTTTTATTAAATGATCTTGAAAAAGGAAATAAGTAAGGCGGCTGGTAAAAGTTTTGAGTTTAAAACAATTTAAAAAAATTTTTAAAACTCTGTATCTTCACTGAAATTCAAATGCGAATAGTTTGTATGTTCCTACACTGTTCCCCCAGGCGGGAACAATAGGCAACTTGGTCAGTCGTAACGCCTGGTTGCAGTGCTTTCTGGGGAATATATAAGAAAATAAGGTGGAAGGATACCTGGGTCCCGCCACTATAAAGGATCAAAAATCAATAGTAGGTTATAAACCTACATTGGTTTGACCTGCGCGGCGTAACCAGTTTACTTACACTGGTACCACGGGATGTGGTTGAGCCCCACAGATGAGACTTTGGTTGATTCTGTGGCCAGATATTGGTTGAGGTCTCTTAATGAGTCCACGTGGTGGCTGTGGTTTAATACTAAGAGTCGCTGGTAGAGATGTCAGAAAAGGGTTGATGTTCCGGCATATGTATTATGTTGGATATTGACCCAGCTAGTGGCAGTCTCTATGGGCTGCTGCGAATCAGCAGATGTTAACGAAATGTTAACAAGGGTTTAAGATAGGCCCGAACACCTTAGCAAGTTGTATGAAGTTGGTATATATGGCGATACTAAATGATTAAGATTGCAACCTGTGTGTCCTCGAGGGACACTCAGGTGGCCCCTGAGGACGACAGGGGTGGTGGTGAACATAAATTTCACCCGGTGTTGGGACCACCGTCGGATAGGCCATAATGGTAGGTGCCGACGATAATCTTAGACACGAGTTGTTCCTACACTGTTTTACCTCAGTGTACTTACAAACAATAAAATAGTTCATTGTTCCAATGATTATTCCTCATAAATTTGATCCAAGACAGACATACGTTGGGTCAATGAAGTGTCGCTCATTGAAAAATATACTTTTTTAAAATCAATGCATGAGTTCATGGGCATAATGAAACTGCTTGATGAACTTGTACATTGAGTTCTTAACAAAGAAATAATGAACTCAGATTTTGAGGCAAATAACTGATACATTGTTTCAATGAAATTTTACATCGCATTTAATTAATCTAAATATTGAGCCATTGAACTTAAAAATTGTTTCAATTAACTTTTGGCTAAATAAATTTGTTTTTAGTTATTGCTTCTATGCTGAAGCGGCCTAACAAGAATAAATGATGGGAATTCTGTGACTTCCGAGAACTTTGGTTTTGTATTGGAATATAAAATGGGTGTTGTTTTTTTTTCTTGCTCATTGGCGTGTCGATCTATTTTAATTTTTTCTAAATTTTACTTTCAGACCTAGAAGCAGGAAATATTTTCACCAAATATTTTTATATTTCTATTCCATATCTGCTGTTATAATATGTTCGTCCATAAAATCTGAAAATTGTTCATCGAAGTAAAAATATTGAATTAATTACCTTCTAACTATATTCCTTTCCGAAGCCTTGGAATGGTGTACTGCATGAGTGGGGGCCACCCTTTTAAGTTCGGCTTGACGTGATAAATAAGACAAATTTAAAAGAAAAAATATATATATATAAAAGGTGTGCATATTGTTCTCATCTGTCTGCACTTGTCCTCTAAGTACAGTCCCCTTCTTTCTAGCTCCGGCACACGGGCAGCACATGTGGGAGTCATCTTCAGAGTGCTGTTGCTAAAAAAACCTGCAAAATTTTTAACTTGATAAACTGCTCTGTTTTGCCATTAAATATTAAAAGTCTCCATCTTAACATTCTTTTTTTTATATTTCCAAATTCACTTTCTGTTTAATCGAATTAAAAAAAAAAAACTTATAAATAAATCTTCTACTTTCATTACAAACCCATGAATACGAAAACAAAATTATTTAAAGAAAATTTGATATAAAAAAGTTTGAAAACGAAGACCTACTTTTCAAAAATCTTTTTATTATAAGACAAATTATGATGGCTCTTCAGTCAATTGAATGTGGCATTAGACATCTTTTGGCAGACTATTTTTAAACAAATTTCATGTTGTCCACTATCAGATGGGATACCTGCTGTCAGACAGAAAGTGGAATTCAGTTTTATTTCTGCTTCTTCCACAGTGTGAAATGTAAATGAAAAGCCACCAAATAGAAAATAATTATATGAACATTTTTATTTTGGCTACAGAAAGAAAACTTTTTATTGGAAAATTTTATGAGTTTTTAAATTAGCAACTTTATTTTGAGAGTTGTCTTTTAAGACTTTTCAATTTTAAAATCGAGCTGATTCTTTTTTACAATATTTCGTAAACAAATTCAAGGTGATCAATTGAGACGCTTTAGCTACTTCCTAGTCAACTGGGGTTAATACATCGGGGAACCTTAACCCAACTTTTCTTAGAATAACTACAGATATTCTTTTGAATTCACTTTTAGATAAAAGAGTAGTTTCAAAAATATCAAAATCATAACAAAACCTCATTGATCATTTTGTTTTTTTATTTTCTTACTTTTTCATTCAAAATTAGCTGGCTTTTTTCCATCACGAATTGTAGTTCTAAGAAAAATGAAAACAACAACAACAGCTAACAATTGTTTTAATGTGAATATTGACAGTGTTGCCAACTTACTTGTTTTTTGAGCAGACACTCGCACATTAATTTTTAAATTAGTGCTGTTTTGCAAATTGTTGTTTAAGAGTCTTTTGTTTTAAGATCAACCGATTCTTTATTTCCATGGTTTTGACCCCAGATGACCTGCATTAGCCGCATCGTAGGGCGCATAGAAACTTTCGAAATATTCCTCAATCAGCACACTTTTAATATTTTAATAAAATCTTCTGGTATCAGCTGGATTTTCATATCGCACAGTTTTTAATGAGTTTTTATCGTTTAAAGAAAATATCCAATTTCTGACTTAAAACTGGAAGCTGCGCTGTTTCACTACCTTTTTCTAACATAATTTCTACGCAGTATTTTTCATTGATATGCCTGGTGATAAATCATGGCGAAACGTAGCACAATATAAAACACTATCAGCAGTTTCAATGTTTTACAAAATAATTTATAAATACAATTTTTACAACTACAGTTGTTGTGCGCAGTTGTGTCGGAATTTGTAGAACTCAAAAATTGATAAGCATAATTAAGTGTAATTTTTAAGAAAGCCCTTCCAAAAAGTTCATTGAATTTTATTTAAAGAATTCTTGGTGGCCTTCAATCGCAATATGAAAACAACAACATATTAAAAGCTTAAACAAAAAATTACGAAATGTCTTAAGCCAAGACATTTCAAGGAAACTGTTCTTAAGAAACTTTTTGTAATTAATTGCCTAAAATTATTATTCAAAAGTTCCCACAATTTTGTTATATTTTATTTACTTCCGTAAAACAGATTTATGTCTTTTCCTAAAAACAATTTTTTTTTAAATAAAAATAAACATATAAAATATTTGCAGAGTAAATGTACGTGTGTGTGTGTGTTCATTTTATATTGACATGTAAAATTTTATTTCGAATATTTTCTATATAATTCATTTCAACCCATAACTGTCAGCTGCAATGACAACTAAATGCTTTTCCTATTAAATCTTTTAACATCTCCAGTTTTCTCTTCTCTTCATCTTGTGAACTGATAACAATAAATACCAACAATAAATAATCAATAATATTAGAAAATTTCTGTCCAATTTCAAAAGATTTATTTATTGTTGTTTAATTCTGTTTTCCTTAATAGCAGTCAATTATTTTCTATTAGAAGCATTTCTCTGTGTGGTTTGTTGTATTTGAAAGAGCCAACAATTTAACTGGAACGTAGCAGAAGCCTTCAAAGTGCACGAACTTATGGGCAAGAAAACTCAAGAGAAATTGCAAAAAAAGAAAAATAAAAAAATATATTAATACATTCAATAAATCAAAAAAGGAAATAAATAAAATGGCAAGTAAAAAAGATAGATTCAGCTGTGCCGCATGTCATGAACTCTGCAGCAACGTGGGGTTATAAAATTTATGTACCAAAATACAGTTTCAATTGTCCAACCCTGGTATATATTATTTCGTTGGAATTAAAATTTATGAACCAAAAAACAGTTTCCATTGCCCGATCCCGGAATATTTTATTTTGTTTGGATTTTGTTGGAATTATAACAAAAAAAAAAAAAATAAAAATAATTAGTTTAATTTGTATTTTGGGGAATTGTTGTTTTTTAAACTATTTAATTTTAATTATGTGCTGATCCTTTTTTCCCAAAATCATACCAAAAAATTCAAAGTGATCAGTTGAGGGATTTAAGCTAGTTCCTCTGCTCATTTCACAGGGGCTAACGCAGATCATCAGGGAACCTTTACCCAACATTTCTTAGAATAACTGAAGATATTTATTTCAAACTTCCACTTGAACAAGTGAGAAGTTTAAAACAAATATCAAAGTCATAACAAGAACTCACTGATCACTTTTTCTTTTTTATTAAAAATTTATTTCGTGTATTTGCTACTATATACTGAAAATTTCCAGCTCTGGAATCGTCTTTCAGATCTATTTTTAGAACCTTCTCCAGTACATCTATCCGCGACCGAAGTCTTCAGTTTGTTTTTGTAAGCTACGGAAGCCCGATGTCACGACAAATGAAAAGACCGTCATCACTTATTCGACTTCTATATTTATAAGGACCCAGACTATAAATATTTTATATTTTTTTAAAATAAATTTTTATATATATTTATTCCGAAAGTTACACACGGAATGACAAACTTGATTTTACCATTTTTTATTTGTAGTGAAGAGTGTAATAATACGGTTAAATGATGACTTATGACGTGATTTTAAGTTGAAGGCGATGTATAAAGGGTGTCCAGGAAAGATGTGTGAATTATTGTTTTATCCAGAAATTCAGCTAAAGTTTTCGGAATAAAAAAATCTAAGTTTAGAAACAAGATATTTTGCAACTAATATAATCAAACATGTCACAGCGTACAATTTCATTGGAAAATGAAAACGAAAAAGTTTTAGGAATGAACTAATTTTTAATAAAATTATTTATAAATTTTCCTTTTTAAAAATATCAAATTACTTACGCAATATTTTCTCTTAAACAAAACTTTAATAATTTTTAAAATCATACAACAACAATCTAGTTCATAAAAATCAAAACAGTTTCGTAAAGCTTTTATAAGCAAGATTTGATAAATTGTCAGTAGCGAAGTTAAGAAATCTATAAAAAACACAAATTAGTCAATATACGTGTGTGAAAATATAGGATTTGCTAATTCAAGTTTGATAGCGTTCTAGTCACTAGTTATTTTGTAGCTTTTTTTATGAATAAGAACACAAATTATTTAGTAAGAAGTGAATAGTCAGATTAATACGCTTTTTATTAGCTTCCCTTACATGTGTGCGTGTGTGTGTGCTATTTTGTATATAATTCTCCCCTTGCATAGTGCTTCCAGGCGTATACTTAATATTATTAATATTGTTACTCATACGTGCGATATCGTTAAAGTACTCACGGCATTAAACAAGAGTTTTTTTTTGTGAAGTAGACCGTGAACACTTTTTGCCAGATTGTTAAAATTGTATCGACAACTTTAGTAAAAACTTCTCGCTTCGAAAAATTGTCAAACAAAAGGTGTCTGTGCAAAATAAGACAACGCATGTTGTCAACAATCTAAATAAATTATTTTTATATTAAAACAATTGTTGTTCTTTATTTCTCTTACAACTACAATTAGAGTCGGAAAAAAGCCAACCAGTTGTATAATAAAAACGTAAGAAAATAGAAAAGGAAAAGTGATCAGTGATCAGTGATCAGTGAAATCTTGTTATGACTTTGATGTTTGTTTTAGACTTCTCACTTATTACAGTGGAAGTATGAAATAAATATCTTTGGTTATTCTAAGAAATGTTGGATAAAGCTTCCCTGATGATCCGCATTAGCCCCAGTGAAATGCGTATTGGAACTAACTAAAACTCCTCAATTGATCACTTTGTATTTTTAGTAAGATTTTGGGGAAAAAAAGATCAGCACATAATTACAATTAAAGAGTTTAAAAAACGACAAATCCCAAAAGTTTTAAAATAAAAAATGCATCGATCGTTTCTCTAAAAGTGCATCCGAATCGGAAGTCAAAAACTGTGAAAAAAGATTACGAAAATATAAATCGAAGCCGATAACAATTGAGCATGATGAAAATACCAACTACTCACATTTTTAGGGGCGACTAAGATTGTTGATCTTTTATTTCTTAAGCTTTATTTTAACTCACAAGCGTTTGTTTGAGATTTCGAAGCTGTAACTTTTCTCATTGAAACTTTAAAGGTACAGCTTTTTCCGTATATTGGCGAGAAATCGGTTTACGTGAAAGCTGTTACTCGACAAAAAAGATTATAGTAATAATAATAATAATAATAATAATAATAATAATAGTAATAATAATAATAATAATAATAATAATAATAATAATAATAATAATAATAATAATAATAATAATAATAATAATAATAATAACAATAAAAATTACAGATGCAGTCTAGTGACTTATCAGTCAAAATCTTCTCCAAGCGAGAGCTACTGAGCAGCAGAACTAGTATTAATTCTCCCTTCCTATTGCCTTAAATCGAGCTGACGAAAGTCATGATAGATTTTGAATATAAAAATAAATATCAATTAATATTTTACCTAAATGATGTTATTTAGGAATAACATTTCTTGTTGCAACAACATGTTGAAGAAATCAATATTTGAAAAGTGTAACACTTGTTCATAAACACTTTAAAATAGTCATTATCTATTTCTTCGTTTTCATGTTTATAACTATAGACACAGTTTGTAACAAAATGAACTTTTTCAATAGATATATTTAAGCCTTATTCATAAAAAATATTTTGTGCTAATAAGCAGCTTATAAGACACATTATCTATACGAACTTTCTATACGAAATTTTTTATAAAAAATGTGTCTTATGAGCACAAAATAATTTTTGTAAATAAAACTTTGTTATCAAATTTTAAACAAGACAACAACACGGTGATTATATAAGGCAGGACATACGCAACAGTGTACTCAACTCTCCATTGAAAATTCCTGTTTTCTCCTTCTCCACATTCACTGAAGTGATGCAATCAGTTTATTTTTATAATTTTTATTTGAAATAATTTCAACAATAAAATTTATTCAACAATTGAATTGATAAGACTTGTACTACATGCAACTCATAAATCATCATTTCGTAGCCGTTTCTGTGTGTGTGTGCGTGTGTGTGTTTATTGTAGTACCAGAATATTTAAATTTATAGAAATCTTCGAATTACACACTTAAGCCCCATAGAAATAGACTTAATTAATTCATCACAGATTGTCGATAAGAGTGTAACGAATTAATCATTTTATTTAAAAAATACTCTGGCTGCTGTTTTCCATACAATTGAACTAGAACAAAATAGCGCCGTTTGGTCCGCCAGTTTAAAAACTTTTTCTTTTTAATATTAATATACAGAATTACTATTTGATAATTGATTTAAATATACTTTCGAATACTTTAAATTAATTACAAATTGACATTTAAGTAAATGCAGCTGATTATATTTATTAAATAAAATCTTACTTTAACCACCCAATTAACCAAACAGCGAAGAATAGACTTATAAGATATTTTTTTTAACTTTAAGGTTTAAGCTTTTTATTATGAGTTTATTTATGTAACAGTTTTCTAACACTTTTTACTAAAATTATATGTTTAAATTTGTTATTCGATTATTATTATTTTTTGTTTGTTATAGAAATCATCGAGATTTACTTATTTTGAAATGTAGGAAAAATGTGTTCGATTCATTGACAGAATTATATGAAATAAATGATCTACAGTTCGTTTTTTTAAATATTGTAAGAAATTAAGTTTTAAAAATTGTTATATTTCATTTCTTTATGTCGCAGACTTAAAAAATTATTGGCAATTAATTATTTGTCCTGCATTAGTATTCAGGGGAGGACTCATTTCATATACTTGCATGCCACAACTGAAAAGATGGATATAGTTTTAAGAGCACAAGGGAAGAACATTTTAATTTCAGGGGAAAGAAACTTTAAATTTTATAGGCTGATTGTTCGAAAAATGATCTTAATTGAGAAAAACATGATAAATATTCCAAAGAGCAAAGGAAAGTCAACATCAGTTCTATATATTAAACTTACACAGCAGAGCAGAATAGCTGTTTTCGAAAGTCGCTATCATTTCATCATCAGTACTCGTGTGAATTTTTATTAAGTACCACTTTTAAGTGGCTGCGTTGAATATGATAAGAGTTTTTATTTTTAGCAATTTTATTATGAAGAGTCACACGAAAAGTGTATCAAATTGATGGTAACATACTTTTATTAAGTCCTTGTGCTGCCTTTTGAATATTTTTTTTCATGTCCTATTTTCCAGAACTATTTATATATATATATCTAAATCTTTTTCCAGGTCCTGCATCGTATAATATCTTCAATATATTTTCAAATTAACTTTAATCTCGTGCGGATTCTTTTCTCCCAAAACGTTACTAAAAATTAAAAGTGATCAATTGAGGGGTTTTAGCTAGTTCCCATGCGCATTTCACTGGGGCTAATGCAGATCATCCGGGAATCTTTACCCAACATTTCTTAGAATAACTGAAGATATTTATTTCAAACTTGCACTTTGATAAGTGAGAAGTCTAAAACAAATGTCAAAGTCATAACAAGAACTCACTGATCACTTCTGATCCTTTTTGATTTTCTTAAGTTTTTATTCTACAATCGGTTGATATATTGCCGACTCTAATTGTAGTTGTAGTTGCATATATTTCAAACACTTCAATAATAAAATCATTGCGGTGAAATACCGGGACAAATATTCCTACCTTTAGCTTGCCCTACACTTTGACTTCAAAGAAAGTTTCAATAATAATAATTTTGTCTTTAACTACCACGAAGTTGTTACAATGGCCTTGAGGTTTATGGCATTAACTTTATATAATTCTATTTCTATAAAGTTTTGGTTAAGTGGGTTTATAGTTTCAAGTGTTTATTAATGAAACTGATGACGTATAATCCAAAGCGTTGTAATGAATCCAATCCTAAAATAGTTGGTGGTAAGAGAGGAGAGTGTGCTTCAATACTTTGCATGCTGTCATGTATGCGGTGCTGTAATCTGTCCTTCACTTATTCACGTATTAATAGTGAGAATGGAAATTCTTCAAGCACGGGGTATCCTGTGGAGAGTGGAGAATGCTTTGGCTTGATTTCTTGACGTTTCAAACTCAATATTTAAGGATATTATTTTCGGATCATTTATTGACTTTTTTTACAGGATATAATTATTTACATCATCTAACGCTTTTTTTATTTACTTATTTCCATGATGAATCTTACCCGAATATTATTTTAAGAGTGATGAATTCTTATCGCCTCCAGATATTAAATATTTTTATTATTTTTTCTTTGATTTTTTTCTTTTTTTACAAAACTTTTTCGGTCTTACATGACTCGAAAATATTCAGATTATTTCTCATATCAGTCTTTTATATATATATTCTTATACTGTCCGTATTGCATCCTCTCAATTTCGTTAAGTTTAATTTAACTACAACCTCAAAAGCGGTGCGAACAACAGCTTGCAGGATCAGTGTTGCACTGTAATCTTGAAAATAGACATAACATTTTTCAATGATTGTGTTCAGTAGCCTGCTGTAGTAAATATTTTTAATGCTTTTCACTGCCACACTTGGGCTTTTAGTATTTTCGAACTGGCATGGTTTTAATATATTTTGGTTTTAACTAAACTAAGTAATAAAACCAGGTTTAACCATATAAAAAGATTAAAACCATATTTCGTAGGTTTTATGAAGTGCCATCTCGTTTTTGCTTGTGTTCTTCCGTGCTAAATTGGATGCTGCCAAGTTTATGTGTTGAGAACAGCCGTCAATATTCAAAGAATGCACAGAAATATCCATAGAATTTCCAGGATTTTTATAAGAAATAATTATAAGATATTCCTTTTGCAATTTTAGTAAATTAACTATTTGACATACTGTCATTGTACTATTATAATATGAAATTTATTTGTTGGGTGGTTAAGCAATGTCTATATGCATATCATTGGCGCTTTATACCAAATCGTCAGTAGTTTTGAAAAGTTTCAAACTTCTCAACTTATCAAAAGACTTCTATAAACCATCTGAGAATTCTGTTAATAAATTTACTATAAAAATTCACAAATGATTTTAAAAAATCACTTTATAATAAGTGTAGTAGGCTATGAAACTTGTACAAACCAAGACCCAACAAACAACTTTTATTCGATATGACTCTATTTTATTTTTCTACACCTTTATACAATTAGAAATCCTTTGGATAACAATGAAAGTAATTATAAGGCAAAATGAAAAAAATAATTTGGTATAAAGAGCCAATGAAATGCCTATAGACATTGCTTAATCACCCAACAAATAAATTTCATATTATTCTTTTTGCAAAATCAATAAAACAGAATTTTTAATTTAGTGTTCAATGAAACATTTCTTATTTTTGTATAAAAACAAAAAAAGATGTAGTACAGTTTGTGAATTAAGTGTTATAGAAAGAGAAGAAAAAAAGAACAACACCAAATGCCTGCATTTCAATTAGAAACCTCATTAACTGTTATTAAACTTATTGGACAACCAGAATATTGAAACCTGCATTTTTTAAATCTGCAGTGTGAACGCGAAGCCACATGTTTGTGGTCTTATTTCTAAAACCAGGTCTTAACTTTGAAAATGTTTTCTATTTGAGAAAATAGAATTTATTCAAAGTGTGTTATCAATTTTATTATTATAAATTTTGTTTGGCAAATAAATCATCGAATGAGTCATAATTTGCTGGTAGTATGAGCACTTTTTTTCTCTACCCGTTTTCATTTCGGTAAGTGAATATTTTATTGCCTGCAGCAAAGGCCAGAAATATCAAACGTTAATATCTGCATATTCAGAAACTTTATCGCATGACCCATCATCTCTTCAGAAATAATAAAAACAATAATAATGAAACATGTGCCAACAGTAACCCTCAAGGGATGAATCTATTAGGCAGTGGGTCCTTTCATACGATATATTATTATTATTTCTTTTGCCCTTTTGAAACAACACAAATATTGTTGGCATTTAAAAGGTAATAGTTTCCCAACAACATCGACAACGATGCAAATATGACCAGCACAAAGTTGATGTGACACAATAATGAATGAACATTGTCTTTGCTGTTGCTTTCTTCGCCAACTCTATACATCAAACATCTTGAAAGGTTAAGTATTGTGAGGATGAAATATAATATAAAACGAGTGCACATAAACTTGATGACACTTAAAGATACATATTCGCAAAGAAAAAAGGAAATAATAATAATCAGAAAGAGAAAAAAAGGAAAGAAATGCCAAAGAAAGATAATAAAGAAAACAACATCATCAGCATCAGCATCTGCCGTAAAATTGTTGCTGAGCACACGTAGTTTTTCTCCATCATGCCTTTTTTCTACTTTGTTGTTGTTTCAACTGCAAATGCCTTTTAGCAAAAAATTTTTGTTTTTTCCCTTTTCCGAATGAATCGACGACCATTGATGTTATTGTTTGTATTTGTGTGTTCGTTATATTGTATCAACGATTTTATTAAAACGGAAACGGAAGTATTTTCGTAGTAAACCAACCATGTTGATGTGATGATAAGTCAGGTAAATAAAGTCATAACACGACGGCTTAACGAAACACATTTAAAAGGATATTGAAATGAGAGATTTTTTTCAACCTTTTCTATTTATTGTTTTTGTTTGTTTTGTTTTTTTTTTAGATTGAAATTTATTTTTATTGAAGCGAAATGTAAGAAATTCAAATGGAGGGTTAATAATGTCAGCCAATGCTGTTAAATTATGTTGGAAAAATTATATTAAATTTCTTTCAATCCATAGAAAAGAGTAGATTAAAAGAAACATATATGGTGGATCAGGATGGTTCTGAACAGCACTGGTTTTTATAAAGACCTGCCAGTAGACTTTAAAAATTGTAGCATTTTCAAACTACAGGCCTTTAATATTAAAAATTAAAATCACAAAAAATATGTTAAATTAGTAACCCTGAAATATATATTAATATTAAGAAAAAAGAGAAATATTTTCTCTAAGCATTAAACACAATAACGACAGCATGCTACAGACTGCAACTTGTCCAAAATAGAATACATGTATATATATACTATATACGAATGATTATTTTTACTACTACAGGCAACGATTGTAGCCAACGGCTTTTGTACTCGGTGTTTGTGCAGCCTGCTGTCGTTATTGTGTTTAAAGCTTAAATCAACTTTGCTTATAGTTCATTTAAACATTTTGAAGAAAAAATTTTGGAAAAAGATCATAAAAATTGTTTCAAAAAAGTTTAAAACAATTAAAACCAATTCACGGACTCAGTTATTAGAATAAATATAAATATAAATTCGTTGTAGCGATAAAATGATTATTTTTACTACTACAGGCAACGATTGTAGCCAACGGCTTTTGTACTCGGTGTTTGTGCAGCCTGCTGTCGTTATTGTGTTTAAAGCTTTAATCAACTTTGCTTATAGTTCATTTAAACATTTTGAAGAAAAAATTTTGGAAAAAGATCATAAAAATTGTTTCAATATAAATTCGTTGTAGCGATAAAATGGAGTGGGTTTACTAATATCGAGATTCAAAATTTTGTAAAACTCAAAATAGCTAATTTACGTTTTTGAAATTGACTTCTTAATAAACATTTGATAGCGTTAAAGTATTCAATCACTATCATGTCCTTTGAACTTGAAATAAAAGATATTTAATTAGTAGAGCGTTAGTACGAAAATGCTATAAAAAAAATTGTGTAGTTTCTGTAATATTTTGATACGGATTTATTTTTCAAATTAAAAATAATTTATAATATTAAAAGCTTATTAATTTTCATATAAGTTGGTTTTTCCAAGGCAGGTTCCTGATATTATTGATGAAATTTCTAGAAATAGACAAACACTTTCACCTTCGATGGATGTTGTTTTTATTTCCAATAATCCTTCAAATAACTCATCATTAATTGCGGGTTTCTTTCAGCAGTTAAGCCCACAGTGCTTTTTAAATTCATCATATCCAAGAAACTGTAATTTTAACTTCCCTCTAGGAAAACTGAGAAGTTATTGATTTTATCCCATTTTGCGAAGCTTAAGTTCTCATGATCTAATGAGAGTTTTGAATCCTTAGGAAGCGTTCCTGTCTATATGTATACGTGTGTGTGTGTGCTTCTGTGTGCAAGTATGTGATCCACTTTTGACTTTTGAATGGCTGAATCTTATGAAATCAGCGTTCCGATAAGCTTTCCTAAACTGTGAATGTTAAGTGATTCGAGCCCCTGAACTTCACGACATTTTTTTCATTATTTTTTACAAACACCGCATATAAAAATTTTTTTTTTTCAAATAAACTTCTAACGGCTTCAATAGACTCGACAAGCTATCCAGCTCTTGACATTTAAAAATTACGGCATAATCGTTTAAAATCGGTTAAACCGTCTGTGAGATATCGTGAACAAAATATTAAGAAAAAGTGACTGTTTTGAGAAACATTAAAATTATATATCTGATCAGTTAGTCTTCCCGATTCTTTTATATGAAAGAGTTTTAAAACTCTGATGTGAGGAGTTCTCACATCGAAGAACTAAATAATTATGGTTGTCATGATTCTTATTGTAGTCTTATCCATAGAATAATATATTTATTATTATAAAAAACCAACAACATTTTAAATGCATTAAGAAATATATTCTGACTCATCTTGTTTTTCACAGAGTTGCGACAATTTTTTCGATGCGAGAAGTTCTCACTTCAGTGAAAGAAACGAGGCACAGGTTGCAATAGATTTCCGGTTCAAATTAGCGGGAAGTTACAGGCGTGGCTATTTGGGGACAAGCGTTTTCCATATCTTTTATTAAATACAAACGGTTGCAATTATTGGTAACTATTCGAGGGAAACCAAAAAATCACCAGAACTCTCATGATAAAAAGTACTTAAAAAGGATTAAAACTCTTTTTTTTTTTCATCGACGGTTAAGTTATAATTCCACAATAAAATTTTATTCAAAATATTGTCCAACCCTTTTGAGAAAAGTTCCTGCATTAATTTTAAATGTCTGTGAAACAAAAGTCGTGTTGACACATCAAAATTCGCCTGCATAATTTATCGATAATTAAGGAATACGTTTAAGAAAAAGATGTTTTCTCTAGCAAATTATTGGAAATAAACATGCATGTCAGGGATATGTCACTTTTTGTGAGAGATTGGGCAAACTAACCCTTTTTCTTTGATGTACCAGTCGGCCATTTTACTTGGATGTGAACAGATATTATAAACCCTTTCCAATTGGCAATGCAAATTCGTTGTTAGTCAACACTTTTTAATATGGTCTAGCATAAAAATTTTATATGATTGTGGGACGGTGCGGTATGTCATGTGAATTATTTTAGTTTTAGTGTCAGTCATTTATGGGCACGTGTTACATATTCCATTTTATTGGCAGTATCTTGATTGAGTTTGTATGTTTTCATTCTTGCTACTGATATAAAATATTCATACGATATTTCCTTGCTAGTTTATGGAACTGAAAACTATTGTTAGTAATATATTTTTGACATCGAGGTAATTTTCCAATATCATTATAAAACTATAGACAGGAATTCATGAGCTGTCCCCATATATTTCGCACTTTAAAATATTTAAATAGTCATGAGCTGCCCCCAGTCCTTAAAACATCTAACCAATTGTATATTTTTTATTCCCTGCTCTCATACATGCTGGAAAAAAAAGTTTAATAAAAGTTTTTGCTTAGACAAAACACTCGTCCCTCCATCTGCTAACAGTTACAGTATGTACGATAAGTACGTGCAAATAGTTTATAATTCGCAGCAGTAAATGTTTCGGTTTAACCATTAAGTGTGTTGGCAATTTTGGTTTGTTCGCAGGATGTCTGGCTATCTGGTTAATAATATTAAACACAAAATTACCCCGGTTTGTAATAGTGTGTGTGTGTGTGTGTGTTTTGTGTGGGTGTGTGTAGTGCGTGCGTTTGTCTGTCTTTGGTGTTGTCTGCGGTTCAAATGAGTGTTATATGACAGATAATGTGAATTATGTGTTCTACCACATAATAAAAAAAGAACACACCAATCCAGCATGTTAGTGCAATGTGTGTGTGTGTGTGTGTGTGCATGCGCGTGAATTTGTGTGTGTGTGCCCACAGTTATACATATTTAGTTGAGCAGGAAAAATGTGATATTGGAATTGTTTATTTAATTTGTTGATAAATCACTAACAAAAAGGATTGTGTCCTCCACGATCAGCTTTTATGATGAAATTTTTTTTATTGGATTCAGAAAAAATTATATATTAAACAATTGTAGGGGTGGCATAAGTTATTCCAGATCTGGTGATTTAGTTATTTTCACAAGTGGAAAGTTTTCCTATTCCACTTTTCTTTTTTTATTAAGAATTATTTTCTTAAATTGAAATAATTATTAATTAGAGAAACGCACTTTTAAAATCGAAAGTTATTGATTATATACGGTTTTAGTTGCCTACTTTCATGATCAAAATTTATTTTTAATCGTTTCCCCGGTTTCAAAATTTTTAATAACTTCACCTGATTTCAGAATTATGTTGAAATTGTTATGTTTTAAGATACGATTAATAAAAAAGGAAAAGTGATCAGTGAGTTCTGGTTATGACTTTGATTTTTGTTTTAGACTTCTCACGTATTAAAGAGGAGGTTTGAAATAAATATCTTTGGTTATTCTAAGAAATGTTGGATAAAGGTTTCCTGACGATCTGCATTAGTCCCAGTGAAATGGGGCATAGGAACAATCACTTTGAATTTCTTATTAAGATTTTGGGAGAAAAGAATCAGCACTTAGTTAAAATTAAAGAGGTTTATAAATAACAATAGGGTTTTTTATAAAATTCTAGATCTAATTTCAGGTAAAATGTATTTATATGTCCTGTTTTGACTACCTGATAGGAAAATTTTAAATTTTCAAAAGTCGATGTTATATTTTTTTTTTGTCCACGTTTTGAGAAATATCGAGTTCTCATCGCATCTGCACATCTTGAGGTTTTAGGAAGTTTACCTGAGAGCCTGTTCCAATAGCTGTGTGTATATATATGTGTACAGGCGTGTGTGTATGTAAGGGCGTATGTAAGTAGGTGACTCACTTATGAATTTTTAAGGGCTGAGCCGAATTCGACACTACCGTTCTAAAGAGCACCTCTGACCTTGTAAATCCTGTGAATTTGAACCGATTCCAACCAGTAGATTTCAAGATATTAAAAAAAAACTTAGACAGAAATCATATTTCAAATTGTTTATTTTTTCAAAAATATCACAGACAAACCAGCTCTTGACATTTAAGAACCACTTCGATCATGATAAAACGAGTCCAAATTGGTTAAGCCGTTCGTGATCGATCATGAGCGATGAAAATTCGAAAAAGTAATTTTTCTTTAACGCTGCGTAGTTATACATTCGATCAGTTAGTATTTTTTCAGTAATCGATTGATTTGAATATTAAGATAATAGCGTTTTTCGACTTGAAGAGCTCAAAAACTAGGTTGCGATTGTTTTGGGCTTAAAATTAGCAGGAAGTTACAGGGTTACCCGTTTTTTAAATTTTTTATCGTTTCTGAACTTCAGCTAACGTTTTGTTTTCTATTTTTTTATTCTATTTGCAGCTTCAAATATTATTTTGTTGTGCATTTTGTACGCCAACAGATTTAACGTGAATTAAAGTGATCACTGACCCGGTTGAATGTTGTCAGTAGCAAATGGATTTGGCGTTTAAAATACAAATAATGTGGTAAGTGAAAATAGAATTTCTATTATATAATTTTTTATTAAAAATACAATTATTCCATATAAATTAAGGGTTTTTAGTACCGCAACGGTTTTTAGGTTTGTTTCCATAAATCGTTAGTGGACTTAAGGCACTTCTTGTTCGAGATTAATTCAAAAGGCCAAAAACGCATGTACTCGATCTCCTCAAAGTCATGTTTAAGGGATGTTATAGGAGGACTTCCGATAGTGATATTTCATATAAAACTTTTCATATGTTCTTAAGAATTATTAGTCATGACTCATGACCATTGACATAATAAGATACTCTCTTGAATCTACAGGGCACATCGCAACAGGCCTGAATTAACCCCATTTCTTTGCAACCGATTGAAAATACTTAATGCTTCTGCCGGCCAGTCGTATAATAAAACATTTAAATTATTTTCGTTGAACAACGAAGAAGAAGATGTTTAAATTTATATTCGATTTGGCATAAATTGAAAACAAAAAACACTCTTATAAATAAGTTTTCATATAGGAAATACTCCATGCAGTGAAATATATTCAGGTTAATTAAAAACAAAGTGCGTGAAGAAAGTCATACGCACAAAACAATGTCTCCCAGCAAACAATTTATAGTGATCGAATAATATACTGGCATTTATGAATCAATATTTGCATATTTCGATTTGAGTTCTCATATTAAGCGTAACAGATATATATATATATATATATATATATATATATATATATTTCTACCAATCATAGGCCTACAGTAGTCATTATTAATGGGAATAATCAGCTTGGAATCGTTTTTGAAAAAAAGTATGGGGAAAAGGCTCAATACCTGTAAATTGTTTCGCCTGCCGGACCATTAAAAAGGTCTTTCAGACTCATCACAATTATTAGGTTAGGTTGAAGAGAGGCGCATAAGCTATTCCAATCCGTTCAGGATTACAATTAGGCCTCATAGGCCTGTTGTGCGCTCTATTATAATGAGTTGCCATGGAAACCTTTGAATTTGATTACGTTAAGAAACTAGTTTCTTCAGTGTATCTTCTTAAGTCCATCCAATTAGAACCCTTAAGAAATTCTTCTGAATAATCTCTTGATTAAATGTTTGCCTTCTGACTTGGCTAAAAGCTGGACAGCAGCGCAAGTAGTGCTCCAGTGTTTCATCCTCTTCCTTACGGGCCCTGCATGTTATATCGTCAACGATACCCATTCGTGCCAGGTGATTGCTTAACTCTATATGTCCTGTTATTAAATAAACCAATCTCCGTAGTGCTGACCTACTCAATGTTAGGATCTCCTTTGTTCTTTTACCATCTGGGTAAAAGAACCCTACATACGGTAGAGTGCTACCAATATCTTTAATGCAATTCTAAAGCCCATTGTTTCAGTTGCTTCTCAAAAACCTGAAATGACTTTGGATTGTCTAATGTGATGTTTGCCATTAATGGGAACATTTGCTAGCCTATCTGCCTCAGCATTTTCAGGTATTCCTTGATGTCCTGCAGTCACAATTATTAAGGAAAGAAATAAAGGACTCAAGCGAACTGATAACAGGCTGATAATTCAATTATACATGCTGATAGTAGGAAAACCATGGAATCCTTAAACAATCCCCTAGTCCAAATCCATAAATTTATGGAATTTATTTTTGTCTTATCGCTATTTGACTCTAGAGATCTCTGATGTCTGCTGTTTAAATTTGGTTGTCATACTGTTCTACATGATATTAATATGTGGCTTCTGTCAGCACGTTACTTTCGCCCATATAAAAAATTCATAGAGATTCAAATTAAAAAGAGTTAAGAAAATATATTGAAAAAACCCTGTTCTTAAAGTACAATCACACCTGCCAAATATTTGCTCAAATAAGCGTAACCACTACATAACAATGTCTGCCAATTCAACATTAAATTGTTTGCTGGTCCAACAATTCATTACAATAATGTGTTGAGTGTTAAATGACAATGAGTATGGGCGCGTTTGTGTATGTCCCCAACTTTTAAATTGAAAATTATTACACTTGTTGTTTGTTACTTCACATAAATTAAAGTGTACAAAATTAATAATACAAAACAATTCTTTTTTTTCGTTTTTGTTTTTCAACAACATGTGGCGGAACAAATAAACTTTGTGGCAAAAATAAATTCTATTTCTGATGGTTGATGGTGAAAAAGAAAAACTCGCATAAAAAGTCAAAATAACAAACTTAGCAGTTCGTCCACAACGCGCTCATGTAGGCGGCGTTTTGTATTTTCCTAAAGGATGTTTCTTATTCATGCATTTAGAGTGAGTTTAATTTTGACAAATTTTTTCGTCGCGAAGTTTTTAAGGAGCAATGACCGATTTTGAAGTTGAAGCAGGAAATTCATTGCAAAATCTCTTGTATGTTTTGGAATATCCAACACCATCTCTTGGAGGGTTGGGAAATAATTTATGAATAAAGCAAAATATGGGAGCGGAAGGCATTAATGGGAACAACAAAAGAATTATTATAACAATTTATACGTATTTTATCAAGATTTATTTATTTCACAAAGAATTTATTTCATATCAGCCATTCATTAAATGATTTATTTAATTTAAAGGATATAAAGAGATCCAAACGCAGCATAATTTTACAGTGTTTTGGGGGAAGAAGCGTTAACATGTCGGTTTCAAGGGTGTTTATATAAACTCAATGTATCTTTTCTTCTACAAAAATGTCTTCAAACAAAATCAAGTTGCAAAAGAAATATGCATATTTAAAATAATAAAATTTACTTTAATTTGATCCCTGCAACAGGGATTGAAAGTTTTACCCAATTGTTGGCCTACCTGAAAAATCGCCTCAATAAATAATAGTGACGTAATTTGAAAATGTCCCTAAGCTAAAAGGAGCAAATGGCTCCATTATAAGAAAAGGAAGCCAAAAGTATTCCCTTATAAAAATAGGAAGCAAGTGATTTAACCCCAAAGTTCCCAATCAGTTATTCATTAAACATCTCCGTTTTGAGGTCAAGGCAACCGGCTGTTCCTATAGTCTTAACCGATTGGGGGCTGGAGCGCGGAAGTTTGGGCTGTCTTGCCTGGCCATTAACAACTTCAACCAATTTTAATTGCATCCACTTTTTACGCTGCCAGATTTTTACGCCATCGAAAGATAAAAACGTTTCCTGGACATGGTCAAGTCTCTGAAATAAAACATGTTTTTATATATATGTTTTTTTCAGTTTCCAATAAATGGAAATGTCACTTTTTTCTTTCGTTAATAATATCGTTATTTTCTCAACATTTCATTTAATGAGTTGGTTTACTGCCAACTAGAACTGCCTGCATACGCGTGCATATTTTGATGCATTCGTTTTTTTAAATGCGCTTTAATCGTGATGTGCATCAATTCATTTTATATCTGCAACTACGCACAGAGAAGTGTACTCGTATATAATATTTTTATATGTTATTGATATATGAAAGTGAAAAATTTTTTACAAATCGGAAAATTTTCATCAACTGAATGTGGGATAAAAGTTTTTATAAATTTAGGCATTTTTGCTTTTAATTGAAGCAAATTCTTGTGTTCCAAAGAACAGTGGGATGTCTGTCTGTTAAGATTTTAAATAATACGACAGATTTTATTTTTCTAAAATAACCCTAGAAGATATAATACGTTTGAGTAGTTTTCTGTGTACATTCACTTGATATATATTTTTTTTCCATTTTGCAGTAAAGCGAAGGAGTTTCACATCCGAATTTTTAATGTTATAGGAAATGCTGAACATTCCTAAAAAGTAGAGGACTTGCCTTAAAATATCTCACGTGGCCAGTTCAAACTCAGGAAATTTATGTGACCTGTGCGATCAATTGCTATAATTAAAACAGTTAGTGGCAGGTTTTAGACCCAACCTTTATGAACTAATCCTATTGCACCGTATTTTGTGCCAGTCCTAGTTGTGGTTTCATAAAAACCGGTAGCAGAACTCTTCTACAGTGCCATGTAAAAAAATAATATCTCTTTCGATTGAGGGTAGCGTTGCCTAAAGTAGTGAGCCCATGACTACGATATCTCACATTTCGAGTTGCACTCTACACTCAGTCATGGAACATGGTGTTGAACTTTTTTGTTGGTCTTCTTTAGTGCAGGATGGTGTTCATTATTGTCGTGTTGTCTCAATGGCGAAGGTATAGCACTGGTCGCTGAACACTACCAACAGCGAGCATAATGTATCACCCCCCTTCGTTGGTACCTGTAACAAAAATTCCTCAGAGAAATAAAAAGAACAAATTTGTCTTCATCTGTCCTCTTAACACTATCCCCTCTTGTTATTTTGTATGACTACAATCACAATAGGAAGACAAATTTTGGAATTAGTTTGTGTCTCTTAACTTCTCGCTAAGATAATTTAAACTTTCGAAAAACAAAAAAAGACGAGTTCTTATCAGATATCCAAAAGTCCGAAATGATGTATCTGATCAGCCCTCTCGATTCATTTATAGTAATCTACGCTTATCACGTGCGAGTCGGTTGATTTGAAAATTAAAATACTGGTGTTTTAACTGGAGGAGCTCTAAAGTATTGAATAAACCAAAACCAGGTCATGATTGTAATCATTTAGAAGGAGGAGGAGGAGGAGGAGGAGGAGGAGGAGGATTATATTTGTGCTTGAAATTGGCGTCATGTTACAGGGACAACCTTAACGATAATTCCTCTCCCACACAGTTTTTTGTTCTATTATCAGAGAGAATGAACTCTTCCGAATCATGGAGAATTCAGTTGATTAAGTCGGTGATCGCGTTTGATTTACATTGAAATTTTCTCATGAATCCATCTCAAATTTATTGGTGTTATCAGTCGAAAGCCAGGTCTGAATCAGCAACAAAAATAGTCTTTAGCAATTATATTTCTAAAGTGCAGCCTGACCACTGATCTTTTACTCTCCTTCGATAGTCTTGCGTCTCACTTGCACTGCTCACTTCCGAAAATTCGCTATTATATAGAAGTACGGTTCTTCCGAGAAGTTTTACGTGATTAAGTACGTTCCAAGTTTTTATGAAAAGGCAAGAGTCGAGTACAATCAGTCACAGGAATGGATTAACAACACCCCCGTCACTCGTTGGCATCTGTGCACCGATATTTTGCAAATTTACTCCCAAAATATCTTCAATACGAATACACCTGCCTCACTGACAGTGAATGCATAGACAAGTTAATTAATTAATATCTTATACTTCTAAACAAATAATTAGATTTTAATATCAAACCCATTAAATTGTTTGCAATCACACTCAAGTCAAAATACCTACAATATTTCTATTAACCATGACACATGGTTTCTTCCCCTCTAATAGAAATGAAAAGAAAATAATAAAATAAAACTAAGAGAAAAAAAGCAAGTGAAATATGTTGCCGTGGTTCCCAAGGCGCTGTGTAATGAAGCGTAAAGTATCACTGAAGTTTATTGTGAATAGATTTCCAGTAAATCACTCATGGCAACAGCAGAAATTTTATAATACAAAACGAGTAGAAAAAAAAAATATTACAAAAACAAATGAAAGTCATAACAAGATGTGTGAGAGGCAATAAAAAAATGAAAGAGATGTAGTTGAAGACATGTGGCGTGAACTTAACATTTTTCAAATACTCCTCCCACTCCTCCTCTTCCTCCTTAATGATTAGAGTCGTACTTGGCAGCCCAGAAAGTCAGAATTATTATATTGATTTCCTTTTGTGGGCTTGAACTTCCATCCCACTGTCGATTTTATTGCTCAACTGTTTGAGTTGTCATAATTTATGCTGCCATCTGAGAGGTGCAACTTATGAAAAGCATGTCTAATGAAGAGGACTGCTTTCCATATGAGTGTGTATTTAAAGTGGCAGCATGGAAAGTGTTTCATTTTGTATACGCTTGTGCATTTTTATTTTCTATTTTGCTCGTAGTAAAAGTTTAAGTGGAAAACAATCTCATGGCAAAAGTGTTTGCATAACGCTCATGACGATGATGATGATATTTTTTTTGGTTTTTTTCTTTTTGTGCAACATGCGAGTTTAAGCAAACTTTATGTTGCAACACAGTTGAGTTGGTGGGTGCCGCCAAATTCAAGTCAAGTAAAAAATATTTAAAAAAAATATAAACATTAACACAAATTTATTTTAAGATTTATAAACTAGTGACTCAGTTTAGTGAGTTTGATCATTTAGTGTGGTGTTGATTTATTTATTTTTATGTTGTTCGAATGTTGTTCGTGGCTCATATTCATTTTGTGTTGGAAGTATATTCGCTTGATTAATGCTTTTCCAAAATGATATTCATATATTTTGTTTGTTGAAATAATTAATTTGTTTGGAATTACATTCGATTAATCAAATAATTTTTTGGGTCTCATGATGAAAAATATTGAAAGTGTTATGGATTGTTTGGGGCCCTGGACAGAAAGAAATTCCTTTTAATACTTTAGATTAGTATTAAACAAAATTATAGAGGCCTTATTCATGAAAATGATTTTATGTTTATAAGCTGCTTATAAGACACATTTTTTTAAGAACAAACTCTTGGATGCTGCTGTCTATTTAATTTGATATTCAATGAAACAATTGGAGATTCAAATTGAACACAGTGAAGACAATTAAATAAAAATAAAAGAAAACTGCTCTAGTCTACGAAAATGTTTTTAACTCTGCCATTTAATAAGAATCGTGCTGATTCTGTTTTTCCAAAATATATATCAAAAATTTCAAGGTGATCATTCATGGGCTTCTGTGAGCAAATTTACTTTAACAACCAGACTTTAAAGTTGTAATAGCTAAAAGTATTAATTTTAATTTCTCTTAAATAAATTAGAATTTCAAAAGTCTTAACAAGAACTCAATGATCAAGCGTTAAACACAATAACGACTGCAGACTACAGACTACAACTTGTGAAAAATAGAATACATGTGCGTATATATAGGATGTTTTTTAAAGAGTGATACAACTTTGAGTTGGCATCACTGCTTTATTTGACCATTCATTTAACAGCTGATAGTTTTTTTTGTTTAGTTTGGTTTGACATTTTAAAATAGATCGATTTTTACCAGAGCAACGTGTGCGAATTGCGGAAATTTTTAATCAAAATAAAGGTTCTGTTCGTCAAACTTATCGTGCACTTCGTTCATTCAAAATTTTATTTCCTGATGAAGCCCATTTTCAGTTGAATGAGTACGTAACTAAACAGAATTATATTTAAACATTAATGTCATAAAAATTTCCATCCAATGAAGATAGTTTTATTCATATCAAATATATATTACTATGTTTTATTATGATTTCAAAAACACCTTATACGAATGATTATTTTTACTACTACAGGCAACTGGTTGTTGTCCATGCTGTTTTTGTGGTTGTAGACAAATTAAGCGTTAAACACAATGACGACAGATGGCTACAAACTACAACTTCTATATAAAAATGATTATTTTTACTACTACAGGCAACACGGCTACTGGTTGTTGTCCATGCTGTTTTTGTGGTTGCAGTCATATTAAACTAATTTCTATTTTGGTGAGCGATAATTACCAGATGCAATGTTGCCAGTTTAATATAAATAAGTTCAATTATTGTGAACTTGAAATTATAGTGTTTTATTATACAAAAAGAAACTACAAACTATATTTCCAAGCTAATGAAATGATTTCTTGTCATATATTGTGGACTTTAAATGTATTTTATTAGAATAATACTCGACATTTAAGAGTATCAAATGTATGAAAGCTGCTACACTGGCGTATAAAGAGAATTCCGCTACAAACAACAACTCATGTGTACTGATTTGCTGGTGTCGTTCTAAAAACAATTAAGTAGCTGACTACGAGGCGACGATTGTAGCCAACGGCTTTTGTAGTCGGTGTTATTGTAGCCTGCTGTCGTTATTGTGTTTAATGCTTCACTCTTCCATTATATTTTCTGACTTTAAAAATCGTTAATAAATAAAAAATTACTTTCCGCTTCCAAACTCATGTTATTCAAATTGGCTTTTGAATCTATTCAAATTATTTCACTAAATAAATTTCACTTTTTAAACACACTTTTATTTTATTTTCTTCTTCTTCTTCTTCTTCCACTGAAATTAGCACTTAGAATTAGAATAGAAAATCCATACAAAAACTTGTATTCTTCCATTTCAAACAACTATTATGCAATTTTCATTCCAACGATTATGGTTTTCTTAACAGTTCTTGCATTTCTATTTAAATTTTTTTTTAATACATTCAAGTTGTGTTAGTCCACATACTTTTTTCTCGGTCTCTCTTTCTCTATTGACCACTTTAAATTGTCTTGAAGCCAATAATATGCATGAATGGCCCAGCAGAATCTCCATAATAATACGATGTTGTACAGCAAAAAAAAAATTAAATAAAAATAAAAATAAATTTATCTGGCTGAGTGACTTTGTAATGGTGGTAAAATGCCTCGCAATGACGTCTGCTGCCCCCTCCCCGCAGTTCGTAGTAAAAGTTTACAATAAAGTGTGATGGAAATTGTAAAATTGCACAGAAAGTTGTAGAGAATAGAAATGGAAATGCTTTCGTTGATCCTTGTATTTATACGGGCTTTCCATTTTACTGTTTTCTTTCTTGTTCGTCTTCTCTTCAAATTTATTCAAGTTAAGAATGTTTGTGTATGACGGCTGGCTTTAAGTGTCCGTCCGACGCCCAATGGAGCAAAACAGTCAAGTTCCTGTCACACTGATGTTATTGTTATTGCCAATCATTTCTTTCACTTCAGCTTACATGGTCACATCATATTTTATTGGAAGTTTCTTATGTTCCGTTTGTTTGTTTGTTTTTTTTTCTGGTCTCTGCTGTTGTTTGCGTTAGAACATCTTCTATTTGGTGTCTGGGGGGAAAAAGAATTGGTGGAGCTAAATAGTTTGTACTTTTTATGGTCTCTGTGCGGTTTGTGGAATTTTTTCGTAATCTGCTATTGGAAAGTTAAAGTTGAAGCGTTGTTGATTAACTGAATTTGGCTGTTAGCAAAGTTTCACAACCCAGTGATCAAAATTTCATATATTTGATGTCTGAATTTGTATAGTATCAAATATATATGCAAGACTTTTTAAATAAATATATAAAGAAATTTTTCACTGCGCTCTAAAATAGAAGTTTTATATTGCAGATGTATATTTTAAAAGTATGGAAATGCGTTAGAAAAGTGATTACGGCCTTAAACACAATAACGACAGCAGGCTACACGACTAGAAAAGCCGTGGGCTACAATAGTCGCCTCATAGTCAGCTACTTAATTGTTTTTAGAACGACAACCAACTCAATAAACATGAGTTGCTGTTTGTAGCAGAATTCTCTTCATATGCCAGTGTAGCCGCTTTCATATATTTCATACTCTTAAATGGTGTTATTCCAATTAAATGTCTTCAAAGTTTATGAGAAGAAATCATTTCATTAGCTTGGAAATATAGTTTGTAGTTTCTCTTTGTATAATAAAACACTATAATTTCAAGTTCACAATAATTGAATTTATTTATATTAAACTGGCAACATTGCATCTACTCATTGTCGTTCAACAAAATAGAAATTAGTTTAATATGACTGCAAGCACAAAAAAATCATATACAACAACCAGTAGCCGTGTTGCCTGTAGTAGTAAAAATAATCATTCTCATATACGAACATGGATTCTATATTTCACAAGTTGTAGTCTGCTGTCGTTATTGTGTTTAATGTTTAACTGCTTGAAATTTACAATATATAATTAAAAAATCATGCAAATTTTTAAAGAAAAATGGAAATGTGGTGGATATTTCAGTATATTCTTCACATATTATTGAGTATTTTTAATATTCAACTTGGAAGCACTTAACTTGGCACAGAAAAAACAAGGTTGCTCTTCGTAGAACCTACTCAAAAGAAATGCACCAACGGTTTTGTTTTTTTTAAATAATTTTATACGATCAATCCAGGTTTAACATTAAAACCAGAATTTATTAAAGCCAAAACAGTGAGAACACCCTGTAAGTGACATTGTAACGAATACTCCCAAATAATCGCTTCCATGGCGTTTTATTTAACCGGTCTTATAGGCTCTTTGTAGCATGTGGATTTGAATAGTGAACTAGATAAAGTACAACGCTTGCAACGGTTGAAGCCGGTTGGACTTCTTTATACAGGTCTAAAACTTTAAGTTGGCAACAGTGTTTTAACTGGCGAAAACACTAGGCCAGGTCATTGGTGATTTATATTCGCTTTGGTATTTCAATATAAATAGACTGATACCTAGAGCAGGCTTCCGAATTGTGCAAATTTATTTTGATAATCAGGGTGGTGCTCAAAATACGTATCGCGCGAATTTCGTTAAGCGGAACTGCCTTATTTTGCGTGATGATAATCTTTAAGTGAATATTAAGACACCATTGCATATAAAAAAGCTGACTGTTTGTTGTACCCTATGGGCTGGTTGAATCCATTGATTTATACATCTTTATTTGTTTTTCAGTTAAGTAACCATGAGGTGCACCGTCTGTGGTCTCAAGGCAACAAGGAAAGGGGTCAGGCAGCTCATGCCTCTATTGTGCTACTGAAGGAAACATTTGGTAACCGCATTGTGTCACGTTTCAGACCCGTAAATTGGGCTTCTTGATCGTGGGATTTCTTGATCGTGGACTTATTTCTCTGGTCGTGTGTGAAGTCGCTGGTCTAATCCGATAACTATGAAATGATTGACCACTAAAAGGTCATCATTCAACACTTTCTTGCCGATATATGACCACAGGTGCAATGAAAAATCATCGAGCATTGAACCTCCCGATTAGAGGAGCCATGGCGGTCGTATGCCAGCCATGGCGGTCATATGCCAGAAGTCGTATTCAAACTACAACGCCCTACAATTACCTTTCGAGTAAATCAAATTTTATATCAATTTATAAAAGTTTTCTCTGCTCTATTCCATTTCGAAGTTCCTCATAAAAATCCAAAATCATTCTTAAGTGAATAGAATATTGTTGTGTTTGCTGGGAAAGCAAAACAGACAACCTGCAGATGGTCAAAATGGTTTCGGTAGCAAACCAAACGTTTCCATTAATCTCTAAATAAAACTTTTGATTTCTGGCCATAAATTCTTGATGAATGAAAATAATTTTTATGGTCAATTGCTTCCAAGAATGTTAAGAGAAGGAGAAGGAGGCTAAAAAGAATGAAAAGCCGGTGCAGAAAGCGATTAACTTTCTAATAGTTTTTGTTTTATATAATTATTATTTCTAATTTTATTCTCGGCTAATTTGATTTATTGATACCTTAATTGCATTTTTAGGAATAATAAAATATTTTATAGAAAATGCTGATGAAAAGAAGATGGGAAACCAATTTTTGTATCAATTAATTTTTATATCAATTGAAAATGGTTTTTTTTCAATTTAAAGAAATTTCTGTTCTCATTTTTACATCACAATATATTCTTTGATCTCAGCAGCAGATGAAATGCTGAGGGTTATTCTAAAAGTATATTGTTCTGTGAGATTATAAATTTTGTTATTAAATCCGTTGCAATCCCCACATGAATATCTAAAACACTTCCCTGCAATTGACTGCAGCTGAACTGAAACTTCTTTTTTATTTAATAAATTAAATTATTTCTTAGTTCTAGCAAAATTAGTTTCAAACGTTCAATTGTCCAGGGTCTTTTCTAGATCCTGTTCTATATTCTCCTGTATAACACTTCCTGTTTCACACTACAGCATACAATTAGAGTTCAATTACTGTCTTCTACAAACAAATAAAAATCCATTTTCATAAAATATTCATTAACATTTTATTTTCTATTTTCATCCTGTTCCCTCTCAGCGAATTTAAATATTTAACTAACCCAGATAATTTCAAATAACACTTGTTTTTTTCAGTCTGTTAAAACTCCTCTGTGTATGCTGGCAAACAGTTGTTCGATCATAAAAACTAAAATTAAACTAAAATTGCACAAAATGTAACAATTCGAATGTATTTTGCTAAGGAAATTCTAAAGAATATGTTTTTTAATCCAAAAGATAGAAGCTTTAACGTTGTATTCATACATTGATTTGGTCTAGGGTTTTCAATGTTTGTATTCAACATATCAAAATAGAATAAAATGAGGAACTTAAGTCTTGCTTTTTAGACAATTTCATTCGATATCTATCGATTTGTTTCATCAGTTATCTTCAATCGCTTAGGGTTTTCGTGGTACACAACATCGGCTTTGGGCTATAAAATAGTTAAGCCAGTTTTGAAATATTGTGGTCCATGAAACAAACTTTTCATAATTGAAGAGGAGCAAAAATTATGGAAAAGTGTTGACCTCGAAGGCCTTGGCTGCAAGTTCGCGTTAATATTAACCCCAAAATTATTATTTATTACTCTTATGAGAGCCAGGGATTGCTGTTGTTCTATGAGTTGAAAACTGAGTCACTTTTTTCGAATATCTTCCTGCACGAGATCTCACGAAGGGATTAATCGATTATGACCCGGTTCACCGTAATGGACGCGGTTTTAAATATTAAGAGCTGATTAGTTTTGTAGCCAGTCAGTTATAGAGCTTAAATATTATTTAACAATTACTTTTCAAAAACAAATTTTTCCAATTGTTTTTGAGATTTTTCAAAATTTCCTGGTGCAAATCTGTTCCGACTAAAAGAGCATCTGAATGCTCTTTAAAATGCCACCAGTTTGCCATGATTTGCTGACGCTATTCAAAAGTTATGAGGGAATCATATACACACACACACACACATACACACCCACTAACACATGTATATCCACATATATACAGATATTGTGACACCTCATCAGAAGTAGTCAAAAAGTCTTTCTAGAAATTCAGAACGTGGGGGTTCTGTGAAATTTCCATTATTGCAACACGGTGTAAAACCAATAGATTCCTGATTTTTTTAAATTTTCAAATTTCCTAGCGCAAGCAGATGCAAATTTAAACATGATTTTTAATCTCTTGGAACACTTTCTATATCCCGTGGCGAAAATAATTCAGACGGTTAAGAAAATAACTTTGCTGGAACCCCTACTAAGTCTAGCCTGCAGCGAAATGAGTTTTATTTTATTTTCTTATATTGTTTTCTTCTTTGGAGCACTTGTTTCATTGTTGCGAACGTATCTGAAATTGATATCAAACGAAGTGCTAAAAAAACAACATACAACTGCTTTAAATACCCATAGGAAAAGTGTGCAACTGAAGCAGAAGCTGGTCGCAACGAAAACAGGAAAGAAAAAAAAAATCTTTATATAACCAGCAACGAATTGCAGGCAATCAATTTCTGAGGAACTTCTCACACAGATTAAGAAATTTCTTATTAATGAAATTAAGTATGGAATGAGATAATAAATATTGTTGCAACCGGAATACGGCAAATAATGAAACAGAAGGAAAAAGGAGTCTATTTTTATAAAGAAACAAATTGACCTCAAATTCTTATAGTTTTCGAACTTAGAGAGGCAAGAAACTAAAAATTAAAATATTAAAAATACATGCAAAAAGTTGAGGGTTGTTTCCAATGCCCACTAGACGTCATGTTGCATGTTTACCCACTGACCCACAACGGATTTTTCAAAAATCACTTCTATTTGTGGTGGATTTACCAGCGACTTGGAGCTATAAATTGCAGGGACAGCTTAAAATTTAAAAAAATCTTGAGCTTTTCCAGAAAAAAAAGAGCTGCCATGAAAAACATCATCCAGCATTGATCTGCGGGTTAAGCAACAGATTTATATTTTCAAGGTTTGTGCCTCTTTTTAATTCTTTATAAAATCATTCATCAAAAGCTAAAGAGCATCAAAACCAACTCTTCACTATCAACTTCTCATCTCATCTTGATTGTTTTACAAAATTGTTTTCAAATCCAAGTCGCTGCAATTCAAGTTCAAAACCTTTTTTGTTCTCTCTGCCTCTTCAAGATTTCTTACGACTTCTGCTTGAGTCATTGACTGTAGTGCAACAGAAGTTGTGGTTAATGCATTTTGATTTTATTTTTAAATTATTTCATTCTTTTTATATTTATTTCTTATTTTGTCGATCGTTGTTATAGTTTTACTTTTTATTTTGTCTGCCTTTCGGTTGCATGTCTCTTATCGCCCGCATATAATTGTGCCAGAGACATAACCAGCGACTAAAAAAAATTAAAACACAATCGGTTTTTCTTCACTGTAGTAGGAGTTGTTGTTGAGCAATTGGCTGAGATGTTGTTTTGTAAATGTTGGCTGGAAAAGAAAAAAAAGAATTCGATAAAATGTTGCAGTTTAATAATTGTGGGTACGCTGGGATGGGCAAACTTTATTTGTTATTGGGAATTTGTAATCTCTACCTTCAGATTGTTTTTCTGTGAACTGAAAAGCATTTTATTGAAGATGATAATTGAGAAACACAATTTGACTCTGTTAATTATCTGGGTCTGACAATCACTGCTTTTGTTCCAACCTATAATTCTTCACAAAATAATTTCAATTCAAAAAGTTATGACAAATACTCCAAAGCACAGGGAAAAGTCGACATCATTTTTATATATTCAACTTGCACAGCAGAGAATAGCAGCCGTTTTCGAAGGCCGCTACACTTTCATCGTCAGTCCTCATGTCTAGTTTTATTTATTAAACTCAATGTGATAAGAATTGAATGGTGTTGCCTTAAACGTTGGAAGGAAACGAACGGCGATCAAAAGCGTGCAAAATCTGTTTATTCCTCAAAAAAAAGTAATTTCTTGCTTTCTTTTCGATGAGAAAATAAAAGTTATCACTTAATTTCCATTTATTGCTAAGAAAATAAAAGTTATTTTTTCACAATTATTTTTCGTTAAAAAAATACAAATTATATATATTTTAATTATTATTTTAATTATATATTATATATTTTTTTCAAAAGATAAAAATCTTTTCATGCTCTTTTTATAGCAGAATATAAAAGCTAACAATTAATAATATTCCGCAGAAAATAAAAGTTATTTCTTGGCCTTTTTTATATTTCAATCAGAAAAAAAAAGTATATCTTGATTTTTATTTGTTCCTCAAGAAATAAAACTCATTTCTGGCCTTCGTTTCAATTAGAAAAGAAAAGTTATTTCGTGGCTTTAATTTTTTCAATCACAAGAAAACAATTTTGTCTTGATTTTAATTTATTCCTCAGGAAATAAACTTCATTTTCTGCTCTCTTTTCTATAAGAAAATAAAAGTTATCATTTAATTTCCATTTATTGCTAATAAAATAAAAGTTATTTCTTGACAACTATTTTTCGTTCAAAATATACAATGTCTATAACGTTTTTTAATTATTATTTAAAAGAAAAAAAATATTTGTATGCATTTTTCCGATCAGAAAATAAAAGTTATTTATTGACTTTTTTCTTTTTCAATCAGAAAATACAAATTATATCTTTATTTTTATTTATTCCTCAAGAAATAAAAGTTATTTCTTGCTTTCTTTTCGATTAGAAAATAAAAGTTATTATATAAACTCCAAATACTTCTCATAAAAATAATAGTTATTTTTTATTTGGTGGTTTTAAAGTGTGACTTGATCAGTTACGCTAAATACTATTTTGCCTATTTCATCAAACTTCAACATCAATAAGTTCACTTTCCATTGTCCACCTGATCTTGTAATTATTTTCAGTGCCGTGTGTGTCTTATGGAGAAAAAAATTGCCTTTCGCTTTTCGTAAAAATAATAGTTCAAGATTTGTTTTGCTATTTTTAATAGTTGATAAAATTCTAATTTTACAAAGAAATGTAATCTGAAAAATGAAAAAAATTTCAAAGCTTACAAAGATTCCGTGTTAGTATTTTTCTTTACTTATTTCTTTTACCTGTACAACAGCAACAGTTTCAAATTTAATTATATTTCGCAACTATTAAGTAGCCAAAAATGGTGTTTGTTTGTTGTTTTATTTTTATTTTTCATATTTAATTTTAATTAACAACTTTTAGAGTCGTTTTATGTGGTGTCAAATTGTAGTCAAGGCAGCATATGCGCGTGCGCGCACTGTTTTTTGTTTTTTTTATTTGAACATACAACGCTTGCGAGTAGTCGTACATAAATTAAGTTTGAAATATGTTTTTGCGGGTTTCTATGGAACGATACAGTGACGGTTTTATTGGCGTGGGCAGTTTTTTTTATTTGATTAATAGTTAAATAAATGACTGCGATTTAGCAGTTTTAATTGATTACCGGATATTTCAGCTCTATATATTTCAAATATAAAAAAGGAAAGATATCGGTTTCATTAAGAAACAAACGGGCAGGTGATGATTTTTGATTAAAAAATAAATTTTTCTGATTTTTAGAATAGAATATAAAAACATGATGTGTTTGTTAGATTCTAAGCTGTTTTCTGTCGATGTCCAAATTTTAATTTCACAAAAATAAAAAGTCGTTTCAAAATATCGGTTTTAGATTACAATGCCTTGAAGCCCCTAGACCATAAGTCACTAACTTACTCCCCTTTATAAATTCTAAGCTTTAGGATATGCCAATAATTTTAACACTCTTGATTTAACAAGATGGCCGGCTATAGAGCCGGTGATGTCGTGATGTCAACTTTTCAAATATTTCTATTAATAAAGTTTCAAAAAACGTTCAACTCATCCTTGAACTGCAGCCTACAAACAAGCACTGCTTTTCTCACTGCAGCCTGTCAAAAGTCCTCATCTCTTAAAAGAAGAAAATGCTTTTGTTAATTCCACAGAAAAACCATTAAATTGTCATTAGCTCTCCCCTTTTTCTTGAGAAATTTCTTACAGAAATTATGTGCTGCAAACAAAGTGAGTGTTGGAAGGCATCTGTCCATCATTTGTTGTGGATGCAGTGTGCTGTGAACAGCAGTAGGAACAACAACAAAAACATGACTTATTCACAGCGTTAGTGTGGTTAATAAATTATGTCTTTAAAAAAATAAATGAAAAAAGGTTAAATAAATAACAAGATAAATAAAAATAAAAAAATGCTGGAATGCAGAAACTATTTTTTGGCCACTATGAAAATTTATTTACGTAAAATTGCGATAATAGTCTTGAACACTCTTGTAATTTGTGTAGTTGAGTATTACGACTTTTATAATGTAATAAAAAGATATAAAAAATCGTTCGAGTGGATATTAACTCCATTAATTTAGCTTATGATTACAATTATAATTCTATTAGTTTCTTAAAAAAGTCTGATAAAGAAATCACAATATTAAACTACCAATTTGAATAACAATCCAATGAAATGAATCAGAAGCCATTTTGAGGGGAAGTACTCCTTTTGGACTTCCAATACATCAATTAAATTGCATTCAAGACATATCAGGAAATGATTATTAATAATATCCCGGTAATTGTTTAGGAACTCATTTTACTCACACAAAGTTGGACGTCCTTTTTAGTTTTTGCAAGTATTGCAATTTTAATTCAAAGAAATATTTTTATTTATTAAAACTCCTTAATTTTAATTATGTGCTGATTCCTTTTTCCCAAAATGTTGCTAAAAAATTCAAAGTGGTCAATTGAGGGGTTTCAGCCAGCCCCTATGCGCATGTCACTGGGTCTAATGCAGATCATCAGGGAACCTTTACCCAACATTTCAAGTCATAACAAGAACTCACTGATCTCTTTTGATCCTTTTCTATTTTCTTACGTTTTTATTCTACAATTGGTTGGATTTTTAAGACTCTAATTGTAGTTGTTTCTTCATTATTTTTAAAATACAGAATTGAATTAAAAGACATTAATAAAAAGTTTATAATGGATGTTGTTTATAAAACAAGGAAATATATTTTTAATATCAATGAAACGGGCATAGTTTGAAAGAAAATTTCAATTTTCAAATATGATGTCTGCCATGTGGCCGCTAGGACCGGCACGTAGAAGCTGCAATCTGGAAAACCAATTTTCAACAACTTTTAGCAACATAAGCGGCCGTACTTCGCCGATAACTTTTCAAATGGTGATTTCGAGGTGTTAAATTCTTCCTGATTTATCGATATAGACAAGTGACTTGACATTTCCCCAAAAAAACTAACCAAATAGGATTCAATGACACGATCTTGGTGACCAATTAATTGGGCCATAATATGGAATAATTTGTTAATCAAGTTTTTTTTACTAAATGAATTGTAGCACCCGCAGTGTGGCATATGGCTCCGTCCTGTTGGAACCACATTGTCAGCAAGATTAATTTCACGTAATTAAAGTACGGAAAAACTTCGAATCATGTTCCTCTAACGTGCACGATTGACAGTAACATGCTGACCATCATCGTTTTTGAAGACATACGGGCCGGGCCAATGACTCCGACAGCCCATAAAGCGCACCAAATAGCAATTTTCTGTGGATATGATGAAGTTTCCACAAAACCTGGTGGATTCGCCTCATTCCACATGCGATAATTCTGTTTATTTACAGACCCATCCAATCAGAAATCGGGCTGCATCGGAAAATAGAAATTTTGAATGGGTGAGTTTGATAAATAGAACAATTATTTTGATTAGAAAGATCAACAATTTGCACGCGTTGCAAAGTTGTAAGTCGATTCATAATCAAATTTCAAAGCAAACTAAATAAAAAGCAACTATCAGCTTTTAAATGGGTGCTCAAAGAAAGCAGTGATGCCTACTCAACACTCTTATAAAGCACGCTCTATATAAAAAACTGATGACTTTAAAGTACCAATAACTTTTTGTGTTAAAGGGCGCTAATTGATAATATTCTGCTGTTGATTCAAAGTATAAAACTGACGTTGGCCTATGCAGTACATGCGATCTCGCCCATATCCATGGATATGCAACTCCATAGACATGCAACTCCATAGACTTTTCCCAACTCCATAGAAGTAATAAAAAATTATTGCCTGATGATGTTACTCGACATCGTTCTGTCGACATCATTCTGTTGACAAAATATATTTAAACAAAAACAAAATGTTAGAATCTTAAATTTGGTTGCTGGTCGTTAACACAAGTCGCACGCATATTTTTTTTCTAACAGCAGACATGAGGAAAAAATCTATCGCTATTCTGCGGCTGTAAGGCCGTGGCGTTGCAATCTTACATCAGTTCAGGTCTTCTACAACAAAACGTGTTGCTTGATTGAAATTAAACATAAATATTCCGAATATTAAGAACTTATTGACACTCTTTGAAACGGGGTTGTCTGCCGCTTTTGAAAAATCTCATGCCTGCTGCGATGTTGACACTCATGCGAATTGATTTAAATTGTAAAACATATTAATTATTATGTTTAATTATTATCTCTAATTATTTTGTTCAATTCTGGCGTCTAATTTCTTCAGTTTTTTTTCTAATTGAAGACTTGTAAATATTATCCGCACTAGAATACATTTTGTAATCGTCCCCACTGTGCCAGCGTACAACTTATTTACTCTCTATTCAAACACACTCGTACACACAGCGAATGAATGGGTATGCAAAACTTCTGAAAATGTATGCCCCGCATGTAAATTTCGTATTGTTGAAATATTATTTGTGTAGTTAACGTTGCAGATTTAAGTTTGAAAAGTTTTGTTGCAGTTATTGTTGTTGTTGTTTGTTGTTGGTGCCGCTTTAATTGCCTCCTCGAAAAACGCGTGCACGTTATTTCAACTATTTTATGTTGATGTCTGGCATGTGCATTTAAGTTTGGAGTTTATATTGATGTCTCGTAGTTGCTGACATTATATTTGTTGTTGTTGCTGTTGTTGTTGTCGTTGCTGCTGCATGAATATTGCCTCTTACTGCATTAAGTCATTGAGTAATCATCGTGACTTTGTAGCTTCCAGTCAGCATGCACTTGCATTTTAATTTGAATATTTCATATTGCAGAGGGGAATTCCTGCTATAGTTTGCTTGCATGTGCTTGTTTGTGCATGCGAGTGCATGTGCGTGCATGTGTGTTCATGTTTTTCTTCAACCACTTCATATGTTTGCCACAAGTTGCATTTGCTGCTTATTTTCAGCTAATTTATGTTGTTTGTTTTAGTTTGGTTGTCGTAATAGTTTATTTTAAAACATCCACGATGCCTGATCACAGTGATGATGAGGCCGGAACGCAACGCAACACATGTTGAAGATTTTATATTTGACTTGTTTTTTAGTCTGCATTCAGATTATTTAGTTCTGGTTTTGCTTGGCTTTAGAATGGGATTTTAAATTATGATTAACGAGTTTTTGTTGACCAAAGCCGATTTAACACTCCATAAATATTTAAGCCTTCGGAATTTTCTTTTTTTTTCAATTTAGGGAGAAACATATTTTTGTAAATTATTTATTAGTTTCATTAAAGGGAACATGTTAATGTATAAATATTTTGTGAAATTCCTAATATGCTAGTGTCGTCTTAGTATGAATTACATGAAATAAAATAATAGAGTGCAGCTAAATTAAATAAAAACTATAATACGTACACTGTAAATAAAAAGTGCGGTAGATGTGGATTTTATTAAGTCAACTACAGAAATAGTGGCAAAATTTATCAGAAGAAAATGAAAAAATTAAACTGATCGAATAGACCGTATAACTCGTAACCTATTACAGATATAAGCTTTTCCACAGTGAAAGTTGAAACCTGGTTTTAATGCCAAAAATTATTGTCATCCGTTAAATTTTATTTATAGTACTTTCACTTTGACATGATTTAACAAAATTCTGCTTTAAATGTTAAAACCAACTGTTTAAAACTGTTCTTGTTTTTTAATGCTTATTTTCTGGGTTAAATTGAGTGCTGCCAAGTTAAATGTTGACCACATCTGATGCTGTTTGAAGGAGATCCACGACATCTGCATTTTTCTTTTAGAACTTTCATGATATTTATATGAAGTCATGTGATTATTAAGCATTTATTAACTATTAATAAGTACAGCTCGTTTCTTTAGAGTGTTACAAAGTTCAGTTGGCATCACTGCTTTAACTGAGCATCCATTTCACAGCAGATTAGTTTGCTTTAAAATTTTATTATGAATCGACTTAGAGCAGATCACACGTGCAAATTGTTGATATTTATTTATCAAAACAATTGTTCTCTTCGTCAAACTCATCCATTCAAAATTTCTATTTTCCGACGCAGCCCCATTTCTGGTTGAATGGGTCCGCAAATAAGCAGAATTATCGCATGAGGAGTGAGGCGAATCCACAAGCTTTTGTGGAAACACGATTACATCCACAAAAAATTACTGCTTGGTGAGCTTTATGGGCTGGCGGAGTCATGAGCCCGGCCCGTATGTCTTCAAAACGATGATGGTCAGAATGTTACTTTCAATCGTGAAAGGTAGAGGAACATGACTCGAAGTTTTTTCGTATCTTAATTACGTGGCATTATTCTTGCTGACAACGTGGTTCCAACAGGACGGAGCCACCTGCCACACGTCGAGTGCTATAATTGATTTAGTCAAAGAAACTTCTGATGAAAAAATAATATCGCATAATGGCCCAATTAATTGGTCACCAATATCGTGTGATTTAACCCTATTGGATTATTTCTTTTGGGGTTATTTTAAGACACCCGGAAATCAACGTTCTAAACGTAGAGCACATTCTATTGATATTTAAAATATATGTATATCTTGTGTTATTCCATAAAAAACATCCATTTGAAAATATTCACTCGCAAAGTATATCAGAGTTGTTATTGTAGAACGCAGTGAAGAATTTGTTTTTGTATACAAACAAAATCGGCCGCAATACAGTTTGTCAATTAGGTGTTGTAAAAAGTAAAGAAGAGTACAACAGCAAATTATTATATTTCTTTGAAAGATTTAGTCTATTGATTAATTGGACAATCTGCATGTTTAAATCTGAATTTATTAAATCTGCAATCAGAAAGCAGAATTAAATGCTTATGGGTTTAGCGTTAAAACCAGGTTTTAACTTTGTAAGTGATTTTGGCCGGCAACACCACGGGTGCAGCTATTAAGTTAAATAATATTAAAACATTTTTTTTAAATTGACTTTATTGAATAAGTAGACCATCTTTTTAAATGACACTTTAGAATATTTCATTACCCTCTACAGAATTGTTGTAATAATTTATAATTATTAATTATATTAAAAAAAATGTTTCTTAATAAATATTTTCTTTGTAAAGAATTATATTTTAAGGTCACACAGTGCGTTTATTAAACTATTTCTTTAGAATCGTGGTGTTTTAATATCAAAATTTGCTTAATAATAATTATCATTTCAAGAGCGTTGAACTGGAAAACGTTTCGAAATTTCATTTAAGCCACAGCGAATGTAAAATGTTAAATATCTGCTTTAATATCATTAAAAGTTGCCAATGAAATCCAGCAGCGGTGACCTACTTGGGAAATACGAATATTTGAAATATTTTCTTACAGAAAAATTTGCCAAGTCACAAAATTAATGACATGCAATATTTTATTAGATTTTTATTTGTTTATGGTCTGGAGTTGTCGAATTAACAAGAAACTGTGAAACGAGACTGAAGCGTACATACGCTGTGGCCTATTCAAGACATTCAGTTTTAATTGAAGCTTTTTAAAAATGGTGTTGTCATGCTTTGTTGCTTAACATTTAATGTCTATATTATCTCAAGCGAGTGATATCGTTTACAACTGATGAAACAAATGAAGGAGAAAAATCAGTGCGAAAAGACTTTGTTTGTAGAGTTGTTTGGAAATGCCACTAAAAAATTATTTAAGAAAGCTCTTGTTAAAATAATTGTTTTTCCTAATTTCTTTAGGGTGTTTTCAAAAACGTAGTTCGATTCGCTTAAGCCCAAAGTTGTTAGTACTTTTGATACTCACACACACACACACACCCACATACATACAGAGTGCCAGGCTCTAAGAAATAGTCAGAAAAGGATGTCTAAACGTCAAAATCTGATTAGAATTAATTTTTTTTTTTTAACTTTTCAATATTCCTAGTGGGAGTTTAAACAAACATTGTGTACAATATGTACCAGAAGAAATTTTATTTATTATTTTAATGCAACATCTACTGGATGCCTTAACAAAATTTGACTTGTTCACACTACAAGTCCAAGTAAATTTCATATTAAATTTATTAATTTCTTGTAAAAGTAAAACGATGTTCGCATTAATTTTATGATCAATTTTTCTTCTCTTAACATATTTTTTATTTGCTTTTTTAGTTTCAAATATAGAAAGAAGCCTATTTTCTGTTTGGCTCTGCTCATACGGAAACATAAAAAAGCTTTTTAAATAAATTCCAGATCGTTGCAATTTGAAAATAATTTATGGACAGAATGACCTATAAAAAGAGATTTATAAATAGATAAATGAATATTAAAAATTGTTAAATAAGATCAAAAGGATCGTTTTTTTTTCTAATTCAAGTATCAATTCATTTGTCCAGACGTACTCGTGTGTATGGCTTCACACACACACGCACACTCATGGCTGAGTGTGTGTATTTTGCCACAACTTTAAATTACCCAGGGAACTAAATTACATTGAGTTGTGGTAGTCACTGAGATTCTGTGCTTCTTTGAAAAATTTGTTGAATCTGGTTAATTAGATAAACGGGTAGGCGGGTCGGTCATTGACTTAACGAAGAGTTCCGTTTTTGTTTTTTTTTTTCATAAAACATGTTGTTGGGTTTTTTTGTGTGCTGAAATTGTCTTTGGCTTATCGATTTGGGCGAATGACATGGCGTATTAGCAGCAAAAGGTTAATAATCTCATTCACACATAAACCGAATGGCAACAGAATTCATGCCTCCATCGACACATAAAATGTTGCTGCTGTTGCGAAAAAATATATATAAAAACACGCATGAAGAATAACATTTTACCCTCATCATCATCATCATCATCAATATTGACAGCGACAGCAGCAGCCACCAAAAAAACACAGAATTCCAATATCGCCTACAAAGAAACAAAAAATAAAAGAGAACAAAAACGAAAAAAAAAAAATTATTCAAATCAGTTGCAACATGTGACTCGTTTTAACTCATCTTTCCGAAACAAGTGTTTCTGGGTGTATCTACTCTGCTGAATATTATTCTTGCCTCATGCGAATAAGCGTCCAATCGTTTATATATTCTTTATGCTAAAAATAAATAAAAAAAAGAAAAATAAAAAATTGTGAACACATTTTCCGAGAATTCAAAATTACTTTCTTAACTTTAAGCCCCAAATCGTTTGTTTACTTTTGCTTTTTCATTCCTGTTGTGCGATTTGTATTCGCTTCTTCTTCCCATGTTCTGTGATTGTGTTCTATTTATGCAAATCAAATAACGTTGTGTGGAAATTTGTGTTATTAAAAAAAAGAGAAATACTTACAATTCATTTTTTTCTGTTTGCTGCAAGCAAATCAGACACTTTTTTACAGAAACACGCACGCAGTTACAAGTATTTTTACACCCATAAACATGGGAAAAAGGAGTGAGATCGAACAAAGTTGGACAAGCATTTATTGAATCGTTTATTAAGTCCAAGATAATCACACATCTAAATTCTCACAGAAAGTTAAGATATTAAGATTTCCATATATATTTTTAGCTCGAGTTCGAATTCCTATTACTATTTTATTACGATTCAATAAAAAAAACCGATAAAAATATAACAGACAGGGGATCCCCCGTTCACGGGATATATATATATATATATATATATATATATATATTTCAGTGTCATTAAATTCTTAAATGATATTTATACAGCGTGTTTTTTTTTTTTTTGAGTTTCACAACTTTGAGTTGGCATCACTGTTTTACTTGAGCACCCATTTCACAACTGATTAGTTTGCTTTGAAATTTTATTATGAATCCACTTAGACCAGAGCATACGTGAAATTGCTGATCTTTATAATCAAAATAAAATAATCTATTCGTCAAACTCATCCATTCAAAATCTTACATTCCGATGCAGCCCCATTTCCGGTTGAATGGGCCCGTAAATAAGCAGAATTATCCCATTTGGAATGAGAAGAATCCACAAGCTTTTGTGGAAACACGATCACATCCACAGAAAATTACTGTTTGGTGCGCTTAATGGACTGGCGGAGTCATTAGCCCGGTTCGTGTGCCTTCAAAAACGTGTAGAAAAACAATTCGAAATTTTTTCGTACCTCAATTACGTGGCATTAATCTTGCTCACAATTTAACCCTATTAAATTTCTCTCTTTGGAACCATATGAAGTATAGACAAGCGATAAATCACAAACAATCGAAAAACTGAAAAATAACATTTGAAAAGTCATCGGCAAAATGCGTTCGCAAATGCTGCGAAAAGTTGTTGAAAATTAGTGTTCCAGTTTGCGCCTTTTACGCACCAGACGTGGAGGCCACATGCCGGAAATCATATTTAAACCTTAATTTCATAAAATTTTCTTTCAAATGACGCCCGTTTCATTGATAATATAAAACCAATAACTTTTCGATCTTTGAAAAGTTGAAAAAAGCTATTGAAATAGTTGCTGATAACAGAAACGATGTTGCTGACAGCTGTTCATTGAATAGTTCTGCACACGATCACTTCAAGGGAACAACACTGCTTCGTAAAAATCGCTTCCTAAAAAGAAACTGTTTCTTAACAACTTCCCTATTCTTTAATTATTTTATGAAGAATAATATTTTCTACATAATGAATCACTAAAAAGCATTAGCAAATAATATAGAAATCCCCCTTTTTTTTATAACAAAAAGGACACTCCAAAAAGTTTAAATGAAGTCTTAAGGAAGATGTTTGAGTTGGCTTTCATGTTTTATTATGTAACGAGGAAAAGTACCTGCTGCTTATTAAAGTTTAAAGAAGTCGTAATATTTAATATGGCATACAATGGAATTCCGGGTCAGGTTGATCTATTTGAAGCATCCACTCATTAGAGACTGGACGCTGGTAAATGTCCTTCGACTTGAGTTCTTGTACTGACAGAACTTAAGATATACATTTTTGTGCAAAACACGCAGCAACGTACTATATAGAACTCTTTTTTCTTAAGATATTGGAGATGAATAAAGGAAATCCTATAATTTCCGCAAGAACCTGCAATATTGTCAATCACTCGTTATTAAACGACGTACATGAGTTCGATCCTTCATATAACCAATTCGAAGGTTCACCTTCACTTTCATTCACAGTTGGTGGCCAATAAACAATTAGAGGAGGATCCGTCAATAACCTCAAGGTGTTTTAACTACTTTTGTCGAAGTTCTGGATGTTAATTTTCAGCGTTAGTGTTGGAGGCCGATAAGGAGCTTTAGGAGGATCTAATCGTAACATCAATACGGTTTCGAATCGCTTGGCGAAGCTTTTATCTGTCACTTTCTGAGTCATGACTATTATTATTATCATTATTATTATTATTATTATTATTATTATTATTATTATTATTATTATTATTATTATTATTATTATTATTACATATAAATATCTTCACGAATGTAACTCTAAGATTAAATTTAATTAAAGAACATTAGCAACGTTGGCTGAGTCATGAAAACTTTGAAAAAAGACGGATTATTATAAATGAAACGTTGCAATTGAACGTCCCATATGAGTTCCTTTCCCGTGTTCGCATGTTTTGGATCACACTTTTCGTATTCACACATTCGAACTTAAGCAACTGTAACTACATCAAAGAACTAAAGATTTCTGTAATTGTATGAAAAAATAAAAAAGTTTTTCTACTCTTCCTCTTTTCTGTGATTGTGGTGGTGTTTTATTTTTCTGTTTAAATGTTTGTTGAGTGACAACAAAATGTCGAACAAATTTGCTTAACAATTTCATTGTCAATTGATTTAGCTAATCCGGTTGTTGCTTCTAGTTAAGGCGTGTGGGCTTTTAATATCTGTGTGTGGTACGTTAAATGCTGGGAAATGCTGAAATGATGAAAACTTTAACGTTAACAGAGGCCTCAAAAATCGTCTAATAATGAGCACTGGGGTAATTTTTTTATGAGGGAAGCATCTCTACTTATCGGTAATGTCATATAAGATATTATTAACGGCTTAGAGAATATGTATGAATTTGATATAAACTTTTTGATCGATAGGGAGACCCCAGCCAGCGTGTTACACATCAATTTTGCCACTGAATGTGTAAAAGTAATATAAAAATGATAATAATATTATTATGCATCTACTAAATATATGTCGATATCTTCCCTTTGCCCAATTCGTAGATATATCTGCTGCTCTCTTTCTAGACCGATTTGCTTTCGCTTTATATTAAAAAGCAATTTACATGTTTATTCTCTCTGCTGTCTGTTTGCCATCAAACATGCAAATTTTTCTTTCACTGCTGATTGTTCTCAGAATTTCATTTACATTTAAATCTATTCTTTTTTTTTGCAATTGTAAAAAGATCAACTTATTCAAATAGGATGTGCTACCAGCAAATTATATGTGAGTGACTAAAGAAAACTTGAGTTTGTGTTAAGTTTTAATTCCAAAGAGTTTGTTTTAGTTTAACTAAAAAAGACAAAAAAAAGATAATAAAAATCAAATAAATTAAAATTATAATAAATAATACTGCAGTATACCGAAAGAAGTTTATACAATTCGGCCTAAAATAGCTGAAGCAGTTTCAAATTTATAACTCCCTGCTAAGAAAATTTAAAAATCTACAATAATCGTGGAGTTATTGGTTTTATATCGTTTTCTAAAACTCAAGTATCCATCAGATCTGGAATTATTGAGCGGCCAGCGAACGTTCCTGACTCATTTTGAAAGGGTTTCACGATGTCTGTATGTGTGTTTGTGTGCGCTTTTGTGAATGTAAGTGTGTGTTTCGCTACTTTAAAAATTATGAACAGCTGAATTGAATTAAACGTTCTGAAAGGCGTCTCTAAATTTAGATTTCCTGCGAATTTTAATTGATTTCAGGTGGTTGATTTCAAAATATCTGTAAAAACTTACAATAAAAGCATTTTTAAAACTTTTGCTTAAACTAATTTTTAAACGGCCGATCAATTCAACAAAACCACATCGATCACTGCAAAACCAAGTCAAAATCGGTCAATCCGTTCGTGAAATATCGTGAACGAAAAAGTCCCAAAAAGTTTTTTCGTGACGGAATAATTTCCTAAAAAGTTTTTGTTTTAAAAACTCCCAAATTACTGATCAGTTCTTGTTCTCGATTTTCTTACAGTAACCGAAGACTACATCAATCACTGTTTATTCCAGGGGAATCGGTTGATTGAAAAATTAAATTGAAAATTAAAATACAAAGGATTTGCGGTTAAAATTGCCTGGAAGTTATAGGGATGGCTTCTAGGGTTAAGCGTTTTCCATAGCAAATAGCTAATATATTTTATTTAAGATTGACTTTAACTTTCCCTTGGGTTTCAGAATATTTATCAATTCCTTCTGAATGAAGGAATGAAACTTAAATTTATTTTAGCAATAAATAGTCTAATATAATTTACTTACAAATTTTATTCGTTTTTGTGTTTGATATTTTTAAAATGCAAAAATAAGGTCGTTAAAAAAATAATTTATTTAACATAAAACCTTAAAAATTTCCATAATAAGTACGTGGTTTTTACAGATCTGCGATAAATAAGAAAGAAAAAAAAATACTATGACCGACAGAAGTTAATGCCGGCACATAAATAAACGTGATGTTTACGTGATTTTCTCGTTACACGCACGATTTATTTGATAATCTCTTGCTTTGCAACATCTTTCGTGTGTGAATATATTTGAAACTTAAAAAAAAAAAAACACTCGTGTTCTTATTTGATATATAGAGGTTTAAGATATAGAAAGGTCAGACAGTTGTTCATGGGCAAATGGTGTAATTATTTTAAAGGAAAAGGGATATTATATTGGAATTTACGATAAATTATTTATATATATATAGAAAATGAAATGTGCGAGACTAATTTTGCTTCTTAAAGTGTTGTGGGCAAGAAAAACTATCGTGTTACGATTTTGGCAAATCAAGTATAACGAAAAATTAATTCAAATTTGAATGAAACTTTTTTGAAACAGAAACACTCTTTTTCTTAAAAACCAGCTAAATAAATAAACATGTTTCAAGGCCAACTGTCGCTGAAGTAGTAAATCTCAAATGCTTTTTGAAAACATGAGCAGAGGACTTAGCAATTCTTAGGGCTGTATATTTAACGAAGTAAACACTGAAAAAAATTTCCTCATAGATTCGATGAGTTTTTATATGAAATCAAAGAAAAAATTTATTTTAATTGAACCAACGTCACGATTCGTTGGGTTAATAATACAAGTTTCGTTAAATCATTTTCTTCTCAAATTCTATAGATCTTGACATTTATCCAATTAAAAGTTTAATTGAAATTTAACCAACGTCATGCTTCCTTGGATTAATGAAATAAGTTTCGTTAAAATTATTTTAACGAAAGCTGCGTCAAATAAATGAAGTACTTCGTTGATGCTTCAAATTAATTTAATTCATACAATGACACAATTTTAATGATACGTGGAAGTAATTTCATCAATGAAATGGAAGATTGCATATATTCAACGTTAAAACTTCGTTGATACAGTGCAGCTAATTCGTTGATAAAAAGAAATAATGGCATCGATTTAATACACTAAATATAATATGTTTTAGATTTTTCTCACTTAATTTATTAAATGACAATTTTGACTTCTTTATTATGTGGCCAAGTGTGTTTTCTTTTTTAACAAAAATTTAAGATTTCAAAGAGTTTTGTGAAAATCTTAAGCCTGGTTGGGGCGTCGTTATAAAATTCGTTGCTTAGTTTTGCTTAAAATGTTGGTCTTTTATCAAATAATAAAAAAAATCATCAATTTGAATATAAGACTACATTAAACTAAAGGCGCTTTCTTTTCTGAAAAAAGTCTAACATTTACTTACATGTTTTCTAAAAGGTGGCAGATTAAAGGAGTTTGCACAATTAAATGATTTTTCGCAGGAGAAATTAATTAGTTTCAAATAAATTCGTTATTTTTAAATGATCGCATGTAACCATTTTGTATAAAAAAAGTGTAAAAAATGTTGCATTCTTTTCTAGAAAAGAAATCATTATAATCCGAAAGAAAGCAAGACTGGCTAAAATATTTCTTTTGATATGAGTTTCCACTATTCAAAAAAAGAATTAATTTATTAGGCTAAATTCTTAATTTAAGTAAATTAAAATTTGTTAATCCTGTAAAATATGTGTCAAGTGAGTTAGCTGGTTTGCGCTCCAAGCGGGCTATAAAAAGTCTATTGACGATATCACAGTTTTTAACATTTTTCATTCCATTGCAGTAAATTCAGGTGACTTGTTTTATTGTTTGATTATTGTTTTATAAATTTTCATTTAAATATTTTCATAGGAAATATATTTTTTAATAGTTTTTTTTAAAGAATTTCAAGTTTTATTCAACATGTCATCCTTGTGATATGAATATTTTTATGTCACACGACACGTGAGAGATAATACCCACGGGCACATCTCACAAAACAATTAAAAACTCTATTACAATGAAATTCATAAACTACACATGATAAATGTGTGAAATAAATTCTAAAATAATATTCATTCAAAAAAATTTCCTCTTATTATTCACAATTTAATGAATAATAAATTCATGAAATTTTGATTTGCAAAACTGCATTTCAAGTTCAATTAAATTATTTTTCATCTCTTATTCACAGTATCGTGTATCCTTAAACTCATTTGCTACTCATTATAAACACTCGCTATATATATATATATATATAATTAAAATGAATTAAGTTTTCTTTTCAATGCTAAAATCTTATGAATGAGATTTTGCTGCGCAGTGAGTCATAACGCATTCGAATTCAGTTTAAAATGATGAAACAAAATGTTTTGAGTTTCGCTGAAATAGGAGCTGGAAAAATCATATTTTTATAGTGTCAAGGTGACTGCGAGTATATCACAGTGAAGTGCAATTGCGGTAGTATGAAGGAGAAATATGCGTATAAATAAGTTAATGGAACAAAATTATTTCGCATGTTGGGAAATGAGTTAACGTATGATTGGCTCTTACACCGAGTCAACAATAGATTTTAAATTAATTCATGTTAATTCGAATAAACACCATTAAATGCGTTAATAGAATGATTTAATAATTTTAAAAGCAAACACGATGACGTCATAATACGACCTATTCCAAAGAGGCCTTAAATTGTTAATAACAACAGCTAATGAAGACAACGAATACCAAAATATAGAATCTATTTATTTTGGACATTGAGATAATATTAATAATCCCCCTTATTCCGTAACTATTTTTCAACTTTAAGCCAAGGCAATTTCTGAAATAGAAAACCTCTGTGGATTGTCTCTTCAGCAATGGACTACATCCAACAGTCTCTTGCTATACCCAAAACCTCGAACAGTCGTCACAAAATCTCAGAAGTTATTATAGATATTTTCGTGTAGTAGCGTTAACAAAGTGTTACCGAATAAAGAGCAATTATTTATTTTTATAATAATGAAATAAGAGCAATTTGATGAGGTATAAATCTTCAGAATGACAGTGTAAGAATTTTTAACTCTGTAGCATCTATCATAATCACTAATTAGTTTGAAAGTTTATATTATTTTATTTAGACTTGATGGAACAAGACAATAAAAGTCTGTTACGATGGAATTGATGCAGACCTCGTATCCTTTTTTTCATAATAAAGTCGGTACGAATAGAAATTGGTATCACATTCAAATTTTCCATCCAACCAATGGTAAGAAATAGAAATATACATGAATACTGATGATGAAAGTGCAGCGGCTTTCGAAAACAGCTGTTCTGCTATGCTGTGTAAGTTGAATATATAAAATTGATGATGACTTTCCCTTGTGCTTTGGAATATTCAATATATTATTTGCCGTTAAAAATAAAAATAACAAAATCTCTAACCATAGAATCGTAACAGATCTAGTAGGTTTCATAATAAAATTGCAACAAATAAAAATTGTGAGCACATTCAACTAAATGGAATAAAAAGTGGTAACACATAGAAATATGCACGAATACTGATGATACAAGTGTAGCGGCTTACGAAAAGAGCTGTTCTACTCCGCTGTGAAAGTTGAATATATACAACTGATGTTGACTTTCTCTAGTGCTTTGGGATATTTTTCATGTTATTTTGCGGTAAAAATAGTTTTTGAATTGGATATAATTTTCTATCCCCTGGGGGTTTAAACTATTTTATTAAAGGATTAAAAAGAAAAAAGAAATTGTACAAGAAATCAGGATATTCAGAAATTCGCTGCTAAAAAATGTTTCACCAAAATTATTTGAAATCTTAAAATTTTATTATTAACAAAAAATTTATAATTTTTTTTGTCATATTGTAGGACAATATGTTGGTTGTTGTATGAATGTCCTTAATAACTTAATACAAGTACAGAAAATGATCCTTCCAAGACTTAATAGATCATAGAACTTCTATTTCGTTCTGCAGGTACAAATTGGACAGGCCAATTTGAACTTTTCCAAGCCTTGGAAATGCGAAAAACTGTTTAATGAGAATAGATGTTTTTTTAGACGTAATAACACAACGTAATAACACAACGTAATAAGGAACCCGTTTCTGTTGAGTTAATATACAAAAAATAAAAGAATTTGTTTGATTTGAAGGAAATAATTATTGGTAAAAAATTTCTTGTTTATTAAAATAAAGAACCATTTTGAATTACCAGAAAACAGAACAGCTTTTAAGGCCTTATTCATAAAAATTATGTTATGTTTATAAGTGTGTTATAAGACAAATTTTTTTTTTTACAAAATTTACTTATTTGCAAAAATTATTTTATGTTTATAAACTGCTTATAAAACGAACTTTTTATACAAAATTTATTTATTATTTACAAAAAACCAAATTTTCTTTACAAACTTTTGTCTTACAACAAGCTTATAAGCTTAACATATTTTTTGTGAATAATGGTTTTAATTTATATGCTTTAGTAGTTAACTTTAGACTACATGTTTTCTTATTCACTGTAGAAATCATGCTCTAAAACTTATGGGGCAATAGAACACAATATTTTCAAAACAAATCACGTTTCGCTTCATCTCAAAACAAATAAATTTTATTTGTTTAATTTTAAAACAATAAAATGATGAGTTATTGTTATTTCTACTTATTAACAATATGTTTAACAACTTAATACTACACACTTGAAACTTTAAATACGGCATTAATTTAATTTGATATGTTTTAAGAATTATGATGGTTTCAAATTAACGCATTCGATATCGATCGAAATTTCAATACAAGTGGCAACTTCGATCGATATCGAATGCCGTAAATTGCCTCCTGCTTTTATCAAAAATAATTGCTGCCACTTTGACTTTTTTCCTGCTTATCTTCGTGCCAGATGTAAATTTTCCATGAGTAAATGCAAATATGTACGAGAACTTGTACTTCATAATTATTATACTGCGACTATTTCGATCTAAAAGTGTTTACATTTTATAAATTGTGTTGGTTTTTGATTTCGTATTTAGCAAAACATTTCATTTCTATTAGATTTTTGCAGTGAGTTAAGCAAACTTGAAAGAAGAAATCGTTCAATATTATTTCTATTCTAACGTTTGTTTGTTGTTTTCTGTTTGAAGTGAAACACCGCGTCATTATTTTCTTTTCTCGTTTAACAAACCAAACAGCAAATTTTAAGGCACTACAAAAGAACATCCATAACAAAAATAATTGTAATTGAGTTTTTGCTAACTTTGATTTTCTATTCAAAAGTTTATCTGCTAGAAATTAATGAAACTTTGGCCAGATGTTTTCAATAGAAAGCAGATGATTAGAAGGAGATTTAATTGAAATTATTTATTGCAAATGTGGTACATAAAAGAGTCAGTTTAATTTGTTTACGTACCGCTGCCAAAGGAACATTTTATATTTAAAACATTTAACTTTATTTTAATGAAGTCTTTAGTTATTTTCATTGATTTTATTAAGAGTGTGGAGTAAAAGTTTTAAACAAAGTTTTTAAAGAAACTCGATCTCAGCCAGCGAATATTTTTTAGTACATAAATTTCACTCCACCGTTTAACGTTATAGTCAATAGTGAGTTTGGCTTAATGATTTCATCTGTAGATTTAACAAAATGAAACATATCGAGCCTTTGCTGCCTTAGAGTCATAAATCAAAATTTGTAATTAATGAAACAATTTTTTTTTTTAAATTAGTAAACATTTTTAGGAATTCTCATTTAAACCTCTTTAATATTAATTATGTGCTGATCTTATTTTTCCCTAAAATGTTACTTAAAAATTCAAAGTGATTATTTGAGGGGTTTTAGTTAGTTCTTATGCGCATTTCACTGGGGCTAATGCAGATCATTAGGGAATCTTTGCCCAACATTTCTTAGAATAACTAAAGATATTTATTTCAAACTTCCACTTTAATAATCAAGAAGCTCAAAAACAAATATCAAAGTCATAACAAGAACTCTCTAAAAAAAGATCTCTCTAGACCAAAAAATGTGATAACAGTTTCTATTTAAATAAAAATTCATAAAATTCATAAATATATGACATAAAGAAAAATAATTAAACGGCAGCACAGGCCCTCAATCAAAGTGTGTTACCATCGTTTGGATACAATTCTCATACGATTTTTAATCATGAAATTGGTACAATAGAAACTATTATCGCATATAACTGAGCCGCCTTATAAGAGCTAAAAATAAAAATGCACACACGAACTGATAATGAAAGTGTAGCGGCTTACGAAAACGTATGTGCTGCTCTGCTATGTAAGTTGAATATATAAAACTCATGTTGACTTTCCCTTGTGCTCTATTATGATATTGATCTTAAGTTGCATACACTGGAGCTATATTTTTAAGCAAACTCCTCTGGAAAGGATCTTATGAAATTTCAAATTGCAAATTTACTAACGCTGCTATGAGCAGCATTATTTAATCTCAACTTGTAGGGAAAAGTACAGCAAACGACCAATTAAATTTAATTATCAATCACATCTTTGATTTAAGTTTTCTGTAAGTGTACGTCTCTACTAACTTTTTTTTTCTAATATCATTGAGATTTAAATATTTTAAATCCCCAACAATTATGCCACTGTAAAGTCGTCGTCTTTGTCACTTTTATAGTTTAATTCTAAAATTGTATTCTGTTCAACTGGCTTAAAGGCAACTGAGAAATTAAATTACTCTTTAATTGCATTAAATACGAAATGACAAAACAAAAACAACAACAATACAAGCCCTAAATTTGCACATGTCTGTGTCTAGGCTGTCGCATGCAAAACTTGTACATGATTTAGTTACAAAATACTCGTATAAAATGAATAAATCTTTCAAAATATTGAAGCACACACGGCTTGAGCAGTCCAACTTATGTTGTCATTGTTGTCATTTGCGTCAGGAGTACGAATGCTTTGGCATAATGCAACTGACAATAAATTGTTTGTACGAAATGAAAATAAATGCCAAATAAAATGTTTCCAATACAAAGTTTATTGAAATGTTGGGGAAGTGGACAAGTTTGAAAACGTGAAGAGTTAAAATATGAAAATACAATTAAATTTTTGAAGACAAAGACGAAAGCTTATATAAAAAGTGCATATAAATTGGGTAATATAAAGGGTGTTTTTTAAGGAGGAATATCAGCTTGAAATGGAATAAATCAAAGACAAATTCTGTTAATTGGCATGCAACTTTATTCCAAACAAAATCTTGTGGCGTTATAGTTTAAATATGACTTCCATATGACCGCCACGACTAGCTCGGACGTCGTCTATTCTGGAGATCCAATTTTCTATGACTTTTCCATCATATGGGGCCGTAAATCAGCAATAACTTTGCGAATGTATTCAATTAAAATGGGATTATTAGCATAGACTCGCGCATTCATATACACAGAAAATAGAAGAGCGGCGTTTAGCAGAAGAGAGGTTTAGCAGAATTGCGTGTTTCGGCAATTTAATATCTCCGCTGAAGCTCAATTTTATAACGTGCATTAATAAAACCCTTTTCTCAGTCTTTTAAAAGTTAATAAAATATCATGGCGAAAATTGATGACAATTTTAAGAATTATGAAAAAAAAAAAAATGAAAAAAATACAAAAAGAAAACACTTTAAATAATAATTAATTGATGCCACTGTTCAACAGTTATTTCATCCATTATTAATTTTTAGGTTCACTTTAAATGTGGCACACCCTCCTATCAAATGCACAAGCAACTTTACACTCACGTTTCAATATTATTCGTCAAACACTTTTCTGCCAGCAAATTTTTTTTTCAATGCTGGTGACAAAAACGTATTTAAAAAAAAAGAAAAAAAACAATTGACAAAATAAAAATATTAATTTCTGTTCTTATAACTGAATCCATGTAAATTAACACAAAACGACTGACCGAGTCTATTTATTAATTTGAATGTTGGTGTTTATCAATGATTTCCACGTACACACAATTATTTTCAAGACATCAAACAAACAGTTGTAAATTCATTTTTTTATGGTCATGTCTCTGGCCTTTTCTTGGCTCAAATATGCAATTTGTTGCTGAAGTAAATGTTGGTAATAACCCAGCGGAAATATTTATTCAACTGAATTTTTATAAAATAGACTCAATATAGACGACTGAGAAAAATCTGAAATAAATTACATTGTAGTGTTTTAAATCAATGGCACTGTTTCATTTTATAGATGAATTAACTTCACTGTTTCAATGAAGTTATTATTAATAAATCTCATTCATTTATTCTTTTGATAAAATTACTTCTTTGTGTCATTGAAATTGTGTCGTAGCATCAATTAAACTACAATAGTTTGTAGCGTCAACGAAAGTATTTTATACGCTTGACAAAGTTTTTACTAAATTAATTTTAAAGAAACTCTTTTTAATACGTCAATGTATCAATGAAATTATTACATTGAATAAATGAATTAAATTATTACATTGATAAATTGAATTCTTGGTGTCATTGAAATCGTGTTGTTATAACAATGAAATTAGTTTGTAGCATAAACAAAAATATTTCATTTGTTTGACGAAGTTTTCATTAAAGTAATTTTAATGAAACTTGTTTTAATACGTCACTGTATCAATGAAACTTCATTAATTCATTCATTCATTCTATTGTCAAAATCACTTCTTTGTGTCAATGAAATATCGTTGTTTCAATGAAATTAGTTTATAGCACCAACGAATGTATTTCATATGTTTGACGAAGTTTTTATTAAAATAATTTTAGCGATACCTTTTCAATACTTCACTGTGTCAATGAAATTATTACATTGAGTCAATGCAAGAAGTAATTATATTGATAAAACTAATTCATTTCGTCATTAAAATGTGTTGTTGTATCAATGAAATTGGTTTGTAACATTAACACAATTATTTCTTATGTTGAACGAAGTTTTCATTAAACAAATTTTAACGAAACTTGTTTTAATAATCAACTGCATCACTTAAATAATTACAACGAATAAATTAATTAAATTATTACATTGATTAATTCTTTGTATCATTAAAATTATATTATTGTATGAATAAAATTAGTTTGTAACATCAACGCAATTATTTTATTTGTTTAACGAAGTTTTCATTAAATTAATTTTAACGGAACTTGTTTCAATATATACTGTATCAGTGAAATTATTACATTGAATAAATTAAATAAATTATAACATTGATGAGACTAATTCTTTGTGTCATTAAAACTGTGTCGTTATATCAATGAAATTAGTTTGTAAGATGAACGAAACCATTTCATATGTTTGACGAAGTTTTCATTGAACTAATTTCAACGAAACTTGTTCTAATAATAATACAACGAACCTTGACGTTGGTTGAATTTCTATGAAACTTTTCATTGGATTAATGTCGAGATTCATAGCACTTGTGAAAAAAGTTTTTTAACGAAATTTATTCTATCAAACGGTGACAATGGTTGAGTTTCAATTAAATTTTTCATTGCATTAATGAAAAGATTCATAGAATTTATGGAGGAAGCTCTTTTACGAAACTTGTATTATTAATCCATCGAACCTTGACGTTGGTTGAATTTCTATGAAACATTTCATTGGATTAATGTAGAGATTTATAGGTTTTCTTTAGATGGAATGCCAGAGATTCATGGAATAGTTCTGCGCTTTCAGGGCACTCGCTGCACTGTGGGAAGCCTTTTCTATCTGACCCTACCTGAAATTTATTGTTTTTTAAAGTAAAGCTTCATATGGTACGTAGAATGTAAAACTCCTATCGTATAATTTTTTTTTTTTATTACCTACAAATTGAGAAATATTTTGATAAAATTTCTTTGTAATTAAAAGTTGGGCTACAAAGAATTATGATGCTTTCTGTGACAGTTATTATATGAACTTAATATATGAGCATAATTTGAATTGTGTATACATATATCGCTTCAATGCAAATGATTTATTAAAACTCTTTGCTGGTATGCGTCATAGTATGACTTTCAAGTAGCCTACTTTTTTTAATATAAAAGCCAAAAAGCATGTTTTCACACTTCGCTATTATTATTGTCATTGTTTTGTAAGAAGCACAATTCAACTCAAACCTCTTAAAATTCTTTGACATCCATGTCATTAAACATCATTCATTCGTTCATATATTTGTTCAAAAATTACTGCCTGGAAAAGTTTGTCTTTGGTGCGGGCGCGTACATGTTGTTGTTGTGCAATAAAACAAAAATAAACTTCTAAAAAGTATTTACATAAATTGAACGTTTGACAAAATGTGTTTGAATAATTTTTTCTGAAACTAATTAACTTGTCAAATTAAATTTTTAAATAATTATGGGTTTCACGTCAAAACTCATGTTAAATATTCACCAACTGAAGGAAAACATCAGCAGACAACATGATGATTTCGGTGTCGTGCGATATTGTAAAATGGATATAACGAAAGTCACACAAGACATAACTTTTGCTTGAAAAAACTGGTAGCGCTTGCAGGTTTGGCTTCAACGAATATTCAATACCCTTCAGCTGGGTGGGAAGAAAATTATATGATTTTTCAAAATAAATTTCAATTGTTTAGTAAACTTTGAAACTTTACATTTCACTACGAATTATTGCAGCACTTGTTTTGTTATCATTCAGAGGTTTTAAATAATCAAGCATTTAAAATAAGAAATGACAGTTTGAAGTTTCTCATCATAATATTGTGTTGTTCTCATATGTCATCTTTATTAAGTGTTTTAAAAGTCGCAATAAATCTTGAATTACATTGAATGCGTCAGAGTTTTCTCTTAGTCATTTAGAATATTCTTTTGAATAATAATTTACTAGGGAACAAATTTTTTTTCAAGTACTCTAATAGCAATAGTTTGGTGAAATGAAAAGTATTATTTGAATACAAGTATTCGAAACCACGTACTCTAATAAAATTGTGTTACAAATTCATCATGTTCGCTTATTTAGATTTACGCTGTCAGTAATAAAACGGAAACTAAAAATATAAATGAAAATATTAAACGAAAATATTTTAAATGTTATTACAAACAATTTATTTCATATTTTTCAATGCAGATACGCTGGTATTTATATTAAAGCTGAAGTAGTGGAAACACTTCTGGATCGAACCCTTCGATCCAGAGTTCGACCCGCACTCAGTGTCACAATTATCTGATCTGAATTAGTGCAGGATTCTATTGATTGTTGTCTGCTTGCCTTAATGACGAAGGCATGGCACACTGATCACTGAGTATTAGCGACAGCGATTACCACCGTCATGTACTAAAAAACCCCACTACCTGTAGGGAATAACTCACCCGCGAAGTAAAAATTAAAAATAGTTGCAACAAACTTTCTTCCTGTCTTTTCATGTCCTTTAAACACTATCCCCTACTTTCCACTTCTGGCACAATACACTGCCTATTTAAGAGGTCGTTCCCTGAGTGCTGGTTCAAAGCAAAAAAAATAAAAAATTATAAGATTGACCCCAAAGGTCATCCCCATAACTTTCCACTAATTCTTATTTCAAAATTTCCGTAACCTGGTTTTTATGTCATTTTACGTTTTTGAGCTCCTCGAGCTAAAATACTATTATTTTAATATAAAGGAATCGAGAACACTAACTGACTAGATATATATTTTCGCAGTGTTTAAAAAGACCACTTTTTGCGCACAAAATTGTTAACAAATTGTCATGAATGGCCTAACCGGTTTTGACCCGTTTTACGTTGGTCGACAAAGTTCGTAAATATTAAGGGCTGATTATGTAATGTGATCAATTGGGGAAGCCGTTGAGAACTGAATCTAGGTTTATTATTTTCTTTTGAGATATTTTAAAATATACTGGCTCGATTCAGTTCAAATTGAAAGAAAATCCAAGTTTAGGAATCCGCTTCTTTTATAAAAAATTGAGAACACCCACTGATCAAGTATATAATTTCAGAATATTTCGAAAATAATAATTTGTTTAGAATTTTTTTGTTCACTACATCTCAAAAACGGATTAACCGATCTTGAACCGGTTAACAGCGATCGATGTGCTTTATATATGTCAAGAGTTAAGTAGCTTGTGAAACGATCGGTGGAGCTGTTTGAATATTATTCAAGAAACCACGTTGAGAAATGCAGTTTTAAAAAAATACTTTAAAAAATATCTTAATATCTACCGGTTCGAAACGGTTCATAGAAAATCAAAGTTCAGGAACGCTCTTCAGAACACTACCAGCTTCGGCTGATTTGGTTCGGCTGTTCAAGACTTATAATCAGGACACACACACAAACACACACACACAGTCACAGCACATGTACGCACACTCATACACAGACACACACATATATACATACACGTAAGGGACAGGTTCCCAAAATTAGTCAGGCAAGCTTCCTGGGACTACAAAACTTTAAGATCTGATGAGAACTCGATTGTTTTCAAAACGCGTTAAAACCAACAACTTTCTGATATTTCAAAATTTCAAATTTTCCTATCAGGAAGCAAGAAATAGACACACGTACTCACAGATGTTTGGATTTTCATATGTGTGTAAAACAATTATCAAATTTTATCGTCTTCGAAATCAAAAAAAAAAAAAAAAATTGTTGACGCAGTAGTTATTTGCTTGTAAAGTCTACAACTTAAATTGTCTTAATCAAACATTTATTTGCTTGTCTAACATCACAAATCTGCCGTATAAAATTCAACAGGATTGTATAAACATGGACTTGCGTCTTGTTTACCATATCGCTCTCGTAGTGGGTTTTGATCTTTCATTTCTTTGTTATTCTTGTTAATAAAAAATGGAGCCCCTTACGAAACAACAACGAGCTCAATGGGTAAATCAACAAAGTGAAGTGAATGACTTCATAAATACATAAAATTGTGGAATTTAGAGCTCAGAAAGTCCTTATTTAATCCATGGTAAATAAATGCAACCGCAATGAGCCATTATCTGGTTTTGCATTTCGGTCAGTGTACAAGTCATGGCAAATATCATGAAAAGATCAATTGGTCGGATTTAAGGATATTATATTCCATATATTATCGGAATATATCTTCTTTACAATTCAGTAAAAATTCCACAACTACTCGTTGCTCAATAAAAAAGATTTTATTCTTAAATAAAGGTAAAGTTCATTCCTAATAAGAAATCCTTTATATGACTTTGAGCTCCTCAATATTTTATCCTGATATTTTAGTGTCATCGCAAATATGCTTAAATAATAAATACGAGTCCTTCTGTTAGTCAAAAGAATTGTTTTGAATTCCAACTTTCAATAAAGTCCTTAACAGGAAAAAATTTAATTGCATAAGTATTCTTTCATATCAAAAAGGACTTCGATTTGTACTACAAAATTATTGTTCTATTTTTTTTAAATAAACTTTTATTAATCACACTGCGTTGCGTTCGCCACATGCTGATGACATATTAAATAAATTTGAAAAATTAATTTCCTAGAAATATTCTGTGAAACCTTTTCTCATGGCCATTAAGTTTTAAAAAACTGTGCGTTATAAATTGCTGACATATATTTTTTAAAAGTCCCCATGCTTTTGCAAAAAATATATCTTGAAAGTAGCACCCCTTTATTTTAACCCACATCACTAAAAGTGAAAAGAAATGCGTATGGAAACAGTTTTGTTATTCGAAATAAAATAATTCATGAGTTGTAAGAACATATCGTTGCAGGAAATGCAAAATGTTGTAAATATTTTAGGGGAGCAACAAAAAACTTATTTAAATAAAATATATACTGACAATTTCTGTAAAATTTTGGAATAGGAGTAAAAAGCAAACAAAAACTTGTTTCTATTTAAAGCTTAACAGGGTCTTCTTCCTCCGGTACTCTAATTATTTGTAATATTGAAAAAGTTACTTCAAATAAGCACTTTTGATTTGTTGTTTTTGAAACTAAAAGCGGCTTCTTTTAGTCATGGATCAAAAGAAAATGCAGGATGACGCAAAACTGGAGTTACGGTGTGAATAATTAATAACTTTTTCTTATTGTTAATTATCATTATTGTTTTTTTTTTTAATGAAGTAAATAAATGGGTAACATTTTTGTCTAAAGTATGAAAATTTATACCCCGCATTTCGAGGCCATTTTCAATTCCACAAATTCGTGCTTTTTGATAACTTTTCTTAAAATTTCCGGTGCTAAGACCGGAATTTCATTGTGGAGCTGCGGTATGATCGCTTTCTTACTAACGTCTACCCTCTCTTTCTAATAATTGCAAAGATTTTACTCAGCCGCTGTTAAATCTGGTAAAAGCGGAGGCAAATTAAATCGCTTCTGCGCAAAATTGTTCGTTCGCCAAAAAGGTCCCTTAACAGAGCCATTGTGTACCGGGCAGAGTGGACTGTGGGTCCATCTTGTTGGAGTCACAACTGCGGATGATTCTCTACAGTCGGCCTCCAAAATTTGTTCAACATCGTCCGATATTCATCACCATTAACTGTGACTGAGGCGCCATGAGCATTTTCAAAGATTAAAGGATCTTTCAGACGATACACCGCACCAAATAGTACACCTGAGTGGTTGTAATTGGTGCTGTTGTAGTCTTCTTGAATTCTACGTTATTTATATCCTGAGCACATTAAGAAACAAAGATGATAAGCAGGCTGCGTCAAAATATGTGATCGTTAACTTGCAAAATAAAGTTCAACAAGTTTTGATCGCTGTTCTGTTTTGTATTGTTCAATTTTGAATTCCCCAAGTTTTCTTCACAAAATTCTGAAAAAAAGTAGAAAATATAAATTAATTTCAAAAGTTATTAACTATCAAACGCACCACCCTGTTTAATTGAGATAAAATTAATTGAAATCTTATGATATATTTGAATTTATTAAATAACAGCAACTGTTGGTATATTTTGTCAGGCTTAATAAAAATAAATATGTTTTGATAACTAATCAGATATGAATAGGGCATTTAGCATTTCCTGTGACTATATAATTTTTCCCCTTTTGGGTACCTTTTCCTTCTATTCACTGTTCGGTGAAGCGTTCTAAATTGTTTTAAATTAAACACTTTTTATTGCGTATGTGTAACGAAGCAGAACGGCTTTAAAATAGCCGAATAGAAAGAAATATTTGGATGCCGGTTTTTTGTTGTTGTTAGATTGTCGTAATCAAATACAATTCAGTGCTGATTTTATTAAAAATTATATTTTTGCATGCAGATGTGAGCTCGCCAAAAAGGCAACCATAATTTAATTGAAAACGAGCGATAAGCGTGTGTATGGCTGAACACACACACACACGCATACACACGTGTACTCTTGTATTAGTCGGGCAGAATATTTGGGATTTGCCGGGATTTGCCGGGTATTTCAAAGTGTTATTGATTTATTTTGCTTCTGTATCATCTCATCGAACAGTATTTACAAAAAAATAAATTATACAAAAAGATAAAAATTTCTTGGAAAACAGTTTTATTTTTCCAAATTTATTATAATAATTTCATTAATTAAATGCTGCTTGTTAACTAATAGAAACAAATCGGCAGTGCTGTTAGATTCCTAGAAGCCAATTATTCATCAGATATTTAAGTGCTTTCGAAAAGCTTGTTGTGAGTCATGGGAAAACATACACTTTCAATTATATCGATCATTTTGCCATTAATTTGCATGAAATTTTTTATCTTTTTAGGCTTGAAAAATATAAAACTATTAAAATAAAAAAAAATTATAATCGCTTATATATTGACCGCAAAACAAAGTTTTGTCGTTCAAAATTTTACACTCAACAAAATGCATGATTATTTTGAATATAAATTAATTTTAAGAATTATTTAAAAGTTAAATGATATTTCATAAGAGCTGGAGAAGGTTTAGAAACACTCTTTTCGCTATTTAATTTTGTATTTGCAGTTTTTTTTTTTTTGAGTGTGTATTCGTTATTCCAACACTTAAGCAGAGAATCGCCCACATTTTGCAAATTAAAAGTGTTCAATAAACAACCTGCGAATAGGAAAATGATAAAACTGCCATAAATTGGCCATTAACTAATATTTTTGTGTTTGAAAAAAATCACAAAAAAAAAAAATTTATAATTTATGTGCCATTAAATCGAATGGCGTTTTAAACGTTTCTCTAGTGGACACAAATACAAGCAATTATTTTGCTTTACCTGCATGGAAAAGTATTGATTGTTCTACAAACTTAAAGTTATTTTGGTCAAATAGTCTGGATTATGATGGCCAAGAGCTTTAAAAAATAACCTCTTCGTGGATGGGCAAAATATTAAACGAATTGAATTGAATGAAAAAAGCTGCAACTATTCAAGATTGCTCTCCTACTAGGTTTTTTTTCGACCAACAATCAGGGGATGGATCCAAATCGGGTAATGCATTGCGTCGTAACTTTAAAGACTATTATTTTAGTATTAAAATTAATCGATTTCCTGACGAAAAGCGGGGATTGATATAGCTTTCGATTAATATAAAAGAATCGGGAAGACTAACTGGTCAAAGGCCAAATAACCCTGTTCGAAATCATTCGAAATTTAAATACAATTTGTGAACAAATTTCGATCGATATCGAGTGTCGTCGTTTGTCCTCAGGATGATTTATTTAAGAGTTAAAAAGACACCATTTCCGAATTAGTTTTTAAATGTCAATATCCGATTTAAAGTATTTAAACTACTTTGAAAAATGGTTACTTTGAATTTTAAATATTTAAAATTTTTTTAATATTTTTTTTTGAGAAATCTTGGAATGTACCGATACGAATCGGTACAAATTCACAGCAAATTTAAGTGAAGTTGTCTCAAAATTTAGTCCGGGGAAGCTTCCTTGGACCACACAACATGGAGATCTGACGAGAACTCGATTTTATCAAAACGGAGTAGAACCAATAAACTTCCTGATATTTCAAAATTTTTAATTTTTTATATATAAAAAATTGTGTACAACCAAAAAGAAATAAACGTTCGGTCACTAATTTAATTCTGAAGATATCAAAACTTGGCAGATAATACAGTTTACCCAAGAGGTAAAAATAATAATGAAATATTTTGTAGTTCTAAATATCAAAAATTGTAGCTGAAGATTCACTTATTTTCTTTATGAAACTGTTTAAACATCACTAATGTCATCTCTTTCTAGTTACGGTGGAAGTTTCAAAAACTAATTTTGAAACTACAGAAGTACGCTTGAAATTTAAAAAATAAGTTTGTTTTGAGTGATTTTGATAAACGTATTATTCCCAATATTTGACAGTACATTTTTATGCATAAAAAATATACAACAGTTGTAACGAGCTCATAAGTTGTTTTTATAATATGACTGAAATCAAGTGACTGCTAAGCCAATACATGGATTAAAGCAACTGTTGTTAGACCAGTCAGAAACTACAGGAACTGAAGTCGTCGCCATCGTATCGTCTTATGAGACCGTAAGAAATATTCTCGGTCATACTTCACTGTTCCAGTAATTTTTGTGAAAACCTTTAATAGACTAAATATTTTTTTATATATTAAAGTTATGCCTTTAATATAAATTAAAGCCCAACATTTTAAAATAAATAGAGTGACGCAAGTTTAAATCATAGTAAAAAAAGGAAATATATTTTGAAAATCAATTAAATGCGCCTCATTTGAGAAGAAAATATAATGATTTTAATTTTTAAATCAGATTTCTGCCATGTGGCCGCCACGGCTGGCTCGTAGAAGGCGCAATCCAACAACTTCTCGCCGCATTTGCGGCCACATTTCGCCTATAACTCCTCGAATGTTGGTTTTCAGTTGATCAATTGACTGGTTTTCAGTTGATCAGTTGAACTTGACATGATCCCAAAGAAAATAATTCAATGGGGTTAAACCGCACGATCTTGGTGGCCCATTAGTTGAGCCATTATGCGAAATTTTTTTTTTCATCAGAATCTGCTTTAGTGTGGCATATGGCTCTTTCCTGTTGGAAGCACATCTAAGCAAAATGAACGCCACGTAATTGGGGTACGAAAAAATTTCGAATCATGTTGCTATACCGTGCATGAGTGACAGTAACATTCTGACCATTATCCTTTTTGCAGACATACGCGACGGGCTAATAACTCCGGCAGCCTATTAAGCGCACCAAACAGTAATTTCTTATGCATGAGATAATGTTTCCACAAAAGCTTGTGGATTCTCCTCATTTCCAATAAGACAACTCTGCTTATTTACGTACCCATTCAGCCAGAAATGGGGCTGCATCGGAAAATAGAAATTTGGAATGGATGAGTTTGACGAATAGAACAATTATTTTTATGAAAAATTTCAACAATTTTTTATAATAAAATTTCAAAGGAAACTAAACACAAAGTAACTACCAGCTATTAAATGGGTGCTCAATTAAAGCATTTATGCCAACTCAAAGTTGTGACACTCGAAAAAAAACACCCTGTACATAAATCAGATTAGCAACAAAAGAAAAAGTAATTTCAAATCAATCACTCTCCTCTCTTTCAGCTGCAAGTTCCACATCTGCTGGTTATGCAATATTTTTCTCTTAATACACTAAAACCAATATATTGTATATCGTTGTGGGGCATTAACTATTCAGTAGACGTTAATCTAAGACCACAAGTGATATTTATTATGTGGTTTCGAAAAAAATCCTTAAATTATTACAACAACAAAAAACAACGTCTGTTGTTGTTGTGTATTCTTTCACTTTCACAGTTACACAAGAGTTTTGCGGAAGGATTTACTTAGTTTTGCTTTTAGTTTTACAAACACACACACACACACACACAAACGTTGTTATTAAGAGCCTAAAAAATTATATTTTAGAGGGTGTACATTTTTGCAGTTGTTTTCATATATCAGGGATTGGATTGTCGTGTGGCCATTCGAACTGTTTCCTAGCACATCTATAATTTGTAGGACATCAACTACATACGAGTGTGTGTGTGTGTGAGTTTGTATGTTAATCACACATATTCATGTGTGGTATTAGTTTACGGGTCTAGCATTTCATGGCATTTAATTATGGTTGTACTTTAACTTGTTATTTCTTGTATATATTTCCCTCCACACATTTTGTTAAAGTTTTCTTTTTTTGATATTTTGTTAAGGTTGATGGCTTTTATTTTTTACTTTCTGTACGTACACGTGTGTGTGTGTTTTGCAGTGTGTGTTTCATTGGGAAATTAAGTCACCGCAGAAAACAATTTTAGGGGAGCAAAAGTTTGTATCCCCTTTTCGAGTTGCTGGTTTATTTCTGTTAAAAAGTTAAATCATTTGGTGTTTATTACGGTTTGGCACTTGTTTTATACTCTTGGCCACAACGTGTTAAGTGAAATATATTAATTTAGACGATTTTAAAGATTGTTGTAGATATTTTATGGGTTTTGTTAGTGTTATTGTCTCAGGTAATTTATTAAATATATGTTTTGTTTGTTGTTATTTTCCAGTTAGACTAAAGTGTACTAGTGATTTGGTGTTAGACCTAAAGAAATGTCCCATAACTGCCAAAAGATCTTAAGCAAAATAAATTAATTTTTTTTGAAGCAGCGTTTTTTAATTAACTTTATTTCAGCTCAAATTAGAGTCTTAAAGTTGGCTGCATAAGATTAATAGTTTTAATAAATTTCCCCTAAGACAACGAATGTTTGTGGCGGTTAAGTTATTCAACGTCAGTGTTGATATCACAAAAACTTTGTAAATTTAATAAAAAAGTAATTAAATAATATTTCTTAGGAATTTGTTTAACAGTTTCATTGATATCCTTTCAGTATCAGTTTTACTCTACTTGAAAAATACACTCTTAGTTTAAGCGACAGTTTGGGTTAAAGAAAAATTGAAAAATAATTAAAATTTCAAAGGCAAAATGCATTCAAGCTAAAACTTCTTTTGTAGTACTTCCGTAACAGAACAAATTAACGTCAATAATAAATTCTCGTAAAAAAATGTTTCCGCTGAAAATGTCCCTTAAGCTTTTTTGGCGGTTATGGGTCGTTATGTTTCATATATTTTTAAAATTATTTAAGAATAAATTCTTAACATTAACTGTCTAATTTATTTGAAAAAAATCTGGTTTGTAACACTTTAATGAAAAGAATTTTCACAAGACATTTTTGTATTATAAACCTCTTATAAATCTTTCTTTTTTTTATAAATTCGTTGCTAAGACTTTAAGTCTCATGTTATAATAAAAACTCATGATACTAGAATTAAATAATTACTTTAATGGCTTTTAGCATAAAAATGTTAATATTTTCAAGAGTTTAAGTTTGAAAAGGTTTAAATAATTTAAATGTCCTTAAGCACAAATCAGTGTGTATGTGTGCGTGTGCAAATGCAGGACTATAAACATATTTTCAATGATTTTTCAGCTGCTTTTGAGATGTAAAAACGTTATTTACTTTGTGTAAAATTTTAATATCCACTTGCTTCCTATTATTTCGCACACACAGTTTGTTGCAGTTGTATTTGTGAGTGTATATATATATATATTTTTGGAAGTAGTGCGCCGGATATTGTGTTGAGTGCTAATATTGGCGCAATCGGAAATGTGTTTTTAAAAGTTCAATTTTACAAAGTGAAATTATATGAATAATTGCCGACGTTAATACGTTGTTAGTTAATTTTGGTACTTTAATTTTAATATTAAAACTCTTAACTTTGGCTAACAGGCAAAGTTTATAAAAGGCTTTAATACTTTTATAAAAGTTTGAATAAGTTTGGGAAAGAGTTTGACTCGAATGAATTTGTGAAAATTTATTTTTTCTTAGCCTTACGAAAACTAGAAGTTTTTTGTAAGTGAGCATTGAGTTTTTATTCAAATACAGATAAGTTTGTATAAAATAAATAACTATAAACTATATATAGTATAAATAAACTAATTCATTTAATAACTCTAACAAAAATATATAAGGAAAATATATTTAAGAATTAATAGTATGGAAGTCATAAAAACTTTGCTTTTATATGAACTTTCGTGATGTTCATTTAATAAAAAAAAATTTTTTTTAAATTGTCTAGCGCTCGATGTATTTATTAAAAATAATGCCCAAAGCGGCCGCGCTGTTTTTCACAATAATACGTGTATTTTAATTCGTTATTGTTTTGAGAATATTTTAAAATTAATTTTATCTTGTTAGATCGATATTGTGAAAGAGAGCGTTTTCTAGTTGTATCAAACTATATTTATTTTTTAATTTAATTTACCTCGAAAGTCTGTAAAATAGAAAACCATTAAGAGCAGAAAACAATATGAATCACTCGTATGAGTTACATTATTAATAATATTAAGTATACGACTGGAAGCACAATATGACCGTAAAAATAAATCGAATTCACTGTTTCCTTTATTAAACCTATTTTGTACTACAAGAAAAGCTTAATGAACCTTAAAAAGTAAAAAGAATCAAAAAGAAAAAGCCAACCAATTGTAGAATAAAAACGTAAGAAACTAAAGAAGGAAAAGAGATCAGTTAGTTCTTGTCATGACTTTGATTTTTGTTTTTAAGCTTCTCATTTATTAAAGTGAAAGTTTGAAATAAATATCTTTAGTTATTCTAAGAAATGTTGAGTAAAGTTTCCCTGATGATCTGCAGTAGCCCCAGTGAAGTGCGCATGGGAACTGGCTAAAACCCCTCAATTGATCACTTTGAAATTTTTGGTAACATTTTGGGGAAAAAGGAATCAGCACATAATTAAAATTAAAGAGTTTAATACAAGTTTTCTTTTCTCATTTGTTTCCATCTGACCTTTCAAATTTATCGGCGTCTCTCTGTAGTTCTCACGCAATTATCTGCGTGAGTAGGGATCATCCTCTGAGTGCCGAAGTTTTTTATTTGTACAGCATTTAAGTCTGTGGTTGTCTTGAAAATGTACAGGCTTTTTGCCAAAAAAAAGACTTAAGGATAATATCGCTGAGGGTTAAGTTGTTGTGCCATAAGAGTTTCCTGAAAACTCATTTCAAGTCATTCACAAAATCTCACATCTGACTTAAATTTACGAAAATCTTTTTTAAGACGTTATGAATAGTTCAGCTCATCAGCTACTTCTGATGGACGCATCCCCATAAGACTCACATGCTTTCTCTTCCATTGTTTATTATATCCTTTTACTTTTGATGTTTTTCAAATTCTCATTGTATTAACGTTTTCCTTTCTTTTCTTTTATTTTGCAGTTCATGGAGAAAAATGCTTCTAACACTGGTCCTACTGTTCGCCATTGGACGTGCACAATCCATCGAATTGACGGGTCAAGGCATAAAAGGTAAGTGCACTTTGTATATTTTATTGGTTAAATAATCCTTCGTGTATCCTGGTGAGTGCAATTCCGATACAATATATATATTCAGCATTTTGTTAAGAATTTAAATTAAATTGTGGTATTTTGCAATTCATGGAGAGATACTTCGGTTTCAAAGTTAAATTAGTTTACGTTGTTGATGTGGAGGCTTCAGTATAATTATTTAGAAACAAATGATTCCATTAAAACTTAGTTTGTTATAAAGCGAATGTTGTCTCTTTAGAATGTTGGCAAATGAAATGAATAGAAGACATTAAACTTCAATTGTTTTAATTTAAGTATAAAGTGTGAATTAATTGCCTATAAATTATTAAAATCTATTTACATCAAAAGCTCATTCGCACTTAAAATAAATTTGCATAATCGAAATCTTATGGAGTGATAATTCTTCTCCACAGCAATTAATTGGAGTAGAAGTGAATTGTGGCAAAATCTGTGCTGATAATTTTGCTACTGATTTACATATAATTATTTCGTTTGATGAAGAAAATTTCAAATGGAAGTTTGCAAATTGATATTGAAATACTTGAAAGAGGTTTCCGTGGAAATTCTATTTAAATCTTTCCAATTTGAAAGTGGCGGGGAAAACCTTTTCAGTTAGTTTATTTCATATACAGACTGTTCGCCCAAAAAACGAATTCTCTCCGTAACGCGTAGTGCGATTCGTTGGAATATCGACCAAAAATGCAAGCGCTCTTGCTGAAAAATGCTTTGGGCTTATAAAGGGAAGGGAACAAGTTTCCTTATTTCATTACAACACATTCCATTTTAGTGACAATAAAACAACGACATGCAGCCCACATCGCGACGAGGTTCCACAGTGTCTATAGAGTGGATTATCCTAATGTCTGCGAAGAGCTTCTTCGCCTTATCCTGTACATGGTGGATTAGCTTCAAAATAGACTTTGAAGAATCGTCCCACACGTTAAAAATGTATTATATTTTCGGTGGGGTGTAAACGGTGCAAATAGGAAGGAGTTCAGATGGGGTGAAGAATCTCTTGCACCGTCTGAAAAGAAGACAAGACACTTGAATGCTTCTTTTGAAACTTGAAAGGTGTGATTCGTCCATCTGACCCTTTTAATAAAGAGTGTGGCCTTTCATGCCCACAACAACATCAAGACCCTCTGCTTCCTTAATACTTATACCACCCATAGATGAAGCAGAGTCTGTGCTTAAATTTACATCACTGGGTTTTGCGGGCCTTGAAATCGACCCTGTTCACTTGACTTTATTCAGATATTTTTACGAGGTCACTATTGAATGTGTCCTTCATATTCCGTCTCTATTTGTCGATCTCTGACGCGCCCTTTAGAGAAAAGAATAACTCAAGGTATTTATTTCAAACTTCCGCTTTAATAAGTGAGAAGCTTGAAAACAAATATCAGAGTCATATCACTGAGTCACTGATCTTTTTTCCCTTTGTATTTTCTTAATATTTTTATTCTTCAATGGGTTGGTTTTATTCCGACCCTAATTGTAGTTGTAACAGAAATAAAGAACAACAACAACTAATAATTGTTTGAATACAAAAAAATATATTTTAATTTTTATATTAATTTTGATTTCTTTTTTAGAAAAGAGTGCAATAGTTTGTACACTTTTTAATCGAAAATGGTAGCATTCTGTCATTTGAAAATAAAAAATTTATTAGAAAGTAATTCAACATTCTTTATGAAAAATAATATATGTTCAAAAATCCTTGAAACTGCCACAATTTAGAAAAGATGTGAAAAAATTTTGCACATTTTTCATGCATGAAATGCTTTTTATGATTTGTGAAGGACCAGATACGACTGGAAGTTACACATAGAAGATCGGCCTCTGATTCCTTAATACTTATGCCACGCATAGTTGAAGCAGCGTCTGCGATCCTGTTCGCTTGACGCCATTCACTATTGAATGCGTCATTCATATTCTACTTCTTTGTGCCGATCTCTATCATCTGCAAAAGAGTAGATATAAGTCACGGAGCCCGTGCATGTTTTTAAGAATTATTTTATTCCGAAACAATTTTTCAGTTTTAGTTTTCTGAAGAGCTAAAGAACGGAATATGATCCGCTTCCGAATAAAATTGTACTGTGTGTCTTCAGAAAATTGTCCGTTCGATATTCAGTATCATGAACTGGAACTGAAGCGCCATGTGCATTTGCAAAGATCCTTTTTTGATCCTTTCAGACGATACCCAACATCAAACAGTTCACTTAAGTGGGTGCAATTATTGAAGATAAACTGTTTCTGGAATTCTGTTTGCCAAGAAACCACTCACATGGAAAAGGACACATTAAAAAAACGACGGTCGGAAGCAGGATGCGTCAAAACAGTTGAACGTTGATTTTCAAAGTAAAATTCATCAAGTTTTGATCGCTGTTCTGTTAAGTTTTCTTGACAAGTTTCTGAAATATGAATAAGAAAGATAAATTAATTTAAAAAGTTATTAAACATTCAAATTTACACGTTCAACATTCTTTTTACTGAAGTAGAATATGAAATTAGTTATTCTCTTATTTATTCGTTCGCTATAAAATTTCTTGGCTAAATAATTAAAGTAAAAACCAACAAAAAATGTTTAAATAACTTAAACCCTTCCGCTTATATGTTTGTTCCAGATGCCATTGCCGAGTACGACATGTTGGCCATGATAAATGAAAATTTAAATGGCATCGAATTCGACTACGCCGAGGATGGTTTTCCTGCCTATAAAATATTACAAATTGCCGACATCAAATCGCCGTATCGTATGATTTTGCCAGAAAAACTAAACGATTTTGCTCTGCAAACTACACTGCAGCCCATCTCAGCCAAAGGCGGCTATTTGTTTAGTGTTGTCGATCCGTTGGATACGGTTGTACAATTCGGTTTGCACTTTTCGCCCGTCATCAAGGACTGTTGGAATGTGTCGTTAATCTATACGGATGCCAGTGTTAGTCCAGTGAGCAAAAGACTGGTCAGTTACCAGCTGCCATATGAGCCCAAGAAATGGGTGACTTTGGCTTTTAAAGTGTTAAGCGATAAAGTCGTGTACTATTATAATTGCGAAGAGACAGAGACCACACCGCTGACAAGAGATCCCATGGAATTGGTGTTTGCGTCATCGTCTACTTTGTATTTGGCACAAGCTGGCGCTAAGATGGGTGGTAATTTCGAGGTAAGTGATCTGTTTTCTAATTGTTTTTCTTTTTCTAATTATTTATTATCGAATTGTACTTAATGTCGAATGAAAAACCAAACATGAAATGATAGATGGCTTTTGAAGAATTTAATTGAAATAAGACATTAAAAGTTTAACATTTGAACTCTTTTTTGAATTTTTGGTTCTAAGAAAACATTGTTGGCAGAGCGTTTATGCAACAGCATGTGGCTTTTGGGGTTTGGGAAAAATTGTTTCTAATTGATAGATAGAGACAAAAAAAATCGTGCGGATGTTTGCAGTTAGTTTTATATGAAAATATAATTTATTTTTTATGACTAAAGCAAAAATACTATTTTGCTAGTGTTTTATGAAAAATATTGCAACTTTTTAAATAACTTTGATGTTGTTACTGGAAACAAATCATTTTGGACAGAACAGTTCCAAAAGTTACTCGACCAGTATACAACTTGATATGTTTTAGTCGAGGATATTAAATTCAAAATTTTATTTTAAATAATTAATTTTTCCCCTCTGGAGCTGACTTGCGTTTCTGATTTCTAGTATCCATAAATTATTGAAGTTGTTTATTTCCTTAACGTTTTCGATTTTCTATCTCATGGATGTCATCGTTATGTATAACAGTTTATTGAACTACATGTTAAATAACATGAAAGCTAAAAGTCGTCTAAGCTTTTATTACATATAAAATCGGATAAAAGAGCTTTTTGTGCTATAAAACAAACACGATTAAACTTGGGAACCAACTGTGAACAGCACTTTTGCCACACGATTGGGAAAATGTTGTACTAATTTTGTATCTCTTTTACAATATAATTGTGTAAAGTATCTCTCTCTACTGCAACCAGGTTTAAGAGAAATTGCACCCTTAATAAGAAAGCTTTGATGAGCGAACGCATACAGTGGCACACATACAAATAAACGTTTTTGTAACTGACCTACACCAAGAAATAATAGTACGAGTGAGTGCAGTTTTTTTATTTCAACTTCGTTTATTTAGAGTTTCTCTCTTTTTGGGAGAGAAAGTAAAGGACATTTGGCTCATCTTTAAGCCACAAATAAGTGATAGCCAGGAGAAGGAGTTCCTATATGGGTCTTGTAACTTATTTTTATTTGTTGTACGGACATCGTGAAAGTTCTTCAGTTGTGGAATGTTTCGTAATGATGCTTCTTCTCTTCTTTTTTTTGTTGTTGTTGTTGTTAGTGAAATATTTTTGAAGAGCATGTGGGCTGAAAGAAGAGAGCTGAATATAGATTTTCTTTTAAAAGCTTTTATATATTTTATGTAAAGGAATTTTGTTTTTCAGGCTTTAAATACTTAAGGCTTTTTTTTGTTGTTGTTTGTTTTCGCTCTCAGCGAGAGTTCTGTAAAATGCTCCTGGTTTTATGTTCCTTCGTGTTTTCATGTCTTGTTGAATGATTTTCCAGTATAGTTGTGTATGTTTGCGTGTGTGTGTGTGAAAGGTTGTATGATTTATTTTTGACTAAAAAGAAAAAGTGTAATTCAAAAAAAAATTGCTACAACGAGTACATTTACCTCAGTCGTGTTTTGTATCTTAACCGGTAAAGATGTATTGAAACGGGAATTGTGTGATTTGTTATAATTTTAGCATACGATGTTCGTTAAATGCTACGGTTAAGAAATTGAAGGAAAAAATAAATAAATAAAAAGTCATCAAGTGCTCTGCCATGACTTGATGAAAAGAAAAAAATTAATGAAGTGAATAAGGTTGTTGAAAAATGTAAAGGAATTTTGTTTGCTAAAATACGTGCATTGAAGTTTTGAATATTGAATTAAAACTGTTCACGCAAACGGCCTGCTACCTGCAATTACTTCTAAGTTCATTCACGTGTATTTAAACGGCTTGTTTATTTTTTAATGAGTGGACTTTAGACGCGCGCGGTTTTTTTTAAACGTCTGTTCCGTCTTTCATCTCTATGCTCGTGCTACACCTGGGAAAATGCCATAATAAAATAATAAAAGAAAAAGCAAAAGAAAAAAGTAAATATTATAAAAGTGCATATTAACATGCAAAATTATGCAAAAACATGCTCTCGCATGCCAATGAAAGTAACAAAATTATTGCACATCAACATGAAAGCAATCAACCAGCATATAAATACACACATCACACAGAAATTTGCAAATACAAAAACAAATACAATTACAAATACAAATACAACCCTTAAGATATGCTCGTAAAAATTACAAGTGTTTAGGAAAAGTATAACAATAAATAACACTCATACGACATGCTGTTCTAGAGTGCAAGTGCGTGTGTGTGTGTGGGTCTGTGTCACACATTCATACTCAAAAATTAATTACACTCTCAATGCAGGTACAACATGTTCGTACAAGCACTTGTAAAAGGTTTTATTATTCGACTGTGAATTAAAAATTCCTACAATCAAATTTAATCGGTTACATTAAGAGTTCTGTGTGTGTCTCTGCTTAATTTCGCTTAATTATTGTCATCATAATTTAAAAAAAAAGCCTGTTGAAATATGAATTTTATTTCTTTTTTTTGCTGTTGCCTGGAAGTCGCGTGCACTTTTGCCAGTTAATTAAACATAATTTCAAGCACGCATCTAAATTAAAGTGTTTAAAAAAATTTATGTGAATTTATATGAGGGATATTTTGAAGTATTAAAAAAGAAAAAAAAAGAAACCACTGAACCTACTAGAATTTTAATAAAAAAAGGAAAGAAAAAAAAAACTGCAGGAAAAGTGTGAGCGAGTGAATGTAAGAAAATGTTTTGTTGTGCTTAAATTTCACGCAGTTTAAGAATTTAATTTATTAATAGTTGGTCTTGTTAACATGGTGTTGTTGTTGTTATTATTCATGACATTTTTGCGTGTAGTAATAAAATATGTAACATTTTTTAAAATTAAAATTTCTAATAAAAAAGAAAAAGGCCGTTTTAGAGAAATATTTATTTTATCTTAAATTAAATATAAATGAAATTTATAAATCAATCTAAAAAATATATGCTCAAGAAAAAATTTGCTTTATGATATCTATGAAAGTGCAACGAAAATAATAAGTACAGGACGATTTTTTACATGAACTCCTGTAAGCGTTTGGAATCCTGACAACTATTAAAGTTTTGTTTAGCTGGTTTTAACAGAGCAAGAGGGCAGATATCACGCTGTTTTTGCCACCGTTTCTACACTTGAAAACTAATTTGTGTTCATATTACTGTGAGGGATATATTGTTGCTTCAGGATTAATATTGTTGGTTAAGGTTTTTATTGTGGATGTCCTTCAATATGTCCTTATTAATATCCGTGCGTCTTTTTTTTTATTATAAGTAAATTTTTTTTAAACAACAGAGTATATGAAAACTTTTAGCATGTTTTATTTTATTATAAATCCGTCTGTGCTTGTAGCATTTAACCGTTTTTCATTTTTGTTAAATAAATTTTGTTTTCCATCATTTTAAGTTTCAAGGAATATTTGCCACATATTTTTCGTGAAAGGATATTGTGTTTTCATACTTTTTTATATATGCTTTTGCTTTTTTTTTGGATTTTATTGACGGTTGTAAATTTGAACTCATTTTGAAGGACATGAAATATTTAAAGAAAATCCTTTTTTAGCAACATAAATTGCAAGCACTTTTTATGGATTTTATTGCAGCCTGCTTATTAAATCCTGTTTGTTTTGATTATTTATTTCTAAAAGTAAAACAAGTTTATTATAGAGTTGAATAATGCTAACCGTGTATTTCTGTATTTGTTTTAAGATATTTATTTTTTCATATTTCATTAATTAAATTTTCATAGTTTCTAAATGTTATTAAGCCAGCCAATGTAAAGTGATATTGTGGAAAAATTGTAAGGACTATTTTTTTTAAATATCGTGAAAAATAGATACGTCAAGACGACGATATGAAAAGTAGTTTTAATATATTGTAAACTCAAATTAAAAAAACTTTCAAATTCGTACGTATTTTCGGGAATTGTAGTTTTTCAAACTTTTTAATATTAATAATGTGCTGATTCTTTTTCCCAAAAATTTTACTAAAAAATTCAAAGTGATCGTTTGGGGGGTTTTAGCTGGTTCCGAAGCGCATTTTACGGGGGCTAATGTAGATCAACGGGGAACCTTTACCCAACATTTCTTAGAATAACTAAAGATATTTATTTCAAACTTCCACTTTAATAAATAAAATAATAATAAAACTTTTGTTTGAAAAACGGCAACACGGGTCCTTAGCAAAAGTGTGTTATTATATGTCTGAAACAGTTCTCTTATCCTTTTTCTCATAATAAAATTTATACTAATTAAAACTGTTAACATACTCAATTAATCCATCTGACAATTGGTAATAAATAAAAATACACAGAAAAACTTATGATGAAAGTGTAGCGGCCTTCGAAAAAAGTTGGTCTGGTCAGTGAAGTTGATTTTTCCCTTGTGCCTTGGAATTATTATCATGTCTTTCTGAATTGACACATATTTTCCGAATTATTAGACTATAAAAATAAACATAATTTTTTAAAAAAGTTTGGGTTCCCACGAAAATCATCATTAACCACAACGAAATATTTATACGAATTAAACAAAAACCTCTCCACGATTAATTTGTATTCATAAATGAAATTTTATAAAAAGAATTCAATACGAATAGAATTATATTAAAATTAATAATTTAAAAATTATGTGGCTTTTTCAAATTAGTACATATTTTTGGTAATTGTCTTTTTTTTAAATCTTTAATTTGAAATAAATATCTTTATTTATTCTAAGAAATGTGGGGTAAAGGTTCCCTGATGATCTGCATTGGCCCCAGTGAAATGCGAGTGGAAATTAGCTAAAACCCCTCAACTGATCAGTTGGAGTTTTCTTATTAATATTTTGGGAAAAAAGGATGAGCATATAATTAAAATTAAAGAGTTTCTTAGAAAACAATAGAACATGTTCTTCCCGTGCTGCCGGAAATTCATAATTGTAAAAATGATTAACACAAGTCACTCTGCGACTTCAATTAGGTCCGTTCGAAGTTATTTTCCATAACATTTCCAGCTGAATTTCAATAACCGTTCAATTGCTCTCAATTAACTTTAAATTGTTAATATAACGTTTTAAATGAAATTGGTTGTCAGTTTTGTATCAGAAAACCATAAACGATGTTGAGAAATAATTAAAAAATAAATATATGATATATATTAAATTCTAAAGCGAATCAAATAATATGTGGTGGCAACTGTGGGAACAACAGATGGTGGTAAATGTTTGAACTAAAATCAATGGGAATAGCTTTTGACAAAATATTTCATAGTCCATCATTATTAACACTTCCATAGGAAGCCAACTAACGACAATTAAAAACAATATTTTTCTATATTTTGTTAAACATTCGAGTGCAGATTTTTATTTATTTCTATTAAAACTATTTAATAATTTATTTATGGTTACTGAATTCGCCAAGTATTTAAAAAAAAACTTGCAATTAAAACATTTTATTATAGTAATTTGAAAAACTATTTAAAATAACGTCAAACCGGATAATAAAACCTCATACATGCTTCTTTCTTTACTGCTAATGAAATCATCATATTGATTTTTTTACGCAAAATAGAGCTGCTGCAGAGTGTAATTAACATCTGCCATAAATTTCTCCCGAATTTCCATAGAGTTGAATAAAAACAAATTAATTGAATGAAAAAGAAAAAGCACAACTGAAAAGAAATAAAGCAAAACGAAATTAATAATGATATCAAACAGCAAAGTATTCATATCAGAGAATTTATGTCGAGATTCGAAAGCATATCATGCCAAAAAGGAAAAACAATTGTTTTTTTCATATCTGCCAGTAAATTATAAATAAAAATGTGCTAAAATTTAAATAAATAAACCATAACTGTTGGAAAAGTTAATCAGTGATAACGTGTGTAACAAAATGATTAAAAAAAAAATTATAAGAGATACAAAAATTTAAAAAAGTCAAAGCTTAAATAAAAAAGGGTTTCCCTACCTGCAATTTACATAAACTGCAATTTTTTTTATTAATTGTTAATAAATATGTTTTCATTGCAACTGTTGTTCATTTACAATCCAAAATAATCGACATGCCCATTTCGTTTTAAATAAATTTGTTCAATGAAAATTTTAAAAGTTTTCCACTTAAAAAAAGTGATTGTTTGTTTCATTCGTTTACAAAAAAGTGATCAATTTTTTAAAAATTAGTTGTAAATAAATAAATGAAAGAAAAAATTGCGTATAAAAAGTTAATAAAAAGTGTTTTAAAAAATTCTTTTGAAAGAAAAGGAGTCTAAAGTTTATAATTTATTTATGTAAAATAATTGAAAAAGTTTGAAAAAAAAATTAAAAAGGAGCTTGAAAGTTTAACCGGCATTAAATCAGCGTGATAATAAAAAAAATAAGAAAGGTAAGAAATGTTTTGCCTCAAAATAATTTATTTATTTCTTTTTACCATCAGAAAGAAGTCGAAATATTGTCAATCGTTGTACAACGTTTTTGTTTTTGGTAGTAACATTTCAGCTGGTATTTATAATACAGGATGGCGCAAAATGAACGATGGTGATTGAGTTCTTTCTATGATATTATTTAAGACTTGATTATTATTGAGTCTTACAATAACATAAATTTCGAAATTTCTCGGGTATAAAGTTTTCATTCGCTTTGCAGAAGTAGAGACTGAAAAAAATTAAAGAAAACTTCTTAGCATGTGCTAAAAAAAACATTCGCACACAAAACGAGAGTGCGGCGTCCTCCGAAAACTGCTATTTTCTGCCATCTTGCTTACAATATAATTTTATTCTTGTGAATTTAATATGACAATTTTAATATTTAAAAAAATGTGTGTGTCTTGATTGTCTGAAAGTCTATTGAAGATTTGATGACAGAACCAAGAAATTCTTATATTTTTAATAAAAATACTGAAAACTCCCGTATAGTTTACAATTCACCGTTTCAATATTTTAAATATTCAATATTAATGTGATATTATTTGTATTTTAATTCCTCTTCATTATGCCTTAGGAGATATTCAACTGAAATTAAGTATTTAACATGACTGAGCCATTTTGTTGGAACCACAACTGTGGATGATTTTCTACAGTCGTCTTCAAAAACTTGTCCAGTATTGTTCGAAATTCAGTGCCATTAACTACAACTGAAGCGCCACGTGCATTTTCAAAGATCCTGTAATCTTTTGAGATAATAAACCGCACCAAATTGTGCGCTTAAGTGGATGTAATTGAGATAATGAATTGTTGTCGTATTCTCCATAGTCCATGTCCTGGAATTTCGCTTGTTTAGGAAACCATTCAAGTGGAAATAAGCCAATTAAAAAAGATGCAAATAATAAGCACGTTGAGTCAAAAAAATTGATTTTAGATTTTCAAAATAAAATTCTTCAAGTTCAATTTCAAATTCCTCAAGTTTTCTTCATGAAATTCTGGAATAAAAATAAAATATATAAATAAATTAATTGAAAAAGTTATTAAACATTTAAATCATATTCAAGGGAAAAATTATGGCAAATTTTCATTTAAATTACATAGAAATTTCGATCGATATAGAAGATGGTGGTTTGACCACTGTACTGATTTCCAGAGAGCTACTCCATCTCATCTGAGTTTTTTTTGTTTTTTTATTATTAATTTTTCTCGGTGTTACTACTCAGTAGTGAAATCAAATATGAGAAATTTTTATAATTAATTTATAAATTGCTTATGTTATAACCTCTTTAATTTTTATCACTATTTACAAAATTGGAGCTTTTATTTTATGTAAATATTTCGTAAGTCATTTAATTTTAATTTCGTACGAATTAAATTTTTCCAAAATCTTATTAAAAATTCAAAGAGATAAATTGAGGGGTTTAAGCTAGTTCCCTTGCGCATTTCACTGGGATTAATGCAGATCATCAGAACTTTTGATTTTAGTTATAAATTTACTCACTGGGATTATTGAAAATTTGTGAGAGTTTGAAAACTATTTTAAAAGGAAAGTTTGGTACGAAAAATATGCTTCAAAAGAAGTTTCAAGTGCGAATTGTGTTTTACAAAATTAAAATACACTCCGGTAATAACGAAGTTTGGGCTCCATTGCTTGTTGCCTATGGCCAATTTATCTTGGCTTAGAACTAGAAAAAATATATTAAAGAGTCTTATTTCAACCACAAACTCTGCATTTTAGTCCCAACATTATACATAGACAATCAGGCCTATTCATAACAACTTATAACAGGCTTATAAGTAATTAATAAACGAAATTAGCTATTCATGAATGATTATTGTGTTTCTGTTAATAAATTAATAATTGGGATTATTAAATATTTATGAGAGTTTGAATACTATTTAAAAAGAAAAGTTTGGTACGGAAAATATTCTTCGAAAGAAGTTTCAAGTGCGAACTGTATTTTACAAAATTAAAATATACTCCAGTAATAGCGAAGTTTGGGCTCCATTGCTTGTTGCATACTGCCAAATTATCTTGGCTTAGAAAAAATATTCCTAAGAGTTTTACTTCAACTTCATTATAGACAATCAGGCCTATTCATAACAACTTATAACAGGCTTATAAGCCTTTAATAAGCGAAATTACCTAAAGTTGTATTCATGAATGATTTTTGTGTCTTTGTTAAAATCTTGTCAGTGTTTCTTTTTATATTGTACTTTCGTCATTTTTACCTCATAGAAATATTTATTTGCCTTAAAACCGTATAAGAAGTGCAGAAGTTTTTAAAGATATTTTCTATTACCTGATAATAATTAACAGAAATGCACATATTTTATTGGAGTAATAAAAATTGTATTAAAAAATTGTTTATGTTGCCAATTTATGAAAACAGTTAACGTACTGTTTCTGTTAGAATTTTTTTATGAATACCCCCTACTATTTGTAATCCAAAAATCATTCATTCCCTGTCAAGGACTGTGAAATTTTCATTAACGACTGATTCCTCGACTTCAATTGGAACGTAGGCGATACTGCTTTAAATTTCATTCATAAACCGTCTATTAATTCATTTTCCAGTTGAACGCGTACAGCAGAGCTGCTATAAGGGCTACCAAAAAAATAAATAAATAATTTTATGGCATAAAACTTAAATGGCATTTCAGTTAAAATGCCACTTGCAACATGCACCAAATATTTATGTCATTTGACACACAACTTTTCAATATGTTTTTAAATAAATTATAATTTTTTATTTTTATATTTAATCAACTTTATTTATGGTATAAAATACAAATGAATAAAAATTTATATCCCACAGGCTTTGCAACCACAAACCAGAAATGAACAGACACACACACTCACATGCACTTTGGCTATGACATACAGGGTGATTTTTAAGTTATGGTTTTTATGCTGCTGCAGTGGGAAACTAAGAAAAATATATTAAAAGAGAAGAAATAGAAAAGAAGTTAGTTAATTTATTATCTTGTTAAACTTTTTATAATTGTCAGCTCTTTTCCTGCAACAAAAGGGTTTCTCTTCAAACCTTTGATTTTAAATATTTTATATTATCGTAGAATATTTTGCTTAAAAATATGAACGCCATGGATTAGTTGAAGAACTGTTTTCGCTGAGCTGTCACAGAGCCACGAGTCTTCTATTGTGTTACAGGATTTTCTTTGGAAATTATTACAACTCTGCCAGTCCGTGTGATGCACATCACTTTACGCTTTGGGAAATAATCTTCGGCTTTATTTTTATAGTCGCTGGAATCTAAAGGTTTACCAGGAGTGGAAACTCTCGTCTCCTCTTTACAGGAAAAGCATTATTGAATTCATCTTATAGTAAGAGATAATGATAACAATTTGTCATCAACGATATTAACAAAACAGGTGTCCTTAAAATTTATTACTTCTGGTTTGACGTTATCAAATATGATAATATCATATGATATTCTTTTATTCAGAGGTTTGTTAATGAATACCAAGCTAATATGGCAACGGTTTTAGCAGTTTAGCCGCTTTAACATCTCTAAGAATTCAGCTTAAATACTGTCATCATACACCCTAGAGGCGTATGATGACAAAGTCCGTCTCTCTGTCTTTAATATATATAAAACGGTTTATATTAGAAAGCCAATTTCGGGGTTCTCATACTTACGACGACTTCTTTTCTAGAAAATGTATAATATTTTTCTATCTTGGCGAGTTTCAATAGTATTTTGGGAGTTCTACATTTATTTGTAATGAAGTATCAAAACCAATAAGCGACTTATCAGGAAGTGGTTATTAAAAATATCCACATAATTGATTAAGAACTTATTTCACTTACACAAATTTGGAAGGAAGTTATTTTTAGGGTTTTATCTAATATATATATATATATATATATATATATATATATATATATATCTTCAATTTTAATTATTTGCTGTTTCTTTTTTTCCAAAATATTACTTAAAAATTCAAAGTGATCAATTGAGAGGCTTTAACCAGTTTCTACACGCATTTCACTGGGGCTAGTGGAGATCATCAGGGAACCGTTGCCCAATATTTTATAGAATAACTAAGGATATTTATTTCAAACTTCCACTTTAATAAGTGAGAAGTGTAAAACAAATATCAAAGTCACAACAAGAGCACACTGATCAATTTTCCTTTTTTATTTTCTTACGTTTGAATTTTGAATTTTTTAGTAAAATTTTTGGAGAAAAGAAACAGCACATAATTAAAATTGAAAAGTTTCAAACGATAATTCCGCAAAATATACACAAAAAAATGTATATTTATAAAAATATAGTTGAATTAAAAAACATTTATAAAATACTTATAATAAACTGATAAATATAAATAATTATGGCAGAGGTTTGCAGTTGATTTCATATATGAATCTTAAGTTAGCAAATGAATTGTTTCCTCGCTGCGACTTATAAGAATTCGTTTTAAGCGCTCCCAGAGAGGTAATAAGAAACTTATTTAAGAAAGTTAAAAAAGTTAGAGTTAATTAACATCTACATTATGACTTTGGATTCGCTGAAGAATAATTCTTGCAAAGCAGGATGCTGTTGGCTGAAGCAGCGAACTAAGACTACGATGCCTTAAAACTCAAGTTCAACTTCGCACTCAGTCATGAATATAATGACGAACTCTATTTATCTACTTGGCTTATCTTAATGACGAACATTGTGTACAGTGATTAACAGCGTCATGTACTTAAAGAGCACAATACAGTAGGGAAGCTTCGTCGGTATTTGAGCCAATAAATTATTTATCAGCGACCTAAGAAAGCATCAAAAAGCTGCAATAAATGTTTTGCTTTTTAATCTGCCCCTTAAATCACGGGTCAAGGATCTTGTTAATCCAGAACGCAAGTCAAGCTGAAAGTGTTTCGCTTTCACACACAATTTGACTTCCACACGGACAGGAAATTTAAATTAAGCCCAATCGGTATAAAACAAGTATTTTTCAATTATTATTAACAACATGAAAACAAAATATACAAGAATGTGATGAAAAACGATTTGCAAACGATAAAACTGTGATGTGTCGTTTTGTCACAATTTTCAAGTTTGTTTTTAAATTTTTAATAAAATTCTTTTCATTGTTCTACTTGATTTGTTATATAATATAAAACTGTCTTAAGAATAGTTGTTGAAATCCTGTGGAATTCAACCCACCTTTTCAAAATTATCGTTTTCCATCACATGCCTGATAGGCCTGAATTTTGCAGAAAATGGTCAAAAGGTTTCTGAGAATTATGTTGCTATAGTGTCAATAATATATTGATTTTGGCATTGCAAATTTGGGATTGGAAAAATAGCCACATACTTCAGCTCACCTTCCTATTCGACTTTGAATAATTTAAAAGAATGCAGAACAAAGATAAATAGTTTTAACAATATATTTTTTAAGAATATTAGCACTGAAAGGGAAAGTATTCCAAATATAAGTTTTAAAGCCAAAATAAGCAAAAATATGCAAAATATTGAAAGAAACTGGTGATCCCAGTAAAATGCGCCTAGAAACTAGCTAAAACCTCTCAATTGATCATTTTTATTTTTAATGAAAATTTGGGAAAAACGAATCAGCACGAAAATAAAAATTAAAGAGGTGAAATAATTCTTGTGTTCCAGTATCTCATGAGAACTATTTGAAACTCTGCAATCAAAAAGCCACAATGCAAAAACTCATCCTCTATTAATTTAAAAAAAATATTATATAAAATGTTTTTTGTAATTACTTATATAAATAAATTGATATATAAAAAAAGATAAGCTTGTGTGCGTGTATTTACATAAACGAGTAAAAATCAAATATATTGTCACAGTTCACACTCAAGTGCTAATTACTGGTTGACAATTTATTTTAAATAAGTAGTGCAACAGTAAATTTAAATAAAAATAATATTTGGTTGCTACGAAATCCCGCAAAAGCTGGCAACAGAACACACACACACATGTACATATGAAAGCCCTTAGCACAGGATAAATAAACAGCATGTTATTTTGTAATTAGATATTATGACAGTGGAAATAGTTGTCATTTACACACACACACACACGATATAAAAACAATTTTAATAAATCAATTTTACCAGAATATTATCTCGTTTTTACACGACTTTTTTTAAAGTAATTTTTTCATTTTTCGTGAAGGAAAAATATGGTTTAATTATCGGTTTTTTGTTTGTGTATCAAATCAAATGCTGAATATAAAAACTAAACATTTTAGTTATTAATTATGTGTTTGATTGCTATTATAATTAAATAGGCATTAATTAATTTTAAATATGTGCAAGTTATCACAGATTTAAATTGCAATTATTGCGGGAACTGCAGCCACACAAAATCGATCAATTTTAGTGACTTAAAAAATTTTTTTTTTTAATATTTTTTGTATAAAATTTTTGTATAAATTTTTTTGTCACAATTTATGTCTCGTTGGCATCAAATGCTATTTCTAAAAAATTGCATATGTTTTTAATATCATTATATTAAATATTTTTCTATTTTTGTATAAATTAAATTTTAAGTTTAAAATATGTGCTGATTGTCAGAGAGGGCAAACGTTTTCTACAGTTTAATTATTCCGCTCTGCGCTAGGGTTTTTTTCCTCTTAACTTCCTCAAGAGCTGACAGTTCTTTCATCCAATTTCCAGAACAACATTAAATTAATTTTGTGAAATAATTTTTCAAAAATTGTAGAATATTTTTTGTCACATCCTGGTTACTTTTCTTGAACATTTCTACATAAGAAACGTACTTCACTCAATATGAAAACTCCAGCGAGCATTAATTGTGAAAACAAATATAAATCGCGTGAAGGTTGATATACCTTTTCGTCTACCAAGGAAACATCTTTGTAATTAGCCAAATTTCTTTAAGGATTCTGTTTTATATTTTGCCCCATTAAGCACATAAATGACAATAAAAAAATTATAATAAAAATATATAATCAGGCATTCAAATTCGTATGAATGCGTGTGTGTGTGCGAATGTTTGGAAGTAAAAATAAATTGTAGAAAATACCATAAAATTAATTGACTATAAAAAAAGTAGCAACAAATTAGACATAAATTAACCTTAACTTAAAAACAAATAAAATTATGGAAATTTACCAACACAAGCACACCAACACATTTATTTGGTAGGTACAGACCTCCTCACCAGATGAGGTGTAGGTTTATGGAAAATAAGAAATAAAAAACCATGCGTGACTAAACATGCACAGGCAGGATTTTGACTTAGTTTTTTTTTATTTATTTGTGTAAATGAATACACACACGCACACTTATACTCCTGTACATCGACAATTATGTTGCTAATAAAAGTCATAAACATAATCCCTATGACTTCTGCCTGTTTATTTATTTTATTTTATTTGTCTTTTATTATTTATTTGCTTCTAAGATTAATCTTAATATACATTTTGTGTTGTTTTTGCCTAAGAATAAGGATAATGATATAATAAGAAGTGGGAGTAATTTTTGTACCGAAACGTTACAATTAAACTCTGTTACGTTTGCAAACTCTAAAAACTCTAATATTTTATTTTATTAATTTATTTATTTATTTGGATTTAATCTATTTTTATTCACCCTCAATTGTGGAATATTGTATTACATATTATCACTTGTGGCTCAATGATGTCAACATTTGCCAGTTGTGGTCGAAAAATATAGATCATCATGGTTTCATTGTGCAGAGATCTTAAGGTGACGACCTTTCCTATTTCACTATCAAAAAATACAAGTCGATCAAGCCGCCTGGCCTCAAATCGCCCCATGTAGTCACTGTCTTCGGATGTAGTGGATTTTCGAGGGCTGTTGGCGGGAATTGTGAGCCCCAATAAGTGACAATTTTGTTTTTTATTTTTATGATCGCATAATTAAAAATAGGCTTCATCACTAAAGATGATTTTGTTGAAAAATCCGTTGCTGTACTTCATTCTTGCAAACAGTCAATTCAGAAATAATGATCCGACAGCCTTAATCCTTGAACCAGTTGAATCTTATTAACATGCAGATGAAAATCAAATTTTGCGCAAAGTTGCTTATGGCGTTTTCTTTTCTTGGAAAACATGTAACATTTTTTTCACTTATTTTCTAAAAAGTGACGGTTTGAAAAAGTTTTAAAACAGAAATTATTTTTCGTGAAGGATGCTGGATTCATTTACTAATAAATTCTTTATTTTGAAATGGCAAAATGTTAAAATTTTCTGTTAAAAAGTGTAAAAAATGTTGCATTATTTTCTAGAAAAGTAATCGTTATTAAAGATGCCCAGGCTGCGAGCAATAAAATTACGCACAGCGGTACCAGAAGGAGCTTGATCACGAGAAAAATCTGATCGAATTTTACGAAGCGATGCAGTAGATTTTGTAGCATTTTTATTGATAATTTTCACAATTGAAATTTGTTGTTCCAGAAAGACTCTTTCGATTGCGAAAGTTTCCCATCTATTTCCTAAATAAATGCCAAAGGACGACAGTTCAATTCTTCATATTTCACTACTCGACTGCCAGTTTCCTTCCTAACCTCAAAGTAGTGAAACAATAAATTTAAAAAAAAAAAACTATTTTTGTTATTCCCGAATTATTTTTGTAGCTTCCGTAAATATGGCGAAATCGTTGTGGAATACCGAAAATCGCCCATTTATGTTGCAAGTGGGTGGGACGCTTAAACAGCTGGTTCCAACACTGCATTGCGCATGTGCATGAGACTTAAGAAATTTTATTAACTAATTATTTTTAAAAGAAATCAAAAGCTGATGTATCATGTCCAACTCATGCATATTCTAACTAAGTGGTTTTAATCACTGTGATAACTATTTTCAGTCGAATTGTCTATACGAATTCCGAATGAGAATGACATGCACTGAAGTGTTCGCATATCATTTCTTAAGCCTACGCATTTTATCCATAATAAATGCTAATTTTCACTGTTCATAAAACTGTATAAATTTATTTTTATTTAACTGTTTTCCATATCCATCTGTTCCGTTTTATAAATAAAAAATCCTCAACTCATCGTTAAAGTTGTTGCAAAACAGGTTCATGTGAATTTTCATTCACATGGAAACAAATTGAAAAATATTAATAATCCCACGTTAACATTTTGCTTGTGTTCACACAACAAACGAAGAGAATAAAAAAATGACAGACCTAAATAATTCTTTACTTTTATTGAAATAAAATACAAGCTCAACTTTAGCAGAAGAGGTTTTTTGTATCACAAGCAAATTTACGTTTAAGTGTGTGTTTGTGCAACATGTGGCAGACAATATAAATGAAATTCACTAGAACACAAACAAACTCATAAATATTTAAATTCTAATTCGTTGTAAGTAAAATGAGGAAAGAGATATTAAGTTTTTATTTATTAAAAATGTATGTGCGTTGAGCTTGTTTGTTTGGCCCATTGTTGTGAGTTAAATATGTTAACAGTTTCTATCCCGAATAAAGTTTCAGAATTAATTATAGTATCGCATTGAAGGAGCGGCATTAGTCTGACATCTGCAAAAACTGCTTCAACTCCCCGTAAGAATGAGAAGTAAAACGAATGTGAATTTTGAAAATTTTCTACTCCCTAATTAACACACATTCAATCATGCATTTGAGCAAATATATTTTGTTGTTGTTGTTCAGCACACCTGTAGCAAAACTATGTTATTACGAGGGTTGATGTTCAGGCTTTGAATAGGCTTCGAAATTTGCTGTGCTTTTAAATTATTAACATAAGATTTCATTTATCTTTTGTACATTCAAACTATATGAAGTGTTTGCCGAAATTCTATTTTTATTTACTATTCGATTCATTCTAATAATTGATTCGAATAAATTAATTAATTTAGTAACATATAAAAAATTAATACAATTGAAAAGTATATTCAAAGAATATATTCTAATATTATATTTAGTAAATTTTTAAGATAATATAGTCGCATGAATTAATTGAGAAGTATTATCGATTATCGAATAATTTTTCGAACAATTTATTCGAATATGTTATTCAAAAAACCAATATTTACCAAAAATTTTTCTGTATAATTTTATTTTCATGAGTGAAATGAATATATAATAATATTCGAATAAGCAACCGATTGATATACGCGAATGTATTATTCGATTATTCTATTTATATATTTACTATAATTCATATTTATTCGAATAATTCTTTAAATATTTCTTTAGACAATTTATTCGAATACGTTATTCGGTTGGTATATTAATGTTTGGAAAATTTATTCGAGTAATTCATTAAAATCAATTATCTTAAAAATATTTTTGAATAGTCCGAATAAGACATCGAACAATTTATATGACTAGAATAGATAAAACAATTATTCTTTTTAGTGTTCGTTAAAATCACTTATTTATTTTTTTTGAATAGTTCGAATAAACAATGGAACAATATATTCGAATATATAATTATAATCAATAAAATATAACAAATAATACTCGAATAAAAATCAATTAATATATTCTATTAATATAATAGAAACATTTATTCGAGTAATTCGTTGAAATCCCTTATTGAAAAAAATATTTTCAAATAGTCTTGGAACAATTTCTTCGAATATTTTATTCGAAAAAGTTACAAAAAAACTTTTTTTGTCTAATTCTTTTTCAAAGAATATTGTAATAAATCAATATATAACAATATTCGAATACACAATCGGTTGATATATTCGAATACTATTCGATTAATATCTGGGAAAATATATATGAATAGTCCGAGTAAATCTTCTGAAAATCACTTATTTGAAAACTACTTTTGAATAGCTCGAATAAATATTGGAGCAAAATATTCGAATATGTCATTCTTAAAATGAATATGCAACATGCGTTTTACGTAGTTCTCTGTCGAAGGATAATCAAGTAAAAGATAATAAATGGTATTCAACTAAAAAGTGAACTGATATATTCGACTATATTTTTTTCGAATATTATATATCAAAAATTTATTCGAGTAATTCCTTGAAATCCCTTATTTGAAAAATATTTTCAAATATGGTTGGAATAAGTCTTCGAACAACTTATTCAAATGTACTATTCGAAAAGTCAATATTTACCATACAGGTTTTCTTGCAAATTTCTTTTAAAGAATAATAAAATAATATTCAATAACACAATCGATTGATTTATTCGAATATATATTTGGAATAATATATTTCAGAAATTTACTCAAGTAATTCATTAAAATCAGTTATTTGAATAAATATTTTTGAATAGTTCGAATAACTCTTCGATAAATTTAATCGAACAGAGTAGATAAAACAATTATTGTAGTAATTTATTAAAATTCTTTATTTGAAAAATATTTGTAAATAAAGCGAATAAATATTGAAACAATTCGAATATATTATTGAAAAAATTAAAATGCAGCAACGTTTTTGTGCAGTTCTCTTTCGAGGGATAGTCAAGTAAAATATAATGAAAAGTATTCGACTAAGCAATTGATTAATATATTCGAATATATTATTCGAATAATATATTTTAAAAAATTATTCAAGTAATTCGTAATTTTTTCTTATTTGAGAAATGTTTTTGAAAGCACAAATAAATATATAAAATATTTTGATTAAGCTCATTATCTCTTAATAAATTCTTTGAGTGCTTAAACAAAATTTTGGGTTAAAAAGAATCTGCATATTTAAGTTGCACCTCGTATAAATTAAAGCCAACACAAGTGCCAGTCTGATATATGGCTAACATAATTATTTGGGTAGTAAACATGTGCTTTCTCTCTCTCTCTCTCTCTCCCTCTGCCTCTTTTGTTGAAAATTTTGTGTCTGTTTGCACTTGTGTCGTCTTAGAAAATCCTGTATGATTAATTATAAGTCCTTAGAAACATTTGATGAAACTGGAATTATTATAAATAATTTATTCATGAAGACAAGTAATTTTGGAAATAATAAACTAAAAGGAAATTTTACTGTTTACTAAAAATAAAATATTTGCTTTTCTCTTTGTGTCAGTTTAAAATATTAACGTTGTTTATGGAAATAGTTATTTTTGTTTACGAAAGTATCAAAACAAAAACACGCTTAAACATATTTTGCGAAAAACTGGTTGTTTTGCTCACAATAGAAATGCAACTCTTGTCATACTAAAATTCTTAGAATCTATTGGAGTTGTAAAGTTTTCCTGGAGCAAAATTTCTAAGACAACTAGTTCGAAAGTAATTTTACATCTCCTACTGATTTTCATTAACTGCCAATATTCCAATTAAACGTTCTTAAAATATACGTTAAATCTCTTACTCATCCTTTCAAGCTGTTCTAATAATTTCTGATCCAAAATCTTTACCCTACTGTGAACATCTGAAGTCACCTCTATTGCACTAAACGAGATGTTAAATTGCTTTATCAGTGCATGTGCTGTTTATATAATTATAATCTGATTATGTGCTTTGTACTTTATAAAATAATTAAATAGTTAAACGAATTAACTGAGCTACGCTTCAATAAGTTTTCAATTTAATATTCTATGAGATTCAAATAACTAGTTAGAAAATCCATTTTATATTTACTTACGAGGCGTATGATTAATGCAGAATTTATGCCAGAACGCCGCAGCGTATGATGAATGCGTGTTAATTTTAATTCAATCGAACACTTGTGCACAGGAAAGAATTTCAAAGCAATTTAAGATTTAATAAATATTAAATAGGATATAAAAAACTGGTCATTTAAACAACTTTTTAATATGACATATTTACATGTTTAGCCTACTGTAGGGCGCATTAAAGTTGTTTCTTAATTATATTTCAAATAAAACTCATTTAACAGCAATAAAGCAAATTTACATATAATTTCATTTCAATAGTACAAAAAAGAAAAACGAAAACAAAAATAAAGAGAAGACGGCGGATATTAAAATAGAAAAAGATTTTTTAATTTTAATTTCCACAAAAGGAAATGTGTGCATTAAACCTGTGGCTTGTGTATCCCTTTTAAGCAAAAATAAACTTTGTAAACAGCGAAAGTAAGTTAACTGATCATCATTGTCATCATTAACAAAGTAACGAGGGGAAAAAGGTCCGCAAAAGAGGAGAACAAAAAAAGAATTAACTTGATTTCAACTTATTTACGTGATTTTCTCCAACACATACATTCTGGCCAACTTGGCTGCTAACAAAAGCGAAATAAACAAGAAAATTGTATTAAAACTCTTGCCTCAATAGTTAAAAAGAAAAGTTTTCAATGTCTTTTACCAGTGCCATCTCTTGTGCCATCCAGCCAAAGAAGCTTATCTGGCCTGAATACAGCGAAAGTAAAAGAAAAATATTGAGAAGGAAAAAGCGAAATCTTGTAAAAGCGAGCACGAGAGAAAAATAAATGCCAGTAAATACATGAATAAAGAACATTCGCAGAACAACGTTTTTGTTTGTTCATACGCAACTTTATACGAGTGTGTATAAGACGCGGCGTAGCACAACCAGTTTAACATTTTATTCTGGGGCATAATTACAATAAACGTGGAAGGTTACTTCCGTATATTGATGGCTCACAACGACTTTCCTTTCTATCTGCCGCTATCTATCTCTCTCGCTCTCTATCTCACTCTAACACTTCTTTCTTTCTTTTGCTGTTGTTTGCTACTTTGGAGCCACGTACTTATAACAGCATAAAGCCATACAAGAATAACACAAGAAGTTGGCTTTAAAAAACTTTTCCTTAGCATGTCTTTAAAAGAATATTGAAAAAAAGGAAGGCCAAAATCTTTGTTTGGAGTTCTTAACGCTGTTGAATTTCCGCTTTTTCCTTATACGCCATGGCCAACAGATAAATAAGGATTTCTTTTAAATAAAACTTAAGCCATATTTTGCTGTAATAAAATATTTAGAAATATTGGAACCCAGTAAAAAAAATCAAGTCATATTTGGGGAACTACTTTCTCTTTACTTTAGAAGTTTAAAAAAAAATTTGTATTTTCGACTCATCAGAAAGAAAATAATTATTAATACTATTCAGATAATTGATAAAGAAGTTATTTTACTTACACAAACTTGGACGCTGGTACAGTGATTCCCAGTGAAAAAGGACCTTCCAAGGAAGTCAAAGAGATCCTAAACTTATGATCCGGATCTATTCCAATGCCTTTTAAAATCGATTATCAAACAAGAGAACTACTTATTCTCTTTATTTTCAATTTAGAACATGTTTTTGGGAGTTGTCGTTTTCTATATTTTAATTTTGTGCAGATTCTTTTTTCCCAAAATCTTACTAAAAAAACTCTAATATATTCTCTTGTTTGGCACGTTTCCGAACTCATATTCCTGATGTTAACAAAATCTGATTTTTTTTAAATTGTAAAGTTACTTGTATAAATTTTTTTATTCTAAAATAAAAACATTTTTATAGGCTAAATAATCGGAAAGTATTTTTAAATCAGAAAGACATGACTCCAAAGCAAAAGGAAGAGTTAACATTAGTTTTATGTATTTAACTTGCACAGCAAAGCAAAGCAGCTGTTTTCGAAAGCCGCCGAACTTTCGTTATCAGTAGTCATATGTTTTCTTATTTATTAGGTGATTTATTTGAATGTGCTTGGGAATTTTTATCATCTGAATTAAGAAACTTTAAAATTAAATATAATATATGATTTTTGTGTGTCGCTTTTTGTACATGACGGTGTTAATCGATGCCGATAATGCTCAGCGACCAGTGATATGCCTTTGTCTTTGAGACAAGCCGCCAATAATTAACAGAATTTTGCACTAATACAGTCAGAGAAAAATTCTCATGACGACTACGCCTTCAGATTCTAGTTCTAATTATCGTAGTCTTTTGTTTACTAACTCTGCCAATAGGACGCGTTCAATTGGACATCAACTCCTGGGAGGGAAAACTGTCAAAACACGACTACTGAGAAATAACTGCTGCGAATTTGTTAATATCATTTCCTTAACCTTGCAAATTATTTGTACGCAGTCCAGCGCAATTAAGCTTTAATATATTTTCACATGTACTCTATCTGGCAAACTAAGCGGACTGAGCCATGCCATAAAATTTAATTCGAAAGCCAATCCATGTTCAGTCTTTATAAATCTCTCAAGGCCATATTTCTAAAACATTTTATGGAAAGTTTGAGAATCTTGTAAGAGTTACCCAAAAAAAAAAAAATTAAGCACACAAATATCAGTAAGTTAACTGATTTCCACTTAATGATGTACAGACACGAATACAAATTTATTCGAGTAATAAAATATGTACGGGTCTATTTATTATTATTAGACAAAAGAAACTATTTTTAAAAACTGCTTGACTTTTTATACGATTTATAATCAAATAAATCTTTCTACGAGGTAAAAATAACGAAAATATATCATAAAAACAAAAACTGACAAGATCAGTTGATAACTTTGAACTTTTTACTAAGATTTTGGGAAAAAAGAAGCAGCACATAATTGAAATTAAGGAAGTTTAAAGAACTGACAAGATTAAAAAAAACTGGGCCAAATTCCCGGCTTCAGTATCGCTCAAAATTTCAATACAAATAATTTATAAACTTCGATCAATATCGAATGGTTATATTAATTTTGATTTTACGTCGCAGCTTCAGTCATTTATTGTTTTATGTTTAAATAACTTTTTATATATTTTTTGAAATTTTTACATATAGGAATTTATATAAAGGAATCAATTTCTTACAAAAGACCTAAGACTTCTTGAGGCTTTCATAGAATATACAACACGATTCCATTTCTGGTATAACAGAGATGCAACAGTCATTCATGAATACAATTTAAGGAAATTTTGCTAAGTAGTCGCTTGCAATCATGTTGTAAATTTGCATGGATGGCTGGAGCGATTGGACCATAAATTTCAAATGGATCGATACATAACAGAATTAACTTTTCTTGAATTTTATTTTTAAAATCAACAATCAACTGTTTGAAAGCAGCGTGCTTATCATCGTCGCTTTTTAAATGTGCCAATTCCATTTGAATGGTTTTCTAAACCATTAACGTGTATAATATATTTCAATTAAAATTATAATGACCTTAAAAATAGATGCTACGGAAAATTAATATAAGCCGAATAACTTTTTTTTCGTGTGACCCATTTTAAACATAAATTCAATATATTTGAGATGATTAACAATCAACTCTGTGATGTCCAACGCTGCTGTAGCCCCTTTTCAATTTTTATATTGACAAATATGTTGCTTCTTGCTTTTCTCCAAATTTTGTTGCAGCATTATTTTTGTTAAATCTTTCTAATGAAATTATGTGCTTTTAAGTTTCAAACTTTTCCTATTTTGCAAAGAGTGAATAGTGCTCTGTTTTCGCAAAGCAGCTTTTGATTTTTTTCCTCCAGCTTTTGTTGGTTTATTTTACTCGTAAAACTTTATAAATTTCATGGTATATTTTTTATAAGAATAAAAATTCGATAAACTGTTGAAATAAATTTTCTTTGTGCTTTCTTTTTGGGTATTATTTTCTTTAATGGAAAGTTAAGTGAATAGCGTTTTTGAAATTATACGATTTATTTGTAAAAGCAAAATTTGTTGCAACAACGTATCAACATCCAAGTTTTTGTTCAGCAGTTTTTTATTCAGCAGTTTAATTTATGTAATTATAAGGACTTTTAAATGTTTTTCTTTATATTACAATGACATAAAGCACATGCAGTGTAATTTTGTTAAAACAAATATCGTTCGTGTGTGCAATTGTTTTAATATATCCTGTATTAATATATGGATTAAAAACTAAGAATATAAATCTCGTTTGAAAATAAATGCCTAAAATTTTTAGTAGTTCTTTTAAGAAAAATTTTCTCTATAAAAAGCAATAAACCTTTAAATAAACACCTTATAAAGCAGCCGATTTACAAGCCCATATTAGAAATTATAGAGTTTTGTGAGTCTCCTAATAAAAGTTCCCAAACTTGGAGTTCCGACTCTTTTAAATTACCCAAATCCTGCATAAATATCGGATCTGACTTATATCAAATAACCCCAAGGAAAATAGCCTTTCATTGCTAAGTCTGGTGAACGAGGGTGCCTATTGAAGTCACTTGGAAATAATGCTTTCTCTAAAGAAGTTCTATAACAGGGCCACTGTATCCTTTGCAGTGTGGACTGTGCCTGCATCCTGTTGAAGCCACAATTCTGGATGGTTTTCTACAGCCGGTCTCAAAAAATTTTCCAGCCTCGTTCAATGTTCAGGACCATTCACTGTGACTGAAGTGCCATGTGCACATTGAAAGACACATGGGCCGATGATCCTTCAAGACAACACACCGCACCAAACAGTACATTTGAGTGGGTGTAGTTGGTGGTGATGAACTGTTCTTGGATTCTTCGTAATCCACGTCTTGGAATTTCGCTTATTTAGAGAAACATTCAAAAAAAATTGGCACATTAAAAAAACGACGATGATAGACACGCTGCTTTAAGACAGTTGACCGCTGATTTGCAAAATAAAATTAAACAATATTTGATCCCCATTCTGTTGTATATCGATCCATTTTGAATTCCCCAAGTTTTCTTTGCAAAATGTTGAATGAATATAAAATATATAAACAATTCCCAAAAGTTATTAACCCTATTTCCTGTATAGTTCACATGAATTCTTTGTATGATAGAACTGTTCACAAATTTTTAATTTATTTTTCGATTCGGTTAAGACTTTTAGATTGTATATGCAGATCACATAAGTACACACATACATACACACATACATACACACATACAACACACATACATACACATAAATAATTACATACATGCAGACATACCAACAGGGTAGCTTCCAAAGGCCTCAAAATATGGAGAACTTGCGAGAGCTCGATTGTGTTCATACCAGCATAAGAAAATTTTTCAAAACGTTAAATTTTCTTAACCGAGAAGCTTAAAAGAGTCATAAAGGAACAGAATAGCAGCAGGCGTATCCTTGTAGAATGTGTAGCAATCGATCATTGCCCCGTCATGACAGCAGCAAACCTCGTAGCGTTTGCTAAGAATTAAAATTTTTTTATGTGATTTTATTTTTTTGAACATTTTTATTTTGCTATATTAATATTTTTATAGGCTAATTGTTCTAACTTAGTTAAAATCTCAGAAAGACATGATGATAAATATTCCTAGGCACAAAGGAAGTCAACATCTGTTTTATTCAACTTACACAGCAGAGCAGAACAGCTGTTTTCGAAAGTCGCTACACTTTCATCTTCAGTGCTCATGTGCATATTGTGTTTATCACCACTGTTTAGGTGGCTTAGTTGAACCATGTCTTCTGAGATTTTAACTAAGTTAGAACAATTAGCCTATAAAAATATTAATATAGTAAAATTTTTTTATTTTTCTGACCGCTTGTCAACCCTTAAAGAGTAAATCTGAACCGTTTGTTTGTTTTCTTTGAAAGCCAGCAAAGATTGTGTGCTTTTTAAATTCTTATTTACAAATTCAATATATATTTTTCCCTAAAATAAATCGAATATATTTATGAAACCAAATAACAACATCTCTATTTGATGTTCTAATTTTTAATTATCATTTTCAGGTCATATTTTTTTTTTTTTGGCGAAAATATTTCATAAACTTTATAACGAGTTTATCGTTAATACAAAATTATGTAGCATTATTTTAGGGATAATAAGGACTGAAAACTTGTTCCGTTGAAAAGTTTGTTTTTCTATCCTTTTTTTATATATTTTAATGGCTTTAAAGATTTTTTTTGTTGTTTCAGTACTTGACAAAAGCTAATGCCGCCTCTGGCGTGGTCTTAAGGGATTTGTTTTTATAATCCTTTTTATTTTGCTACATGTACAATATTTTTATATTATTTTAAATTTCGTTTTTATATAAGTTGGCTGTTTTTTAAACAAATTTCGCATCGTGTGTTATTGTATGAGTGTGTACATTGTGGCGGCATTAACTTTTTCACAGTTTTTTTTATAGTAAAAAAATGTGTTAAAACCCTATAATATATTTCGGTCTTTTGCTTATATGCAAATTTAGTTGTCCTTTTTATTTAAATAAAAATTTAATTTATTTCTTATAAATAAGCAAATTATCCTTTATATTAAATATAATCTAATTTTTCCTTAAATGTATCCCAGCGATTCCTTCCTAGTCTCTCTCTAAGCCAAAGTTAACAACTTAAACTGTGTGTCATGGCAAAAGAAAATGTCTTGGAAGACAAAGCAGAACAGAAATAATGTTTCTCGTTATGGCTTATAAAGCCAGAAACTGTCATCTTGGTGTTGCGAGACATTATGTTAATATCCTTTTTTTTCTTCGCTTTTACAAAATCTCTTTAATACATGTTTTGCGCTTGTTTTGCTGTTGCTGCTGCCCTTTTTTTATTACACAAATTAATTGCTCACTTCCGAGTATTTGTTTTGGTTTTACTTTTTTGCATTTAACGTGGAGGAAATTAAAGAAAAATTTGCAAACATAAAAACAAAAGGGAAGAAAGGATATGCTGAAGGGACGGCATTCGTAGCTAAACGGTTTTAAAAAGGAAAACTTTTGAAAAGTTCCCTTTAAACTTAAGAATGTTTTGAGGGTTTTCAAATATAATAAAATATTAAAAAAAAAAATTTTATTGTAGGCCGGTATTTAATCATATAAAAAAGCGTTTCCATAGTACTCCACGTTAATGGAGGTTAAGTAGAACTTTTATTTTAATGTGAAGCAAAAAGCCTGCGGATTCCAAGAAATAAGAGCATGTGCTTGCAAGCGTCTTATTTAGAGAATGCCAAAGGACTTTATTTATGAAACTGTGCAAGTACCCTTAAAGGAGTTGTTTATTTAAAAAAGAGTTCTTTTGGACACAATCTTAAATGCAAGATTCTTATTCGCTTAAGATCCGAAAGCTGAAGTGCCTTCTTATAATTTTATAAAGTAAAAATGTATTGATAAGAGCAATAAAAAAAATTTTATAACTTTAATCATGTGCTGATTCTTTTTCCCAACATGTTACAAAAAAAATTCAAAGTTCCCATGCTAATGCAGATCATCAGGGAACCTTTACACAACATTTCTTAGAATAACTGAAGATATTTATTTCAAACTTCCACTTTAATAAGTGAAAAGTCTAAAACAAAAATCAAAGTCATAACAAGAACACACTGATCACATTTCCATTTTAATTTTCTTACGTTTTTATTAAAATAAATTGTAGTTTCAGTTGCCTCTTAAATAAATAAGAATTTTAAAAGTCTTAACAAGAACTCACTGATCACTTTTCCTTTTTTATATTCTTACGTTTTAATTCTACAATTGATTGACATTTTGCCGACTCTAATTTCAAACTTATTTTAAATTTTATGAATATGGCGGTTGGTAAATATATATTATGGCATATGATTTTCTAGTATCATATATCACATTAAATGCCAGTCAAAAGTTTTGTCTCTGAATTAAGTTCTAGTGTTAGTAATTACTGAGTATCCACCCTCGTAAATGGTTTTCTCAGTAAAAAATTATTGCCAAGTTTGTTGTTTCGTTTTGCACTTTTTTCCAGCATAAACTTTATTAGCTTTTTGCTTTGTTACGAGCTATAAACCAGCGTTAAAGCCATGAGTTTTTGTTTGTTTTTCCTTGTTTAATGTGTTACTCCTTCATTCTGTTAAACTCTTTTGCTGGTTTCGTTGCTAAAAATTTGGGTTAGAGTTGCCCAGTTTTAATATATTTTTCTTTTTTTTTTCTGAAACCAACGATTTGTTTGTTGACGAGATTTTTTTTGTTAAACTAAAATTGTTTATTATGTTGCAGACTTTAATTTTGAGCGTCATGATGTCAAAGTTTAGTTTTGTGTTTTTAATAGAAAAAATATAGGGTGTTTTTTATAGAGTGATACAACTTTGAGTTCGCATCACTGCTTTGTTTGACCACTTATTTAATAGTTCATAAATGCTTTTTGTTTAATTTGCTTTGACATTTTATTATGGGTCGACTTACCCCAGAGCAACGAGTGCAAATTGTGAAAATTTCGAAGCAAAATAATGGTTCTGTTCGTCAAACTTATTGTGCACTTCGTCCATTCAGAATTTTATTTTATTTGGTTGAATGGGTGCGTAAATAAACAGAATTGTCGCATTTGGAGTGAGCAGAATCAACAAGCTTTTGTCGAAACATCATCTCATCCACAGAGAATTACTGTTTGGTGCACTTTATGGGCTGGCGGAGTCATTGGCCCATGTGTCTTTAAAAACGATGATGTTCAGAATGTTACTGTTTGTGAAAATTGGTGTTCCAGATTGCGCCTTTTATGCGCCTGCCGTAGCGGCCAAATGGCCGAAATCATATTTAAACATTAATGTCGTAAAATTTTCTATTCAACAAAGGCCGTTTCATTGATATCTAAAATATATTACCATGTCTTATTACGATTTAAACTTGTATCACTCTATAAAAAATACCCGATATAAAAAAATATTTATAGTTTTGCAAGTCATTAAGCCAAAACGGAATTATGATGTGAATAAAATTTAATTAAAACTTAATGGATGTCTTTTTGTTTCAAAATAAAAACAATCCATTATGTTAATTATAAGATTTTGCAGAATTTATGACGATGGAGATGACATTGAATGCTTTAATTATTTATACTTATAAGAAACTCGTACTTAAATAATTAAAACTTTAAGCGAAACATATATTTTTCAAATAACACAGAGTGCTTCTTATACCCCCATATTCATAATTTAATACAATGTTTTTGAAGTCTATTTGAAGCAAATTTAGTATGAGAGTCTTTGAAGGAAATAGAATTCAAACTCATTTTAAATATTATAAATATGAGGGCAAGTATTAAGAAAATTGTCTATGAAAAGAAGATAATACTTTGCTTAATTAGTTTTTGCAAGAAAAAAACTTCAAAACAGACAGACAGAGGAAGGGATAGAAGCAGAGATGAAGCGTTGTGATGAGAAATTGTTAATGAAAGTGGATTTGTTTAGGGAAGCACAATAATTGAATTGAATCAATTGGTGCAGCCCAAATTGAGTACAAGTAAATGTTGGCATGTTTCCTTTATTTCTTAAATACAATAATAGTGAAGGATTGGTTCTCCTTACAAAAGAGATAATTATAAAAATAGTAATAAAGAAAACTGTTTTTAAGGCTTGCTTGCCTTAAAAACAGTCCTTTGCTGGTTCGTGTTCACCTACTTTTGAGTTAAATAATTCTCAAATACTTTTTAACGAGTTGCTGCTGTAGCAGTTTCATTAAACAACTCCCTTGCTATCACGTTACATATTCCACGATGTCCTACATCCTCCTGATTTCATTTCATTTTTATTTTGGTTAATATATTTAAGACAAATTTTATGTCATAACAATAACTGTCCCCCGGGTATTGTTGCACAGATAACGTTAAATAGTAAAGAGATTCAGATGTCTGGGCAGACTTAAACTGGGGTTGCTGTGACTGAACTAAAAGTGTACAAACTAAAAGGTTCATTGACACCTTAAATTAACAAAAAAAACCTGCTTTTAGTAAAAATAAATTAGATTAATTTCGAGTGCCGCCTAATAGCACTGAGCGCACTGCCTTAAAACTTTCTAATTTTATTTATTTTGCTCCTTAACCCTGCGCTTGTAAAATGTATTACAGCCGAGGGAATATGTTTGTGTTAAATGGTAACTGAGAACATAAAGTTAAAGCTAAAGTTTTTTTTTATTATTATAAATTCCGCATATTTTTTGTTTTTTTTGTTTTTTTGTTTTCCCTCTTCGACTAAAGCAAATGTTGGCTTTCCGTTGCCTTAACTCTCGCCTTTGTTGGCAGACAAACAAACTCAAAAGGTTGCCTTTCGATAAACGAAAAGTTGTAGAAAAACAAGAACCAGATACCAGATGTGTAACCCACCAGATAAAAAAGCATATGAACGTAACAGTTTTCTATCTTATGGAACATGTGAGCAAACAAATGAAAGTTTTTTTCTTTCTTTCCACTGAATTTGGGTTAAATTTCAAGAGAGAAATTAACATGCAATAAAATGGGTTTGAGTTTAAACAAACTTGTAACAGGGCGAGATAATTTTTATGATTATTTTATGAGTTTAATAAATAATATTGGACGTATAGAAGAGTGTGCAGGAGAAGCAAATTTAAATCTGAAGTTTATAAATTGTAAAATATGGAAATAAAAGATTTTATCTCTGCACAACCAAGCAAATATTCAATATCATGCAACATCTATTTTCAGTTGATATTTCAATCAATATTATTTTGATTAAAAGTCTTAAAATTATATTAAAAATTGAACAGTGATTGTGTGGGTAATAACACAAGAGTTGACATAGAAAATTATAAATCCTATTACATCTACTTAACGGCCTACTCAGTAAATCACTGAAAAAATATGGGTAACAATAGCACTCAAAGGATGAACCCTACACATGCAATGCATAGCGCTGGAACTGGGAAGAGAGGCTTTGATAGAAGGGGAAAGGGAAAGACTGGATTCAAAACTTCTAGAATTGAAAGCGATGAGGAAGACGTCTGCCGGCAGTTTGTTTCATATACAGACTGTTCGCCAAAAAAACAAATTCTCTCCGTAATGCGTACTGCGATTCGCGGCAATATCGACCATAAGCTCTTGTTGAAAAATGCATTGGGTGGATAAAGGGAAGGGTTTCGGGAACTAGTTCTCTAATTTTCATTACGATAAAACAACGAAACGCACCCCACATTGCGACGAAGCTCAAGAGAGTCAATAGAGTTGGTTATCCTACCGTCTCCGATAAGTTTCTTCGCCTTATCCTGTACAAGGTGGATTCACTTCAAAATAGACTTTGAAGAATCGTGCCACACGTTAAAAACGTATTCTATTTTCGGTGGCGTTTAAATGGTGCAAATAGGAAGAAGATCAGAGGGAATGAAGAATCTCTTGCACCGTCTGAAGAAGACAAGACACTTGAATGCTTCTTTTGAAACTTGAAAGATGTGATCCGTCCATATGACGCTTTTAATAGAAAGTATGGCCTTTTATGTCCACAACAACTTCAAGAGCCTCTGATTTCTGAATACTTATACCGCCCATAGATGAAGCAGGGTCTGTGCTTAAATTTACATCACTGGGTTTTGCGGGCCTTGAATCGACCCTGTTCACTTGGCGTTATTCAGAAATTTTTATGAGGTCACTATTGAACGTGTCCTTCATATTCCGCCTCTATTTATCGATCTCTGACTCTGGCGCCCTTTAGAGAAAATAATAACTCAAGATATGTATTTCAAACTTCCGCTTTAATAAGTGAGAAGCTTAAAAACAAATATCAGAGTCATATCACAGAGTCACTGATCACTTTTCCCTTTTTATTTTCTTAATTTTTCTATTCTACAATGGGTTGGCTTTTTTCCGACCCTAATTGTAGTTGTAACAGAAATAAAAAACAACAACAACTAATAATTGTTTGAATACAAAAATATATTTAAATTTTTATATTAATGTTGATTTCTTTTCCAGAAAAGAGTGCAATATTTTGTACACTTTTTAATTCTGTTATTTGAAAATAAAGAATTTATTAGAAATTAATTCAACATTCTTTATGAAAAATAATTTATGTTCAAAAATCCTTGAAACTGCCACAATTTAGAAAAGATGTGAAAAAATGTTGCACATTTTTCATGCATGAAATGCTTTTAATGATTTGTGAAGGACTAGATACGACTGGAAGTTACAAATAGAAGATCGTAGGGAAAATAACGGCGCCCTGCAGTACCCCAGAGTTGAATTTGCGCCCGTTAGATGAGGTAACATCCATAAAACTCTTATAGAACGATCTCTGAGAAATCTCGATATAAACGCAGAAAAGATATCACCGACACCCATTGAGAAAAATGTTGATATAATTAATTATTTAAAATAAATTCATTTTATTTTTATAGTGCTGATTTTTTTTCAAATGCTACAACAACAAAAATCATAAATACAATTTTTAATTTGCATGTTTTGAGTTTTATGCCAATACTCCTTGTAAGTAGTAGCATAAAATCCAAGGATATATACGATTATTTAGTTGTTTTGACATTTTATTCCAATAAGTTTAAACGATTGTGCTCATGAGAAAAACAAACATTTTCAGCAGTTTAAAATAATAATACAAAAGGGTCATGTGGTAAGAAATATGTAAATACAAATTAAGCATCCTGAAGGGATCCACATGCTAATAAAAAACTCAAGCATACTTTTGGGAGCAAAGCCAATATGCAGATAAATGCAAAAGGCAATTGTTGGAAGAAGAGTGAAAACTGAATTATAACTGAATTATAACAAGAACTTGTTAAGAACCACAATCTAACGAAACTCGCAAAGAAATAAGCAGATTTAATATGCTTTTTGAATACTAAATTTTCATATCCTTTCTAATGTCTTTTTAATGTTTTAATAAATAAAAACTAATTATAGTTACATGACAACTAAAAAAAATTGCTAAAGAAATAGCCAACAAAACAAGGAATAATTGATTACATTATGAATATCAATTTCTATTAGCTTAAGTTATCCAGTGAATTGAATGTTTAAAATAGATAATAAAATAAATCTGTTGTCTATTTTGCAAAAGGTCATTGAAAACTTGGAATTATGTTTATATTCATATATTGATAAAAAGCTAAATCAGTATTAAAATACTTAATTGGACATCACGTTAGATGAAATAGATTTTGCAATTATTAATATTTTACAAAATCCGAAATTAGTTTCAATTCTACAGCAGCTCACGTCCACTTGCTGTTGCATTCATACGAGTAATTTTAGTGTCAGTGATTATATTAATTTGGGGGTCAAAGAAATCAGCACGATTAAAATTATATGGAGGTTATAATTAATTAATGTGCAGCATGTTTTGAATATAAGAAAAGAATATAATTTTGAAGTAAAACTTTTAGATCATAAAATGGGTCATGAAGAAAATAAATCAAACAACTTTCTTGTCTTTCCTTATGAATGTCTTCGAATCACTTTTTTTTGCTATCGCAGAAATCTGGAAAATTCAACTTCTTGTTTGTACAGATCTGGTAATTTCAAAGTAATTTACTAATTGTGTTATGTAACAGTCTTGTACGTCGTAAATTGTTAAATTTCTTAGTTCGACGAGTCTTAGGGCGTTTTCTTTACTGAAAAATGTGCAACATTTTTTCACATCTTTTCTAAATTGTGGCAGTTTTAAGGATTTTTGAACATAAATTATTTTTCATAAAGAATGTTGAATTAATTTCTAATAAATTCTTTATTTTCAAATGACAGAATGCTACCATTTTCGATTAAAAAGTGTACAAAATATTGCACTCTTTTCTAAAAAAGAAATCAACATTAATATAAAAATTAAAATATATATTTTTTGTATTCAAACAATTATTAGTTGTTGTTGTTCTTTATTTCTGTTACAACTACAATTAGGGTCGGAAAGAAGCCAACCCATTGTAGAAAAAAAATTAAGAAAATAAAAAGGGAAAAGTGATCAGTGGCCCTGTGATATGACTCTGATATTTGTTTTTAAGCTTCTCACTTATTAGAGTGGCAGTTTGAAATAAATATCTTGAGTTATTTTAAGAAATGTTGGGTAGAGATTCTCTGATGATCGGCCTTAGCCCCCGAGAAATGCGCATAAGAACTAGTGAAAACCGCTCAATTCACTTTGAGATCAGTTTGAATATTTTAGCAAGATTTTGGGAAGAAAGAATCAGCGCTTAATTAAACTTTAAGAATTTTAAAATTATTTTATTTTAAAGATTTTTTCTGTTAAACAATAAGACAAGAATTATTATTCAGGGTCAAGTTGAAACCCGCGAACTTACAAATTATTTATGTTTTAAATCCATTTTTTTTGTTGTTATTACATAGGCTGTCTTGTAATTATAACACTGAGTGTTGTTCAGCAGGATCTCAATAATAATCATAATAACAATTAAATAAGGAAATAAATAAATATTTTACGTCGCTTAACAACATCAACGTTTGACAATATTTTCGGCTCTTTCAATATATCAAAAAATCTTACATCTATTTAATCTATTTTAACGCATAATTTCTTTTCAGTGTAACAACAGCGTAATTCCCTTTTATAATTCAACATATCATGAGAAAGAAAAAAATTATAACTTTTTATGAAATTTTACAATAAAAAATAAACTTCAATAAATTATCCTTCAAATCAATAATTCATTAAACTTAAAGAAAATAAAAAAATATATAAAAAATTGAAAACAAAATGGCGATGGTTATATCGACACGTGCTAAACTTTTAATAACTGCATTAATAGTCTTCTTTTTACTTGGCATAGTCCTGGTTACCGGTTCAACGAAAGGTTGGTTTATACCCAATCGCTACAACGGCGAACGTGTTGCTGCTAGGATTCAGGTAATTTAATATTAACGCACGATACGTTTGTCTCTCCAGTGACACGAATTCAGTTGCAAACAGAAAGACATGTTAAGCATTCAGTACTTTCGTTTTTATGAATATATGATATTATCTTAAGGATACATTCATTGTGAATATGTTGGAAGAAAATAATAATAATAATAATAAATAATTAAGAACGTTTGCATTGAAACTTGAAGCAGGAAATTGTATTCTCTTATAGTCTAGGGAGGACTCGCGTTTTAAGTATAAACGAAATTATGTTATAGTCTGAAGAATATCCTGTTGGTATATTTATTTAACAGAATTTTTTATGAAAGAGTTCAACTTCAATTGATTCAAATTAAGCCAAGTTTATGCATGTTATGACGCTTATTTGTTAAGCCATAATAACATCTTAATAAAATAAATGTTTGCTTTTATTGACATGTTATTTTGAACCAAGAAATTTTGTTAGCACTTTCCATCCAGCAACTGCTGTGGCGTTTCTATCTTCAATAGTGATTGAACAAATGCTTGAAGGACTACGTTGCCCGCAGGAATGCCACACGATTTACGTCGCTGAACTCAGTGCACAGGCATTTAAGCAGCATTTAAATGATTGATTTTTGATTTCATAACATCAGTGAGATTACACTGCTCTACAAAAAATAACTTTTTGTCGCGCCTTTAAATAAAACTATGTGCACTATATGGATTTTGATGAGCTAAACTCTTATGGTTGTTTTCCATCAGGTCGTTCCCGGGTTAGGGTGAAATATGTCTACGTACCTGGCTAATTTAGGGGCAAAAAATTGCCACGCCCATAAAAAAAATCTGGACCTGATGGAAAAAAACCGAAAACGGACTCGAGTTTAGCACATCAAAATCCATATAGTGCACATAGTTTTATTTAAAGGCGGATTTGGCTGCTGAGCAGTGTTATTTACTAAACTCGCACTGTTATCCATGAGTCTGTGCATTCTTTTCAGTTGCACAAAAGTATTTCTGCAAAATCCACTTAATTCTTTTCCACTTTTCCACGAACTATAAAAAATTAACCGCAATAGAATTTCAGCACATCAATTAGCAGCTCATTAACTAAATAAAACTGCCAATTGAGTATTTTTCAATTGTTTTATTGCTTAGAAGCAGGTCGTTCGCCTTTAAAGCTCATTAATTAAATTTTTATATAAACATTTTTTGTTATTATAAAAAAGAAGTAGTAATAAAAAAAATATGCGATAATAAGAACAAAAAGTTCAATAACCGCAAAACACCGGCTGAAAAATAAATAATTATTCTTTATCAATTAGTGGCATTTAAAAGGGAAGCGTATAACAGTTGTGACTCAAAAATTTTTGAAAATATTTAAAAATAATTAAATTAATACCGGCTAAAATTAGAAAACTTTAAAAAGAAGGAGAAATTTAATTAAAAACATATTTTTATCAATTAATTAAAAAATGGGAACCTGTTGCAATAGATGGACTTCGAAACATGCCATTCATTGGCATTAAAGTGCTCTTTCTGTGCCCTCCACTGTATGCAAATTGATTGTAATATAAAAAACATTAACAAAATTTATATCATGATTATACTTTTATTTCTATTAGCATAAAATTATTTTAATAAATTACATTTTCTCCATGCGGTTTGTTAAGTTGTTAGTGTCGAGCGGATATGAGGGATTTTGTTGTTCTATTTTTCCCCCTCTTTTTACTGCTTAATAATCAAGAGAGGGGTGGCAGGGGTTTGTTTAAAAAAGAAAAACATCAGCATGCATGTCATTTAGGCTTAATGGAGAGATAATATCGTTGTTTGGCGGGTGCCATTGCCAGTCAGGTTATGAGGTTAAGGTGGGAACAATATAAACAAAGAGGTAGCGAAGGTGTTGGTTTGGTGTTTGTATTATTTCCTTTTATTATATATTAAAATTAGCGATAAACAGAAAAACAATTGAATCACCCATTTAATAACCGCTCATGCTTAAAATTTTTTTTTACAGTAAAAAATAATTTTATTTAAAATGTTAAATATTTGCATTAACAATAACAATTAACTTCATTTTGAAACCGCTTTAAATGTGTGCAAATTGAACATTAAAATACCACAAAATATAATTTAAATTTTAACATGTAAAAATTTTATAAAAGATTAACTTATAATAATAAAACAACTCCAATAATCCCATAAACAAATAGGAATTCCAGTGAATAACTATTTCATGGATTTCCGTTTTTCCCCTCTCACTCTGCTCAAAGGCTAATTAAATGCGAATTGTATATAATTTTCAATATTTAAATAATCTCTTTTTTTTGTGCTAAAACTTACAGAAGCTGGCATATGGTGTAAAAATAAATTTATTTGTTTAAAGTAAAGCCGCTTATGGCTTTATTGACTTCTGCTGAAAACTGGGTCACTTAATATTTGCTAGATTTTTTTAAGTTCATATGAAACTTTTTCATAAATATAATTTTAATATTTATTAAGTTAAGAGTGCATGAATAGCATTATATTTTATGTGGCCTCAATTGACTATTTAATTATTTAAAAATATAAAATATTTTTCTGTTTAATTTTAATTATTTGCTGTTTCTTTTCTCCCCAAATCTTACTAAAAAATTCAGAGTGATCAATTGAGGAGTTTTAAATAATTCCCACACGAATTTCACTGGGGCTAATAAAGATCAGCAGGGAACCTTTACCCCACATTTCTTAGAATAACTAAAAATATTTATTTCAAACTTTCACACTAATAAATGAGAAGCTTAAAAACAAATATCAAGGTCACAACAGGAACAAACTGATCTCTGATCACTTTTCCTTTTTTATTTTCTTACGTTTCATTCTACAACTGGTTGGTTATTTGCCAACTCTAATTGTAGTTGTAAGGGAAATAAAGAACAACAACAACAACCACTAATAATTGTTTTAATATAAAAACAATTTATTTAGAGTGTTGGCAACATAAATTGTTTTCATAATTTGCAATAAAAATTGTTAAAGGGATATTTCTTTATTGACGGTCTAGTGTTCTTTAGATTTATATGAATCGTCTTGACTCAAGGTCCTTAGTAACTTAATTTAATTTCCCTTCGCTGCGAAAATATTGGTGAAGCTTAAAATCAAAGACCGTAACGTTTGAAAATTCTTTTATTTTGAAATCACATTTTAATCAGTAAAATAAATAAAAATTGGATGTTTACAACTTGGAAACTAGGGAACCACTGTAGTAACGATGTAATAAGACTTTAACTCAAGACGGCGTTAAATGCTTGACTCTTAAATCAAATAATAGGGGAAACAAAATTGGCTTAATTAAAAACTCATCTGCAGGTACGAGTTCGCCCATGATTGCTGTTGAATATGTTTTCTGAAGGTACGAAAGAAAACACAACGTTTTACTTTAATTCCAAAGAATATTCCGTTTAAAAAAAAACTTGTTGGCGAAACAGACTTTCACTTTTCTACCAACTTAAATAAAATATATTTCTCTTTTCTACCGAGAACATTTTTAATAACTTTTCTCAGTGAAGGTGAAAAACATCTTCAAAAAACTGTATCAGCATCAATGAAAATTCACTCAAACCAAATACTCGCCCAACAAAAACTCTGCAGGAAAAATCGTGTGCATTGAAAACATCCACCGCTGTTTTCCGTTTTCATATGAAAGCAGTCAAACTGATAAACGATTCTGCTTTCTTTTCCGAAAATACATCTGCGGATGAGTGTAAGAGATAACAATGGAAACCTTTCCGATTTCCAGAAACCAATGTGTGTGTGTGGGCATTATTTTGCTTACCCACACACATTCAAACAGTTTAACACTAATTTAGCAAGAATAAAGTTAAATTTCGTTTATAAACTCCACGAAGGATGTGAATGTTGCGTGCAGGCTTTTGTGCAAAACTATTTGCCATGATTCAGTAGCATAAACGTACGAATGTTTTGATTTGTTCTTAACATGCATTTTTAATACTCTCATACAAGCATACGAGCGTTCAGTGAACAGTATGAATAGTCATGAAAAAATCATCTGATATTGAGACTTTTATGAGAAACTGCAATTGAAAATTATTTATGTGGGTGGCAAATTATTGTAGTTTTTTTCACCACAGCGAAGATTCCCTACTTCTGCATAAGTTTTGAGCATTTTATCGATATTGTTAGGAACTTGAAAGGCCAATTGGAAATTGTGGTTTACAGGCTTAAGACTTATGCTTCAACAAATATTGTTGTTGGGACCTTCTTTTATCCGTAAAGCGATATCTTCTTAGTTAAATACTTCTTGGCAGAAATTGAAAAGCAAATAAAATATATTTTGAAAACAGCTGATTTTAAGAGGTCGGTAGTGCCAAAATAATGTCCCACATTGACAAAGAAATATTTGTCTCTCCAGCCATGTGGCAGATTACAATTTTTGTTGGCAAACGTATTTCATTTATTATTTTGCCTCTTCAGAAAATGAAGATCGAAACGTTTTTTCGGAATTAAATAATTTTTAATCAGAAACAGAAGTCTTAATTCGTTGTTTGACAAAACAGCTTATTTTTTTTTATCAGTAAACAAATTATTTTCCAACACTTTGTTTAAAAGAACGTTATGAAATAGTTTTTAGAGTAAGATTTTAGAAATTTTTAAATTTCCTTTAACAAAACTTTGAAACAAAATTGTCAAAATTGTTTTATGCTGCAGCGCACTATTTCTTTTTTGTACGAACGCTTTTTTTATTTACGCGTTAATAACTCATAAATCTGTAATTAATTTTATTGAATAACATTATCATTAAAAGGTGTGTGAAAGCTCTTGGGTTTTACAGAGCATCACAATACAATCCTCAATCATATCATTATGGGTTTTGTATTGCTAATAAATTATGATGTCATCGCAACTTCATAACTTTGTCATATTATTTATATGAAAATATATTTTTTTCGTACAGTTAAAAACCATCGAAATCTAAAGCACTATAATTCAATACGTAGGAATAAAAGAACCTAATCAAACCAAATTAAAAACTAATCTTTGATATGTATGCATATCTGCTTTATTTGTTACCTCAGACTAAAAATGTTATGCCACAAAGTTAAATCCCATCTACAATGTTCTCCATAGCTTCACTTTAAGTGATTTGATTTACATTAAAATTAAACTCCATCCAACAAAATTGATCATAGAAAAAAATTATCTAATCAAAAGTTTTAAAAAACTGATATCCTTCTTGCTCTTGTTCAGTTTTTATTAATTAATTTATTATTCGCTTGAGAAGGTAATCGTCATTGATAAGATTCTAATTATATCTGATTTTAATATATAAAAAAAAAAATAATATTCTTAGAAACTCTGTCACAACAATAAAAGAGTAATCAGGGAAAAACATACCGGCGGCATTAATTTCAATCTATTGCGTGTAGCTGCTTCTGACTTAAATATATAGAAAATGCAACTGAAAAGTATGCAACGGTTTTTTACATGTAATAAGAACCTTTTGCAATTTGCCCAGACACAATGAGCACACATTCTCTCTCTCTCTCTCTCTCTCACTCACACGAAATGCAATCAAGGATTGTTTTGTATTGGATGAGAGCGTATAAGTAATATTTCACAAAATATTACTCATACGCTAACAAATTCGTGAAGAATGTCTGAACGTATTAAATTTGCATACGTTCAGGTTCTGCAAAAGGCATATCGGTCAAAATTGAGGATTTCGATTTGAAGACGATAACAGAAGGGCTGACAAACGAAAACGCTACGAAATTGGCGTTTTAAGCCCGCTAAATTAAGCGATTGGGTGTATTTTATTTCATCTGCATTAAAGGAAATATAAAGTGAAGCCTGATTTAAATAAAATTAGTTCTATTTCTATATCTAGAAAAGCTTTCAAAAATAGATTAAGAATAAAAAAATTTTTTGTATAAAGAGTTTACTTAAAATTTGTCAAGGGCCTGACTTAACAATATAATTATAATATATAACAAAAGGAGTGTAGAAGGCAATTTAAGTGAATTGAGATGAAAGTTTTGCTGTAATAAAACTAAAATTTTCAATGCTCAAGCTCATAATAATTAACAAAACATCAACGAATCTCACGGTCTACAGAACATGCTCAAATGCCTTCTTATATTGGCGTTTAAAAAACTCTACGCTTGTTAGAACATAGACGATAAATAAGTAGATCCATAGAGGTAATAAGAAAAAAATTAGAAGCCTTAAGATAATGTTTTTCAGCGACCGTAACGATTAGAAATATAATATTTTAGAAATATAAGATTTGAATCATTATTTCCCGAGTTTTATTTTTATTTCCCGAGTATTATATAAAAATTATTTCTGGGTATTTATTTATTCATCAAAAAAACAAAAGTAATTTTTTGTTTTAGTTTTTTCGCTTATAAAACAAGTAACTTTTTAACGAAAGAAATTTTAAATAATATTATTTCCTGTATCAAATGAGAGTTTTTGCATGAAATATCAGAATAAATTCGATCTTACATGGCTTAAGATTCACTTAAGCAAGATAAAAACTTAATAAATAATTTTTATTTTTTGTTTAATAAGTAACCAACAAGAAATCACTTTTATTTTCTTATCAGAAGTTAAAAGTCGCGAAATAGCTTTTATTTTCTACGAAATAGATAAATATGTATGTAGAAAAAACGTATATTTTCTGAAAGAATAAATAATACTCAGAATTTAGTTCGCAGATATATATTTTTTTCTTGGACTAGGAAATAGAAAGATGGGAATAGTTTTCAGCAGATATATTCCGGCACAATAAAATATCGGACATCTTGTTGTAGTTATTTTTGCCGATAAATTTTTTTCCTACAGGAGCGATGAAGAAGGATGCTGTGCTCTGCTCTCTTAGCACATGGCGGTGTTAATCGCTGTTGGTTATGCCTTCATGGTTAAAGCAACTATTAAAAGGCTGAACCGAACTAAACTAGGAACACCCTTCAAAATGCTGTAAATTTTGAAGGGTGTTCCTCAACCTAAAAATACAAAATAAAATATTTATAAATAAAATATATAGAAAAATACGATAGATTGTCCAAATTATCTCTCCTATTTCTATATCTTTTTGTTTGTTTTCAAAAGTAAACTTTCATAAGGAAATAAAACAATGTTGCGTAGAGAAGGCTGCCTCACAATTGTAGCATCAAAATGTTTCTGTTATTATTTATATAAAAAGAAAAGGACTTGATGTAGTTATAAAATTATTAATGATCTCATTTAATGACAGTGGAATTACGCCAATTTTACACAAATAAAAACTAAATGTTCGGATGAACTTGAGGGTTTGTTATTATGTTATTAATTTTGTTGTGTCGAAAATTTAGCACTTAAATTTCTAAACCACACACATTAAAGGACGTTTAAATTATTATTATCAACTGCGAGTCTTTCCTACCGACAACTTCGAAGCTTCTGTGTCGGTGTGTAGTGCATATAACGAATATAAAAATAATGCACTAACAAAATTATACACTTTCTATCCAATGCCTTAAACCAAGTGTGGATCAAGGCTGGTGTGTATACGTGTGTGTGTGCGTGCATCTGGCTGCATGTGCATGCATATTTATTGAAGATTTTCGAAAACTGAGTTAAGGTAGATTGAAAATAGGATGAGATAGAGAGAGAGAGAGAGAGTGACTCAGCTAAAAAGAGAATAAATTTGCAGGAAATTGCATTTTTGAGTGGATAATTTATATGCACGTTACGTTCATGTGCATATTTGTAATATTTCTTTTGGTTTTATATTATTTTTCTGTTTCATTATGCGCTCAATACCATGTGCAGGGTTCGATAGATGTACACACTACCAAGCAATTGTGCATAAAACATGCATGTATTAGTTTTCGAATAATAGCAGCAGCAACAACAACAACAATAAATACCGTAATAGTAGAACGAAGTTATACACCAATTGCAACCGAACAATTTTGTGTTACAGCAGCGGCAACAGTAACAACAACCACCAGAGGTCGAGTACGTTGCATTTTATTTCTTTTTCTTGTCGTCTTATGTTGCAACGTGCAAGTGCAAACCATACACGGAAGCTACAACAACAACAAAAACAACAACAACAACAACCATCATCACTTTGGTATGGGATAAATGCAAACTAATACAAAATTACTGCCATAAGCAAAATAGCAATTCAACTTGCTTGCACACACACACACATACAAACACTCGTATACTATAGATGTGCTCCTGCATACACATGCTCGTGTATGAATAAATTTAGATACTTTTACCTCTACATAAAATATAAAACACTGTTTTATATCGAAGAGGAGAACTAAATGTGCAGTTAGTTTAGCTTTGAAAAGGGATCAGCGAACCACCCCCCAACAACAACAACAACACCAATGAGAATAGAACACGATGTGAACTTAATGTTGAAATAATAGCAGGTCAAGATTTTGCCACAGAATAGAGTGGCATATGCGAAGATGCGCTAAAGAAAATCGTTTAAGGAATAAGTTTAACTGCAATTTAATTTCACAACTAAAAGAAACAGAGAAAAATTTATTTTGCGAGAAGTTCAGTGTTCACTTTAAGATTGGCAAGCTTACTATTCATAATTTCTGTTAGTAATTTAAATAAACTTTAGCACCAAAAGCGGGAAATAATTAAGCGAAAACTCTCTAGTACTGCAGGACTACAATCAGGGTCTGTTTATACAAATCATGGTAATACTCAGATCCTTTTTTCTAAAGAGACAAGAGTAACATTCAGAGTAAAAAGGCTGAAGTATTCTCATTAAATTTAAAATAAAATTAAAATAATTTAAGTAAAATTTAGCACCAAAGGCGGGAAATAATTAAGCGAAAATTTTCTAGTACTGGAGGACCATTATAATCATGGTCTGTTTATATAAATCATAGTGATACTCAGATCCTTTTTTTTTAAATACACAAAAGTAACATTCAGAGTAAAATCATTGACATATTCTCGTCAAACACAATAAATCTTTATGAAAGCAGGTCTTGTTTCACTCATAAAAACGGAAAAATTTTAAAGAAACAATTCTTAAATTGGAAAAACAGCAGTGAAAATTATGACTAAAATAATGATGATGTGTTGGTCCATAGGTTTTTAAAATGTTTTTGAGTTTGAAAAAAAATTTCCAAAAAAAGTACGACCAATTTTTTTTGCATGTTCTGAGAGTGGAAGTTTCAAAGCTCAGGACGCCGTAACAGTCCACTCACTGTTCTTTTGAGTTCTTTTTTAAAGTATTTACAGAAATACTTCTCTATGCAATTTTATAATGAGGGGAGTCCACCATCCCTCAATAGTTTATCTAATACCAAATTTGTATTCAGCCGCACTGTGTCAGGATTAACAATTTCAGCAGGATCAACACTTATTCAGTCAGGCGATCATGTGTTTCGTGTTATGCAGAATACAGCGAAAGAGCTCCCTGGCTTTTAATGGCACAATTTCCCTGAAACTTTTTAAAACCCTTCATACTTTGCCTGATATGTTCCTACCCGCCTTTATTATATTCGGCCACTTGAGGCTTCGCATTCATTCATTTACATAGAAACGTGCGTGTCAATCAGTCTTTGACTTGAATAATACATTTCGAATAAAGGAAAAATTACAATGATGAATCAAACAAAGAAATTTAATGATGATTTTAGCATAAAATTATTATTAAAATCAAATTCAAGGCTTTTATATCCTTTTCTCTCGTACAGTACAAACATGCACTCACTCACACCGCAACAACAACAACAACAACAACAAAAAAGGAGTGAATAAAAGTGTTAAATGGAAAACAGCAGAAAATCATATTTTAAAAAGTATTTGTTTTGTAGAGCATCTTTAATCTTCTTAATATTTTATCACAGAACATGATTTATAGTCTAGATTTTCCACATTAAAACAAAAAAGACACACACATTCTTGCCAAGATTTTCTCACATTTGCAGCAATAATTTCTTTTTTTCCAATGTTTTCATTATATGTTTGCTGCTTTACAAGGCTGTACACAAGACTTATTTAATATTATCCTGTTTCACATGCATCCTTTTGGTAAAGTTTAACAAAAAGGATATGCTCTTACACATATTTAATATAATTCATTTTTGTATAACTCGATCATATTTTATTTGCTGCTTTTATTGTTGTACTTCTTCTTGTTTCGTTTGTGGGTTATAGTTTTTGCCATTTTCATCCATAATGTTCTGCTTGATAAACTTTTTATTTTGCTCCATCCAAGCGAATATGCAATTGTTTGCTTCTTTCTGTGGCTGTATGCGTACTCAGTTTTAAGTTAATAAATTTTTTTTAAAGACTTAACAATGTTTGTAGGGTTTCACAGTTAAAAGAAGGAGTGAGACGGGTGGAAGTTAAATGTAAAAGATATAAGTAATTGGGTTAATAAAAGACAAAGGAAAAAGCTTAAAATGTATACTTTTTTCTGGGGTTTCTGGTTTATAATATTAAGGACGAGAAAACAAAAAGGACTGAGAGATTTAATACCTTTAAGATGTGGATGTGTATGTGGAAAGTAAAATATAAAGGAATAGCAAAAAGGATTCAAAAAGATTTTTATATAACGAAAATATGGTAATTGTTGGTTTTTATATTCTGAAAACTCTGTTACACATTTACCAGATAATAATTATAAATACTTACTCCCTATTTCTAATTCAATTGATTTTTCTATGGAAGAAAAAGTTATACCGATTTTTACTTGACACTCGAAATTCGAAGAAACAGGCACTTTTTTGATCTGAAATTTTTTAGGCATAAAATATGGTGTCGCAGTAAAAACACGCTTTTTTGTTTCAAAATTTCTCTTTCAACTACAATTAGAGTCGGAAAAAAGCCAAAAGTGGAAGTTTGAAATACATTTCTTCAATTATTCTAAAATATTTTGGGTAAAAGTTCCCTGCTGATCTGCATTAGCCCCAGTGAAACCCGTTTAGGAACCAGCTAAAACCCCGTAAAAAAGAATCAGCACATAATTAAAATGAAATAAGTAAAGAAAAATATTTTTAATTCCGATACGTGCTTATTAAGTGAAACAGTGGGCGGTGTGATATTATTTAAAACGGTTTAGCTTAATTAAAACTTGACTGAATCACACTGTTTTTCATTTATGTTTCGCGGTTACTCTTTCTTGTGCAAGTTCAGATCTGTGAAGTGTAGCAAATAATTCCCACTTCCATTTCGAATTCATCTCAAACAGTTTGTAAATGCCGCGTTATTTATTTACTTTCGTTGCGCACTAAATTCCTCAAAAATAATTGAGAGAGAATCACACTGTCTTGTGATCATGTTGGCATGGAATCGCCACATGATAATCATATAAAATTTATGTGACATCACATGGTGTTTAGGAAATCTTTAAACAAACTTTATTGTGGTTGACTTGATGTTTACAACCACACGGTTTTTCTTGTGTATCTACAGGACACTCTGAGATAATGCGATTATGGACGCGTGTTGTTTACACCTTCGAATAACTAAATTGAAATTAACTTAAGTTAAATAATTGTGGTCCACCACATACTGTCTATTGTTAAGGTTTATACACAAACACGCACATACACACACACATGCACAGACACACATTAATGCACACCGAAAGTAATAAAGCCTCAAATATATTTAGTTGTTTGCTCATAAAGACGCACATACATAAACAATAATTAAAGGAATATTTGCCTTTGGGTTTAATGCTTTGTTTTGAGGTTTTTGATAATAAGGACTTACACACACACACAGCCAAACACTTGTATTTGAAGGCAACACCTGGCGTTTGCAAGTGATTGTTGTTTACTTTTGTCTTGCCGTGGTTGTTATTAAATCATTTCTAAAATATTCTCGTGCGCTTATAAGCGCAAGTGTTTGCCTAACCCTGTTGGTGTACTCAGTTTTCACAGCTCTTCCACTAACGAATTCAATTATCATAATCAATTTCCTGAAATACTCTCTAATTTTGTAAACAAATTTCAATGGCATCAAATAAATTCAGCAAATGACACGTTATATGTATTTGTTTATTATGCCTCTATTGACGCACACGCCCACTCCAGAAAATAAGTCCATGAGCACAAATGAGGCCAATAGATTATTAATATGGGCCAGTGAGCACCCGTTATCGCAAGGAAAATGTTTGGAGGGATTTTCCAATAACAAAATCCTGCCCCGAATACAGATCAGCAAAGTTAGACATCATATTTTTGACTGAGTGTTCAGCCAACAGGTTTTTAGATGTAGTGATTTCTTCTTCATTGAATAAATTATACAATCAAACTTTAGCTAAAGTTATTTACTAACTTTCCAATTCCCAAAGATAAAACAAAGTAGGTATTTCCCTTTTATTTTGTGTGTTTACCTTACGCACGTTAGGCACCGGCCTTGTGATTGTGTACCTTTTATTAAATTAAAAATATATAAAATTTGTATATGAAATATTGCGGCCTATGGCCAGAAGGCAGGCACAGCTTAACTGATTACTTGCATTAGCAGAAAAGTATTTCACCGTTTTTCCAAAGTGAAGATATTTACAAAAAATTTCACTGACACCTGCGGCACCTTGTGTTTCTTCCAACTCTGAATTTGTGTTCTGCTTTGTTACCTTTTTTGTTGCTGCTAAAATGCAGAGTGGAAATACGGTCTGCCATTTCAACTCAATGTGTACAGCAGGAGTTTTGTTTGGAAGGGAGTTTGTTTTACCTTTTTCTTGTTAACGAGAAGCAACAGAAAATTATGAATGTCACGCGTAAAAAACGCCTTCAGTTTCACAAAATGTAGAGAATTTGTATTTTATTTTTATGACATCGCATTTATGTTTTGCGTTATAGTTGTACTTGTTAGAACTTGGAAACAAACTTTTGGAACTACACCTAAAGTACAGTGGAATCTCTGTAGTTTGGAACCTTTGGGTACTCTTACGTATTACAGACAGCGCGTTTAATATAGTGAAAGTAACTCAGGCTTTTGATTCAAAACATATCTTTCAGTGGTTATATTTAAGCTGGGTTTGGTATTGGAGTCTCGCATCAAGAACGATGAGTCCTATCGAAAAATTTCCAGTGACTTCAGTTTGTTTCATTATCCATTGAAAGAATTGCCATGGATTTGAATTATCTGTCGGTTGTTTTTTTTTTTAATGCACCGCGCTTTGATTAATCGGAATTAATATATTTCACAGCTGCCAAAATCATATTATCATTTAACGAAAAAATAAATAATATAATAAATATTTAATAAAATTCTGCAATTTTGTTTTTTCCTCTTAACCACCAGAAAATGTTAGTCGTCCTGTTTTTGTCTAGATATTCCTTATGCCTCAATTCCAGTTTTAATAGATTCGTTTTGATTCTTAACAACGCATGGCTGATTTAATTGTACAGATTTTTAACCACCAGGCGAAGATTATTTTAGATTATTCAGATTTTCAAATTAAAGTTATAGTAACTATTGCGACTCCACTGTAGTTGTAGCTACACTTTCTCCTCTCTATTTCAATAGTGACAGACACACTTACATATTTCTTTGCAAAGCATTTGAACTGTTTGTTTGTTACCACTCTGTTTAAAGCACTTTTGCACAAACTGTTCGTTGCTGAACGAGTGGGAGAAGGTGTTTGGCGTGGCAAATACTATGACGTTTAACTTTTGATTAAAACATTAGCACGACTTTGTTTTCCATTTTATTATAGTTTTTTCCTTTTTTTAAGTCCCTAAATATTTGCTGATTGCATGTTGTGTCAGTTTGCTAATGTAAAATGCTAAGTAGCAGGCGGTTGTTTTAACCCTTTTAGCAGGAAGCAAAAATTATATGCCAACTAATAAATTTAAGAGTAACAAAATTGTTTTACACATAAATCAAAATATGCAATAAAACAAAACCAACAGGATATTATTTTATGTAACGATTTGTGGCTCTTTAAGAATATTTTTATATTCATAATTATTATTCTTGCTTGCAAAGCACCAGGGAAAAGTCAAAATCAGTTTTAAATATTCAACTTGCACAGCAGAGCAGAAGAGATGTTTTCGAAGGCCGCTACATTTTCATCATCAAAACTCAGGTGTATTTATATTTAAGACCACTTGTTAGGTGGCTCTGTGGAATTTGGTAACAGCTTCTATTTGTGCCAATTTTATTGTGAAAAAGAAAACGACAACAGTATTAAACCGCTGGTAACACAATTTTGTTAAGTACCCGTGTTGCTGTTGGATTATTTAACTTCACGTTCTTTTGTTTTTTGAATATTTTTAAGTCGATGTGATCATTTTACTTCTTTTATTAATTTAACATTTTAATTGTTTTAAAAGTATTTGATTGCTGCACTTAAATTACATTTGATTTGAATTGTCTCAAATGTGTTTTTTGTTATCAAGGACATAATAAATATTCTCTAAGCACAAGCGAAAGTCAATATCAGTTGAAGTATTTTTAAAAAAGAAATAATAGTTAAAATTTGTATTGAGGCTAAACACTAGTACTTGGCCTTACCTTCAGCATAGAAAAGTTTAAAAGCAGCACAAGGAAAAATCTTCGCTTAAGATTAACAGCGAAATCAATATGAGAGAAAATATTGTTTCACATTTGAAAACAACGAATGGCATCGAATTAGCATTAACTGGGATTAAGTTTGCAGTGAAATTCTATGCTAAATTTTATTCCCTTCCCCGCAAGCAAACAAATTCTCACGACAGCCTTCTGCATAAATAGACTCACATATTATTTACCAAGAATATCACGGGCCCACAACCAGCCATTTTTGTTAGTTTAAAGCTGCTTGCAAGAGGTTCACTTGCTATAACAAGAAAACAGTAAAATGCTGGTATGAAGAATGGATTTGGTTTGGCTGTTCTGGATCCCTCCATCCTAAACTGAAGCCGGCTTATGAGGCAAAAAATAAAAATGGAAAAAGGAATGACTTTGGCTTGAGTTTATTTTGTATATTCCACACACCACTTTTTATTTGAATAATTTTTTTCCATCGATGGTTAAACATATTTTCTTTCTATTTGCTAAAAAGAGTTGTTACCAAAATGAAAGAGATAAAAATAAATGGGAATTGGTAAATGCAAATTGTAGAAGTACTCTACAGACATGAAACTGAAATAGTTTATTTCAATATAATCAATTTCAAAAGGAAAGAGTTTTTATTGGGAAAATATAATCCAAATCAACAACATGTACAGTCAAATGCAATGAGCTGTTCCACTCATCAACTCCTTGTAAGATATTTAGGTTTCACTTCCTTTTTTTTGTAGGGCATGACTACAACGTGGAAACAACTCGTACATATTTGCCTGAACCTTATGTTAGATTTCTTTTTCTAAATATGTTTATGCTTCTTTTATTTTATATTTTCTTTATGTTATTGTAAACACAATAGTAAAAATTTCACACTTGAGTGCCGATAGATATAAAAAGGGTGTTTTTTATAGAGGTATGGATCTCTGAAATGGAATAAAACAAGGATTTGTTTGAAATGAACATAAAATAATTCATTCAAAAGAAAATCTTTTAAAAATACAATTCAAATGTGTCCTTTGTCATATGACCGCCTCCGCTGGCTCAGACATAGACTACTCTGTACGTGGCTACCTAAGGATCTGTACCCCGAGAGTTGTAAAACTGAAGAATCATAAAGAAAATGAAAACAGGACTCTTAAGGCAGAAGTAATTATGGAACAGGATTATGCCACTGCTATTTTTGCTGGTCATTCAGAGTCCCAACACGAGTGCTATGATCCTGTGGTCCTACTTTAAAAACTGCATTGAGCGTCTATCATTGTAAAGCGGCCTCATTTTCCTAAGCAACTTACACGTGTCCATATTGTGTCATCTATCTCCAGACTATTGTAAATAATTCTTGAACATAGACTTCTTGGTTACCGATTCGATAATGGAAGAGCTCAGCTTAGCTGTAACTATTTGTCAACACCACGTCTAGACTATATAAAAATAAGGGAACTATTACCCGTTGTTTAAACAATTGACCTCAGCGGACAGGCTCCTACTATTTATTTATGCCTAGAAAATAAAAAGAGGGTTTTTATGGCACACTGTTGCTGAAGAAAAAGTCTACTTCAGTACTCTATTTGATATTGTCCTGACTTGATTTGATATTGTCTTGACTTGAGGTCCTCAAATATTTACAGAATAAATTTTCGATTGATTTTCCAAACATATAGAACCGTTTATTGGTCCTCAATGTCACCAATTGTTTCGAGGTTATTGGCGTACATTAGCGAGTTTACATATATCAAACAGAAAGTTATCTAGCGGCCTTAAGTCGCACTGAAGGTCAATTTATGGGATCGGAACTTAGGAATATACGGTTGACAAGCGTTTCCTTCAATATATAAATTGTGTTGAAATCCCACTTAATGGTAGTTCAATTGATGAGCGAGGAAGTCAATAATCCTGGCTTTATAGCGGTTGCCATAGATTATAAAGTCTTAAAAAATAGAGATCAATGATTCCCTAGTCCCTGATTTTAATCAAATAGTCAGCTTTTCTGGTTGTAACGGTGTCTGGACATGCACTTGAGGATTATCGTCAGTCCATATACGCCACTTATATTTGTTGACGTCCTTATCCAAACAAAAGTGAGCCTTATCGTTCAACAAAATTCGAGTGATAGATATTTCGATCACAACGATTATTTTCAAAACAAATCTGCTTAATATCGAGGAGTTGTTCAGACGTCAGTCTAGTCATGTGCTGAAGTAGTGAATGCAAGACTACGATGCCTCAAATCTCGAGTTCGACACCACACTCAGTCGTGGATATGATGTCGAATTTTTCCCACCCGCTTTAAGGCAAGATTGTGTTAGTTCAAGTCGTATTGTCTGAACCACGAAGGCATAGCACTTGTTGAAATAGCAGAATAACGCAGTTTCATTCGTAGGTATCTGTTGCAAAAAAAAAAATAATTCATCAGTGAAGTAAAAAGTAAAAATAGTCACAACAAAATTCTCTGTCATCAGTCCTCTTTATGATATACCCTCCCTTTAAGGTCTGGAGTAATATAAATGATACCCTGAGTGCTAGTCCCAGACAAAAACAAAACAAATACTATTCCAACCTAAACATAAATCACTTGTAAGCTGACAATATGGCTGCCAGTTTTGAGTGTCACCTAAGTTGTATTCCTCCATAAAAAAAAAACACCCATTAAATATGTTGCTTTTCTTTTGAGGATTTGTTTTATATGCCAGAGTTATGATAGTTTTTCATATTTTTCAGTTGCCAGCCAAAAAATATTATAAAAAACATTTCAGTGGATGCAGCAAATGTTTGCATTTTGTAGGTTTATTGATAGAAAAGGACCTGAAGCATGAAGGATTTGTTCCACCAGAAAATGTCTGTTAAATATTTTGTTCTCGTTTTCCGTTACTATTTTCTCTGCTTTTAAGTTTATTTTCTTTAGGTTATTTTTTTTCTCTCTTGAATTTTGAAAGATTTTGTTAGTTTATTTAGGAATAAACTGTGAGTTTTGTGTGGCTGGGTTTTCCTTTTCTTGTACTTTTTGCCAATATTATTACTCGCCTAAATCTTGAAAGTGTTTTACTTAGAATGGAAATCTTTTGTAGCCTCTGGCAGCTTCTGCGGATTTTTAAAATTTCGTTATTTTTTAGATTTTTGATATATTAACCGGAAATGTTCGACAAGCTCTCCGATCCCTCCTTTTTTTTGTACTGAATTCTTCACTACTTCCGTTTGCTTTGTTTGGAGTTTATTTTTACAAGGATTTTTGTTTAAGGGAACGTGTTAATTTAGTAAGATGAAGTTCCAGAAACTCTTTGTTTCTGTTTTGTTTATATTGAAGTGAAATTTCGTGCAAGCAGTTGGAAATAAAGTGCTTTTCTTTCTTCATTTATATTCTTAACTCCTTCTACTTCAACACCACCTTTCTAGTTTCGGGGCAATGTGCTGCGTATGGAGGGGTCATTATTATTGTTATTTTTGCTTATTATTATTATTATTATTATTATTATTATTATTATTATTATTATTATTATTATTATTATTATTATTATTATTATCATTATTATTATTGTTATTATGTGAGGAGAGTTTAAAATGCCTTCGCACTTACAGTGGCCGTCGCCATCTGCGTCGAGTGGTGTTTCCATCAAAACAATCCCCCGCTTTCTGCATTCCTTCGTGAAGGCCCACAAGCAACGTCCTAAAAAAGGACTCTTCTCTATGTGCCCACGTCTGGGTCCGCCATACGCAACCGTTGTAGTGTTTCTAATTGGTTATGATGAGGATAAAAAAGGGTGGACCAATTCTGCTAAAAATTGGTCAACGTACCTTTTCTTCCTCCGTAAAATGAATTCAACATAGTTGCCTACGGCAATCAATTTATTGCTTCCTTCCAACATTTTGCCAACAACATTGTCTGGGGTGAGTTCACCGATCTTGTTATATAGGTCACTTCGCTCCGCCTGCCATTTGTTGTAGTCAAGAAATGTGTGTTCCATGTCATCATCTCTCGTCTTGTGGTACTTGCAGAAGGGATTCTCTGTTTGAGGAAGTAACCGTGCCCTGACAGAAACTGTGTCAGGAAGTATTTTACTTTCCCGAAAGTTCTTTATGCACACACATCTATGTTGGGGATGAGCCTGCGACTAGAGCCTCATCTTAATTTGTTAGACTAAAAGCTTACAAATATTTCTGTCACAGCTGAGAAAAGACCCTTTTGTATTTAAACAAAATGGCCAAAAAATATATTTGATTCCGAAGAAAAAATATTTATTATTTAAAGAAGTATATTGACTTTCTCTTGTATTAAAAAACAAATTTATTTGGATATATTTCCATATCATCCCCAATAGTAGACTTGTAATATCTTTAGCCAAGCAAATGCTTTCGTATGCAATAAAATATTTAGTAAATCTACCGAGACAAGTTAAAACAAATCAATTTGTATGCTTCTTTTTGTGCTCAAAAGTACTAAGGAAAAATAATCCTTGAAATCTATGCAAGTGATTTGTGTGACGGTGTGTGTGTGTGTATATATAATTTACTTCACTCCTGAATGTTTCTATAAGATATAAGAAAAAAAGTAACAAATTTGTTTTAAAGAGCACAAAGCCAAACAAATAATGCCAGCATTGTTGTTGTTGTTGTTGTCTTTTTGTCCACAAAACAAATAAAAAAAATTATGCATGAAATTCACTTCAGTGTTCAGGAAGAGGTCAATATTTAAATCCTCTGTCAAAAGACAGAAATACCAAACAAATAAAGCAAAATAAATGTACGTACAGGATAAATTGACAAACAGAAGCCATGAATATAAAAAAATATTAATAAATATATTTTGCAATCAAAGAGAAAACAAACGAAAAATGATTTTTATTCCAACGCCGTTCGGCCACATTATTCTCTATCAGCAAAACTGTTTGTGTACTCGATTGCACGTATTCTTTTTATTTTTAATAAATTTATAAGGAGATAGAAAATAAAACAAAATAAAAAATGCTGTTATTTAAAAAAACATAAGACTCAAAACTGTTAGAACATAAAATATTGAAAAAAGGATATAGAAAAAAAGGACATCATGAGCAATTACAAAGCTGAGATATTAAAACTAAATGCTTAAGAAAAAAGCATTTATTTGAATGCTGTTCCCGTCTTTTTGTTTTGATAAGAATTCATGGAAAATTCTTTTATTATCTTCTCCTCCTTCGATTCTGCGGCAAAAGTCAAAATGCGTAATTTAGAATTCTCTCAGTTCGAGTGTTATTTCATGAAAAATAGAATATAAAAATTCAAATCACAGTTTTATTGTTTGCATAAAAATGCAGTTAAATTTATTTGTGGAGTTATTCTTCTTTTTCCAAATGTCAAATGAAGATGGAGTTTATAAAAAAAAAAATTTATGTTAAATATGTTTACGGCTTTTATTGCAGGAGATACACTAAAAATATAATAAAAATGTTGCCCAATAAATTATGAAAAATTGCTCGAAACTCAAGGAATCATATTCCGGGAGGAGCGCATTAAAAATACAATCACATATTTGATGTGATTTAGTACATTTTTCCAAAAACGTTCAGCATTAGGAATGATTGCTGGCGGTATGCTACCGAGGGGTGGCTGGTTTGATTCCACATAATGATTACGGTCATATAATATTTATATATATTACACGATATGAGTATCATATTTCACACAACATTATCTCCAATTGCAGTCGTGCTTTGTTAGGTACTGGTAAATTCATGTGACTTGCCTCAATCTCAGAGCTGGTATAAAAATACGACACATATATTTTGTGGTACACTTTTAAACATTTTTTGGTCAAAAATATTAAAAGGAACATATATTTTTCAAAAGGCATTTTTGTGTAGATTTGCATGAGGTAATAAATTTTAAATATGTTGGAAGAGAAAAATAAATTCTGGCTATTTCATTTTTATATTAGATATCCTCGCAAACATACTAAAGGCTTGCAGCGCTGCTGTGAAAACTAAAAGTTTTAAGATGTTGTATTTTATATAAAAATCAATTGAACAATTATCACAGCATTAAAAAGTATGAAATTAATTGTCGTAAACTGTCATAAATTTAGTCGACATCAAGTCTCTTTAGTAATTATATATTAGCCATACCACTGATCATTTACTCTCTTTCAAGAGTTTTGCATACCACTCGCACTAGTTAATATCAACACCTGAGATGACTCTACAGGATCACGGATATTCTGAGCAATTCGCTGTATACAGTCAGCCACAATAGCTGATATAAATTACAAATATATTTTTAATTGCTATAAAAAACTCGAATTTTCACGGTGGTGTTAGTCAGTTGGAGTCAGGGAACAGAAATGAGCACTGAAAAAATGAATGAAATTGAATCGTAATTTTAGATTGCTTGTACGTACACGCATTTATGCTTATTGGAAGGCTGTAGAGGCTCACACGCCCCCAAAAATATTATTTACTCAATGCATTTGTACTACACCAAATATATGGCGTATTGATTCGGGAAGCGATGTTAGGTCGGTGCTTTTGGCACCGTTTTTAATGCTTTTTCGATTCACAGGGATCAAATATTTTCAAGTAAGTTCTGGGCATCCTTAAAAAGTAATTTGGTGTTGGTTTTGGTCGTGATGGTGCCACTAACACTAAGAATCAAAATTAAAACCTTGTATTTGATCACCTTGAATTTTTTTAGTAACATGTTGGGAAAAAAGAATCAGCACAAAATTAAAATTAAAGACTTAAAATTTGTGTATTTCTATAGTGAAATTTTTAGAAACAAGAATTGTTGTCACATAGAAACAAGACAACTTAAACATCAGTTTTACAGATAAAGTTTACATCTTTCGATGTATATCAAAAACTTCTCAACTCATAAGAAACAGACGGCCCAACCGTAGTAAATACACACGGGTACTGATGCTGGGATTATAGTAACTTCCGAGAGTTTTAATACTCCTTAATTTACATTTTTGTTTTGATTATTTTTCCCCAAAAATATATTAAAACTTTAAAGTTTTTGCTAGTTCTTATGCGCATTTCACTGGGGCTAATGCAGATTATCAGGGAACCTTTATCCAACAGTTCTTAGAACAACTAAATATATTTATTTCAAACTTCCACTTTAATAAATAAGAAGCTTAAAAACACACATCAAAGTCATAACAAGAACTCACTGATCACTTTTCCTTATTTATTTTCTTACGTTTTTAATCAATTGAATTTTTTAGTAAGATTTTGGTTAAAAAAAACCAGCACATAATTAAAATTAAAGTGGAATATTAAATTGAATTATATATATATATATATATATATATATATATGTATGTATATATATATATATGTATATATATATATATATATATATATATATATATATATATATATATACAGTTATGACAAATATTTTAAAATACAAAGAGAAATATCAGCTTTATATATTCAACTTACACGGCACAGCAGTACAGCTGTTTTCGAAAGTCGCTACAATTTCATCATCAGTACTCATGAGTAATGAAATGGAAGATATTGAGTCCAGTGCTGTTGCAAGCTTTTGTCTTGCTTTTAGTAGTATTTGAGATTCGAAAATGTCAAAGCTGGATTAAGTTTTATTGTTGCACTCTTCTAATAAGAAACAAGCAGGGGAGTTAAAGAACTCAGCAGTAGATGAATCGGAAGAGTTGCATCAATTATATCACAAGTACTTTCCTTTTATTTATAAATCATTTAGGGATAAAACTGATTTGATTAATAAATTCATCGATTGGAAGTATGACGATGATGTGGAAAATCAATAAATCAACGTCATTGTACTTCAGAAAGATTTTATTCCGATAACTCATATTTTATTGTACTTAAAATTTAACGTTTGAATGTAAATATCTGCTGATCTCTGGTAAGAATATCAGCTGTTTAACGTTAAAGAAAATCAATTATTTTGCCATTAACTTTTTTAATGAACCCAAAACAATACTTGCCTGTAAAATAATTTTGAACTCAGCAGTTTAATACACTTTTATTTAGTACGAAATTCTCCAACTCTGGCAACTGTTGTTTCAAATATTCTATTTTTTTTTTCTTAGTTTTTTCCACAGCCAGCGGCTGCTGTGATCACAACCACTTCTTGATCTCAATATCCCTGCAATTGAATTTTTCATTTAATAAATCTCTTCAGCTTTCAATAAGATTTTTTTTCTCTGTAAAAATATATGGTTTCCATTTAAAAGTCCTACAAATTGTTTCGATGACAAGATGAAAAAAATATCTACATCTGAAATTGATTCTCTTAACACTTTAAGATGAAGAAAATCAACACCAACCATCGCCAGACCAACAGTGTGCACTAAAACAAATTGGAAAATATTAAAAGCGAAATAAGCAGAGATGAAGAAAAAAAAAGAAATAAATAGCAGCCGAGAAACAAGAACTGTTTGCGGTTGTATCTCAAGTTAAGATACGAACGAAAAATGCAATCGAGTATTCGTATCATGCATGCATGCATGCATGCTTGAAAACAGTGCTGAATAGCAAAGTGACACTGTCAATGGGTTATCAATCTTAAAAGGCTACACACACGCACACATACATGCATATTTATCTACACACAGTTATATAGTGGTAAAAAATCGTTTCGAACTTTTTTTCAAGGACTTAAAAAATAGATATTAAAAGTGAATAAGTGTAAAGGAGAGAGTAGGAGAGAGAGAGAGCGAGGCAAATCCTTGTGTGCTAATATATATCCTTCATAAAACTTCTTCTCCAATTTTTGTTGTTGTTGTTGTTGTACAATTGTGCAACTATAAAACAGTACAATCAGAGTGTGTGAGTGCATCCCAACTTTCATCTCAGCCGAAAGAGAATCATACGAAGGATATCTTGTGCAAGTTAATGTATCGCATAAACCAGCTTTAAATGTTCCATCTTTATTTTGTTATATTTTTTTTAGAGTTATTTTCTTTTTCTCTCCAGGATTATTTCCTCTACCATGTACATAATAGTTGAATTAGTGATGGATTTCACTGACAACTTTTCAGCACATCGAGCTTTAGGAAAATCTTTATCTGCACGCCCGATACAGTGACTGACTGATTATGTGTGTGCGTTTTTCTTTATGTACATAAATAATAAATATTTATGTGTGAAAATGCTTTTATATTATAGCCTACAGATGTATGTCCTTGGCTACTCCAATAAATGTGTTTGTGTGTCTGTTTGTTTAAACGTCTGTGAACTTCTATTCGTATCCCGAATAGCAGCGTTACCGACTTTTCTCCACATCTTTTTTACATTTTGCTTTATTTATTTGAAATTTAAGCTTCAAATACAGTCTGTATATATTCTTCTCTTAGTTCTCTTCAAGTTCTAATGAATTGTTTGCTTTCAACTATTCACACAAAAGCTAAAATTTTGGCAGCCAACTATGAAATGCAGTCATTAGATATCGTTAAATTAAGCAGAAGCTGACTGAGATTTCCTTTAAGCCAGCTGGTGATTTGTTGTAATACGAAGATATAAAATATAACAAAATGTTGCAGCGGGAATGGCATTCAATGGAGCACAATTGAAAGGATATTGATGGCAAATATTTCAAGGATATAAGATTTTGTAGAAGCAACCAGTCATTAAAATTTGATCAAAGATAGAGAAGTATGTAGTGGGTGGTATTTATAGAGTGACACAAGTTTAAATCATGATAATATAAGGAAATAAATTTTTAATATTATTGAGAGAGGATTCATTTGATAGAAAATTTTATGAAATTAATGTTTAAATACGATGTCTGCCATGTGGCCCCCACGGCTGCCGCATAGAAGGCTCCTTCTGGAACACCATAACGCTTCGAATGTTCAGTTCCAGGTGTTTAATTATTCGTGGCTTATCGATGTGGACAAGTGACTTAACATGACCCCAAAGTAAATAACCCAATAGGGTTAAATCACACGATCTTAGTGATCAATTAATTGGAACATTATGCGAAATTAATTTTTCTTCAAAAGTTTCTTTCACTAAATCAATTGTAGCACCCGATGTCTGGCAGGTGGCTTCGTCCTGTTGGAACCACATGTCAAAGAGATATCAATCTTGTCGACAGGCAATTGAGCTACGAAATCATTTTTAATCATGTTCCTACACCGTCCACCATTGACAAAAACGTGCGGACCATTATCGTTTTAGAAGATATAAGGGCTGGGTCAATGACTGTGCCAGCGCATAAAGCGCACCAAACAATAATTTTCTGCGAAAGCGATGGTGTTTAGCCAAAAGCTTGCAGACTATTCTGCTTCTTCACGTACCCTTTCAACCAGAAATGGAGCTGCATCGGAAAATAAAATTTTAAATGGATGAATTTGACGAATAGAATAATAACTTTGATTGAAAACTTCAGCAATTTTCCCGCGTTGCTCTGGTGTAAGTGGAGTCATGATGAAATTTGCAAGCAAATTAAACAAAAACAACTACAAGCTGTTAAATGGGTGCTCCAATAAAGCACGGACGCCAACTCAAAGTTATGACACTCTAAAAAAAAGATGCTGTATTATAAAACGTCAACGAATTTGATGAATTGGTGAATATTAAATATATTTACCAACCATCTTCTCCGCACAATAAAATATTTAAGATGTAAAATTATTAATTTACAAACTACTTTGAATTCATATTTTCTTATTAATGTCGTTTTCTTTTCTAGAAAATTGTGCAACATTTTTCACACTTTTTAACAGAAAATGGCCACATTATGCCATATAAAAATAAAGAATTTATTAGGAATGAATCCAACCTCCTTCGCGAAAAATAATTTCTGCATTAAAACTTTTCCAAACCGCCATTTTTATAAAAATAAGTGAGAAAATGTTACCTGTTTTCTAGAAAAGAAAACGCCATAACAGTGAAATATTTAGAATATTTTTTATATCCTTTGCCTGTTACGCTTTTGGTTTGAAAAACTTTGGTAAACAGATTTATTATCTTCCTGAACAAAATCCAACAACTAAATAACCGAACAACCAACTCGACTAATTGCAGTTGATCATGACTATTTTGCAAATAGTCGATTGAAATTGATTTGTTTTATATAATTCAAATCTGTTGCTTTTCATTTTATATAGAATTTATTAAACCTTAACAAAATAGTTATAAAATATTTCAATATGTTATTAAAAATAAACTATTCCACCAGAACTTGGTTTGCCAACACCTGACATCAGCATATTGAAATTAAAAATTAAGTAAAAAGTGTATTAAAAATTTTCTACACACAAACTATTGGCTAAGAAAAATATGCATTTCTGAAATATAGTTTTGAAATTAAAATAACATTCAATATTGTTTCATATAATAAGACAAAAATATAAAACACTTTATGCAGTTAAAGTGGAAAAGTTCTAAGATTTTGGTATCCCACCGGATGTACTTTTTCAGACCGAATTCCAAACCGAATAATGTACAACGTTTGGCGAAGTTCGACTGAGCCCGATCTCTACCTGATCTACATTAATTGTTTTTGTAAAAGTTTCTATTCAAAACAAGACAAAAGAATAGAACTTTCGCCAAAATTTTCGAATGACAAAACTTTCGATTTGAAACTTTGAACTTTCCAATTTCACATTATTAATAATATGAAAGTTCATTTTGTATGCGATCTTCTAGGGTTAATTATGAAGCCAACAATTGTTATTTAGGCTTAATTTCAAATCCTTGAGTTTATAAATTTATTTTTATTCGTATTAAATTCAAATTTTTCATACAAGAAATAAAATCCAAAAATTAAGTAACTTTTCGGCTGATCCAATAAGCAAATTATATAGATTTATATTTTTTTTTTGCATTTCGAAAACTCTAACTTTTCTCCCACAAAAGAAAAAAAAGAAAAACTTTTCTGTTGCAGCAATTTTGCTTAGAGATTTTGCAATTTTCCAGTTTCGTTTTTTCCAGTGAATCTGTAAGTTTATATGGAAAAAGTTTCGGGTTTTCAAAAACAAGCAATTAATTTTAACTACGAAATTTGTTTGTGTCTGTGTTTTTGGTTTAATTTTTGTTGTTGGTGTTTAATTTGGGTTTACTGCTGTTGTTGTTGCTGCCTGTAATACAAGCCATGTGGTCAACTGAAAATGGCCAATAAGGTGAATATATATAGAAAACAGAATGAAAACAACAATGAAAGTTGTTTGAAACTTTTGATTTTCTGTGCGATATTTAGGAGAGATACAGACAGATAATTTGGTAGAAGTGATTACGAACTTTTCGTTTTATATGTTTAATTTTAGAAAATCTATAAGGAAATGGAAGATATACTTTTAATTGAAAATAGATGAATACTTTTAGTGCAAAAATGTTATTATGACTTTAACTTAATATTTTATTATTAGAAAGGCAACACATTTTTAAATTGAAAATTCATAAAAAGCAAAAATGTTGCAAGTCGTCCATGTCTTGATATTGACAAAAGTTTTGTTTATAAAATTATAGTTTTAATAATTAATTAATGCCGGAATAGTTATTTTGCTTGTAAATGTTGTAAATATTTCGAGACTCTAAAACGTTATCTCTTATGAATTTGTGACTTTCTATTTTATCCCTTTAATTTAAATAAAATATTTAATTTAAATAAAATATACAGGGACCGGTTATAAATCTTCTTTTAGAACTCACATTTTAATCATAATTTCATAATTTTTTATTATTGACGCTATTATATATTTCTTAATATTTTATTTTTGGATTAGAGAAGTCTTATTATAGTCTTATTTATCCTTTAAAAATTAACAGTTTTAATTTTTTCATCAGAAAATAAAAATTATTTCTCGATTTTTATTTATTCGTAAAAGAAGTTAAAGTTATATCTTACCTCCTATTATTTTATTAGAAAATAAAAGCAATATCTTATATATTTTCATCAAACAATTAAAATAACATTTAGTTTTTCGATCCTAAAACGGAACTCAATTCTTGATTTTAATTCCAAACTAAAAATCTATAAATTAAAAAAGTTTATTCTATAAGAATTTTGAACAGAATATGACGATAAATCCGATTTTATGTCGGTTAATCTTAAAATTAAAACTTAAAAATGAACTTATTTTCCGTTGAATAAATAAGAACTCAGATATAGTTTCTATAATCTGATCAAATAAAAATAATTTTCTATATTAATATTTATATAGGCTAATTGTTCTTAGTTAAGATCTTAGAAGGACATGATGATAAATATTCGTAGGTACAAAGGAAAGTCAACATCAGTTTTATTCAACTTACACAGCAGAGCAGAACAGCTGTTTTCGAAAGTCGCTACACTTTCATCATCAGTGCTCATGTGTATTGTGTTTGTCATCACTTTTTAGGTGGCTCAGTTGAATGTGGTAACAGTTCCTATTTACACAAATATTATTATGAAAAACAATCCGAGAACTGTATCAACTTCGTTTTCTGATGGAAAAATAAAAGTAAAAAAAATTACTTTTATTTTCTGAGTAATAAATAGAAATGAAATAATAAATTTTATTCTCTGATCTTAATACGCATGAAATAAATATGAGGAATAAATAAAAATCGAAAAATAACTTTTATTTTCTGAAGGAAAAATAAAAGTCAACATATAATTCTCGTTTTCTTACACGTAAATAAAATGCCACAAATAACTCTTATTATCTGATCGAAAAATAAAAGTAAAAAATAATTTTTATATAAAAGAAGTATATAAAAATCAAGAAATAACTTTTATTCTCTGATCAAAAATAAGCTTGAAATCACTATGAGAAATTAATAAAAATCGGGATATAACTTTTATTTTCTGATCGAAAAATAAAAGTTAAACAGATAACTCTTGTTTTCTGAGGAGTATATAAAAGTTAAGAAATAACTCTTATTTTCCGATGAAACAACACAAATCCTTAATTACCGTTTAGCTGTCGGGGATGATGTTGACATTTGCAGCTCTATATTAAATTAAACCTTTTGAAAAGGGTCTCTTCTCTATTTAAAAAGTTTCTTTTTTCTACAAAAAACAAAAATTTTAAGGATACTTTAAACAAAGAAGAAGAAGAAGAGGAAGAACAATACCATTAACATCTTCTAAAATGTCGTACGCTTTTTATATAAATTTTTTTCGACACTCTGCCTGTTCATTTCATGGTGACTTTGTGTTTCCCAAATGAACATTTTTTCAATTTTCTAAAAACAATTCTTGTTTCCCATTTTTATGTCTTCTCTGTTTATTTTTTCTTCTTTTTACCACAATTTCAACTCTCTCCTTTCAAGTAGTAGTTGTTGTTGTTGTTGTTTTTGTTGTGGAAAGGCTCATCGGAGTTGTGACATACATTTTACTGGAAGACAACAAAGTAAAAGAGGGATTTAAATAAAATTTCACTAAAATAAGCAGTAGTACATGGAACCTGCTACCAGCACACAAGGATACATGCAACACTGTAACAAGCAAAAAAAAAAGAAAACCTTTTCTGTTGTACACGCATTGAATGTGTGAATGTAGTTGGTTGCCCAGCTCGTATGCTGGAACATAATTTAGAACAATGAAAGAAATACTATAAAGAAAAGGAAATCCTAGAAAAAAAAGCACAGAAGCACACGAGGTGTTGGACTACTCGAGATAATTAATGAGTAAATAAATCCCGATGGACAGGAGTTGCTAAAGACACAAGTAATTGTTCTACTTTCGGTACGAGCTGGAGCAAAGCGTTGGAGGATAATTTCTGTCACCTGTAAGAGTTTGACTAATAGGATTCCCCCACAACAGACTGGGGAATTCGGCCATATGTTTTCTTCTCCCATTCTAATGGAATATTAATGTCGCTACAACTCCAGGGATTTTATTAACGAAATAGAAAACTGTTTGGGGATGAGTTTTAGGAATTATTATTATTAAATTTATTACAAGTTGGGGGATTGTGGATTTGGGAAATAGGAAAAATAATTGTTTTTGGCAAGAGTTTTACAAAATTTTAATTTCATCAACATTAAGAAATTTTGTTGGATGTCTTTACTCGATCTCCCTACAGAGCTTTTCCGTTTATCAAAAGTTTTGCTAGAGTTTTATTGTGTATGAGGATAAAAGCACACATCCACGAATATCCTCAAGGCAGGAGAAGTGGGGGTAGGCTTTTATGTATGACAAATTCAATTATATGTTGGCTTAAGCATTTTTATTGGATTTTATATATCACTTTTAGTGCAAAATAAATTTATCCCTTCTATTAATATAATCTAATAATTTAATTTGGAATAGAATCAATATATTTCTGCGTAATTTAAATAAAAAAATTAAGTGGCGGACATATTTGGGGGAATATCTAATCAAAAATATCACACACTAAATATATTTCAATTCAGACAAGTTTTAATTGATTTAATTTGATTCCAATATTGTTGGTTTCCACGCCACTGACTACCCTGGATGGTGAACTGTTATATTTTGCTCAAATTTTAACGAAAAAATTTTTGATTTGAATTTTTAATGAACATTTATTTTTGCTATATTAATATTTATATAGGCTAATTGTTCTAACTTTGTTAAAATCTCAGAAAAAATATATATTTCTTATTTTCAACTTTAACAATTTTTCATCGAGTAAATGAGAGTAACGTTAATATACAGAAACGAAAAAAAACCATCCAGGGTTAAGAAACATTTATCTAAATTAAAATGCCTCTTTTAGGCAAATATTTGCCAAATGTGACTGTAACTTAAGTCTATGAAAAAGTATTGGTCTGCTAACCATGAAATATTCGTAAAGGCTTTAAGAAATAAAACACACACACAAACAAAATTCCAAAAGCCATTAAATGAAGAACAAAAAACAAGTTGAATTGTTAACAGGAGCACTCTCAAGCCATAAGATACAATTACTTATAAATTTGTTTATGCTTATTTATTTCAATTACACATATATAAATCATTTATTTGGGTTAGTGTTAGTGTGAGATTGTGTTTGTTTTATGAGGGAAGTAATTCTTGATTACAAATGCTTAAGTTCATTGGCCATGTACAAAAATTAATGTGAACAAAATGACCGTTTGTAATCATTTTGCGTTGCAAATGAACTTTCCTGATGATCTGAATCTAATATAAATTGATGTTGTTTTAGGCAAACACATACTGAAACAAATACATGTGTTAATGTGTGTAATTAACAATATTTGGGAGCCTTTTACTGAAGGCCTTTTATATTATGAAATGTTTCTATAACACTTCCGAGTCAAAGGTTATGTTAACTACGAATAGGTCTTTATTTTGAATAGGGTATTTCTATTTTAATTTTTTTATTGTTATTTAATAAATTGAGATATTTTCATATATATAAAGAATACATAAAACAGTATTAAAGCTTTGAAGCAATGTACATCTATCCCTCGATTTACACGATATATACGTTGTTGAGAAAGTCGTGTAAATCGAAATTTTAAATATTTGTATGAAAACATCGTGTAAATCGAAAATAAAGGCGGAATCGCTTAAAAATTTACTTTATTAAGAAATTATATATGTATTTCAACTTAACTCCTAAATTATCAGAAGCGTTTACTAAAAAAAAACACATACAAATAAACCTTTATTCATTAAACAAAATAAATCATATTCATAAAAACATGTCTCATGAATCTTAGTTATTAGAAATAGAGGTTATTGAAAAACTATATGTGAGCACACATTGATTTAACAAATATTGTAAGAACTGACTCGAATGTCCTATTAGAAACAAAAACATTAAATAAAACACATAAAAAATCGTGTAAATCGAGGTATTTCATTAATCTCTCAATTTACACGAAAACCAAAATAATCGTGTAAAAGTGAAATCTTTATAAAAAAGGTATCGTGTAAATCGAGGGATAAGTGTAATTATTAAAGTCAAAAATAGTCTGCCAAATATTACAGATTCATTGATAAATAATTCGTGGCTGGCAATGCCAATGCGAAGTCCGCGGCTTTTATTATTAGAAACAAATCTTAAACTATTAAACAAATTTAGTAGTACATAATATATTAATGAAATATTCAATAGATATGTAGGAAAATAAAGAAGAAGAACTTAAATAGTAAATCGCTTCCAGGAGTCACATTTAAATTTATAATAATGACGGAAGCCTTTAATTCGAATAAAGTAAATATCATGTTATATTAAGCAATTCATGCTTGCCTTGTTCCATTTGAAAGTTTTATACCTCTATAAAAACACCCTTTATTTCATTAAAAAAAGCAGATAAATATATAAAACTAAACCAATCACATTCCAAAAAGTAGATATCAGACACATATTTCATTCCAGAATTTAAATTGTACACTTGGCAATGCTGCATAACTAGCAAAATAACAGAATATAATGCATATCTTAGGGGGGCTCGTTTTAAACTTCTTAGAACATCACGTGATTAGTACAGAAGAATAGAAGTCACGAAAGAGGACGATAAGAAGCAGAACTAAATTAGTTTACAGAAAATTTTGACACGTGTCGCTTCGTAGCTCCGCAAATGTAAAAAAAATGTAAATTTATAATATAATTAAAGTATTTTGTTAAATAAAACAAGTGAAATGAGTTGTTCGTTGTTGTAAAAAGTGATGAGAAATAAAAGTTTTTAAAGAAAAAGTGTTTAATAAATAGCGTTTGCTCTCTACCACCAAGATTCATACAATCGTGTGTGGCTGCATAACTATAAATGGTGTGTGTTTGTATGTACATAAAAAAGTGCCGTCTTGTTGTATCATGTGTGAGTATGTACAACCACACACACTTTCCATATTATTGTGAAATACCCAACTGAGTGTGCAAATGTAAAGTGCATAAGCGAGTTAAAAAAATTTTTTGTACCACGAATCAGTGGCTGTGCAAAAGTTTTCATGTACTAAAATTAATACCAGTTTTCTTTATCATCTGCTATTCTATTTTTGCACATTTTGTGTATCGTGTTCTTCTAAAATGTCATTGCAACTAAATAAGAGAGCCAAAAAGTCTGCTCGGAAATTTTTAATTGTTGGTATATAATACTAAAATGCTATATAAAAATTTTAATGTAATTCTGCTGCACTCCATTCTTTTGTTGATTTGTTAATTTATGAAGTCCTAATATACATTTTTCCTGGTGTATAATAAGTAAACATAATAAGTTTTCGTGGAAAAAGATGGTCTTTAAATATTTTAATTGAGATAAATTTCATTTCTTATGCAATAATAGTTTGGGTTTGTTTTGGAAATCATTTTATAAAAATATTATGGAATTGTTGTCAGGAAAGAAACGTACAAAAACTAATATCGATTTCTTTTCTGGAAAATAATGCAACATTTTTCACACTTTTTAACAGAAAATGGCAACATAATAAACAATTTATTAGAAATGAATCCAACATCTCTCACGACAAATTATTTTCTCTTAAAACTTTTCCACACTGCCACTTTTTAGAAAACAAGTGAACAAATGTTACATGTTTCCTAGAAAAGCAAACGCCACAAGTGAAGTTATTTGTAGTTGCTTAAATATAAACAAACGAATTAAGAAAAACTAAATCACAAAACATCATCTGAGCTTCCATGGAGCTTATCGGGAAAAGCTTTTAAATGTTGCTTATTTTAAAAAAATTCATAATTTAATAAAGACCTAGACAAATATGGAGTAGGAAGAAAAAGAAGGAGAGTTCATAGTGCCGCAAATAATATTAAATTTGTTTTTTATAGAGTGCATATGGAATATCGTTTTATTTAAATGATAAAAGTAAATTAAATCTAGAAGTTTTTATAAAAAGAGATAAAATATAAGAGTTATTTGAAAAAAGTGCAAATAAAGAGGCAGTTTTATGGCGGCCTAAGAAATTCATACACCCCGAGTTGTATGTTGTAAATGAAAATAAAGAATCTATATAATAATAAAAATCAAAATAGTATATAAAATATGTTTGGTCGGTTCAGTCGGTACGGTCGGTCTAGTCGGTTCAATCGGTACGGTCGGTCTAGTCGGTTCAGTCGGTTCGGTCGGTTTGTTAATAAAATCTTTTGACGGTGCAAATTTATGTAAGTAAACAACTCCAATTTATTTCATTAAGTAGCAGATGTTTTATTATCGTTTTTACATGTAAACTTGTAATAAATTCATAAAAAAGGGAGAGTGTAATAAATTTTTCATCATTCATAGAAGTCTTTATCAGTCCAATCAATTAATCCTCTTTATTCTGTAACTATATTTCAACGTCACGTCAAGACAATATCAAAAATATTTTAATTACAATTTCTTTTTCTTCATAATTAGAAGCTTCTAACAGCAGGAAACTGTTTTATAAGCAGTAAATAGTGCTCAAAGGCTCTTAACCTATTGCAAACAACCAGGAACGTAACTGACCTATATTTAATATTGTCTTCACGTGATGTTGAAAAAGAGCTACGAAATAAGGAGGGATTACATTATTTTCTCTATATCATTAATTAACAACTAAATAAATAATACAAAAGAATATGGAATTCCAAACAAAAGTTCTCCCGTAAATAAACTAGAATAATAAGAACCAACGAATTAAATAACTTTTGCTTAATATTAACCAACTTTTTTTCTCATAAACTGTAAATGAAAAATCGGTCAGAATCACGAGCTATAGAAAAGAACTAAATCAGACATATTCAGCCACAGCGTTGAGTTCCAATCGAAAACGGATTTCATTCCGTTTGGCTCTTCAGCAAAAGAAAACCGCGGCTTTTCTCGGATAGAAATCGTATTTAAAATAATGAACGTTATAAATTATTTTTAATATAGTGAATAGAATCGTTAGTGCCCTATCAGAAGTTTCAAAAAGTATCTATGAAATAGCAGCTGCTATAGATTTTCCACGTCAACTCTACAGGTTTTTTCAGTCGGCCTCTTTCTTAGCTTCGTTCATCCCTGCTTGACAAATACTTCACTATCCTGTTTGTCCTGCCACATTCTTAATTGAGATAAATGTTGCCCATAGAGTTTTATAAATTGTTGCTTAAAAGAAACTTATGTCATCGTCAAACTTAATAACAGTTTTTATTCAGTTTTTAGATTTTATTTATAAACTTTTTAGTCTTAACAATGTTTGTGTAAAAATCTATTCAATTGTATGGCGAGTACACACGTTTTTATATTTATCATTTTAATACCACAACTCTTTATGTGAATATAAAACGACTACAGAGTCCTATTTTACTATTTATTTGACAATGAAAAATAAAATTGATAATCAAAAAATTTGACTCTTTCGAAATTTCAGTTATAAACGGATTTTTCATCCCAACAACTTCATATTATGAAAAAAAAAATCCAATTATCATACAAATCGACATAATAAGTAAAAAAAGGATATGCAGGCAGCATGACAAAATACAAAATTTTTTTTTAAAGTAAAAACTAATAGGAATTTACATTTTTCGCGAATATTACAGAACAACCATAAATTTTGATTTGATTACATTCGCTACATTCTCACAAACACACACACACATACACACACACATACAACAAACCCACACACTTGTCACTTAAATGGGAACCCATAAGCGTACATGTTTGACTTAAACACCCCTAACCTTGGATATTTAAGTTGCTGTTTGTGCCAACTTTTCTCCCTTCTACAGTTTGCAGTTGAGTAAATAAATTTCTTTCAGATGTGTTAGTGTGTGTGTGTGTGAATACATACATACATATTTGCGTGTAAGCATACAGTTTTTACCTCAAAAACGTTTCCATAACAGTAAATGGAAATAAAGAATTAAAGTGAAATACATGAAAAAGACAGACAACTTTATTGGTATTTGTGGAAGTGGGTGTCTTTTAAACATGAAAATATATACTCAAGGATATTTGCCAGCCAAATAATCAAACAGACATACACGCATTCATGCAGACGTACTTAACTACATATTTAAATGCAGAGCCGAACTCAAAATTACTCAATATTTATTTTATTTGCCATTTAAAAATACCAACCGATAAGTAGAATTTTTGCAGGATATGTCAGGGTTACAATGAGTGCTTAACGTGTAATTTCTAATCCAGTCAGTCAAATAGTACGATGTCTAGAAAATATATAACTTGAAGAAAGTGTTCGAAATATATAAGGATTGTGTCAGACTGCGGGCCCATAAATGTATGAAGTGGTTAACACGGACTCTGATAGGCATCACGTAGGAAGAACCTGAGCAAAGTGCAGGCGTAAGTTAGAAGAGTTCAAAAAGTTATTCCAAACCATGTTATCAAAACAAGTTATTAAGGAGAAGTGCTGCCAACTTCACTTCCAACAACATGATTATTATCTTCTTAATATTCCAGAATTTTCGATTGAACATTTTAAATTTTCGAGTTATTACAATATGGTTGAACGAGTGCGATTTATGTCTCTATTTGTAATTTTGTTGCAACGGAACATTTTTGTAAATCTGTGTCAACATGTAAAGGTGTGTGTGTGTGTAATATATGTTTACAAATAAATTTTGCTCTACATTTAGTGTACCTGTGTGTGGTCGCTAAAGCATATTTATCTCTCATCTGTCAATAACCATTGACATTTTAGAATGTAGAGTTTTTTGTCAGTGTGCATAAAAATCCTCTGGACATCCATGTAAATATCAACGTACAACTCCACCTGGCAAGTGGCAGATCAGTTTGGTTGCTCTGAATTTTATTCATCTATTTTTGGTGAGTAAATGCAGGTAGGAGTAGAGGTCACTTTGGGCTAAAAGTTTTAAATATTTCTTGGATGTTTAGAAATTTAAAATGGAATACAAGAAAGGATGAATTTTTTAAATTGACATGCAATTTTCTATTTTGGAAAAATAATTTTCTGGCGTTGTAATATAAATATGAGTTCTGGTATATGACTGTCTATTCCAGTAGTCCTATTTTTTATGACTCTTTTCCAAATATGTTGCGTTTATGGACAATAATGCGACGAATTTTGTCCTTCACGAGGTCAATCGTTTTGAATTCATCGGCGTAGACTAGAGACTTATATATGCTCACAGTAAAGAGTCTGGCGACGTTAAATCGCACGATCTCGAAGGCGAATTTATGAGTCTGAAAAGCGAAACTACGCGGCTACCACACATTTCCTTTACTAAATCCATTGTGATAAGAGCTGTATGACATCTTGCACCATCTTGTTAAAACCACAGCTTCTGCACGTCATGGTTGTCCAATTGATGAACGAAGAAGTCAATGATCATGACTCTAAGGCGATCATCATTGACTGTAACGTTTATATGTAATAAAAATTATACGCTGTAGTCTGCAATAAACTCTGAACTAGAAATCTTGTTTGGAAAACTTCAAATACTTAAAATCCAAATAAGCGTTTACTTCCTGAGATCACCTGACCAACCAGGGCGTTCCTGATCACCTGCTATTGGCTCCATAAAGTCGTATCTTTTAAAGAAATGCGATGATGAATGATGCCACCAGCCCATAGAACACACCAATTTAATCGTTAAGCACCTGACAACTGGCGAAATGGCCGCTAGTCAAAAAGTGCTTAACAACTTAAAGACAATAAAATTCAAAATATGGGAATTTACTTTTTTGCACTAAGTTTCTAAAGAATTTCACTGAAATTACTGCTTTTTCAGTTCCTTTTTAAAGCATTTTCGCTTTCAAGTTGTTGCCTATTAAAATGAAAATTAGTAGAGCAGGTGAAATAATCTCCAATTTTCTCGAAACTATTCACTAAAATAAAATAATTGATCGCTCATTTTTAAAATAAAAGTTTACTATTCTAGTTTTTTGAAGTTGTGAATTTTTCTTTTATATATTTCATGAGCGTTTTCTATATAATATGGAAGAGTATTTAAAAAAAAAAAAGATATCAAAGAAATGGTTGTTAAATATTTAAAATCCATGATGACTCTCGCCCCATCAAGTACACATAAACCAGTTGGCCGAATAAAAATATCATGATAACCGAGTAATAATGACGGAAAGGCAAGTCTAACGACAAAAGTACTACTTCTTATCTCAAAATTTATTTCAATATGATTATGAGAATCGAAAAGGTTACCCAAGAGGGTCTCGAATATGTTCGTAAATGCGGGCTCCTTTTGTGAACCTACTTTCAAACGAAGCTGATATCATGGAGCGCAATGCAAAGCATTTTAAAAATAAAATAACCAAGTTCTTTTTTCTTAAAATGTATTTGAAAATTAAAATAAAGGCGTTTTAAAATTGTATTCAATAAAAATTATAAGTTTAAGGTTTCCTAGGCTTTAAATGTTGCACTAACAAAGAATTAAAATAATTGTGCAAATTTTTGGGGCGGGAGTAGGAACGTGTGCATTTCAATGTTGTGTTTTCCGATACGTTTTTATTTTAAACTTCATGTGTTAGAAACATCGCGTGCAGACAAATCCTAACAAATCCATTAAACAGACGTATGGCGCATACATTCATTTATCCATATTTAAATATTTGCTTATATGTGTGTGTGTGTCTTGGAAAGTTGTGTGTACTTGGATGTGGATTAGTTCGTAAATGGTTGCACATGAGTGCACACATACTCCCATATTTTATCATTATTGTTAAAAAATACTGTGTGTACTTGGAAATGTTAAAATATGTAGTTTTTCTATGTGAAATTATCAGGAACAAAAAGGTCAAGGTAAATCTATTTGTAGTTCTTGTGATTTGTTGCTTTTGCAAGTTTCATAATAGTCAAATTAAATGTTTTGTTGTGGGTGGATAGTGACTGCCTCTGCACAGTACAGGAATCTGACACAACCTCAAAGAAATCATGAAAACTCTTTCTAGAGTTTCTGTAGCTCAGATAACTGTACAGGATTAAATCTCCTCTGTGACATTTTCCATAGTTAACTACGTTGCCACTTCTTATGTGAAGTCGTAAGTCATGTACACTCAGTCACAAACTCTGTTAAAAATGCGGATTAATAACATCGTCATCACCCGTAGACACCTCTGCGCCAATACTTTCCAAAGATTTAAAATAAATGATAATTTGTTGGAAAATTAAATAGATGTTCTACCGTTTTCATATTTTAGCCTTATTCTCCTAAATTTATATGAACAAAAAGTTATTCAACTTCTATAATTTTAATTTTATTATATACACCCCCATATTCATAATAAAATAATATGCATGTGAAATCTCGTTTACGAAAATTTTCAATCACTAATTTTGAATAAAATATATTTCGAACTCACATTAAATATTATGAATAAAATAGTTTTTAATTTAGACTGCATATAAACTGAAACAGCCTTCGTACAGTTTGTCAATTAAGTATTATAAGAAGTTGAAAATATAAGATTTATTTTAATTGAAAGAAACTTTAAAGAAATTTGTTAGACGATTTTGAGTTTCTGCTGTGAATGCTAAATCAGCTATTGACAGTCTTGATTGGAATAGGATCTTAAGAAACTTTGAAACAAAAAAGTTCGGCTTAAGAAACACAGAAACAAGATTTGAAGTAAATAATCAATAAGCAACACTGATTTTTATTTTTTTTTTGCTACACTTACTGTAAGCTTTTTTATAATAAAATTTATATAGATAGAAACTGTTATCACATTCAACTAAGACACCTTAAAAGTGGTACTGATGGTAAAAGTGTAGCGCCTTTCGAAAACAGCTGTTCTGCTGTGCTGCATTAGTTGAGCGTGTATCATCTTATTCTGAAATAAACGCTCTTTTCGAATAATTAGCCCTACGGTATTGAATCTTAATAGTCTTAATATTAGTGTTGTTATTTTATATATTTGAAAGAGAGCCATAGTGCGAGCGAAGGAATAATTATGAGGAGGATATTTAATTCTGTAGATATAATTCCATATATATAGTTCTTAGTTATAGTCTTATAATCTACAAGTTGTATTTGAAATAATACAAAATTGAACTTGGAAGCTGTACTTTTATAAACTAGAATTAATTTATTAATTTATCTTTTGTTTTAGTTTAATTGTTACAAACTGGAACAAATTTTTTCTATATTCATAAAGTGCAAAAAATTTAGTGGGTGCCAAATGAGCAAATGTACCCCCAAAAAAATCTTCTTTCACTTTCCATCAGTAGATATTCACGATTTTAATAATTCAAGTAAAATTTGCTTCATATTCGATAAAATACTGGCAACATTTTTATTATTGATCGTCTCGAGGGCATGATTAAAATCAATATATTATCTTTCCTTTCACTAAAGTATTATTAAATAAATTGGAGTTTTGCAAATATTTGTAGCTGACAGAATATTAATGAAAATGTACACAAAGAATAACTGAGAACAAATAAATGGTCCCAACAAATGCACAACAGGACTTTAAAACTTCACAAGGACTTGTTCTCTTGTAGCGCATTGGAGCTGTTGTACATTTTATTGCCAGAAAACATTTTACAGTTGAGTTTATTTAAAGCGTTTCTTTAAAGTTTTCTCCCAACTTTTACGCACTCAAAATAAGTATAACTTCTTGTTTTCATTTTGATTTAATTTTTCATTGATTTGCTTGGAAATTATGGTTAATCTCCCACTGTAAGAAGAATCCATATGGCACGATGACACTGTCAACTGCAGCAGAATTATTTTACTCTCGTTTTTGGCAACAAAGATAAACGCTGTTATTAATATATTTTCTTTTACTATTTTCTGATATTTTTTTAAAATATTTTAATGATTTTCCGCAGGCAACAGCTGTGAGGCTGAGTTTTAATAGCGATAAGAAAATGAATATTCATGTGCTTTTAATCTGTGAGTTAATTGTAATTAATATGCGAATAATTTAACGAGTCCAATAATAACATTTTTGGCATTTCGCATGCGAATGAATGAACATTTTTGCGGCAGTGCAAATGGAGGCAGATATGGTACGTTCAAAGGATACGTTAATAAGTTGATTCTTTTTTGTTGTGGAATTTTCTTTTTTGGTGTTTTGAATGTGCGATAAAATTTCTTGAACATATTTTGCTTGATATTGAAATTCAAAGGATTTGAAATTTTTTCGAAATTAAGTTATTGTTATAAAAGATTTTTTAATAATTAGTAATTAAATGGAATAAAAATTCTGAGCTTCTGCTATAAAGAAAACAGTAGCACAGGAATTTAATTCGGTTACTGATATCGATTGTTGATATATTTTTATCGAAACTAATTTGGTTGTTGAGGGATCGATAACTTTTAACCACAAACAGTTTTTAAATTGTTTCGAAATCTATTTATTGTTATAGAAGATATTTTCAATTATTAAATGTAATAAAAACTCCAAACTTCTGCCATGACTTCGTTTGCTGATATCGATTGTTGATCGGAAATATATTGAATATTAATGGATCGATAACTTTTAAGCGCAAACAGTTTTTAATTTGATATTTTCAATAATTAAATGGAATAAAAATTCTGAACGTCTGCCATGAATTCGGTTACTGATATCGATTGTTGATATATTTTTATCAGATATATTTTAAATGTTAATGGATCGATAACTTTTAACCACAAACTGTTGCTTGAACGTAGCGAAAGTTTGCTGCCGTAATTATATTAACATAAACATTTAATGTGAATACTTGCAGGAGAGTTCACGTACATCTGCTTTTCGTATGCGATTTAAAATCTTCTTATAAATTATTAAAATGCAATCAACAGAGTAAAATTTTTACAGTTTAAGCTTCAATAACGTAAATAAAATATTTAAGGCATTCAATCAAGTTAAGAAATTTTATATTCATTTCAAGCATTAAATGAATCAAGGGAATTATTGTCAATGAAAGAAAAAAAAAACAAATGTTGCCTTCAACGCGAAATTCCGAAGGAATATTCAATTATGATTGATGTATTTATTTAAATATATAAAATAAAATGAGAAAATTATCATTATAAATTAGTTACTCTGGGCTACAAATCAATTATTTAACTCCATCTTGTGGGATGGGCTAATGAAGTACTTTAAAACATAACATGTTGTTTGTGAACATCATGAAAATGTTTGTAATAAATGTTGCTGCATGACACCTTTTGCCCTCAAAGTAACAACTTGAATTTTATTGCCCAACATCACCTGTAGCCATTTAACATGTTATTTACGCACCTGTGAATTTCATGAACTCAAATGTAAGCAAATTTATTTTAGTTTTGTCTTCTATTTGTTAAGTGTACAAGAATTATCTGCAGGACGAACTAACAGCTGTATGATAAATATGCATGTTCTTTTATTTAAAGTGCTTAAAGGCTTTTTACTAACATTTATGGAAAAGCAGGATGATTTTTTAAGTATTCGTTACATAAAGTTGGAAGAGGAAAAGGAAACATTTTTAGAAATTGTTTATTAACAATTATTAAACAGAATGTGGGGAACTAGAACAATAAATTTCTTATCTATTCAAAACTGTAAAATATGATGATAATGACCATTATAATTATAATAAAACATTAACTTGGCCGCACTGGCATCTAATACATCAGCTGTTAAGAGCTTTACGTTTGAATTGGTTTGGCATTTCATCGTGAATACACTGACGCCTGATCAAGACCTCCGAATTGTGCGAAGTTGTTTTTAAAATCACGATTCTGTTGAAAATAAAAATCGTGCAAATTTTGTTGAGCTTCATCGCTCACTTTTGTTTCCAATGGATAAGGCAATCAAATAAAACTGCCGCATTTAGGCCGATAGTAGACCGTTTGGTGTTTTTTAAGGGCTGATGGCATCATTCATAATCGCACTTCTTTAAAAGATACGACTATATGGAGCCAATAACAGGTGACCAGGAATGCCCCGGTTGATCAGGTGATCTCAGGAAGTAATCGCTTATTTTGATTTTGAAGTATTTGAAGTTTCCCAAATATGACTTCTAGTTCAGAATTTATTGCAGACTACAGCGTATAATTTGATTACATATAAACATTACAGTCAATCATGATCGCCATAGAGTCATGATCATTAACTTCTTCGTTCATCAATTGGACAACCATGACGTGCAGAAGCTGTGGTTTTAACAAGACGTTGGAAGATGTCATACAGCTCATACCATGACTGACTTATTGAAGGAAATATTTGGCAGCCGCATAGTTTAGGACCCATGAACTGATTCCAAGTTTGTGCATTTCTATGCTGTTGGACTAGTTTCTGTAGGCGTATGAGAAGTTGCTAGTCAGCGCTTATAAACCTGAAAAGATTGACCACTTGGAAGACAACGTTCACCGAGTTATTGCCCATATACGGCGGTATATGATAGAAAAGTAATCCCAAATTGGAATTCCGGATTAGTCTTCGTCGTGCCAGCCATGTCATTCATATGGCAGAGGTCATATTTAAATTATAATGCTCTTTCGAATAAATTCATTATAATTTATAAAACTGATTTCTGTTTCATTCCATTTTAAATTTCTATACCTGTATAAAAAACACCCTTTATATAACTATCTTAAGGAGTGTATTGCGAAAATCTCCCCTTCCTCTTTAAATATACAAGTCGTTAGCAAATCTTTTTAATTTAGTTCACCACTAAATGAACCGTTTTTTTTGGAAAAGCTGGAATTGAATTTCACACATTTTTTTAATAACGATTTCAAGTGAATCCTTTTTCGTTGATTTTGTTTCAAAGGATTGAAACTAAACATGTAGTTTAACAAAAACAAACACAAAAATATACTTTCGCTGTATAAACAACAAAATAGCTCAGCAACGATAACAACAAAATGGAAATGGTTAAACAAGAAATATTTTAGGCCTAAGACACCACAAAACAGTTTAATTTCTTTCGGGGGTTTGATTATCGTTGCGTGCGTGTATTTCTCAGATACCAGAACATGGTGCGGGCAAATCGATACAAAAACACCAAATATTTCAGAGATTTGACTTTGGGTTTTGAGGTTGTTAACCAGAACAAGAAGTTATCGGATAAAAAATTTCATATAATTTATGTGGCTGCCAACTAAATTCAAATTGTTTACATTAAGAATTTATAAATCATGTTAAGCGAGTTGATAGTGGTTAAAAAGACTTTAAGGGGTTTTTACATTGAACGCTTTTTATTTTGATTGGTGGGAGAGATTTTACTTTATTTGGTAGAATGGTGTTTAAGCGGAACCCTTATATATAGTAGATAGTAATTTTTTAATTTCGAAACTTTTAAGAAAAAGTTTGTTATGTTTGAACTAAATTTTCTATACGATTTTATTTTTGTTAGTGAAAAATTTGCTAAACTTTTGGGAACACTTTGACTACAAAAACAGCCTTAAAGTCCTATAATTTAACTTAATGTGAGGCAATTATTATTAAATATTGGATATATGATTTTATCATATTTTATAAATACTTTCTATTGAATTTAATCTGTGGTATGATTATGTGTGATCCGCTTTGAAAAATGTTTATGTATTTCTGAATATCTGGCAAATGAAAACTAATCAATTAACATCAGGCCTCTTCTGTTAATCGAAATCGAAAAACTCTTTGTTTTCCCAAAATAAACAATGTGACCACTGATGTATTTTATATAAAAACAACCCAAAGAAAATATAATTTACGGCAAATCTTTACCTCTAGCATACCGGCAAACGTGCGCTCTTTTAAACAAATTTTGAACTACATTTTGCAAGAAGGCCCCTTCAAATTTCATTTCTCTGGGCGTTCAGTTTGTTCACTGAGTCCCAGTTTTTCCAATGGCCTCAGAGAACGGCGTTAAGTCACAAAAAAGCCAATTCAAAATAGATATCATCTCTTAAAATAATTTTGTTACCAAATGCTTTGTTTTCCTTCAGTTTCAGCCAATTCAAATGATTAAAAAATTTTATATATAAAATTCTTTCATGATTGAAATTTCCCAATTTTTTACTTAATAAATGTCAAGGACCTCAGCTCAAATTATATTTTTTTCATAGCTTGACAGCCTATTTACTTCCTAACCTCAAATTTACCAACTCTATTTACATTATTTTTTAATATTTCCCCGAAACCCACAATATATTAATCAGCTTCCATTTATGTATTCTGTTTACCTTCAGCCATGCTCCGGCATATATAAATATCCTCATGTTGGTTAACCAAATAATTTACATGTTAAACTTTTGTTGTATTCATTCAAACGTTCAAACGTTTTGTTCTCCTATTCATTTGTTCTCGTTTAGTGTTTTGTTACATTTGAAAAGCGTATCCTGTCGCAGGTAGGACATGATGTATCTTAAACAATTGTTAAAATTCCCACGTAGAATGTATAAATATTTGTCTGAAATGAATATGAAAAAGACATAATGAAATTTTCGTAACAAGAGCGGAGGAAAAAGTAATAAAATTTGAAAAGGTAGAAAAGCGTGTGCACTCGTGTACTATTTTGGTAAGGCAAACAGCTAAAACTAACAATATTAAGAGCACAGTGAACACATAATACATGTTTGTCTTTACAGTGTTCCATAGGCAGTTTTATGGTGTTTCGTTTATAGAGAAAAAAAAAGAAACATAAACAGAAACGTAACGCTAGGCAACGTTTTAAGTAAAACTTTATTTAACCCATTTCCGAAGAAAAGAAAAATTTACAAAAAAAATGTTTATCAATTATATTTGGCCATTTAGCAATCGCTGTTTTAGTTACAGTATTTGAGATTGGGGCAGCATGTACTTTAATTTGTAACTTTTTATTATACAATTTGCAAAGCCACTTCCTGGAAACGGAAATGGATTAAAGTATTGATAAGAATACACGTGACAATAATACCATTTTCTTTTTATTCCTTCTTATAGTTTTTCATAATTTTTCCTTCTCTTTTTTAATGAAATGTAAACACATAATAAATATTTCAAATGCATGCATTCGTGTTGACAAAGGAAGAAAAAATGTAAACAACTAAATAAGTAAGAAAAACGAAAAATCTAGAAACACTGAGGGAGTAGAAGAATACAAAAAGAACTTATAAAATGTTTTTAATTCTACCAGCACATTTATTTACTTATTATTATGCACACACATGCACTCTTGCTGTGCGGCATTGTTCCATTTGCAAATAGTTGAAACTATAATCATATGATTTGGCAAAACTATATATTGTTTTCGCATTGAAGCAGATTTTCAATGAAACATGGCGGATGGGAAATAGATGTGAGCACAATATTTGATAACTTGTTACCGCACAAATAAATCTTTTTTACATTCACATTGAAGTAGTCTTATAATATTTCATGCAAGTGCATGCGGGCTGAAGGCAAATGACATGTCAAGCTGAAAGTTTCCAAAGCAAATCTCTATTTTTATGTTCTCGCCAATATAAATGCCGAGTCATAAAATCAGTGTGAATAAAACTGGAAAATGCTCGTATGCCAGTTGCATAGAGAAAAAAGATTTCTACTTACAGTCTGGAGTTTTTGTAAAGGGGCACAATATAGAAACTTAACTTTAGTCATATTTGTTGTTTCAGTTGATTCCATATAATAATAATCAAACCCAAAAAGTTTCAGTTAAAGTTTTCAGAAATTTGTAACAGAAAATTCAGAAAAGCAGGACATGGAAAAAAATAATCAAACGGCAACCCAGGGACTTAATAAAAGTGTGTTACCATCGGGTTGATACAGTTCTCTTATCCTGTTTCATAGTAAAACTTGCAAAAAAATAAACTGTTATCACATTCAACTCAAGTGGTAATAAATAATAAAAATATACACGAGTACTGACGAGTGCTGATGAAATTGTAGCGACCCTCGAAAACAGTTGTTGTACTCTGCTGTGTAAGTTGCTGTTGGCTGAAGTAGTAGAACACAAGACTACGATGTCTTCGGTGCCCAGTTCGACATCGCACTCAGTCATCAATATGGTGTCGAATTCTTCTGTCTGCATAAGTGTGCCCCCGGGAGGCACAATAAGCAACCTGGTGAGGCGTAACACCTTGTTGCAGTGCTTTCTGGGGAAAAGACAAGAAATACAGGTGGAAGGATACCTGGGTAGGTGACAAACCATTATTAGATCGGGGAGTGAAGCGACTATGTTGCCATACACGTAATTGTTTGCCTGAACGTGGGTGAAACATCTGCTTCACAAGCGAAGCTCTGTTTAACGCACTTTCATTGGAGTGGTGGCGTATGGCGGACCTCTTGCTTCCCCCATGACTAGTTGATTCTGTGGCCGGATGTTGTATGAAGTCTCTCCAGTGAGTCCACGTGGTGGTTGTGGTTTCACATACCAAGAATCGCTGGCAGAGATGTTAGATAAGGGTTGATGTTCTGACATATTGCAAGTATGTTGGGACTTCGTCGCAACTGATGGTTCTATAGGCTACTGCGAATCAGCAGACGTTATGGAAGCGGTGGTGTTGTTGTTGGTGCTGAGAGTGTCAGGTGGAATAAATCTTATGGCTTTTTACATGTTCTCGTAAGTAACAAGTGTTTTGGATAGGGCCGTACACCTTAGCAAGGTGTATGGTTTTGTGGCGGCACCATATAAGTGAAGTTGCAATCTGTATAAACCCAATAGCTGACCTGGTAGGGCTCCTGGTGGTGGACACCGAATTTCACTCGAGCGCTTGAGAGGTCCGTCAGGTAACGACGGTAGTGACGTAAACTTGAGTATTATCTGTCTATATAAGTCAAGGATTGCGTTAATTGTTCTCCTCTGGACTCCATAACGAAGTTATAGCGAACTGGTCGCTGAGCATTACCGACAAGCGATCAACACTGTTGTGTGCTAAAGAGCAGAATACAGCACCCTCCTTTGTCGGTACTAGTAGAAAAAATTTTCCCTGGAAAAGTAAAAACATAAAAAGATCTCATCTGTCCTCTTAACACCACCCCCTCCTTTTCGAGTTCCATCGCAATGTAGGTGTCGTCCCCTGAGTGCTGGTGCTATTCACTAAAAAGTGTGTTACCATCGGTTTGATACAGTTCTTGCACGCTTTCACATAATAAAACTTAAACAAATAGAAGCATTCAACTAAGCCACCTATCTAGATGATGAAAGTGGTGCGGGCTTCGAAAACAGCTGTTCTGCTTTGTCGATTGAATATATGAAATTGATGTTGATTTTCTCTTGTGCTGTGGAATATATATATCAAGACTTTCTGAACTTAAAACACTATTCTAACAATTAGACAATCACAATTAAATTTAAATAAAAAGGACTAAATGCAGCAACTGTAGTAACATGTCCTTCGCAACTACATACGTTTAAACGATGGTTGGTGTTGACATATTTGCTGTTGTAAACTTGCATATCATATTTCATATTACACAGATAAATTATGAAACTGAATGTGAATAAACTTAAAAAATTGTCACCTTCCTGCTGTCTGCTAACAAAATAAAGAAAAAGAAAAAAAAATATGTTCACACACACGTTCAATACGACTTGTAATAGAAAAGTCGAGGAAGCAAAATGTAACTGAACGAACACCAACCGGGTTGTGTTAACAGGCAGTTATTTGCCAGTTGTTTGTCTCACTGTTATAGAACAGACTTCTGATTTCCGCTGTTTTTGAAACAAAAACAGCAGTTATCAAATAACAAGAGTAACTTAGACAACGACTACAACACCAGAGTATAACAAATAATAAATAATACAACTTTCACAACTCCAGCAAACACCTTTAGGCGGAATGTCTTGTAATAATTTTTTGTTAGGAAAAGAAAATAAATAGAACTCCTGCATTTTCCGGTTTCCCATACCAAACTGTTAGTTGTCACTTAAATCCAGGATAAAGTTTGAAAATAAAATGAAACGGAAAATAAAACTGAAAATACATTTAAACGTGTAAACAAATACGCTTAAAACGCTTGATGTTGTATTTATTATCCTGTTTGGCGATTAAACAAAGAAAATGGCTTAAGGTTAAACTGAAGAGAAAATCGTACTGGTCTTAGTCCGTGTGAAGAAAATGCTGTCGAGGTATTTAAAAATACAATCTGGTAGATTGGCCAGATTGTAAAAGAAATAACAGTTTGAATAGTATGAAAGTGAAGTGATGATTGAATATGTTTTAATTATCAAATAACTTGGGGATACCCTAACTTGGCTTAAACTTGGATTAATTAAATTCATGTGTCTGCTAAAACAGATACTGAAAAAAGGTCGGACACACTTCCTTAACAATAAAAATTTACTGAAAGTTTTTTTGGAAAGAAAAATTAAAAACAGCAACGTCCTGCTCATTTGCCTGCAGGTGGGCATCAAAACCATCTCAACATGTTTTCCGGCATAATTCTGTCAACAGCAAATTCTTCTGCGTATTTGTTAACTCTCCTGCGGTTTAGGTCGTGTTGAAAACTGCATTGGAATGCTGTTGCAATATAATTCTTTTATCCTTCCGTTTGTATCTTCCATCCGCCCGTTTTTTTCTTTTTTTCTTCTTTCCAAATACAACGAAACCCGTGAGCATTTTACCTTCACCCATACCTTGAATGTATATATTCCATTTCTATTTTGGGCCCAAACATTCGAACAATAATGCCATTTGCGGCTTTTATCTGCAGTTTTTATTTCAGTTAACACTTTTTCTTGGTTCGCTTTAGCTCTCGGTTTTCTTAAGCTGCAAGTTTTGCATTATTCGTTGGGTGGGTGTATGCAAATAATATGTTGATTTAAAAAAATCTTATTGCAACTTTTTCTTTGTCTTCTTTTTATTTTGGCTTTTGCAGTGCAGGTATCAAGAACTGAAATATATAATTTTGTTATAACACCTTTTGTTTCAAGTTTGTTTTTGCGGTTGTTTTATTTCAATGGCGGATTATTTGAGTTTTTAAAAACTTTTTAAGTTTTATATTTCTTTGGAAAATAAGCTCAGCATTTTATTCAAAAATATGTGAGAGTGTTGTTATTGTTGTCTTTTTATCTCTATATATATTTTACAATAGAACATTTATTTTTTTCCTGGATTTGTTAACACCAGTAGCAACTTGTACAAGTTTTAAGTGACAATAAGCACCTCTTGTTGTTGACGTTGATGTTTTTCTCCTTCGTTTTGCTGCTGTTTAATTTTATGTTTTACTAGCATAAAGCTGACAGCGGCTTCAGTTGTTGCCAAGCACAACTTAATAGTGTTACGAGAAAGACAAACTAACAGAGACAGAAGTTTGTTGGAAAACTTTATTTGCTTTAGGAATAGAACTACATTAAGGCCAACAAGTCGGGTAGAAGTTGTACAGCTACACTTCTAAGGAATTTCGAAATCGCTGAATCTGCCAGAACTCGCAATACTCGTCTTTAGATAAACTTCAATACCAGGCCGACTTGATACATTAAAAATGTAAAAAAAAACGATTCCCAGGATTAAAATACACTTCTCTTTTGAAGACTTACAGTTTGGAAATATTTGTTGATCTCACATTTTTAATAAAAATTTTCAGAAAAGTTTTCCAGCTTTTAAATGAAATCTGTGGCGGCTTCTTCCCAGGAAACAGTTTTAGTTGGTTAAAGTTGTTTGTCAAACAAATTGCAACGCCGTAAACTAAGAAATTAAATAGATCATTTTCTTTCCATTTTCTTCTCTTATTCACACTACAAGTGGTACAGGTTCCCCTAACCAGTCGGCCTATTTGCCATAAAAATTCCCAACTAACTTTTTATTTGCCATTTTGTTTTATTTGTATTTATATTTCATTTCTTTTTGTTTTTTACTTTATTCTCTTCTCTGTTTTACATCATTTAGAGTTGTAAACCTTTAATGAAAAAAGAGGGAAAAAAGTGGTAAAAAAGTGGAAAAAAACTTTTCCGTAAATGCAAAAGTTTTTCGATTAAAAGTATTATTTTGCATTATTTGCTTAAGAATTCATTTTGAATAAGAAAATGATAAAAAAAACACACGGCGAATCATCAACAACAGTGGCAGCACAAGTAAAGCATAAATAAATATACACCGTTCAGCAAAATAAAAATAAATAAATTAATTGTACCTGCCAGGCAAACAAGATTTGTTCTCTTAAGATGTTTAAGTTTCTTGTTGGGGACTTTTTTTTTAAATATTTTTACTTATTTGTAGTACTTAAATAATCGCGATTAAGGATGGCAGATTTAACTGGTGCTTGAGTACCAGCAGAAAAGGATTTGTTTTATTTTGCTTTTGGAATCCTGAAATTTCTTTAGAAAAGGAATTGAAGGATATTTTCTATTAAATTAACAGCGAGCGGAGGGTGTAATATTTTGACAATAAGAATATATGGAATTTGCTGTTCACAATACAATCATTATGGAAATAATAAAAATAGTTCTGGAGGATGCGGTGAAACCTCTTTCTCTAATCTGGATTAAGGCCTGTTAAATGAGCAAAGCAACTATTGAAATCGCTTAAAGTTGTCATCTACATCACGATTATAATAAACAAATAAGGCCTTGGTCATAAAAAATTGTTTTGAATTATAAAAGGTTTATTTACAGATTTTAGTTTTAAATTTGTTACATAAGCAATAATAGTAAAAATATAAATAATAATAAATAATAATAATAAAAATAAGGTGTTTCATGTTAAACAACAATCGTTTAGTTTCATAATGGATTAAAATAAATTATTGTCCGTTTGATTTATTGTACACATGCGCACTCCTATTGTCAACCACTTGTGTTACTTTACTCGATTTCAAAGGTTGCTCAATTCCATGTGGAGATTTTCAAAACATCGGAAGCTACTTTTAGGAATTGTTTTTTTTTTTTTCATAGTCTGTCCGACTTACATTTTCCCAGGTTACAAATCACGAATTGTGGCAAAATAATTGATATAAAACATTTTTGGCTTAAAACTTAAGTTGGCAACTCTTTCTTAACTCGTCCTCAATTTTTCCGTGATCTCAGTGAATAGACTGACGCCTCAACAACCCTTCTGAATTGTGAAAGCTTGTGTTGAAAATCATGCGAATTTCGTTTTGCGATGAACCCCATTTTTATTTTAAAGAATATGCCATAAAGAAAAAGTGCCGTATTTAACCCTGGATGGTTACTGTTAATGGTATCAACAAGAGTCATTTCCTCTTTTTCATATAAATCTTTTATTTTTCTTAAACTTGTATTGAATTTGAAAAGAAAAATATATTTTTATAAAATGTTTTATTTTATTTTGCATAAAATACTTAACAAAAAATACTTTTAGTACATATTTTGGGGAATTTGGCGTTCTTTAAACTCTTTAATTTGAATTATGTGCTGAATATCTTTAGTTGTTCTAAGAAATATTGGGTAAGAAATCCCCGACGATCTGCATTAGCCCCAGTGAAACGCGCATTGGAACTAGCTAAAACCCCTTATTTGATCAGTTTGAATTTTTTAGTAGCATTTTGGGAAAAAAGAATCCGCACATAATTAAAATTAAAGAGTTTAAAAAATAGTTTTGATTATTTTTAACTTTAAAAATGGTTGCACTAGTATTATTTTTAAAAATTGTTTGTCGATTCAACGAAGAGTAACTTTAATCAGGTTAAAGTGATGATTATCCTCAAGTGTATGTTGAGACGCTTTTTTATAAAATAAAATAATTGAATGGAAAACTTTATGGGCTGGTGGGGTTGTTGGTCGGTACAGTCCATGGTGACCACTATAAAGTCATGCGTACTGACCATTCGGAGGACAACACGGACACATAAGGATTTTTATATAAAATAATTTTCATACCATTTATTATCTTTGAAGCAAATTACATTTTTAAACTATTCTAGTTTTCTTAACTTTTTTGAATAAACAAGTTCTCGAATAAATTTTTTTCTTGATTAAGTCAAAAAAAGAAGTGACGAAATATTGAAAAATAAATAATATAAATATCCTGAATTTCCTTAAGTCTAAAAATATTAGAGAATATTATTATTGAAACAAATTACTTGTATATTTTATTATTAAAAATTAATTAATATGGTTAATATCTTTTGCAACTACATATAGTTTGGCATATAACTCCTCTCTTAACAAAATTGGCTATTTCAACACAAGATTGTTTTTATTAAATAATAAAATCAAATTGTTACCCAAAGGATCTTGTGTGTAAATATTTTCACTTTCCTTTGTTTTTTTTTACAACATTTAATAAACTTAACATGAATTAACAACAATTTGTTTACCATATCGCAGTTTCAACTTTATTTAACCGCTTATAAACTAATTCAACCACAAAACTAAAAACTCGTGCTTGCAAATGTAGAGGAGCACATGAAATACAGGACACTTTTTTCACTTAACACAGAAATATTTTTTCCTCAAACGGTTTGTTGCCAAAGGTAAAATGAAAAAAAAAAACAAACAACAAACCATTTATTAAATACCACATTCTCTAGGGGCCCAACGTATAATATTTTTTGCTGCAATTCAACAGCAAAACAATTCAGCGAAAGGAGCTCTGCCAAGCAGGATAGTCCAGCCAAACTATGCCAGCCAGCCAGCGAGCCAACAAAACGAACATTTTATTATAAATTCGTATGTTTGCCCAAATTGTATATTCCAATTTTTAATAAATTTTTTCTTTTATCTTCTTCTTTCCTTTTAGTTTTTGTGTTGTTTGGAAGCTTTTCGTCCTCTAAATCCTTTAAATGATCATAACTACTGTCGTCTTGTTGTTGTTTCAGATTTAGAACAGTAGAACGTTGGTTTTTCACTTTCTCTATTTGGTTTCTATTTTGTTTTCAATACCCACTGTCAGCATGTAAGTGTGTGTGCTAAAGTGATAGTGCTTTGAAACTTTGTATGTGCGAACAGCGGTGGACACAATTTTAGAATTCAGCATCATAAAAATATCTATCAATATATATAATTGCAAGTGCTAAAAATTTTTAATGAAATTAAGATACTTTCTAGAATGAAAATAGGTGTCTTTTGTAAATCCGAGTCCGAGAAAATTGTTGTTCTTAGAACCATTCTCACATATCTAAACCAAAATGGTAACACGTAAATATTCTCAGAACGTGTGTTTAACAAAAAAAAAAAAACGTCAGTTGTCGGAAGCTGCGCAATTTCCTTCTTACAAGTTTTGCCAGAGAATGCTGTTTTAAAATATATTCCTTTTCTAGTGTACATTTCTTTTTATGCCCTCAGTTTTCTGTACTCTCTCTCTCTCTCTCACACAAATATGTTGACAGACTTTCATTGTATGTAATACATTTTGTAATAACTAAAATGAATTTGTAAAAACTTAAGAGAGAGCCTTTAAAAATCCTGCCATCGAGTTAGTTATGGTCTTTATTATTCATACAGCATTTTTACCTGCAGTTGCGGACTGATTCTGGTCCATCATTTAATTGAAACTATTTTATTTTAGCAGTGTTTTTCTTACGCTCTCAGTATATATATATATATATATATATATATATATATATATACATATATATATCTATATATATATATAGATATATATATATATATATATATATATATATATATCTGTATATATATATATAGATATATATATATATATATATATATATATATATATAGATATATATATATATATATATATATATATATATATATATATATGTATGTATATATATACATATATATATATATATATATATATATATATATATATATATGTATGCATGTATATATATACATATATATATATATATATATATATATATATATAGATATATATATATATATATATATATATATATATAGATATATATATATATATATATATATATATATATATATGTATGTATATATATACATATATATATATATATATATATATATATATGTATGCATGTATATATATACATATATATATATATATATATATATATAGATATATATATATATATATATATATATATATAGATATATATATATATATATATATGTATATATATACATATATATATATATATATATATATATATTTATATATATATATATATATATATATATACACACATATATATATATATATTTCTATATATATATATACATATATATATATATGAGTTCCACTTTGGTAATAAACTTCTTTTTGCCCGATTATGTGTGTGCCTGAGGTGTCGAGAATTCTGTTTTAACATGTCTTCTTTAAAATCGAATAAAAAAATCATAACAATCTCTAGAAAAACATGATTTTTATTTTAAGCTAATATATTGTATTCTTAATGGCACACCCTTTAGCTAACTGAATTAGGTACATTTTCCACAGGACAGTCAGTTTCTGTAGTTTCGTACCAATAACTCTAGTAAAAGTAAATATAATCTACAACTTACTATAAATTTGTCCACAACTGTTTGTAATAGAGTTTGTGTAAATTCATTGTGCCCCAAAACAATATTGTTTCAATTTTTGTTTGTTATGTGAAATACATTTTTTTCCTTTGTCTTTTTTTGAAGAATGAAAACTTTTCCAACAACTGCATCGCATAGAATGTTAAAAACACAATATGTCTAAGCCTATTGTGAGGAAAAAATAATAGAGAAACATAGAAAACGAAGGAAACACATGCTGAAGCATTTTCTAAAAAAAATAATAATTTCATTCATTCATTTCTCTACAATATTGGACACACTTTTAATATGCATGCGGGTCTTTCTATTAGTCTTTTGTTTTGGTTTTAATTCTTGGCGCTTTTGTTGTTGGTTTGGGTTGTTGGTGCTGCTGCTTTGTTCTCTCCACAATACACGTATGAAAGTGATGCATGTCTTACAGCAGATGGCTACAAGGAATATGTCTGAAAATGCTACAGATCTTGTAGGTTGTGCTACATTTTCTAGTTTGCAGTTTGCAGTTCTAAAGTTTTATTAACGCATGTTCGTTTCTGTTTCATATTCCTATTCGACACTTAGACGTTTTATGTTGTTGTATATGATTTTGCATATCGTTTTGTGTGCTAAAGAATTATTAGAATTTCTTTTTGTTTATTCTTAATTTTTATATCTGTCAAATATGTGTAAATCCGTAAAATATTTCTTTATTACATCTCTAATTAGTCTTTTTGTTATAATTAAGAACTTAACGACCAGAAATTGAAATTTCGTTAGACGAATATTTGAATATAAAATTGGAGTTAAAAAAATAATCTCATCTGACTGAATGTTTTCAGCCGTTTAAAGAACTGCAATAGTAAACACAAGCAAGTGTTTAGTAAAGATTTAGGTTTGCATTAGAAGTTTAACCGCGAACTAGCGAATACAATGCGAAAACTCAGTAGAGTCCTTGTGATGCACAAAGATCAAATTCTGTTATACAAGCTCCTCTGCATCAATGAGTTACTTTAAAAGCCCAAAGGGCTAGCGAATAAAACAATTCTTAAACAGCCCTGGTCCCCCAGAAAGCAAAAGCTTAACATTTTAGGTCAACAGTAAAACATTATGCACTAGTCAACAGAAGCACACCCGGGTATGTTTATACATTTTCTGTGGAATATCTTTTGTTGTTAAGTTTATTTATTTAATGTAATTGTTTTGCAGTTGCTTTGTATTTTTTCTGTTGAAGGCCCTAATTTTGTAAATCACTTTGCTTTAATTAAATTTATAGAAAAAATAATTTATATAAAAAATGTAAATTTTGTTGTGCTTCGTACACGATCTGTTTACCGCACAAACGAACAGAAACTCATGCGTTGCTTTTGCTAACAAAATATTTAAAATGTATATTAACTTAATGGCGTTTTCCCTTCTGAAAAAAGTGCAACATTTTCTCACTTCTTTTCTGAAAGACCACAGTTTAAAGAAGTTTTAAAATGAAAGCAATTTTTCATAAGGAATGTTAGATTAATTTCTAATAAACTCTTTATTTTCAAACGACATAAAGTTGCGTTCTTCTATTAAAAAGTGTAAAAAATGTAAAATTATATTTTAGAAAAGAAAACAGCATTAGAAAAATAAAACAGAGCAAAGAGAATAAAAAATATTTCAAAAATTGTTTTTTGTTTACATTAAAGTTTCACTAGCGCAAAGTGATTTGCAATATTAGTTTTGTTAATATATATTTTATTATCTTGAGGTACATTTGATGGAATTTTAGTTAAAATTTGTTTGATATTGTTAAAAGTTATAAATTTAGGTAAGTAAGCACTATACATACCCAGGTATGCAACTGTTGATGTAAAAGATAGTTTGATTAAAACACTATACCCTTAGCCCCAGCCATCAACAGTTTGCTTAACTCTAGAAATGATAACATTTCAGCTTAATACAGTAAACACTTTGAGAGATACAGCAATTTAAGGACACAAAACATACCCGGGTATGTACATATGTGTTGACATAAAGTCTTCACTGACTACTTTTCGTCTTCTTTGTCAATGCAGCTTATGAAGTAGCCATCATGGGGAAACGTTGTAATATAGATCTTATCAAAAAGTTCTCCCTTAAAAGGTCCTATTTAAAGTACGTGGATCCCGAAAACTCTTCGATGCTCTGGAAATGGCAACTGTAAACCAGCAGAGTGCTAATTTTTTCGCTCCTCCTTCTTAGCCGCAAATTAAAGCTGCATTACGACAATTTCAATATCCTTTCTTGACTGCTGCAATAACATTGTTTTTTTTCAAATGTATTCGTTTAAATGTAAGTTAACAAAAATTAAGTATTTTCTTCCTTAAGCATTAAACACAATAATGACAGCAGGCTACAATAACACCGACTGCAAAAGCCGTTGGCTACAGTCGTCGCCTCGTAGGCCGCTACTTAATTATTTTTAAAACGACGACACCAAATCAATAACCATGAGTTCTTGTTTCTAGTAGAATTCTCTTCATACGCCAGTGTAGCCGCTTTCATATATGGAATACTCTTAAATATCTTGTGTTCTTCCAATAAAATATATTTAAAGTCCATAATATACGACAAGAAATCATTTCATTAGCTTGGAAATATAGTTTGTTGTTTATCTTTGTATAATAAAACACTATCATTTCAAGTTTACAATAATTGAATTTATTTATATTAAACTGGCAACATTGCCACTCATTGTCGCTCATCAAAACAGAAATCAGTTTCATTTGACTACAACCATAAAAACAGCATGGACAACAGCCACTAGCCGTGTTGCCTGTGGTAGTAAAAATATTCATTCTCATATACGCACATGCATTCTGTTTTTGACAAGTTGCAGTCTGTAGCCTGCTGTCGTTATTGTGTTTAATCCCTTATCGATTTCTTCTACAACTTTATAATCTTGCCTTATTTTTAATTCTCTCCGCTGATTATGTGCTTAAGTAAATATGGACGGCTGGCTGGTGTATCCATTTTGAAATATTCGCTGAGAAAAATCTCGCATGTTTTAGTTTCCTTCTTCGACAGAACATGTTTTTTACATTTAAAATTAATGTATCACAGCCATTATTTACCACCGGTTAATTTGTGTATGTGTGTGTGTGTGTGTTCTTCGCCATGCATTTCTATGTTTTTGTTGCAAGTTGCAGAAATGTAAGTGATTTTCTAACCGAACTTTTTTGGTTTCTACTCCATCTGCTCGTAATACTTAAAATACTTGGACACTTAAAACCATAAAGCCGTACATTTCCTAACAGCTTTTGGAGAAAATCGTTTTATTTTTTCGGATCTCGCTGCACTTCCTTCTTCACATTTTGTATATGGGATGAATTTGATTTGTTTTTTTTCGTTGCTTTTATTTTAAAGCTTCCGTATTTTATTTATTTATTTATTTTTATTTTTTTTGTGGTTTTTTCTTTTGCTATTTCAATGTTAGTGAAGGGACCATTAAACTGCATTAAGTGAAATAGTGTCACGTTGAAACCTTTCATTTCAATCCCAATTCAACAAAACAATTCTAAAATATATTTTCCTTAATAAAAAAAATCATGGTTGCAGAACATTTTTTAAAAGTGTGCTTATCTGCTTTTATTTTTACTTAATAGGAGTTGAGATTTAGTATTATTTTACATCAGTTTTTTTCCTTTTTGTCTTGCCTCTTATTTGCTTAATACATTTTCTTACACTCTTCTCCCCTAATCTATTAGTTTTTTCCGATTTCTCTTTATTCCTGCGATATATATTCTTTGTTGTTGTTTTTTGGCTTAATGTTACAATTGGCGCAAGTAATAAAATTGCATTAGATTGGAGCAGTTCTTTTGTATGCTTTTTGCACTTAAGTTTTTAATCTTTTTGTTATTTTCAATTTTCGTGCAATTTGAAAATCTGTAATGAACAATGGAAATCCCAAAATGAAATAAAAGAGAATTTACAGCACATACAGCGATGGGAAGGAAACAGTGTGTATAAAATACACACGTTTTTACTTGAAAATAAAGTAAAAACGTTTCTATATTCACCTGCAGTATATAAAAATCTAAATTTTACTTTGAAAAAAAAAAGAATTGTGTTAAAGGAAGTTATAAAAACTTAATGTTCTGTAAATATGCAGTGCGGTGCAACCACAATGAAATACGTATACGGATGTACAATCAGATACATACATAAACATTTGACCGTGAGGCACATTTCCTTGCCCAGCAAACAAACAACTATGCGCCCCACTAAATAAAGAATCCAAATTAAAAGTGTATTAATCAGTAACATGATTTTTTAAATGTTCTAAACAAACACACTTTTACCAAAAAACCTAAAAAATACTGGTAAAAATTATTCGCAGTATCACGATGATTCTACTGTACGAATTTTTAATCTTGGAAAATTTTGTCTATTGGCAAATTTTTGTAGAGCCTTTCAGTTTTTCCGTGTAATTTTAAACTTTAGAGTGTTTTCACGCTGACATGGTTTTAATAAATTCTGATTTTAAAACCTGATTTTAAAAAAGGATGAAAAAAATTTTATAATGAGTGCGATGACTAAATACGGGTCGTACTCAGGATCTATGACTTGGTAGTCTTGTATTCACAATTTCAACCAACAGCACACTCATCTAACATATTTCACCGTAATCTAATTTTCGCGATTCAGCTTTACCGGCTTTATGAGCTTCTTTTTAGCTCGTAAACGATACTCCCGTTGTGAGAAAATTATACCCTATAGATAAATCATTCCAAATAATCATTTACAAAACGATCTGCTAATTCGCTTGCAATATATTTGACGCCTTAACCAAAAGCAGTAGCATGACAGGCAATTAATTCTTATCGCCCAGCTTAGCAAAATGTGATTTAAAAATCATGCGTTCTTTGCAAATATTTTCCTGTATTTAAAAAAATTAGAGGAGAGTTTTTGGAGGACTTTAAATAAAGTTTAATTGTTTTATAAATAATTTCTTATGTTTTTTGATGCTTTTTTAAATATTAAATACTAATTAAATTGCTTTCAATGAATATTTCTTAATTGTAAATTGTCAATAAGAACGCTATTAAAGTTTTCATCTTAAGACACTTGCACATTTATTAAATATATGATCAAAGAGGCATAACCACTGATTAATAATGAACAACTTTTTAATTCAGATAAGTGCTTATTGACTGAAGCAGATTCCAAAAATATTGGATTTTATAACAGCGTTTATTAGTTATGTGCGAAACTATCTTATTAAATAAACACGATCTGAATCAAATTATATTTCCTTAGCATATAGTGGTTACGTTTGCTTGATCAAATATTTCATTAGTGAAATTTACCAACTTAAAATATTTTATATATGAACTTAAAAGTCGTGAACTAAATCCTGCACTCTATAATTATTATATATAATTATATAAGGCGAAGGTCTATTACTGGTCACTAATTACTACTGACACTCACCGACACAATCGTACACTAAAAAGTATCCTTTGGTATAGTAAACCACCACAGTCGAATTAAAAAAGGTGCTTACAAAACTCTCATTTTAGCTCTCTCCCCATGTTCTCTCTAAACACTATCACATAATTTAGGTATATCCTGTGTAATGCAAAGGAGTTATCTGGTACCAGATAAAGCAAAAGCTGACATCCGTAACTCCTGTTTAAAATATGATTCAATATAATAGTCCTTAATATATAAAACTTTAAATTCTTTATAAAAAAAAATTCAGCAATTTATTTTCAACGTAAGCACGACTGTGTTTGTTTGTTTCAGGATTGGATTTCCTTTTAACCATGTTTGTAATAATCTTCGTGTAAACAGGCTTACATGTTTCTATAAATATTCATGTGTTTAGTCTCCTACACATTCTTCATTATCATGATCATAATTGAAAGTCTACTTTGCAAATGAGGAGAGTGTGTGTCTGTGAATTTGTAAAACTTGTAAAAATGTTAAGACTTTGACTTAATGAAAAGCAGATTTTGAGACAACACACGAACAACACGAGCATACCACGTGAACTTGGCAGCATCATTTACATGCTTTCTTTACTTTGTCTTTGGCTAGATATTCTCAAATGTGTGTGTGTGTGTGTGTATGTGTGAATATATTTAATTTCAAAAGAGTTTATAATCATTTGCATTTCACTTGTGGAATCAGTTCACCCTGCGACGTTCTTATTTAGAATTACAAACCTACTCGAGTCAATTAAAATATTTGGTTGTAATTCGTTCCACTTTTTTTCTTCTTTCCTCAGTTTATTTATTTCCTTGCTGAGCACATGTCGTCGTTATTAAATATTTACACTCAATTAAAAGATAATTTGTAAATGGCTTAAAAACATTAAGATGGTTTTGATGTAACTGTTTGTAACATGTCGCAATGTGGCAGTGTGTGTTTGTGACAGAGTCGTGTACATGCTTGTGAGTTGCACACATTTATGCTGTTTTACATGTGTGTGTAACTATTATGGATTAGCTACAAAAGTTTCTACTGTCACTAGTGTGATAAACTACTAGTAAGAATTATTTTTTGACAGTTACATGTGGGAGTGTGTTATAAGACTCTGGAAAAAAAGTATTATAAGAAGCGAAAGGTGTTGAAATTGCTGATTAGAACATTAAAGAGGAGGGTTATAAAATCAAATATTTCATTGAGAACATTTATGAAATATTTATTTAAATTAAATTGCAGTTGGTTTAAAGTATAAAAATTGCGTTGGCAGAAATGTCTCCAGGCCTTCAGAGCAGTCGGAGTAAGCGATTTATCCTCATTAATTTAAAAAACTATTAGAAATGTCATACGAAAGTCAGACTTAATTAACATCAGAACAAAAAAAGAGAAATCCTTGCAATGACCACCCGTTTTAATAAGCACTAGAAGAGATCCATAATTAAACTTCTTCAGGATCATAAATTTACAATCTTGTTAACATGTTTTTATATCTATTTTTACTGGATTATTATACTGATATCGGGTTAAATAATTTCTTAACAGAAAATACAGGCAACAATTAAGCTTTAAACACAATAACGACAGCAGCTACACGAACACCGACTACAAAAGCCGTTGGCTATAATCGTCTACTCGTAGTCAGCTACTTAATTATTTTTAAAACCAGCAAGTCAATAACCATGAGTTGCTGTTTGTAGCAGTATTCTCTTCAAACGCCAGTGTAGCCGCTTTCATGTATTTAATACTCATAAATGTCGAGTGTTATTCTAATAAAATACATTTAAAGTCCACAGTATATGACAAGAAATCATTTCATTGGCTTGGAAATATAGTTTGTTGTTTCTTTTTGTATAATAAAACAATATATTTTGTCATATTATTTATATTACACTGGCAATATTGCATCTACTCATTGTCGCTCATCAAAATAGAAATCAGTTTAATTTGACTACAACCACAAAAACAGCATGGACAACAACCAGTAGCCTTGTTGCCTGTAGTAGTAAAAATAAGCATTCTCATATACGCACATGCATTATATTTTTGACAAAATGCAGTCTGTAGCCTGCTGTCGTTATTGTGTTTAATGCCTCACTTCAAAATGACCTGCATTATTTCTTCTCACTATCGAAGCTGCACCAAATATTAAACCAGATATTTGTAACAAGTTTTCTCCGTTCCATTTCTTCTCTTGCATAAACACATAAAATAAATTACTTTTACCAAATATTCACTTTCCACAAAGAGAAGATGAAAATATTTGAGGTACGTTGGAGAGCAGTAAAAAAAGGCAAAACCAGCATCAGTATTAATCTTTAGGTTTTTCTAAATTTTTTTTTTACTCTCAAGTACAAGAAAATGCATGCATTCTAGTCAAGGTTGCAAACATTTTTAGTTAAAATATTAAAAAATAAAAGAAAAAACTGCAATCTTCTATAAAAGAAACACTATAAAAATATGTAAAAAGTATAAAAAAAATTAAAAGAAAATTGTTGAACAAATATTTGCAGATTTCATTTTTATATATATTTTTTTCTTCGTTTCCAGTAAAATATTTTCTCGTTAACATACATAAATACTCGTAGACCTTGACTCAAAAAGAAAGTATTTTTTTGATTACAATAAAAAAAAGATGTGGATTTAAGTTTGCAAAAGAATTCGGTGGTCTGGCAATTGTTAGAAAATTGTGTTTTAAATGAGGACAAATTCTGCCTGTTGGTAAATGAAAACTGTTCAAGCCAACGCATGTTTTGTGGCACAATTTGCAGATGAAGAGGGCTATTGGTGAGATAGATTTCAAATGAAACTAAAAACGAAATACTTGAAAGCGTTGAGATAACAAGTGGTTTTAAAATGTCGTGGCTTAATAAAAGTTTTTTAAATCTCAGGGCAAAATCTTATGACTTAGGAAACAGGGGGCGAAAAATTTAGAAATTCTAACAATTTGGAACTAATCAAACGGGATCACAGATACTTAATAAAAGTGTGCTTTTATCAGATTGATACAGTTCTCGTATTCTTTTTCCATAATAAAATTGGAAGAAATATAAAGTGGTATATCATTTAACTCGGACTTTTAACAAGTGCAATTCAATCAAAATACTCATGACAAATGATGATGAAAGAGCGGCGGCACTCGAGAACAGCTATTCTGCTGTGTTGTGTAAGTTGAAAATATAAAACTTACATTGACTTTCTTTTGTGCTTTGAACTATTTATCATGGCATTCTGAACCGATAACACTTTTCGAAGAATTGTGCTTTCAAAATTAAATTTATTATTGTAAAATAACGTGTTTCTTCTCGATCCATATATATCGTCAACTCCTTAAATATATAATAGAATAATAAATAAAGTTCCTGATACCATAATTGATGTATAACCATGTGTAACATAAAATAAATGAAAGTGAAATTTATATATCCTTGACTTAATATTAAATAAAATGTTTAACCCTAAATTGGCCTTGAGTCCATTTCGAACAATATTCCTCTACAACGATTCAAAAGGAAAATCAAGTAAAAAAACTTTCAAATTGTTTTTCTTCATATCAAGAATTACTTTGATTTTTGTTTCTATTTATTCAGGAATAATAATTTCCACAGTTTCTTTCATATTCATAAATCAGCTCCGCTATAATTTAAATATTTTGACAACAATGAAATAAGAAAACTGACAGCATGTTGACAATTTCACATTATTTCGACTTAGCAAACGTTTTTTTAAATGTTTAACTATTATCTTGTGTGTTGCTGTTTCCTGTTAACTTAATAAATTATTTTACTCTTAAGGTTTACGTTAGTGTTGTCAAAGAAATGTCAACAATAACAATGACATTTGCAACATGCAACAAAGAATAACATGAGTAATAGAAAGGAAACGAACGGTAGAAGAAATAAGTTCACAATTTTTACTTCTTTTTCTCTTATTCCTGTTCTTCAACTTCTTTTACCACTTTTCAAGCGCTTCGGGTAATAAGAATTTTGTAAAACTGTTTCGATTCTCGTTTTTATTTCTTTTTCTTACGATATAAAAAGCCAGCAGCATTCACGAAAAGTTGCCTTAAGTGGAACACTTTAAACGGAGTCAATTTCCGCGTTTGTTTAAGAGTTCATACATATTTTAGCATAACAATTTGTATTGTTCTGAATATAACTTTGAAAAAGAACTGTAGGGTAGCGAGGAAAGAAGTGGAGAAGTTTGCAACAAAACATGTGTTATTAAGTGATGCTCATTAGGAAAAGCTCAATGCCACGAAGCTTTTTCTCCCATGTGTGCTTAATATATTTCAACGTTGATGTTATTTGTTCTTATAACTTCCAGTTCTCACAGTGACTAATTGTTCCTTGTGAAAGTTCTGAGATACTCTGCCCTTAAAGAGTAACAATTAATCCGATTACTGAATAGTTGTCATCAAGAACATAACGGTCGGCCTCTTTGGCAATACGACACCGAAACTCTAACAAAGAAGAAATATTGGCAATACCGATACGGTTAATGAAGTTGAGTTAAGTTTAAATATTATGCACCTCTTGTGTTGTGTTGTGTAAATTGCGTTGTAAGATTTTATTAATAAAGAAAATTGATATCAATAAAACTTACGAAATAATTTGTTGGATATCAATCTATAGTGATTTAGTTTGTGATATAAATATATCACTAATGCAAAACCCTATATTTTATAGTCTGAACAAGAAGATCACACTAATCGATACTACTTATTTAATGCTTATCCAAGATTTTATGGACTTCTTTCAGTTACCATTTTTCAACCGGGGTATATAATCTTGTATTTAATGTCGATTTCTTTTCTAGAAAATAATGCAACATTTTTCACACTTTTTAACAGAAAATAGCAAAATATTTCGCCATTTCAAAATAAGGATTTTATTGGAAATAAATCCAAAATCCCCCACGAAAACTAGTTTCTGTCTTAAAACGTTTCCAAAACGCCTTTTCTTAGAAAATAAGTGAAAAAATTTTGCATGTTTTCCAGAAAAGAAAACGCCATAAGATTACAAGAAAATGCAATAATCTGAAATAGATTTCTAAATTTCATAAATACATGCTGCCAGATGAATGAAATTGACTTAATTATACTTTCAAATTAAATTTAATCCTTAGAAAAACACAATATATCATAAATTTATATCAACACTCCTACACCTACACACAAATACACACCCACATACCGACATCCCAAAAGTGTGCTAAGCAAACACTAATACAACCAAATCTTATATGAGCCAAAAAATTACAATTGTAATTTCATTATAGTACCATCCATTGTTAACAAACACACGCACACACACACACGCACGCACACATACATTAGCAATTGCTTGCATTCTCAATTTTATTCCAGTTTGTTTGTCTAATCAGTATGTGTTTGCACACGAGCTCTTTCATATTTAACAAAATGTACAAAACAGAATAGATACGTTTGTTTCGGTTTTTATTTTCTCCTGTTGTTATGTTTTGTTTTAAACAAAATCCTACCAGTTTCACTTTATGAATAAAAGCTGAATACGTTTGTTGGACAAATAGTATTTCGGTAGATGTACTCATACATGAATACTAATAAGGTTTTATTGTATGAAACGAAACGTAGGAGTGAGCGTTTCTGTGTTGGCACCAATTCTAATATAATGAGTTGTTGGACATGTTTTGTATGGAATATTCCAACATCAAAAGCCGGATAATGAAAGATCTGAAAAGATGACATGTTTAGTTTAATTAAAACATCTACGATTTCAAAAGCTTACCTGCGCACACAACAAGAGTTTATTTGATTAGAAAGTGCTATTTAGCATAATTCCAGGGATTTTTTATATAAAATAATGAATACGTTGTGTAAAAGTTATGTTTTTTTTTTATTTAACTTAAGAGAACGAACGCTTGAAATAGTATAATAAATTAAGGAACCGATTGAAGCTGCTGTTGGCTGAAGCAGTGATCCCGGGTTCTATTTCGCGTCTAGTCAAGAATATGATGTTGCTCTGATCCGTTTTAGAGGATCTTGTGTCAATGACGAAGTCGACAGCGACTGACTCTAATCACGTACTTAAAATCAGAACACAGCGCTCTCTTTCGTCGGTGATGTATCATAAAAATCACTGGCTCAGTAAATTACAAAAGTAACTTGAAAAGGATCTCTAACTTCTAATCAATCTTCATCTGTCTTCTTAACAGTATTCTTCCTTTTCTATTTCTGGTACACTGCATTGCATATGTAGGGGTCATTCCCTGGGTGCTGGGTCAAGAAAATGAAATTATCTCTACGAAAATTGTATACAATTTGCAAAAGAAAATTGACTATTCGCTCAATCAAACAATATGAGTGCTTCTTTAACGGAAATCTTAATATTTATTAGTTCCTAGCGAATTTGAAATGAGTCCAGAAAAAAAGAAACTCCAAAGAAGTCAATAAGATTGTAATTTTATAATCTGAATCTTCTCTAATGCTTTTTGAAACGGGTGGTCATTGCAAAAACTTCTCTTTTTTTTGTCACTTTTTCACTGAATCCGCAATCATGTTTCCAATATTAATTAAATCTGAATAAGTCGCTTCCCTACAGAAATCGAGATTACTTCTTACACGTGTGTAAAGAGTACTCCACAAGGGACCAGGACTAGTCCAAAAGCAATCCAAATATATGGGAAAAACATGCTCCACTTTACAATACAATGTCCTAGGAGAGGACCATGTCATCCAAAGAAACATTACGTCAGAGTAATCCAAAATCTAGTGCAAGTAACTACTTCGCACATTATTAACACAGGGTTCGTCTTGAAATTACTTCATGCCCCTACTCCATGAATTACCACTAGGCTCGCCAGATTGACAGTAACAAAAGGCTGGACATTTTAATTAAAAATGAGGTATTATTAAAAAAAAGCTGGACATTTTGATGTAAGATTTTCACGAAAAACTTTTATTTTTTGTCATACAAAGAATTTAATTAAAAAATATATGTTTACATTGTTTTTAAAAATTTTTATATAACACTCCAATATACTATTAACATAACAAAATACAACAAAACTAAAATTTTTTCAGTTCATTTATTTATATCTATATACATATATGCACCTACGATCAAAATAACAGCAGCATCTAACATTATAATTATATAACGAAAAAACAAAATCTTACAAAAAAGAGATCATTGTCTGCACATGAGTGCAAAAAATTATAATAAAATTAAACAAAATGTTATTTAAGGCAACAGTTATTCAGAGCATTTTGTGGAAAATTTTTATATCTGGACAAATTTTATTTTAGCTTGAAACTGGACAGGTATTTAAAAAACTGGACAATCCAGCCAAAATAAGCCCAACTGGCTATCCTGATTACCACAGAAGACTAATTTGGAAATCATTTTAATCTATTACCCCGTCCATGTTTGCACTACAACGGACCATGTTGTAACTGCTCCTTTTTACTTAAAACGGATAATGTACTGCAATAATTTCTGCAGGGTTACTGCGAATCCTCTGAAAGCCTGGGGACGCAATAGACATTTCTCCCAGCACAATTTTTATATTTCAAACTGACTGCAGACTTTGCCGATTAAAGAAATAATTGTTAGTAATTTATCTGTAGCATATTTTTTTTATATTAATCTCTTTCATTAATGCCTTTTAATTCAACTATATTTTTGTAAATTATAATATTTTTCTATTAATAAAAATTTGATACTTCTAAAAACTATAATTAACTATCAGCCTTGTGAAAGTCAATTTTCTCGCTTGTCAACAATGTGGGAGTAAAGAGAAAGTGCTTCCGCAAAAATGACTTTAAATATATTTCACTGTGCAGTTAAAATCATTTATATATATATATATATATATATATATATATATAAATCAGTTGCTGTCGGTATAATCATTTATATTCCCAATTATGTTAAAAATTGCTTAATAGTCATAAATACGAAGATATTATTTTTGTATCGTATTATCTTTTTGTGTTGAAATGCCTGAACTTGGAACTACCAACTCAAGCTTTACTCATGAATGCAGGGTATTGAAATATTTATAACTAATAAAATGAGTTGTTATATATTTAAAGACTTATAAGAATTAATAATATCGAGTTAGTTATTAAAGAAAAAAGAGTTTATGAGCAAAACTTTATATATATATATATATATATATATATATATATATATGTATATATATATATATATATATATATATATATATATATATATAAAACTTTATATACATATATATATATATATATATATATAAAGTTTTATATATATATATATATATATATATATATATATTTGTATTTCAAATCTTTAATATACACGAAAAGTTATTGTTAAAATGAAATCTTCAGCCAACATTCCTCACTTAATCGTTATTTAAATTCCCTAACTCCTTTAAAAAAAATTAAAAACTTTCTTGCAACATATTCCTGTACATGTTGCATGCTGCTTCCGAAACAATTTAACATAAAACGAGGCGTATGATTAATATTTTTTCTTAAATCTTATATACGTTTAATATATACGAGAAGTTATTGTTAAAATGAAATCTTCAGCCAACATTCCTCACTCAATCGTTATTTAAATTCCCTAACTCCTTAAAAAATTTAACTTTCTTGCAACATATTCCTGAACATGTTGCATGCTGCTTTCGAAACAATTTAACATAAAACGAGGCGTATGATTAATATTTTTTCTTAAATCTTATATACGTTTTCCAAAGCATTAAATTAGCAAACATATTCTTTTATTACATAATAAATATATGCCTGGATTTTATTATTTTGTTTATTAATTTAATTTTGCAAAGAGATGTTCATGTGCTTTAATTAGTCTAGACGGATTTTGCTCCATATCCGTTTCCTTTGCTATACGGTGATTTTTGTCCTGAATTTTATTAAGTTTTAAGTTTCATATTTTTTCTCCTTAATACAATAAGTATTTTTCAACGTCCCTATAAATATGGAGATAAGTAAATTTAAGACATAAAATGTGAATTAAAAAGAAAGAAAATGGCTTAAAGCTGATTTCCACATGGTTTTTTTAGTGTACTTTTTGCAACAATAAATTTTTAAGGATTTTTACTTAAAGAAAAGTTTTGTTTAGGCAAAATTATTAAATTTACTCGTCTTAAAATTTAAACGAGACGGAAAAGTACAAGTACTTTAACTAACAAAATATATTAATAATAAGAAAAGTCTTTATATGTTGTGTAGAAGAGTGCAGAAGTACATCTTAAATATTTTCAACTTTTCTTTTTATATGCAACGATAGTTTAAACTTCATTTTTAGTGTATATTTTTAACATTTTGTTAATTTCTCAAGCAATTGCATTTGTTAAGAAAAAACTTACAAGTAATTAAATTAGTTTTGTAAAGTTGCAAAAAAGAACATTAATTAGCAGACAAAAATGAGAGCATCAAACGCAGTTAAATAGAAATAAAAACTCCATGTATACGAAATCGTTCAGACCAGAAATGGTAGATATTCCAGTGCTTCAGTTAACACATTTGCTATCTAAAACATTTGCCTTCTTATTTTCAAATGAGGCTCTATTGTGAAAGCCCAATTATTTATATTAATATATCATAAATAAAACATATTAAAAATAGAACAGTTTATTTTTAAATACAACTTCCTCAAAACTTTTGCAATAATAACGAACTTTTCATAGTAGCAGCGAAATGCTGCTTTTAAAAATAATTCCTTTTACTTGCAAACAAATTTTAAAATAATTAGTTTGAGCTACGTCTTCGTTAGTAGAAACAAGTGTTAATGCAAAAATAGAATTAAAGTTAACAATAAAGGACTTTTAATCCTTACAGCAAAATGCTTTACTTCAACACACATTCACTTTAAAAAGGTGAATGTAAATTCTGCAAAATATTATAAATACACTAGATGATGCCCGAGTAAATCATATTGAAGAGAAAATAAAAGAAAAATATAAGACTTGTTATATAAACTACATGCAATTGTATATTAACCCTTTAAAAATATGTGGAAAGAGAATACTACCTCTGCCTGCTTTTGTTGCAACCAGCAAAACAATTTATATGCTGAAACATTCTTCAATAAGTTTGGCATGTACTCTGCTCTGAAGTGGGTTAAATTCGTTTTGGAAAAAAGGGAAGAAACTTTTATGTTGCTATTAAATGGAAAAAATATACAAGAGATTAAGGAAAGTGCTAAAGTGAGTTACTTAAGAATATCATTCCTTCAGCTTATTTCACTCATGTCTTGGAACACTTTTACATTTCTTGTGCATTCAGTTACGAGTACAGTAAAACCTGAATAGTTATTGTCAGGGAGGCTAAAATGTTTACATTCCAAAGCAAAAGTTTTTCAAGGGCTGAAGTAGTGAAAACAAGACTACGAGGCCTTAGATTCGGAATTCGACTCCGCTCAGCTTCCTGAATAAGATTATAAATATTTTCTAGTTACTGAGTGCTAGTCTAAAATAAAATAAGAAATTATCGTTTTAAAGTCGAGTGCAGGCGCAAAAAGCAACGCATGTTGTCAACACTATAAATAAATTGTATTTACACTAAAACAATTTTTAGTTGTTGTTCTTTATTTCTCTTACAACTGCAATTAGAGTCGGAAAAAAGCCAACCGATTGTAAAACTAAAACGTAAGAAAATAAAAAAGGAGAAGGGATCAGTGGGTTCTTGTTATGACTTTGTTATTTGTCTTAGACTTCTCACTTGTTAAAGTAGAAGTTTGAAATAAATGTCTTTAGGTATTCTTAGAAATCTTGGGTAAAGGTTCCCTAATGATCTGCATTAGCCCTAGTGAAATGGAGTATGGGAACTAGCTAAAATCCCTCAATTGGTCACTTGGAATTTTTAGTAGAATTTTGGGAATAAAGAATCGGCATGAAATTAAAATCGAAGAGTTTTATGACATTCAACCTTATTTGCTCCTGTTTTTGTCTGTGTTAAATTTAGTGCTGCCAAGTTTTATAATGGGAACATCTGATAATGTTTCAATTGTGGAAATAAAAGTTTACAACATCGGCACTATTTCTTTCAAAATGTCAGTTCCAAGCATTTATTCACATTTTATGAGTATTTTTATAATTTTAAATAATTATTTGCAAAATATAACAGAAAATATAAACAGAATTTTTTTTTTAAAGTTCAGAGAAATATTTCGTATTTTTGTATACAAACAAAAACAGCAGCAGTACAGTTTGTGAATTAAGATTTATAAGTTAAGAAGAAAAGAACAGCAATAAATGCATTTATTTCTTTGATAAATTTACTTTATTGTGATTTCATTTATTGAACAATCTGTGTGCTGAAACCTGCATACTTTAGATCTGCATGTGAATGCAAAATCAAACGTTTATAGGTTTAACCTTAAAACCAGGTGTTACCTTTTAGTGCGAAAACACCATAAGAGCCATTGTTACACCTCTAATTCGGTTCAAAATTGGATTTTATGGTTTCTCGTTATTGTAAAATTCTAAAGAATATCAGGAGGTATGAACCAGCCTTCAACTTATTGTTGATTTTAGAATTCATGTCGTTTTCTTTTGTGGAAAACCTGTAACATTATTTTACTTATTTTCTAAAAGTTTGCAATTCAGGGAAGTTCTTAAACAAAAATTATTTTTATAATATGAAATTTATTTGTTGGGTGGTTAAGCAATGTCTATATGCATTTCATTGGCGTTTCTTACCAAATCGTCAGAAGACTTCAACCACAGTTTTGATATGTTTCAAACTTCTCAACTTATTAAAAGTCTTCCAAAAACCATCTGAGAATTATGTTAAATAAATTAACTATAAAAATTCACAAACTATTTCAAAAAATCACATTATAATAAGTATAGCAGGCTATGAAACTTATACAAACCAAACGCAACAAACAACTTTTATTCGATATGACTCTATTTTATTTTTCTATACCTTTATACAATTAGAAATCCCTTGGATAACAATGAAAGTATTTATAAGGCAAAATGAAAAATAATAGTACAATGACAATATGTCAAAAAATTAGTTTATTAACAATTCAATTGAGATTTTATCTTTCATTTTGCCTTATAAATACAAATTAGCAAGCAAATTTTGCATTCTTTTTTAGAAAAGAAATCAACGTAAGTAAATTTGTAATAAAATAAAACTTTTTCTATGGCTTATGAAATCTTTGCTTTTAACTAACATTTAGTTATAATAATGGCCCTTAATAATACATATTTGAATTCAATTTGTAATTTGATTTGAGTGTGAAGTTTGAATTAGAGCGATGAAGGAATTTACAGGTCCATGTGAATACAATATGATGTTTTTTCGACTTTAAATTATCGATTTGTAACATGAAAATAATATGGAAATAACAAAATTCTTAATTATTTATTTAGAATATTAACGGTAAGAGAAGGAATTCAAATCTTTTAAAACGTAAAAGCACCACAAAATCATGGACTATTATTGCCAATTCAGATAATATTCAAAGTGCTGCAGATGAATCCATATAATATAATCCTTTTACAACAGAGTTCTCTATAGTGAGGCTCTACTGTTTCTTACAATTGGCATATGGCAACACCTGCTGTTGTAAATTTATATGCAAATACTTTCCATTGTTAAAACGGAATTCGTGAAAGTTGTTTCTTAATGCCGAGCTCAGCTGCAGATGCTTATAAGAATACAATCGTTCCAGGCTCTCTGACTCTCTGACTGTTTTTCTGAATTAATTCAAAGAAAAAGAAAAATCTATTATGTTTTCCTTCTTATTTTCTTTAGTTACACGATGATGATGGTTATTTAAGGCAGTGAACCAACGGTTGTGTCTTTTATCTAATAATGTGAGCTGTTTCTAGTTAACAAGTAACATCTTGGCAGATAATAGATTTATTAGATAAAAGTTAATTATACATTTAGGAAACTTGTGATAAGAGGGATAGCGTCAAGTGTCATGCATGTTAGTTATTGATTGCCAGCGTTGTGAGTATTTCTGGAAAATAATGCTGGTGAATGAGAGCTAAAATAATCTACCGTATTTTGAAAATAGTTGTCTACGTCAAAAGACAATGCCGAACAACAATATTTTAATATTATTTCATCTCTTAACCAAAAATGGTAAAGGCTGTATATACGTTTGTCATTCCGTGTGTCATTTGCACACTATCAATGTGACACTCTGTTAACGTTTTATAAAATAAATTAGAGAAAATTGACAATATATAAGTTCTTTGTAGAAGCAGCTATTCAAACAACATTTGAGTTGTATTCGGGTCGGCCTAATGAGTTATTATGTTCATCTGATAAATCCTCATGTCATATTTAGTTCATGTACATTAAAGTTATAATTAGTTTAAGTTAATAATTCATGAATTTGATTTGATACTAAAGGCAAACAAAACATTTTCCAAAGTATTTTGTACACAGAAAATAGTTCACAGTGGGAAAGTTGTTTGAACAATATGAAAAGATTAAACGGCAGAAGATTAAATATAAATATAAATTTAGATATTTATATGAAATTAATATTTTGGCTACTCGGGCCTATTCATCAGCTTAAGAAAGTTCTGAAGCTATTCTAATAAACTAATCAAAACCAAAAAACTATTGCTGCAAAGGACGCCAACATCTTTTTGTTACTCTTTCTTGTTACACAAAATTGCTTTTCGTCCCATAAATAAACTAAATGTTACAAAGGCAATCAGCTGTTGATAGTAATCGCTTTCTGCTCTGTCTCAGATTATCTTAATTGTTATTGGCTATAATTATTAGACGTATTCATGGTATTGGGCGTTAAACAATACTGATTCTCTTTAGCCGATATTGTATTAAGTAAGACTTATAGGAGAAGTAAAAATATATTTAAATGAAAATTACGTATCCTCAGCTTTAACCATCGATTCTTCCGACTTTATTCCACACTTTCTATAGTTCTGTCACAACGCATTGCATCCCCTGATATCAAATACGAATAATTAATTTTACGGATTATTTAATGAAAATTATAAATCCATTATGATGTCCATAAAGTGACTAAAATATCAATAGCCAACATATAATAAAGTCATTTAGTTAAATTTATATAATATCCCTTGTGATATAAAACTTATGAAAGAAAAAACTTGTTTTTAAGTATCTGGTTTGTAAAACTTTATTTTAGTATAAAATTTAATTTTCATTTATAACATGATATAAACTTTTTCGGTCTAATTTATAAAAAGTTAAAAGTTTTAATTATTTATGAGCAAAATTTTATATATTTTCGTATTTCAAAACTTTAATAAATATGGAAATTTATTGATTATATAGTTTCTTAAGCAAACAATAGGACAATTTGTAGAAAATATTTTTCTGATATTGAAAAGAGAACAGGGTGAAGAATAAAATTAAAGAGAAACTCTTTACTACTTCTTGGACTATCCCACTATTTTACATAATTTAAACAAAATTTGTCTAAAATTATTAATGAAATTCAAAAAGAAAAAATATGAAAAATTACAAAAAAATAATAAATCTGGTTTCAAATTCTTTGTTATAAAATATAATTGGCCAAATTTTATCAATTAATTACACTGTACAACACACAAAAAAATTACAAGATCCGACCCTATAAATTTTGATAGAGGAGACAAAAAAAAACTATACGTGTATCGGCGTTTTGAAAGTTTACATCTGAGTTTCATTTGAGGGGGCATTAAAGTTTCTCACCTCTAACACATTATTATTGTTAATCGGCATAAGAATCCATGTGATCCTTATGTTTTAGGTATAAAATGCGTTCAGTAAATTTATGTAAAATGTTACGGAGAACATTTTAGTAGAATATGTTAACTCTCTAACTCCACAAGGTGTGGGTCTCTTTTGTAAATAAAATTTAAATTTTTGTTTCATATTTGTCCCGACGTTTCGTGAGTCCACTTTTTCAAGTTTAAAAGTTGGAACAAAAAATTCAGAAGATAAATAATCAAACGGTAATACAGAGACTTAATGAAAGTGTGTTAGCATCAGTTGATGCAAGTTCTCGTACGAATTTTCATAATAGAATTGTTAGAAATAGAAACTGTTATCACATTCAATTGAGCCTCCCGACAAGTGGTAATAAATAAAAATTCACACGATTTCTGGTGATGAAAGTGCGGCGGATTTCGAAAACAGGTGTTCTGATCTGCTGTGTATATTGAATATATACAACTGATGCTGACTTTCCCTGGTGCTTTGGAATATTTATTTTGTCTCTCTGAATTAAAAACACTTATCGAAAAATTTGGCTATAGAACAAAATTTAAATAATTCGATAAAAATTATTTAAAATAAATAAAAAGTAAAAAGGAATAGTTAGTGATGTGTGTACAATCATAATCAAAGGTATTCAATATTCGAATACATTTTCTAAAAACTAATTATATTAAACTTAATTTTCAAATCATTTTTTTGTTCTTACTTAATAGAAACAATTTGAAGAATGAAGTTGAAAAAGCTTTATGAAAAAAATTTAAACAAATTTCAATATAATTGAGAACAACACAATGTTTGTAACAGATTCGAATATTCGTATAAATTTATAAACGCTTTATTGCAGCATTAACATGGTGTGAAGTTTCCAGTATCGAAACTTAAAATTCTATAAAACATACAAGAGGTCATGTGCGTTTGTAAATACGATCTCATAATAAATGCTTAACAGCGTTAAATCACTCTTTAATTATCTATATTTTTTTAAAAACTAAACCGTTTATTAGTTTGAAATCGTACTGTGAAATACTCACATCGCTGCCAGTGACCAGCCAGTTGTCTGAACATTTTTTTTATATACGAGTATTTCTCTCTCCTTTTTGTTGCTCATCATTATTAGTTTTTTGTTTACATTTTCTCTTTCCTTTTTACTATTGATTATTTGGTTTTAATTATAAAATTCGTCTATTAATTTTTTCCCCATTTTAATTAATTTCCCATCGTCAGTGCTCGGGATGCCACAATATCCTTTGCAGTGCTTTTTTCCTGCTAAAGCTTTTGTAAATGAAGTGAATATTCATACGATTTATATTGTTTTAAAATTAATTCCATAATGTTAGTTTAAATGTGTGTGGCTTCTGTATAAATGCGAGTGGTTTGGCGGCAACTCAACAACAGTTATTGGCAGAATACAGAAACAGCAAAAAGAAAGAACAAAAAAAAAGGAAAATAAAAATATTGGGCGGCTGCGTTGGTTTCAAATTCAATATTAAATAAACAGCGATCCACAACCACAATTCCTCTCTCCCACTCTCTCACTGAAATCCACTTACACACACAATTGTATCGGTTTCATTTGATTTTGGATTATTTAATTATTGTTGCTTCAGGTCATTTTATTCTTTTATGCACTCACAAAAGAGTAGTTTTGCTTGAAACTGAGTGTCCCATTCATACCAAATTCATGGCGGTAAAATAAAAACTAACTTTTTTGAATAGTCCTGTAACATCATTTTAGCAAAACTAATTTTTAGTGGATTATTCACAGCTAAATCGATTTAGTGGTAAAAAGTCCAGCTTTTAAATTAAGAAATATATTGCGGAATATATATTGACTTATGAATTTCATTAATGCTTGTATTTTGTGTTTAGCTTGACGAGTCACATAAAGTAAGACCATGGTTTCATACTAATTTGAATTAAGTAAAAAGTTTATACACATTGTTTCCCTGTTCGGTTAACTTTGTTACTGATCGGTTAACCCATTAATAACATTTTTATTCAACTAAATAATTTGATAAAATACAAATGCATGATATATTTATTATTTAAAATTTATTTATAAAATAAATTGCTATAACACAAAAGCTCTGGAACTAAAAAAATGTGAAAAATAATTCTTAAGAATAGAGGGCGATTATTAACAACATCGAGAAAATTGTTTAGGAAATTATTTCACTTATACAAAATTGCAAGTTATTTTTAGTGTTTCTATTTGTACAAAAATATTTTTAACTAAGAACAATTAGCCTATATATAAATATTAATTTAGCAAAAATTAAATGTTCATTAAAATAAAAATCACATACAATTTGATCTTTGGCTTGAGCTACCCATGAAAATTGGAAAAAAACATTCATATATACTTAAGTATAAAATTCAAACCAAAAAAGTTTGACTTAATGTATGATGGAACAAAAAATTCAGAAAAATGGGTCATGAAGAAAATATTCAAACGATAACACGGGTATTAAAACAAAAACGTGTTAACATCAGTTTGATACAGTTCTCGGATTGTTTTTCATAGTAAAATTTGTCTAAATAGGAACTGTTATCACATTCAACTGAGCCACCTAAAAAGTGGTGACAAACACAATACACATGAGCACTGAAGATGAAAGTGTAGCGACTTTCGAAAACAGCTGTTCTGCTCTGCTGTGTAAGTTGAATAAAACTGATGTTGACTTTCCTTTGTGCCTAGGAATATTTATCATCATGTCCTTCTGAGATTTTAACTAAGAACAATTAGCCTATATATAAATATTAATCAAGCAAAAATAATTTTATTTGTACAGAAATACTTTGAATTATATAAAAATGTAGTTGAATTAAAAGACATCAGTGAAATATTTATAAATATAAATGAAATTATAAATACTAACTAGTTATTAATAATTGTTTGACACGTGTGGGCGGTGTTTGGGAGAAGTCTTGAAATATAAAACTTACTTTGGTAAATGCCACGGGAATGTCTACTTATCCCCGAGCCGTCGAGAATTCGCTGTAGGGGGCTTCCCTGCAGAAATTATTGGAGTACACGACCCGTTTTAAATAAAAAGGAGTAGTTACAACATAGTCCGATGTAATGCAAACATGGACCATGATGATTAAAAAAAAGGTATTTAGCATTTACGCACAACACATGATTAAAAAAAATACCGCGGGATAATAGAATTAAATGGTTTCCAAACTAGTCTTCTGTGGTAATCAGGATAGCCAGTTGGGCTTGTTTTGGCTGGATTGTCCAGCTTTTTAAATACCTGTCCAGTTTCGAGCTAAAATAAAATTTGTCCAGATATAAAAATTTTCCACAAAATGCTCTTAATAACTGTTGCCTTAAATAAAATTTTGTTTAATTTTATTATAATTTTTTGCACTCATGTGCAGACAATGATCTCTTTTTTGTATGATTTTGTTTTTTCGTTATATAATTATAATGTTAGATGCTGCTGTTATTTTGATCGTAGGTGCATATATATCGATATAGATAAATGAACTGAAAAAATTTTAGTTTTTTTGTATTTTGTTATGTTAATAGTATATTGGAGTGTTATATAAAATTTTTTAAAAACAATGTAAGCATATATTTTTTAATTAAATTCTTTGTATGACAAAAAAATAAAACTTTTTCGTGAAAATCTTATCTCAAAATGTCCAGTTTTTTTTAATAATACTGCATTTTTAATTCAAATGTCCAGCCTTTTTTTACTCTCAATCTGGCGAGCCTAGTGGTAATTCATGGAGTAGGGGCATGAAGTAATTTCAAGACTAATCCTGTGTCAATAATGTGCGGAGTAGTTACTTGAACTAGTTTTTGAATTACTCTGACGTAATGTTTTCTTGGATGACATGGTCCTCTTCTAGGACATTGTAATGTAAAGCGGAGCATGTTTTTTCCATACATTTGGATAACTTTTTGACTAGTCCTGGTCCCTTGTGAAGTAGTCTCGATTACTGCAGATTTTTCCTAATTAAAAGTGCAGAAAAAGAGAACTTCTTGCAATGACCAGCTGTTCTTAAAGGCATTAGAAAAGATTCAGATTTGCACTACTTCCGGATCGCCAACTTATTGACTTCTTTGGAACGGGCATACCAAAAGTGAAAATTGATTACATATTTTAAGTGTTTAGGGAGATTTTTTAAAATAATATTTTAGGAAATTTATTTGTTTTAAATTTTAAGGATTGAAGCCATTATTTTCTTTAATTTTGATAAAAATTAACTTGGAAAAAATTCCATAACTTAATTGTTAGAGCAAATGCAGGAAACCCGTAATACAGAATATCTTATTTTGCACTCCTTTTCCTGGGTTTCTCCAAACATATAAAATCTTCCATTATGACAATACAGCCCTGTTTTAATGTTTTATGTGTATAACACTTCCTATTGTTTTCGTTTAGTTCTGTTCAAAGATTGTTTCAGTTTGCATGCGGAGTTTCCTGTGTTGCCAGGACATCATCTAACTCATCCTCAGCATCGAACATTCTACGAAAAAGTTGCTTTCTTAACATTTTAGTTTATATTTTTGTATTGAGCTTTCATAAAATATTTGCCGTTAGAAATATGTCCGACAAAGTTAATCAGCAAACAGGAAAACTTCTGCTACTGTGATAAAAGAGAATGGGTATAACGAATCACATGCCACACGTGATTAACATAAAGTGGACGTTGAAAAGTTAAATTGTATACAAACCCTTTTCATATTCATAATACATTTTCTTAACATAATTCATGTTATCAATGCTGTCCTTTTGAATGCTTCAGTTAACGTAGACATTTTTATATGTTATAAACCTCAATCAAATAAATGATTTATATTTTTTATACATCTTCGGAAAATTTTAAATACTTTAAGAACTTGCAAAGTATTGAAGTTCTTTACTTTCACTTGTTCTTAAATACTTTCGATCCTAAACAAATAAAATTGAAACCTTTTAAATGAATACAGAGATACACTTTTAAATACGAGCATAACATGTATTTTTACACAACTACTTAGACTTATTTATGATATGTGTATATGTACCTGCATGAGTGTGAGTTTGTGTTTATTTTGTTATTATTTATGGCTCTGGATGTTGCCAATGCAACTTCAAAATATGTAAAATCCACATGCATGTAATAAAATTGTTTTATTTTTATTGTGTGTAACTAAACTTCATAAATGCGAATTTATGTATTCATTGTGTGTGTAAAAAAGTGTATGTACTTGTGCATACAGTTTCAGTTTTCTCTCAATATTTACTGATCGTAATAAAGTGAAGGATTAAAAACTATTATAAAAGGCTTTTTCGTCCTTCTATTTAAAACCAGTTGGAAAAAACCGATATTTTTATAACACCCTGCTATGAAATTTAATATTAAACCAATTTAATCTCTATAAGTCTTCAAACGTTATAGGAATATAAAATATTTTTGCATGTAGAACAGCATATTGACTTACATACACACACGTACAATAACACACCTACACACCTGTGTAATAAAATATCCACTCACACGTTTAGTACTACAAGTTCATAATGAATGAAACAATTTGTTTTGTAAATATTTTTCTATAAAAAAAAAAAAATCTGACAATTTTATTTTCTACACTGTTGTGATTTCTGTGAATTTCTACTCTAGTGTTTTTATTAAAAATAGAATTCATATTTCCATTGAAAAATAAAACATGTTCATTTTGTGCAATTTTCTATAGAAATTATTGAGTAAAATAAAAGCTTGTTGCCAGAACTTTGATAAATTTCAAACTGAATATTCCTCATAACCTTTTAGTATTAACCCTGGATGAACACTGTTCGTCAAATTGTTATATAAATCACTCAAGTTCGTTCCGAATTTCAAGAGAAAAAAGTGTTTAATATGTTTGATAATTTTTTGGATAAAACTCTTAACTATTAGAAAAACGATTGACCCCACAAGTCATTCCTATCACTTCCTTTTATTGTTCAAATTCTTAAAACTTTTGAATAAATCAAAATATTCCCACGTGAAAAGCGGAAATTCATCTAATCTTCGATTACCATGAAATAATCGAGAACGCTAACTGATCAGATATATAAATCTCACGATATCTCATAAGCGAATTAATCGACCTCAATCTTGAGATCTGATTTAATTCTGGAATTTACTAGTTCAACCGCTTTAAATTTATTTCAAAAAGCCCCTGAAAAGTATATGTTTTGCCAAGCTTTTATAAGTGCCTTGAAATCTTTAAACAGATTACATAAACTTCCCATTCTATAAAACCCCAAAAAGGTGAAAATAACCCCAAAAATATATCCAGCTCTGCTAAAGGACTTATTTCACTAGATACTTATTTCATCGAATCAAAAATATCCCCCCACAAATAAAATGAATGCGCTGTAAAATCACTCTCTATTTAAAGCCATAATTGGCTTATTTTATTCGCAAACAAATTCGTGGAATCCTGAACTTTGTTCGTAAAAATAATATATTAATATTTTCCCTTGTATTTTATTGGTAAACTTATGTGTAATCCAATTTAGGAAACAATTAGTTTGGGTTAGGAAAGTTTTCAAATTATTTTGTTACAAAACTATTTCATTTAAAGCAGCCCTGGTGAACAACATTAATTTTTGTTTGCTTTCAATATGAAAATGGCATTAAAATTCTTTGCACAACTATTTTCATAAGTAAATAAATGGGCAAATTAAATATAAATTCTTTTATTAATTTATTTTCCTAATTAATGTACAAAATTAATGTAAATACATAATCTTTTATTGTGTACGGTTTGAATATGTTAATGGGTTTTCTAACAACAGAAGGAGATTAAATGCTTGACACATATTTTTAATATGCCTTTTGGACTTGTATTTAAGTCAACAGGTAAACAAAAATAAAGCAAAATGTAATTAAGGATTATGTTCTTTGACGTTTGTAATATCCAGTGAAAAGTTAACTTGCAATTATAAGATCATAAAAAGGTTAAGAGAAAAGTTGTTGCCTAAATCGTTGTAAGTGTTTTGTGTCGAACTATTTTTGTCGCTCTCTGATATTAAGTTTGGATACTTTTTCTAAAATGCATCCTTCTTTATTCAGAAAGATACAATAAATATTTCAAAGTGCAAGGCAAAGTCAACAGCCGTGTTGGCTATTCAATTTATTTAGCAAAGCAGAATAGCTGTTTTCGATAGCCGCTATACGTTCATCAATCAGTAGTCAGGGGTATTCTTGTTTAGTACCGCTTGTTGAAAAATTATAGGAGAATTGTATCGTATCGTTGGTAACATGCTTTTCTTAAGTCTCTCTCTTTTTGGCGTTTAGTTATATTCTGCTTGTTTTATTTTCTAAATTTTTATATACATGTTTTTTAAGTTTTTGGGTAAAGTTTGGATGTTGTAACAAACTACAGCGTGTTTTTTTCTTGTGTCACAATTTTGAGTTGGCATCACTGCTTTATTTGAGCACCCAATTAACAGCTGATAGTTTGTTTTTTATTTAAACTGCTTTGAATCGAATTACGCCAGAGCAATGCGTACAAATTGTTGCAATTATTTTAAAAATCGATCTTCATAATCAGGCTAAGAATTTTGGGATGCTTTTATATGACCGTGTTGTATTGTTTGTTGTACTTTTATGGCCCATGAACGGTGTTTCTTCGCGTAGCAAGCGTATGACAAATGATTCATATTTTTCCAATTCAATAAATCATCAGAAAACAAGTGCTCATTAACTTTTGCAAGTACAGACACCGGACGTAAATATCCTGCAATCTAAACTCTATCGCAACGTTTTAACTAGGAAGCTTTTGGTAAATTTGCTTTGTATTGAATTTCTTTTTCATTAGAAGCTAGAATTTTGTAATAACATCCGCCCTAATAAATACATCAGATCATTTCATTCCATTTCCAATTCATAACAGGCAAATATATATTCCAGCAAATCGTATTAGAGTGAATGATAATACAAAAACAAAATTTTGTTTGTAACGTACATTCTGCAGACACAAACTCACCTTGAATTTATAAAAATACAAACCACTGGAAATATTGTGATAACATAAAAGACAGGGAGAGAGAGGAGAGGAAACTAAACAAGCACCAACAAACTTCAAATATATTTAACACGCATAAAATGTAGCGGAAGCAAAATTTCAAAAAATAAGGGCGCTAAAGCTCAGCAGTACTTCTAACAATTTGTTTCGTTTAGTTGTGCTTTAATTTGCTTCCACCCCCCAACTGTTAATACGCTAAACGAGGTTTGTTGGGAGATTTTTCTTTAAGCCAATTTCAGTTCGCAGTGAACGAACAAGCAAACGCTGAGATATATAAAATCATATGAAATAAAACAATCGTACCATGAAAAAGAAAAAAATTTTATATATTTACGGAATTTACTCATATCCGCTACCATTTCCGCGGTTTTCAATTATTTTCTCTGTTTATGTTTTACTGTTTGTTAAACTTTTAATGGTTGCTGTTTTATAGCAGACTTATAAATTGATTTTCTGACTGATTTTGAAGAGCTGTAATTTGATGGAAGCCTGCCGAAAATGAGGCAACTGACAAGCGAATATACAGTGAGAAATTTATTATGGAAATTATAGCCCAAAGTAAGAGGGCTTAAAATGAAATTGAAATTGAAATTGTATATAACGTCGTAATTATTCACACACAAAATCTAAAAATTTGCAAAAATATTTCTGATTTTGGAATTATCTGTGGTGGTTGCAAAATGAGTTAAGTTTGTAGCCAACTAAATGAAACTAAATGAAAATAATACAAAATACAAAAAAATAATAATAAACATATAAAATATAAAAAAAGATATTATGAATATTTAAACATCTATTATTTATTGATGCCGTAATCGTAAAATGTTAGAAAATTTTTAAAATTATTCACTAAAATGTGAAATTTAAATTTCAAGACAAAATTAATAATAGACGCATTCATTTAAGTTGTGAATTACAAAAATACTCAGCAGAATATAAAAAAAAGGAAGATATTATTCCTCAAGAAATAAATAAGTAACTCCTTCATTGTCTGCTTCAATATAATTGACTCAAGCCAACATATTTTTCCATTCTCAATGTAGTTCTCATATCAACTATCGCCTGGGAGCGATGTCCTTCCATGAGTCCCTTCTGTCTTGGTAACAGGATGCAGTTGCAGAGGGAACAGGGTTAAAACAGCGGCTAAGTTATGACTACGATGTTACTTCTGTTTAAAATCTACAATATTTTAAACAAAAATTCACTAGTTTTTGAACCAGCTTCGATGCTACACTCTTCATGCTCAAAATTACAAAAAAAAAAGAAGAGCCTGATTTTTAATACCACGATTGTCCACAATAATTTTATTCTTTCGCTCAACGTTTTAAGCACCAGTTGATGCTTGTAAGAAAAGAACAAGAACTAATTAAAATCTTCTAAAAAATATATTTCTTCTCATTAAATTGCGGAAAATTTGTTAAGCAAATGGTAGAAACAACCCACAACAAAGTCCGCCAATTATTCGTAAAAAAGCAGTGAAATCTGCTTTCTTTTATAATTCTGATAAAAAAAATTTTTATTTCATTCTCCTCTTAATCTCCTGTATTTCGTAGTGAATTCTTCCTTGTAAACGCAGTGATAATTGCTATACCCCGGAGTATGAGGAATAAAGAATTCAATTAACTTTTGTTATTGATGCAATCAAAATGCTCGCACAAAAATCATTGCAAATTGATTTTATCTTATTTTTTTATCGATACTTAAATTTTTTCTTTTCTGCTCGTTTTCGTTTCTACTTTGACAGCAATTTAACTTTGTAAGTAACTGACAGCACTAACAATTTCTCTGAAATCTTTTTGCTCAAAACGTATCAACGAGCTTATAGACAGATAAGAATAAATGTATTGATTTAAAAGTTGGAACAGTTGAATTAAATGGGAAGTGAAATATAAAGGCACGCCAAAAAAGGACTTCCTGCACAAAGTAGAAAATATTTGAAATTCTGAAAAGGACTTAATTGCTTGGCAGTGCTTTAAGTTTCTTTATCGGTAGTTTACATACGAATAGCGAAATATCATGTGGTGGGGCGAATTTTAAATAGTTGGAATAATTTAAAAAATATCAACTCTTATAGAATCGCTTTTCTGAAGCGTATTAGCCCGGTGTGCAGGTTTTTCTATCCTCAGTGCTGAAAATCATTCTCCGAACTTAAATTTGTTAGAGGTCTGTAATACAAGCGGTATATTAAGCCTGGCCATGCTGATCTATGGACCAAAAGTTTTCCTCTATAAAAAAAGTAGTCTTGAAAATTATATATCCAAACACTCGACCCAAATCGCTAGTCCTCGATAAACTTTATCTTAAGCTTATGAAAATTATTTATAATAAAAAGGACGTGTCCTTGATAAACCTAAATGTTGATTTGGCCTTCTCTGAAAATGTCTAACTAGATTTATTTATGCCTTCTCATGTTGATTTATTTTTATTAGTTCATATCTTTTTGTTTTCTTTTTTGTGCTTCAAAACAACTAACAAAAGTGCTGCAACAACAGCTATTGTTTCAACAAGAAGTAGCACACAGATAAAATGTGATAAGAAAAAAAGATTCCTTTTTTTTCAAACGTCTATTTCTACCCAAGTTTCAACTTAAGAGCATCCAAAGATTTCTTAATGCGATCATGTGGAATAGGATTTGCTCAAAAATGTACACACTTCCACATATTTAATACAGACTGTATATTTGTATAGTCTCGATATCCCTCATGTATTGTATCGAATATTTTAGAGATTGTGTAGATTTAGTGAATATGTTAACAAAGTAAAATCCTTTTAAAGTTTGTTTTTAGTTTAAGGTAAATTCATGTGTACGTTGAATTCTAGCACAATAATGCAGCTTTTACTCCAGAGATCTTTTAGAAATATATTTGTTAAGTTTTCTAAACGCTTCTTTAAGGAAAAAAACTTTACTAAAATGTTTACATTAATTTAAACAACAAAACAACTCGCTGCCGTATAGTGGCTCATAATTATTTTTAGCTTCTCATTATTTAAAAAACTGCAATTAATTACTGCGGCCTAATTATTTAGGAAAAATTTCTGCTCCTGTAATTAATAAATCATTTTGTTTTGGATGATCTGCGAAATAAATACAGAAAACAATTAAGTTGAAAGTTTTTTTGAGACTCATTTACTTTTGGCAAGAAGCACTTGTAATAAATCTGAAGTGGGCAAACTACTATCCTCATCTTAAAAAGCAGAAGCAATCAAGCAGACAAGTTATAACATCGTTACAGAAAACTTTAGTACTTCAAATACAATATAAAGACGTAAAGTGGCTTAAACGAAATTCTTTGCCTTGTTGTTCGGTAACTTAAAATTAATTCTTTTTATTTTATAGAAGCATCAAAAGTATTGTTATAAATAAAAGAAGATTAAAATAAAAGATAAAAATGAAATATATCAAAAATAAGTAACAGAATGTTTTGAATATAGAACAAGTCTATATGTATTCATGATTTATTTTTAATTAATTCTCTTTAGAAAAAAATGCTTCCTGCAGAGGAGTTCTCTTCCTTTTACATCCTGTTTGTTATTCTTTACTATAATAATTTTTTCTTGTGTAACAATTGATTAATTGAGCATATTTCTTTTGTAGTATTAGTGTACGTCCTTTAATTTCTAGCAACATTTTTTTTACAATCTAATTTATGACTGATTAATAACTGGCTATTAAATATGGAAGTTTATTTTATGGTTGAACAAGTCAATAAATTTTGTTTACATATAAAAATCGAACATGAAGGCATTTAAAAGAGGATATTCTTGAGTTCATGCTCAAGAATATCCAGGTAAAAATAAATAAAATAGAGATTTAATGATTTTGTTGAAGAGTCTCTATCCAGCATGGAAAAGAACAGAGTTTTCAATTTCTCAGCAGAATACAGGGAAAATAGGGAAATCTGTGTTTTTTTTTATATTCGAAGGAAATGAACTTTAATGCACAAGAACTAAACATTTTCAAGGACTCTAGACTATCGTGTGCAACTCTTCTCACATGGTACGATATGTGTCCTTTTTAAAGTCGTTGATTTATTAACAGTATCATATTTGGGTTTTTTAATTTAAAACTTTTAAGAAGTAATTGAAAATATACTTTTTGTGATAAACAACATCTTGAGTTCTTTGTAATATTTTTCTATTGGCAGTTTCATAAACAAAAAAATGTTTTTGTATATAATATTAACTTGTCCTTTTTTAATAATAATGTGATTAGCTGCTGCTTAATATATTCGCTTCTAATTTGAATCTATTTTGACTGTAGTTTCTTCATGGTTTTCGTATTAATAATTTTGATAATTTTAAATATGATTTCTCAGAAATATGTTGTATTCATCAAATACTACAAAAAGACATTCAAATGGCCCAGCAGCTGAACTTTTCTTTCCAAATTGGTTTTATTTTGATAGAATTACTGCTTTCAGAATTAGAAAGACGTACATTTAAATGTCATATCCTTTTTCAACAGAAAACTGTATTGCAAAAGAACTTAATAAAAATAGGGGTTTGCTTATTTGCCTGCAAAAACTATTCTTTTACTTTGTAACCAAAAATGATAATTATTTTCTGTTCTGCTTTTTTCTAGCCGTAAAATTTTTCTTTGTAGTTTTTTCACAACAATTTCCAGTTCATAAATTTGTACATATTTTTGAGAATTGTTGTTTTTAAAACTCGTTTTTTTGTGCCGATTCTTTATTCGCAAAATCTTGTTAAAAATTCAAAGTGATCCATTGAGGGGGTTTAGGTAGTTCCCATGAGCATTTCACTGGGGCTAATGCAGATCATCAGGGACCCTTAACCCAACATCTCTGAGAATAACTAAAGATATTTATTTCAAACTTCCACTTTAATAAGTGAGAATAAGCAGAGAATTACTTCGTTGCATTGCCACGAGTGTATTTAGACATGCCTGCAAATATCTATTATAATGATTGCCACAGTCGTTTTGCAAAAGATACTTGAAGTTGACTTATTTAATTTAAATTCTCTAAAAGCAGTTTTTTATTGTGAAGTACCAATTAAATTTTTTTATGTTATTTATTTGAGAGGTTTTCTAAGTTTATATTCTTATAAAAATTCTCAAAGAATTCAATTGAACTAGAAATTTACATTTAAACATAAAATGTCACGAAAACCCTGTTGAAATAACACACACCGTAAATAACTCGACGTCGGCTTATGATGCTCAAAGCCGATATTATCTGAAACCGAAAAATGTGTTTCACATGAAAGCCGAGGGATTATCCCGTGCACTTGCGAAATACGGTAGGGCACAGCATCTCATATGCGATCGTAACAATATTGAGGACTTATAGAATAATAGTTTTGCTTTGAACACTTTTTTATTTTTGTGCAAAACTTGGTTCTTGTAAATGCAAAATATATTTGAAATAAAATTTCAATAGTGCTTATTTTAAAATTTTTGTTTGTTTTGTTAAATGCTGTTGACTGAAGTAGTAAGACACACGACTACGATGATCCCAGACATTTTAGTTCGTCGCCGCACTCAGTCATGAATATGATGTCAAGTTTTTTCCGATCTGCAGGATTGTGTTAATTGTTGTCGGCTTGGCTCAGTGATGAAGGCATAGCACTGGTGACGGGACATAACCGACAGCGATGAACACCGTATTTAATTGTAGCAAAAATCCACCAGCGAAGTAAAAACTAAAAATAACAAAATTCTCTATCTTTTAATCTGGCTCCATCTGTTCTTTTAACAATAACCGCTCCTCTTTAATTCTGTTACTATGCCTGCATATGTGGAGGTCATCTATTGAGTGCTAATCCAAGACAAAAGAGGAGGTGAATTTATGCCGTTTCTCAATAATTTTAAACTTAATTCACAAACGCAGGGACTTGTTAATTATATCAACAATAGAAATCGTTATCTGTTACATATAGTTTTCACTGAAATTGTTTTCATTTTATTGTCGTTAATGATACAAATTATCTCTTCCAATGAAAAGTCGGATTTGATTTATATTAATGATTTTCATATCAGATCCATTAAAGTGTAAAGATTAATTATTATAAATACACGTAAATCTTTTTGTACAAATTGCTCAATACGCTTGTATTTTACAGAGATTAAATGCGTCAATTGATTTGTTTATTACCGATGCATTTAATAAGAAAACTGAAATAGTTTTATGAAAACTAAAGTCCTTCAAATTTTAATGAAATTTTAATGAAAGGCAGTATATTTTTATATATCAAAGAAATGTTACTTAATCTGAGTCAAAGCAGTGCTTTGCTTTTTATATTTAAAGATATTGATTTTGTAATCCCAAAGTAGTTTATTTTATATTCTTTTTTTTTAGTAAGAAATCGTAACATTCATCATAATAATTTGGATATTTTTCCATATTTCGCAAGTAATTTTTTTTCTTCCTGGCAAAGTTCAACTTCAGGCCTTAACACCACTTCCATTAAATAAATCTTTTGTGACCGAGTTTATTGTTCACAATTCAGTTGCTTAAAAAATTTGCTTTCTGGTGTTTTACAATTTTTTTTATTTTTTTCATTCTTACCGTTGTTGTCGTTGCTGCTGTTTTGCAGAAACTATAAGCGGAAATGAAATTCAGTTGTGGCGGAAATAATGTTTTCCTGCTATTTCTCATTTAATATTTTGCTGATGACTTTTGGGTCTGTTGTTTTTAAGGATTATTTCAAATATTAAAAACATAATCCAAAGCTGAAAGGACAAAGAAATTGTGTAGGTTGTTTGTTAAAAATATAAAATAAAAAATAAGTTGAAAGAAAAAAATTATATATTAAACTAAAAAAAAACAAAAAATAATAACTTCACCTTCTGCTGAAATGTGTGTCAGTGTGGTAAAGAAAAATTACTTTATACAGTGGAGAGCAAATATGGTCAATATTTTTAATGAGCTTTAAGTTAGTTTATATGTTTTTTGCTCTAATTTTAATTTAATATTTTAACAGACAGAATTTTAATAAAATATAACATACCTTAACACTGTTTCCAATATTCATTGAAATTGTTATGGATTCAATGATAAACAAAATGTTTTTAAATAAGTTTTATTCCACGAAGCTACCAAACGTATTGAGTCTGTGTTACCAGAACGTAAAAAAGTACTGTATGTTGCTCTCGATTCAATAGGATTCTATAAATATTTTGTTTATGTTCTTTACAAGACAACTGTTTTCCTTAACTTTGCAATATAAAAAAAAGTTGCACAGGAAATGAAAAGAAAACAAATTAAAATAGTTTCTTAAATAAATAAAAGTATCTGCCATTCATTTTGAGTGGATGTATTGTTATCTACTTCGTGCATCCTGTGTCGTCTATTAATGAGTTTGTATTTATTTTTGTTTCATCAGTTTCTTGGTATTGAATTTTTCAACACTTGCCAAACACAGTTGAAGTGGTTTTTATAAAACAAACAAAAGAACGGCAAAAGCAATAACTTCCATATTGTTTTTCATGTGTGTATATTAAATGCCTGTCTTTGTATGTTGCTTTAAAATTCAGCAACAACAACAACAACAACGACGACAACATATATTTAACGTTAAAAAGTTTAACTTTTTTCCGTTAAAAAATTTGTTATTCTTTTGTATTGGTTTTCTTTTGTGTATATGTTGTTGTAAATATGCATCAGTATGGGTGTGTTTGGAATGTTTTTATTGCTCGTGCTGGCGGCAATATTGCTGTCGTATGTGAATAATGTTGCTTGTGTATCGGTGTGGAATGCAGTCGTGCGTTATGATTTTGCAATTTTTTCTGTTTGTTTCCAAAACGTTTAAGATTTCCACACATTTTCATTTAAACAAACCAACTTATGTGTGTCTATGCGTGCACACTTACTTGGTTTTAAGTTTGTGCAAGTTTATGTACGAGTAGGCAGCCCTTAAACCAATACAATCATTGAAACAGTGAACATAATCTTGTATTTAGATTAAATTACAACAGAAAGTAAGTCAAAAAACGTAAACCCGTTACTATCTGAAATTATCAAATAATTCTTGAGGTTTTAAGGTGTTTTCACACTAACGTGGTTTTTATATATTCTAACTGTTAAACCTGGTTTTACCATGCAAAAAATTTTTGTTAAAACCAACTTAAAACCTCTTTTGAATTGCTTTTAAATGCGACCTTTTTTTCTGCCTGTTTTTGTCTGTGGTAAGTTGAGTGCTGCCAAGTTCAAAGAATTCACATAAAAAATCAGTATTGACATGATTTTTATATGAAATAATGTGACATCCAAGCAGGTATTGAGTTTTATAAGCATTTTCATAATTTTAAAATGATAATTTTAAAATATAATAGAATTTCTTTTTTACGATGCAGTGAAAGATTTCTAATATTTGTACACAAACAAAAATAGCTGCAGTGCAATTTCAGAATTCAGTGGCATAAAAGAAGAAGAAAAGTACAACATTAGTTGCATACAATTCTTTGAAAATTTTTACTTTATTTTAATTAAATTTACTGGACAACCTGAGTTTATTAAATGTGCAGTTTTTACGCCAATTCAAGTCGCGTAAAAACAGAATGAAATATTTATTTGAAAGCGCGTTAAATCAAAATCGCCCACAAAAATTTAGCTGCCTAAAAAGGGAATCGGAAGCATATAAAATATGTTGATAATAAATAAAAATACAACAATAAAACTCCTCGTGACCCAGTGCGTGTACGTTATATGAAATTATAGTGGTTTCAATGTGAAGTATGCCCAGCGTAGACAAACACCGACTTCTCTGTGAGCGTTTGGTAAAACAAATAACAGAACTTCAAAAAATTTAAGAAAATAAATAAGGAAAAGTGATCAGTGAGTTTTTATTATGACTTTGATATTTGTTTTAGACTTCCCACTTATTAAAGTGAAAGTTTGAAATAAATATCTTTAGATATTCTAAGAAATGTTTGGTAAAGGTTCGCTGATGATCTTCATTATCCCCAGTGTGGGACTTACATAAACCCCACAATTGACCTTTCTGAATCTTTTTAGTAAGATTTTGGGAAAAAAGAATCTGTGTATAATTAAAAATAAAGAGTTTACAGAACTCATTTTGCATCTATGAAAAATTTATAAAAAAGTTGTTCAAAATTTGATTTAAAGCCAAATATAAATTTTTTTAATCCTTGTAAACTTTGTGAACAAAAATGAATCTATGGATTTTAAAGAATTCAAGTGATATTCATAACCATAATCGGTTTATTCTCAATTCTTGTTTTGTTTGATTTATGACTCCTTTGCAGCAAATAATTTTTGAAAAATGTGTAACGATAACAGACTTATTTTTGTGGCCACTTTGAATGCAGCAGAAGAAAGAAAATTGTTTCATGTTGCGGTATTTCTATATACTGGAAAAGAAATATCCCCTTATCGGTTAAAATCAAAATAGTGGTTCTCCACTTTAATTTTTTACAAAAAAAAAATAGTTCAAGTCAGCATAAATCAATTCCGATTCTTCTGTTTTCTTTTGAAATATTTCTTATATATATCTTGAAGGATCTAAAATTTCTAAAAATTACTTAATGCATTTTTTCTAAAATAAAATGAAGTTGGCCAACAGAATTGGCCAAAATATTGGAATAAAAATTAATTAAAAAGAAAAGTTTTAATATAATTTTATTACCAAAAAGACCTCAAGCCGAACTAGTTGCTTAACAAACAAGCAATTATATTTAAAAAGTTCTAGAACAAAACATATTCATAAAATAAATTTATTAAAAACTAGTTGCTTATCCCAAAAACTTTCTTGGAAGGATTTTTTCGCACAATTACATTTCAAACAAAAAGTCTAAAATTTTGTTTCTATTTTAAATGAAACTGTGCAACAGCATGATATCGGATAACATCCTGAGGCTGGTAGTAATTTATTTACTGATATGAGACAATTTCTAATTTCTATTTGCACTGTGAGACAGAGCATTAACAACTCCGTTCCTTAACATAAAAATTATCTCATTTCGAAAAAAATTTTAGGTTTTAGTTTTCTGAAAAGCCAAACTACGGAATGAAATTTTCTTCCTGTAGGTAACAGTTCTCTGTGACATGACTAAAAATACATAAAATTATTTTAAAAATTATTATATATGAAAGTTTACACTCAATCCAAAAGTGCAGGACAATAATGCAAGTCAATAGTTCCATGTCTTCACTTCAAATATTTCTTATTAATTTATCAAACAAAAATTAAATCACAGGATATCAAAACAGTTAATACCTTTTCTAGGCCTGTTCAACATTCTATTCTCTTTCAACTCTGATTCTTAAACGTGGAGGCATTGAAAATAGCTAAAGTGAGAATTATTTTTAAAGTTTGTTCTTGTTATTGTTTTGTTATTGTTGCTGCCACAGTTGTTGTAGTACTTATAATAAAAGGTGCTGAAGATGATGATGGTTATTCATGTACACTTTTGCACTACAAAATATTCAATAGCTCTCTGCCACATAAAATATTTTTGCAAAAACCGACAGACAGACAGACAGACATACGTTCATAACAGCACTTTCCCTATTTTTTCTTCTTTTTGTATTAAAGTCGTGTTTGTTATTTGTACAGACAAGTTGGCTTGCAATAATATGAGTGTGGGTATAGATGTTCTAGCTGAAGTGTTTGGGTTTGTGTGTTTGTACGTGTTTTCTATAACAAAACATGCCAGCGTATATTGTTGCATGTCATGTTATCGTAAAGCAATTGCTGTTAATTATAGACGTCAGTTCGTGCATGTGTTTCCAAGTGGTAGTCAAGTATTTGAGCATTTTGTTATGAAAAAATGAAATTATTAAAAAAAAAAAAACTGCACAAACATTTAAGCACACTTGGGAATGCTAAACACCCCGAAAGTTGTAGAGGGCAAAAAAAGCTTAAATTTGTTGAAGGCAATTTGTTTGACGTTCAAGGAGAGACTGGCTGTTACAAAGGAGTTTTTTATTGTTGTTGTTTTTCATTGCCTAAGATCAAATATAAGCGGTTGGTTTGGAAAATTAGAACAATTAAGTATCGTAGCAAACTAAATTCGGTCGCCTACATTTTCAATAACTTCGGTACAGGGGGCATATTACGGTACTCGATATTGATCGTAATATAGTCCCGGGATTAATTTTTGTAATACTGAATTTTTAGGGATATCAGAGAGTTTTGATTTGAGAAATATATAGAATGTCTTTCGGTGTTTGCCTAAAATATGATCGAATTAAGTATGTATAAAATTTTTCTTTTAAAATTTTTTTAAATGTCCCCAAAGAGTGTTAAAAATTCTAAACGGAACTTGTCAAATAAATCATCGATGGTAGAAAAATATTAATAATTTTATTGTTAATACCGCTGTAGCAACTAAAGTTGGATAGAATATTTTCAACACTTAAGCAGTTACCGCCGTGACTACAAAACAAAAGGATCGTGAGTTCGATCCTGTAATTAATCATGAATGTGATATACAGTTTCCCATCACTGCATGCCTCTTAAGTAACGCAGGGATTTCACTAGTCACAGGATGAAGTCACGTAAATAAAATAAAATTTCTACGAAAAATAGGGTTTAAATTATCGCAACCGATATCGATAGACATTTCTATTCAAATTGTGTAGAAATTCCGATCAATATCGAATACCATAATTTGCCCCTCAGAACAGAATTGAAAATGTTTCAAAAATTGTGTTGTTTTTATATCATAAATATTTTGAACACTTAAAAGAAATTCCTGCTTAATGAAAGTCATTATAAAAAGCCAGGACCTTAAATGAAATCGAACACCAAAATGTATTGAGTTTTAATACTCTGAACTTTTTTAGTCCTGTGAAGGATTCTTTAAATAAACAATCATCTTGACTTACTTTTCAGAAAAGGAGTGCAAACATTTTTAATCTTACGGCTGTCCGATTTGCCAATAAAAATCCTTAAAGTTCCTTCGAACTTTCTGCTATTTTTGTTTTCACTAAAATAGTTTTCAAATATGTAAAATTTAACTCCCTATTCCTTTATTTCGTTTTTTTTTAACCGCAACCATAAATTAAATTTTGCCTTCTCAACAAAAGAACAAAAGCAAAGCAAATCCTCATATCTTGCCAACGGGTTAATTTCAAACTACAAAAAGCATTCCAATTCTTTTTTTTCATTAAGAAACCACAAATAACTTCAGTTTAGTTTCTTAAGCTCTATCGGTTACTTAATTGGTGTCTATTTTAATTCCCTGCAACATGTCGAACAGTGGGTGGGTGTTTCCTTAAAACACTGGGCAAAAAAATACCAGATTATGCAACTGCAATTCGAGAACTTTTCTTTTCAACTGCTTCTTCATCTCACACTGATTTCTGCTCGGAACCTGGCGGGGGCAGAAACAGAAATTCAAAGTCTAGTAATTATTGCTTTCCATTACCTTCTCGTTCTTAACTGTTGTTTATGTTTTTCCTTTGTCCTTTTCGTTTTGTTGTAAATATGTGTTCTTGTATATCTTTTAAGACTTTCAGACAAAAATGTCTGTGTGCTTTATCTGTAGTGCATTTTAAGGGGCAAAACGACAAAAAATACATATTAAATTGGAATAAAAAGGAAACTTGAAAATTTTTTCTGGAATCTTAAGATGTGAATTGCATTTAATTATTTTTCTATTTTCCTAAATGCTTCTCAGTTAATACATACAGGAATTCTGCTTGTGTTTCATTCACTTAATTATTTTTATTTCATATTTCCCTTATTTTCCCTATTCTATTTCAAAACAATGAGTGTTAATTGTTAGTCAGTTTTATACAACTCAAGTGTAGGAAATGAAAAGGTAAAATGTTAAAGTTGTTGTACAAACTCAAATTGTTCAAGTGGAAGTAGAAAAAGGTTGGAGAAGAATTGTATTTTTGTGAAGAATATCAAAACAAATAAACTCGCAATTAAATTAGAAACAAATAGTTTTTATTTTTTCAACTGTTATTTATTTTTATAAGCTAAAAGCTTATCAAAGAAGGATATTAAGGACACACCTGCAGTAGTTTTATTTAGAAAGGCAGATAGTTGATATATTAAGAAATATAAGGAATTTACTTGATATAAGAAATTTATATATTCTGATCTGCAGGATTGTGTTTATTGTTGTCGACTTATTTTCATGACCACGGCAAATCACAGGTCACTGTACATCTCCAACAGCGTCATGTACTAAAAGGGCAGAATACAGCTCTCCTCCTTCATCGGTACCTGCGAAGTAAAAAGAAAAACAGCTACAATGAAAATCTCTTTCCTCTTGTCTGTTGTCATCTGCGCTCGTAACACTATCCCCTCCTTTCTTAGTTTCAGCGAGATTTACTGCTTATGAAGAGGTAGTCCTCTGAGTGCTGGTATTATTAATATAAAAAAAAGTTTTCATTCAAAATCGTACGATTAAAACCCGATGGAACATGTTCTGTGGGCATAAGTGAAGGTCGCTATTCTACGCCGATAAGTGTGGATCGATTGATCGCCCCGTTGTTGCCGATATACGACCACACAAGTTGAAAAAATTCAGTGAAAACTATAAATTGTATCTCTATCTAACATCGGAATAAACGGAATACGAGTATAACAAAAATTAGGGCTTCTTTTAGGCCAATTGAATCATCAGAGTGCATAATAAAATTTATATATCGAATAATTTTAATTCAAGCATAAGAACGACACAAAGGAAACTTCAGAGTGATCCTGCTTTAATTTCTCTTATTTATAGTGAATAATTGAAATCATAATAACTGCCCCACAATCACATGTACACCAACAACAACTGCACAGTTTGATTTTGTATATTAATTTAAAGAAATATATCTCATTTAAGCTTTCCGTTGCCCACCCCAGCCATTTACTTATCGAACTGCCAATCGTGCTGGGCAGAACAACAAACACGTATTGACTCACTAAATAAAACTGCAACAATTTCCTGCAACACCACACTGCACAAAACCAACCTGCAGTCATTAGAAAATTACCATAAATTTCCTGTTCTACAAAATGGGGATAAAAAAAGAGAGAAATAAATATAATAAAACGAAAACTAAATGATATTTAAGGAAAAATTGAAAATAGTATGGAATTAGTAAACATGCTACCAACAACAAAACGCCAGTATAAAAATAAACTCAAGCGTTATTCGTTACCACATAAATGCATTTACCAACACATGCGATGTAGAGACCGTTCCAGCAAATAGCCGCCATTGACCATTTTGTTTTCATAAAATGTTAAAGTGTTATACACACACACACACACCCACACACACACAGATATGCATACACAATAACGTAGTTGTCTCGCAAACATATTAACAACAACAAAAAAACAAATTTCATATAAAACGTTGAGAACGGCATAAAATTGCAAATTTATATTTAAATATTTCGGCAAAATCGTAAACTGTATCATCATCTATCATTCGCTTAACTCGTTAAAAACCTGATGGCCAAAACTTTAGTAGCTTTTTACTTGCTGCAATGATTTTTAGTTGTATGGAAATTGCAGAATAGCCTAGGAAGGCAGTTTTATAGATATCCTGCAAACATGAAAAATTGCTGGCGCCCTGTTCCACTATTTACAGGATTTTTTTAAAAAGTGAGTTTTTTTTGGCTGGGCCACTAAACGATGTAGGAAAAAAATCTATAAAAATTTCATCATTCTGCCAAAAAGAGAATGGCTCGGAGTATGTATATATTAGTCAGTATTGATATAACAACTGAATACTCAGTACTGATGCGTCAATTGATTACGCAGTACTGGTCCATAGATTGATTAATCAGTAATGAAGCATAAAATTTATTACTCAATACTGATGAATCAAATGATTACTCAGTGCTGGTGCATCAAATGATAACTCACTACTGATGCATTAATTTGGTTACTCAGTACTGATGCATCAAACAGTTACTCAGTACTGAAGCATCAATTGATTACTCAGTACTGATGGATCAAACGATCATTCGCTCCTTTCTAGTTCTAACGCAATATGCTTCATATAATGTAATGAAAAATAAAGCTCCTTCAAGCAACCAATTAACGATTAGCTGGGTTATATCAAGAAGGAATCTGATAAATTTGATTGCACTTAACTTTTGAAATACCCTATAAAGACCCGTTTATATTCTACTATAAAATTATGCACTTGTCACAGGTGATTTGCGTTTATGATTTGTCATGGCTAACTGGCTGTAATTACAAGCCATGGCCTATAACTGATCCAAACAATTGTTACATGAACACAGTTTTGCTCCCGACACTCATACAGATAAACATTGTTATTCAGGCGAATACATGCACGTGCAAGATTTTTATTATAAATTAGGGATGCATTTAGAATGTTAAGAGGTTTTCAAATACAATTCAATAGCTCGCAAATGCAGCATTCCAGTGAAGTGCTTCATGGTTGCATAAATATACACTCAAGTACAACTTGACTGGTTGACATTTTGAATAAAAGCACTTTAGAAAATTGTTTGCATAATTCGCTTCATGTTTATTATTTTATCTTTGCAATAGTTGCAGATTGATTTCAATGCTTGACGATGAAATAAAACTGATTTGCCGCGATTTGAACAGAATATTTATTTCCTTTTGGTAAATAGTTGAAGTTTAATCGGTTAATTTAAAGCCGATTATTTTAAACTAGAGTGTGTTAGATTTACGATCCAGATTAGTTCTGGCGCATCATCGTTTTGAAAAGTTTCAAACCTCTTATCTTATGGACAGACTTTCAAAAACTATTTGAGAATCCTTGGGGTTATTTTCTAAAATCACGCTATAATAAGTACACTAGGCTTTCAATTTAATACAAACAAACAACGACGAATAATTTATATTCACTACCGAGTCTTTTTTATTTCGCTTAACCTTCAACAAATCAATTACAAACACACATTTCGAAAAATTACCCTATAGAATTCAATTTAATTTCATTTAGATTAAAATAATGCCAGCATGTCGAATGATTAATTTCATAAGACTATTGAATACATTTTCAAGCATTTCAGCATTTCAGCGGGCTTGTAATAGACTTTATTTTATAATTTTTTTTTCTTTTTATATTATTTTTTTCAGAACTAATTAAGAAATTGTTTAGTAAACCGTTTTAACAGCTGGCAGTTCACCGCAAGAGAGCACTTTTAAGAACTTAAGATGACGGCTGGCAATTATTTTCCGAATACTTTGAAAGCAAAAGATTCGTAGCTTCTGCTTTGTTTTATACTTATTTATATCTCAGATAATCGTTTTCAACATACACAATTGAGCGTTAGTATAGGGTGTTTTTCATAGAGTGATACAACAGCTGATAGCTGCCTTTTGTTAAGTTTGGTTTGACATTTCATTCTGGATCCACTTACTTCAGAGCAACGCGTGCAAATTGTGGAAATTTTTAATCAAAATAATGGTTCTATTCGTCAAAATTATCGTACACTTCGTCCATTCAACATTTTATTTTCTGTTGAAGTCCATTTTTGGTTGAATGGGTACGTAAATAAACAGAACTGTCGCATTTGGAGTGAGGAGAATCCATAAACTTTTGTTGAAACACCAGTACATCCACAGAAAATTACTTTTTGGTGCGCTTTATGCGCTGGCGGAGTCACTGCCCCATATGTCTTCAAAAACGATGATGGTCAGAATGTTACTGTTTGTGAAAAATAGTGTTCCAGATTGCGCCTTATACGCGCCCGTCGTGGCGGCCACATGGCCGAAATCATATTTAAACATTAATGTCATAAAATTTTCTATCTAATAAAGACCATTTCATTGATATCAAAAATATATTAACATGTCTCATTATGATTTAAACTTGTATCACTCTATAAAAAACACCCTATTGAATATTAAATATATGAGCGTTCCTCCTTATTTATATTCGTCAAGACGAATTTGCGTTCGCTCTTGCCACCGGTATTTAAGCAGCAAATTTTATTAAAATTTATTGAAACTGAATGAAAAAAGCTCGTGATGTACGAAGATAGCAAAGGAAATTGTTACTCTTGTAAAAGTGGGTTAAAGTTCACAAAAAACAATGCCAGTAAACATCCCAACATGAGACCAAAATTAAAAATTTTTCTAGTCAGCATATTCAGACCAAAAGTTCTCAGAATTACGGGCTTTTAATATTAACTAATTTGCAGAACTTTTTCTTTCACTTGTATATAAAATATCCTGAAAATGCTTATTTCAAAGTAATCTTTTCTTGCACTATTTATTAGTTTCTGCCACTTGAATGAACTACTTATTGACTTTTATCTCAACCTTTCAAGGAAGCGCAATACTCGAAATTTTATTACTCGTACAAAATATTCTTAATAAAATCCAAAGTTTGTCGAAAACAAAAAGAAAAACAACTTCAAGTAGTCTTTGGCTTCATTTGCTTGCAAGTTTTTGAATCAAGATTTTTTTTATTAGTTTTTATTTCTTTTTTATTTTATTGTTAGAAATCTAATGCAGGTATAAATTGCAAAACTACATTTAACTTTTTAGCAATATTTTTTGCACTTTTTTCTCTAAATTATTACCAGTACTTTAGCAGAGAAGGGCATATAAGTTTTGGACTAAAAATGTTGTCTGCTTTAACTACAGAGAATAAATTATAGCAAATTTTAATATCAAGTGATATATTTTAATGCCTGCACTTCAATATTATTAATATTATCGAAAAAAAAAATAATAATATTGACAACGGAAGGACCACTTTAAATTTTAGGATGATGAAAAATTCTTATTCGTTTATCCATGCTGCGGTTACGTAGAAAACCTTAAGGTTTAATAAACTTTTTTGTAAATTTAACAAAACAATTTTTTCTAACACTTAAAACCAAAATCGTATTTGCAGATGCTTAAAAAAAAATTATCAAATTATAGCATTAGCCTGCCCAAACATTAATTTTCATAAAATCTTAATCAGTCGCCAAGCAGCTCTGAGTTGGCCAACATTAACCCTGGTTGGTAACTATTTTTTAGGTGCAGTCAGACCACTGATAGTTTACTCTCTTTCGGGAGTTTTCCGCTAGTTAACTTTTACACCTCAAATAATTGTACAGGATTATGGTTGTTCTGAGAAACTTTTCGGTGCAACTTCTTATGTGACGCCATTAACCGTGTACAGTCAGTCATAGTAACAGATGAAATATGACCAAGTCTAACTCTCGGCAACTGATGTTTTGCGAATTTATTATTGAAATATTTTCTTATTATAAATTGTGACCAGCTCTTCTACAAACTTTTAAGAAGAAAATTTGGCCGATGTATAGGGTGTAACATGTTCGGTATCTGCTTCAAAACTACAATTTCAAACTATTTCTTTTATTTTTCTATACGTTCTGTAAATCGTGTGAAAATCTTGAACTTCTTGTCCAAGTTTATCTTAAAGTTATTATTATTGCTGCATTGAACTCATTGTGTTACACATGAAAAGAATTTTAGAGAATTGCAAAAAAAAAGCAAAACAAAAGAAACGAATAAAACAAAAGGAAGTAAATAAAAAGTAGTTTAGCTGAAGAATATGGAACGAACGACCGAATGCAATTGTAATACGACTACAATCTTAAATATACAACACAGCAGCTCCAAAACCAATCAGAAGCTCAAAGTAACTATCATTTACCCAAAAGAATTAAGGGAGTTGCACCACCACTTCTGCTACTAAATTAAAAGAAACAAAAAATTAAATATAAAAAAACAATTCCATACAAATACGAAATGTTAGACAGCAGAGAAAAATTAAGTTGAAAAATTAGTTTTTTTTTAAATACATATTTTTATATTGTTGTATTATTGTTTTTACATTCCAACTTTTCTATTACTTTTGAAGATGAAAAGTAAATAGTATTCGCTAGTAAATAACTCAAGGGCTGACGGTTGAAGGATAAACGTTGCAAAAATATTTGTTTTAATTGAACTCATTTGTTCGGCAGCGTGTAAAGTACTACAATTCCGCATTACAACTGCTAGTAAAAGAGAAAAGAATGACTTTAAATATAACTACAGAAAATCAGCTTAATAAAAAGTTACCATCAACAAAAAAGGAGTATTCAGCGAAATTCTAAAACGATCAACTTCAATTATTAGTTGTTGTTCTTTAGTTCTCTTACAACTACAATTTGAGTCGGCAAAAAACTAAACAGTTGTAGAACAACACGTAAGGAAATAAAAAAAGGAATAGTTGTCAGTGAGTTCTTGTTATGACTTTGATGTTTGTTTTTAAGCTTCTCACTTTTTAAAGTGGAAGTTTGAAATGAATATTTTTAGTTATTCTAAGAAATGTTGGGTAAAGGTTCCCTGATGATCTGCAATAGCCCCAGTGAAATGCGCATAAGAACTAACTAAAACCCCTCAACGGATCACTATATAAATATTAATATAGCAAAATAAAAATGTTCAATAAAAATAAAATCACATACAATTTAAGCTTTGGCTTGAGCTACCAATGAAAATTGGAAAAACGTTCACATATACTTAAGTATAAAATTCAAAACAAAAAAGTTTGACTTAATGTATAATGGAACAAAAAATTCAGAGAAATGGGACATGAAAAAAATAATCAAATGGCAACACAGGTATCATAACACACAAGTGTTAACATCAGGTTGATACAGTTCTCGGATTGTTTTTCACAATAAAATTTGTGTAAATAGAAAACTGTTATCACATTCAACTAAGCCACCTAAACAGTGGTGATAAACACAATATACACATGAGCACTGAAGATGAAAGTGTAGCGACTTTCGAAAACAGCTATTGTGCTCTACTGTGTAAGTTGAATTGACTTCCTTTGTACTTAGGAATATTTATCATCATGTCTTTCTGAGACAATTTAGCCGATATAAACATTAATAATAGGATCACTTTAAATTTTTTAATAAGATTTCGGGAAAAAAGAACTTGCACATAATCAAAATTAAAGACACAATTGCACAAGAATTGTTGAATCCAATAAAACGGCATAAGCGTTAATATGTTGTTAAGCAAATATAAACCAACAAAGTTTGGCTTAAGAAATATGCAACAAAAAATTCAAAACTTAAAAGAGTTAGAAAATAATTAATAACTTCGCGATGTTACAGTTCTCGTATTCTTTTTCATAACAAAGTTGATACAAATACAAAATACCATCATATTCATTTAAGACACCTGCCAAAGAGGTAGTCAATAAACAAAAAAGCACATGGGTACGGATGATGAAAATGCAGCGGCTTTCGAAAACAGCTGTTTTGCTCTGCTGTGAATGTGTGATATGCAAAACTCGAAAAGATTTTCCGCTGTCCTTTAGAATGCATATCTGAACTAAAAATACTTTTCGAAAACTTAATCATATAATAGTTAATTTGATACAAATACTCACAACCAGCAAACAATTTTTATTGCACTTAGAGAAAAGATTATTTATTTTCTTAATACGAGTAGGTTTGTTCGGTCTGTAGATATCTGAAAGCTTAAGTTTGTGAGAGTGAAGTTTATTGAGAGTCTTACGGTTGACTGTTTTACTATCGGGAGTATATTTTCTTACCCATTTGAATGACTTATTCAGCTTATTTTAGTTTAAATATTTTTATTTCAATAGCCTCCGACTTAGCCAACTGCATCTGAAAAACACCGAAATTAACTTTTAATTATAACCTCAACTAATGGAATGAAAGAAACACTGATTTTTGCTATCATTTTGCCAGCTTTAATTAAAACCAAGTTGGCCAGCATAAAGTTCAGTGTGGGTTTTTGCATGAAAAAAGAAACTATTTTATTTTAATGGTTACTTGCAAAAACCTCTAAAATATTTTATGCTCGTAATTCGCTTTGTTTTATTAAAGTTTTCGTTCAATAGTTTTCCAACACGCACAATTACTTGGATATTATTTTTATTTCCTTTTTTATTTTTCCCCCGCACTCTCGCTATAATTTGCAGTGCTTAACTGCTTATAACAATTAATTGCTTTAAAATAGTTTGACAATAAAAATTTACGAGTTTTTAAAACACTTCACCATTCGATTCTGGGTTTTTATAGCATTTTTTCTTTGGCGCAACACGCGCACAATCATTCCAACCCGCAGAATATATAAGAGCGAGAATCGTGGAGTAGTTCTGGCTTTTTTTTTCATATATAATTCCAGTTTAAATCACTACTCGTTTGGCTTGATTCGTGTATTTCTTTTTTTTTTCAAGATGCCTGGTGCCAGCAGCACAAGCAGTCGTTGTACGAGTGCGAGTATATTTTAATGACTTTTGGCTTACAGTTTCCAATGTAAATTACCATTTAACTATTTGCTTTTTATTTGCGAGTTTTTAAAATTGAGCATTAAGTTGAATCATTTGGATGAGAATTTCACCAGCGAGAGGTTTTGTTTTTCTAATGGCTTTTGAATTTCAGTTCACGTTCGCCTTAATTTGCTGAAGTGTTAACAACAGTGTGAAACAAAATGAAAATTGCAGGTTTTAACTTGTACTTAACCAACAATTAAAATACCACAAAGCGAATATGCAAAAACTTTTCGATTAAATGTTTTCTTTTTTCCTTATTAGCATTTTCAAACGGCTGCAGGATACAGACGTGTGTGTGTGGGTGTTTGTGTGTATACTGAAATTCGCGTGTGCGTGTGAGGATAGTTTAAATAATTTCTTAATTCCTGACTTCTTCAACATCTTTATTCCCAGCGAAAGCAAAATAGGCGCAAAGCAATTACTTAAGGCTTAAGCTTTAGGGTGTTCCAAATGTTATGAAATTTCTTTTTGTTTTTGGTTGAATAGGATGCTAAAATTTATAATCAAGTTGGCATTTTGTTGGCTGTTCTTTTGCTCGAAAGCTCGTCCGTTTCCCTCGCTAACCGTTCGACTTATTTAATCCTTAAAAATATAGACATCCTTTAAGGATTAAAGTGTTACATTTTAAAAATTTAAAATAATTTTTAAAATACCTGTTTTCTGAAAGATTTCAAGTTTAATTTTCACAGTTCAAAATGTTACCATATTTTAAAAGTATTTAAACAGGATTAAATAACTTAAATATAATATAAACTAATAATGTTGTCTAATATATATTAAGCTTAAGGTCTCTTTATTTTTATTATCTTATAAAATTGTTTTTCAATATTTCGTCACTCCTTTGTGTGACTTCTTCAAGAAATTTATTTTTTAATTTGATGTGAAAAAATTATTTTTGTTTATTTTTATTTTTTCACATCAAATTAAAAAATAAATTTCCTGAAGAAGTCACACAAAGGAGTGACGAAATATTGAAAAACAATTTTATAAGATAATAAAAATAAAGAGACCTTAAGCTTAATATATATTAGACAACATTATTAATCAAAAAGAGGTCAAAAAACTAGAAGAATTTTTATAATATAAACTTTTATGAAAATTGATTCACTTCGAAATAGACACGATCTCTTTCGTTTTGAATTTAATTCGGTTAAAGGCACTCTTTTGATCTACTTAAGATATATACCAGCAGAAAAAACTAATAAAATTTGTTGTCAAAATTATGTTATAGAAGTCTTATAACCTTAGCTGATTTCCCAAAATTGTCAACTTAGTTTTTTCAATATCTCGAAAACTTCTACTGTTCAAAAATTATTTATTTTAAAGAAAATAATGGTGAACGCGAAATAAAGAAATATTAATAATCAGTAAAATAGCAAAACTTTTCAAATTTACTTAAGAAAATTGAAACGAAAAAGTTTAAAGAACATAGAAAAAAAAATTCAGAAAAATAGGACTGGAAAAAAATAATGAAACGGCAACACAGGAATTTAACAAAAGTGAGTTACCTTCGGTATGATACAGTTCTCGTAACCCTTTTCATAATAAAATTGGTAAAAAGTATCACCTTCGTAATAAATCAAAATTCACATAAGTACTGAGGATGACAGTGTAGCGGCTGTCGAAAACTGCCGCTCTGCTCTGCTGTATAAGTTGAATATATAGAAATAACGTTGAACTTCCCTTGTACTTTGAAATATTTATCTTGTCTTTCTGAATTAATAACGCTTTTTGAAATGTAATCTATAAAATTAAATTTAATGAAATAACTTATAACATTTGGAAAAGTAAAATAGCAGCAGTTTTTATAGTTTCAAAATGGATTAAAACAAGGAGTTTATTTTTTAGGCTAACTTTTTCTGTTATAGCGCAAATTGTTGTTTAAAGATCTTGGAATTTCGAAGGATGTGTTTTTCCTCTGAAAAATATAATTTGTTTGTTTTTCAAAAAGTTTTTTGAAAATTATGAAAGTTCCAGGAAACCTTATTTTGTTATAGATTTTGTATTAAATATAACGAACTTTGCTCAAATTTTGATTTGCATGAAATTAGGTCAGAGAGGTCTTGTCTAACTCTTTATTTGAAATGGAGTAACCCAGACAGGAAAATAAAAATTTTAAGACTTATATCAATAAGAATCAATTTTTGTGGCTGTAATTCAAGATTATGGCCCAATAAGGCCATGTTACCTCAATAAGACGTGTCCGCGAGCCTCAAAACAGGATTAATGTTGCATTCCTTTAGAGGTTTCCAGTACGCGTAATTTCCCCCTCGAATGGAAAAATATTGGCCTCAAAAATTATACGATTCGATGCCATAAGACTTTCTTGTTGTAGGAGTGCTTTAAAAAAATGTGTTTCTGTAGACAGTCCTGTAACATTGAAGCAGTCAAGATCCAACACTCGTCAAGTTGTCGCTGAAATACCAACTGAAATATACACAAAATTAGTCGATAAATACCTCAAAAGCAACCACTGCTGCAAGCAATTTAGATGATATCATTTCAATGACAATCTATTTCCTAAATGATGGCATAACCCAAGCATTTGTATAAAACAAAAGTTTCATTAAAATCTTAAACAGAAAAATCGTTAACCTGTTAATGACAAATTAGCTAAGAGATTCAAAATTTCCTCTAATTAAACTGGCAACAACAACTTAATTATATAATAACTTCCCCAAATGTCAAATTGAGTACATAAATTAATAACAGAAATTCGTTGGCTTGGCTTTTATGTGTATCATCAAATGCAGTTGTAAGTTGGACATAAAATATTCCCTTCTCTTCAAGGAATTTGTGTGTTTTAATTTTTGGCTGGATTTATATGGATCATGAGCACTACAGCAACGTGTTTGGCTTTATTCTAAAACTTTTTCCATTTTATTTTAATTCCTTTTCAAAACAATTTTCATAATCCACTTGAACTAAAACATAAAATTTGCTTTTCCATCTGTTACGGAAATAGAGGGTCGCACTTAATTAGTTTGTGTGCAGTAAAATTTTATTTGCCAGTATTTAATAAAAATCCAACTATTTTGGCAACAAGCGAAAGCTGTCACATTTGAAAAAGAAACTTTACAAATTTTCCCTATGAAATTAAAAATATTGAATTTCATTTGTTTTGTTCTATTTATTAACCCGCACGTTTTTAGTGAAATATTTTTCATATGTTTCCTTTCTGCATACGGACCTCAATGTGTGTGTGTGTGTGTGTGTACGTTTGAGTGACCAATTTTTGGCTGTAATTCAAATCTACAACGTTACGGCAGAAACTTTTTTTCCCATTTTCATACTGTATGTATTATTTTTCATCTCCGTACGTTTCAACTGCATTTCATACCAGCAAAATGACAAAACTCTGTTTCAGAAGATGCCAAAAACTAAATCATCTTGTGAAATAAAAAAAATAGTTGGAACAGACTAGTTTCAGCCATTGCGACTTGTCAAAGGATTAACACAAGTTTCTGTGAAATCCAAATGAAATGTTAAATAAAATGAAAACTTAAATGAAAGTTGTGTGTTCCAGGTAATTTAGAAGGTACGACGAGAGCTCCAGCAGTCAGTAAAGCCATTTTGTTTTTAATATTTCCATTTTTATAACAGTTAATTCAAAGCAAAAATTAGGAAACTAAAACTATTTTAATGTACCTCCTGCTTTTTATTATTAATTTAAAATAAATTGAAAAAAACGCACTCGTTTTAATGTTTGTTTTACTGGGCGTCCTTGTAACGCTTCAATGGCTGCACGTTTTTATGTCTCAGCAAAAGTTAATTTGCAGAGATTAAATTTAATAGAGATTTTATATATTTTTGAAAGTTCCGAAAATTAAAATTGTTAGTATTATCCTTTATGAAAGAAAAAGGACACCCGTCAGAATTTTAAGTATTGGAGGAGGAGAGAGAGGCATATGCGAAATGTTTACTTATGTTGCCCTGCTGGTCCATTTGTTGGTTCTGCTGCCACAAACGTTTTTGTAAGCCAAAGTTTAAGATCAGAATAATTGTTTTATAAAGCTTCATTAGAGCTTAATAATCAGTCATTAAATAATATTATATTTGGCAAATAATGGCAAGATCGAACTGTTTAAATAAGAACATAAATCTTGTCAGTGTTTTATTTCTATATAATATAAAATAAATTTGAAACTGATAAGTGCATAACCTGGTATATGTTGCTACAACAGAAAAGGAAATCAAGACTAGAATTGCTGACTACAGATCATAGGCCTGTTTCGCAAAACGCCAAGTCACAAATCAATAATTCAAAATACCAGGAACGATTAATAACAGCAATCAGGAAATTCAAAAACTCTTCATGTTACAGACGTCCGAACCCAATAGATTTGTACTGTCCTGCTGTTTCAGAAACTATGGTGATCTCAAAAAATGTTCTCAACTGATTTTTTTTTTAATTATTTCACAAAGAAAACATAAAATTTCAAATTTTCCTTTCAAATAAAAGATTTTATCTCTCTAAAAAAAACTCTTTAACAAAATCCTTTGGTATTGTGCTTCCACGCGTATATTTAATACTATTAATAAATAATGTTGCTCATACGTCACATTATACTCATTCATGTTCTCATCTTCTCCTATTGTGTAAGTATTTTTACACGCCTTCGAAGCTTATTAAACTAGAAAATAAAAAAAACTAATTAATTTAATTTCAATTATGTGCGGATTCTTTTTTCCCAATTTAGTATATCTGAAGAACTAGAAGTTTAAAGATAGATAAAATCAAAACAATAATAAACTAAAATACAAATGTTGTTGTGCAAAAAAGTGTCGAGCGCTCGATTAACAAATAATAGGGTACAAAGTGCCCATGCTTTTTTCACAATAATTCTTGTATTTCGGTTCACTAATGTTTTAATTCTGGTTTAAAATCTATTTTAACTTCTTGATTAAATTTTCTAAAAAACCGCGTTTTTTCGATTTACAATCTAAATTAGTTTTTATATATAAGTTGAATGTGTTTCGAAAGCGTGTAAAAATACTTACACTTATAATAAAATAAGGACACGAACGAGTACAGTATGACGTATGAGTAACCAAATTAATTAATAATATTAAGTATACGCTTAGAAACACAATCACAAGTGAAGCTAATAAAAAGCGTTTAAAAACGAATATTATTTTTCGTAAGGATTTCTACTCTTCCACTTAACATCCTACTCAGTTTGTTATTGTAATTTTTTTTAACAATCAATTTGTTTTTATTTCAATGAAAACGAAATTATTTGAAACTTAAAAGTAATCTAATAATTATTTATATTTATCCAATTGTAATCTGATTGGGTCTTGAAGCATTTTATCTATATACTTGCTTGCTAATAAAAACAAACTACAACTTTAAGTATTAATTTTTCACAAAGAACAGAGCAGCTGTTTTCAAAGGCCGCTACATTTTCAACATCGGTACTCGTATATATATATTCATTTATTAGAACTCGTTAACTGACAGTTGAATGTGACAACAGTTTCTGTTTGCTCCAACTGCATTATTAAAAATAATACGAAAATTGTATCGAGCCGATATTAACACACTTTCATTAAGTCCCCTGTGTTGGTGTTTCAACATTTTCTTTCCGTTATATATTCAGAATTTGCTCTTACATGTTTTTCATCCAACTTTTTTGGCTTAAATTTTCCTAAACAAACATGCAAACCATAGCTTGACATATTATTTGAATATTTTTTAGCGCAAGTAAGTCTAAGAGTTAATCAAATATAAAAAAACGTATAGTTCAGTTTAAAACATTCAGGCCTTCAAATTTTATATTCATAAATCTGCTGGGTAGAAGGCGCTATTACAACACACAACTCCCGCAATACGTGGTGCAGGGTTCATATAAATATTTTCTGCTTCCACGTCTTGGGTAACAATCGCTGTTAATTGCCTATAATATTTATAATAATTCCTTTCATTTAGCAACACAATAGACGCCTCATGAATGAATTGTGAAAGCTTACTAATGAATTATTGAGTTTAATTATGAAAATCATGTGGGCTGATGGTTTGGCAAATCTGTAGTGAATACAAAAAGAGCACAATAGAAAAGTCGTATGGAAAAGCATAATTAATGAAACATGACAAAATGTTCTAATTAACTCTTGGATTTGTAAGCAAACCAAAAAAGAAAATATCAGCAGAAAAATAAAAATAGAACAATTTTATATCATCAATAGCGAAGTTGTGTTTCACAGCACGAACATTTTCTTAATTAAATAATTTATATTATCTATTGATAAAAGCTCTTTGTTGTCAATGCAAGACAGCAGCGGAAACAAATTGTGCCTGATGATAATAACCAATAATCGAATAACTGGATATTAAATGATTATTTTAATAACAATTCGCTTGATTTGTTTTTGCAATAGTTCTAGTTGAGCCGCTAAATAAGCACAATTATTTTATTATGAATGTTTAGCTAAAAGAAAATATTGTTTGTTTTATGGTAAATGGGGCAAGAAGTTCCGCTCTGGAAGTAAGACAAAATGTGTTTGCTGGGCAAATATTTTTGAGACTTGTGCACACGAGGCCAACTACTTATAACAGACACACGGAATTGAAAATATCGGCTTTTAGAAAGAAACCAGCTTTCCCGAAAGCCGCTAGTATTGGACATACAGAAATTCATTGAATTATCAAACTAGTGCCGTATAATTTTCGTGAAATAGAAACAAAATATTGTTGTGAAGTTATTTTTTACAATCTTTTCATACTCTTTTTTTTATATATTTGAAAAATATTTATTCAAAAACTTGCGCGATGAAAGTTATAAATATTGAACATCTAAATTATTGATATTCATTTATTTATTTATTTATTTAATAAGTCAATAGATTTTACATCCTTACTGACTAGATAACAAATTAGTTCAAGAATTTCTTTTCAATACGGTATTACTCTCAGATAAGTTCATGATATGGTAACATTTGTTAAAGTTGACACATGCGCGACGAAAAGAATCATTATTAGCATAAACAAAGCGGTAATATTTTAATGCCAAGATTTCAAAATTGCGAGTAGGTCTTACAGGAACGTTGAAGTATAGTTGATTAAGTAAGAACTCCGAATCAACATCGCCTCGAACCAGCCCCATAACAAATAAAGCACTCAACGTCGATCGTCGACTTTTTAGTGTAGGCAATTTTATTAGAGCAAGTCTACTTTGATACGGCGGTAAGACATACGAATTCCAACCAAGCCCATGCAGACAAAAAATTAGAAACTGTTTCTGTACAGATTCAATACTATTGATATGAATGGAGTAACAAGGGTCCCAGACAATCGATCCATGCTCAAGAATTGGCCGAACAAGAGATGTATATAATAGTTTTGTAATATAAGGATCTAGAAATTCCTTAGACCAGCGTTTCATAAATCCAAGTACACCGTAGGCTTTGTTGACCATTATAGAGATGTGATCACGAAAGTTTAGTCTATGATCCAACAGTATGCCAAGATCCAATATAGTATCAACTTTATTTAAAATATCATTACAAATATAATAGGACGTCTCAATTAGATTGTGTCTGAAAAATGAAATGTGTTTGCATTTCTTTACATTTAACTCTAATAAATTATAGCTGCACCATTGAGAAAAATGTGTAAAGTCAGTACACAGTAAATTATGTCCATTAATATCATTAAAAGAGTTAAAAATTTTTACATCGTCAGCATACATTAACACTCTAGAATGACATACAACCATCGGAAGATCATTGATGAATAAAGTGAACAAAATTGGACCCAAGTGACTGCCTTGAGGAACACCAGAATGAACATAAATGAGTTCTTCCAGACAGATAAGAGTTTAACCATTTTAAAGCAGAATTATTAAAGCCCATAAGTGATAATTTGTGTAATAAAAGATTGTGGTTAACTTTATCGAACGCCTTACTGAAGTCAGTGTTTATTACATCAGTTTGCATTTTATTTGTAAAACCTTCGTTGACAGTAGTAGTGAGTTCCAAAACATTAGTAATAGTTGAACGGGAATTACGAAAACCATGTTGGCAAGGCGTTAAAATGGAAGAAATTTGATGAGTTAAGTAATCAGTGATAATTTTTTCAAGTAGTTTTGGAATTGCATTAATTTTGGCGATACCTCTATAGTTAGATACCTCGGACTTACAGCCATATTTAAATAGAGGAATTATATACGATTTCTTCCACACTGATGGTAAATAGCAAGACTTAATAGATTTGTTAAACATTACAGTAAGAGGTACAGACAGTGATGCAGCACAGTTTTTAAGGATACAACTTGGTATACCATCAGGACCAGGGCTGAACGAGTTTTTTTTTTTGCAGCTGTTGTTTTATTTTAGCGAAATGAAAGAACCATTTAAGAGTCGTTCATAATTGGCAGATTGAATTGCGTGACTGAATGGTTGGTGTTGGCTGAAGTGCTTAACTCAACACTACGAAGCCTAAGTCTGACTCCATGCCCAGTCATGAGTCTTACTGATCTGTACTTGTGCAAGATTGTTTTCAAGACTGGTTTCAATGTTGAAGGTATAAAACTCCTCGCTGGACATTACCAACAGCAGGGTCCTGAGAGCTGTTTCTTATAATAAAATACTACAATTCTACAACTTTCCGCAAATTTTTATCGCATAGCTTTCGTAACATAGTTGGTTGTGTTATTTCAAGGCTTTAAGCTCTTCGAGCTAAACCACTATTATGTTAATATTTAAAATGCCTCAACTTTTAAATAAGTCAACCGATTCTTATAATTTTGTAGTAATTCTTATAAAATTGGTAATTGATACAGTTTTAGATATTTTCGGAAGCACTTAGATTTTTTTTTTTATTATATAATTTATTTGCAATTTATTTTACAATAAAAATATTAAGCAAAATGTGTAAGCATTTAAACATAACTTATTCTACTAAGTTCCAGTGAACTAAGTAGACTAAAAAAAAAAAAAAAATTTTTATTTAAAATTATTATTAATGAAAGAATAAGTATTAAATAGTATGTTAAAAACTAAGTTTTTTGTCGAACATTATTATGGACTATTTTCTAAAGGGTAGATCAAGAACATGTAATCTTTTAAGCCTACAAATCTCTTCACTATCGTCTAGCAGTGTAATGGCTAATAAGTTGGAATGGTTGCTTAATCTATTCAAATATCGTTCAGTGAACCTGTTAATTTCTTCTTTTACGGTGGGTATTTGTAGGTCATTGTGTATGCAGTTGTTATTTATAAACCAAGGAGCATTAGTCAATAATCTTAAAGTTTTTGATTGATATTTTTGGAGTATTTCGAGGTTTGAGTTGCTTGTTGTTCCCCACAATTGAATACCGTAGGTCCAGACTGGCTTCAAAATTGTTTTGTAAAGAATTATTTTGTTTCCTAAACTTAGTTCAGATTTTGGTCCCAAGAGCCAGTATAGTTTTCTCGTTTTAATATTCAAATGTTCTCTCTTAGATTTGACATGATCCTTCCATGTAAGTCTTCTATCAAGGTGGATACCTAAGTATTTTACGTTATTTGATTTTGGAATAGAATTTCCATTTAAAGTAAGTCTTGGGCAATCTCCTTTTCTCAGAGTGAAAGTTACATGAGATGATTTCTGGGTATTTATTTTTATATTCCACTTCTGTAGCCACTTTTCAGTGAGAGTTAATTGCCTTTGAACCTGTGCAGAAGCTTCTTGTGGGGAATTATTCGTGTACATAATGGCTGTATCATCAGCGTAAGTAGCAGTGGTTACATTATTAAGTGTAGGCATATCCGATGTATAAATCGTATAAAGGACTGGACCCAGAACGGGAAGCACTTAGATGATCGAAAATATAAATTTAGTCAGATCAGATATTTTCGATTCAAAAATGCTGTTAAAATTTATTCCAAAAACTAACAGAAAAAAAGAAATTTTCTTATTTGATACCGATTGATATCAGATTAATTCGATCCTGCCAAGCGGGTCTTATAACTACACACACTCACACAGACACACATACACTCAGACATAGTGACACACTTTCAGAAGTAGCCAGGGAAACTTCCTAAGACCTCCGAACGTCGAGATCTAATGAGTACTCCATTATTTCAAAACGGGGTAAAAAAATTTCTTATCCATGCAGGAAAATTTCTAAATGTCCTTTCTGAAAGTTTAAAAATGTAACTCAAATGCTTCTAGCATTTTCGATTTTATATTTTGTATAAAATTTTGATTAGACTGCAGTTTCTATAATCCTTAAAGTGTTATCCATTACACATCCTTCGAAGGAACACACTAATTAAATGCGCTGCAAATAAAATTCAAAATGACTTTTGCAACCTCTCTGAAGCACTAACGAAGTCCCAAAAGTCGCAAAAGTTTTCTTCTTTAAAAGTTGGCTGGCAATATTTACTTCAATATTTTAAAGCAAGATTTTTAAAGGTGACGTACAGCAACGTTGCATTTGCGAACGGATCTCAACCTTCGTATACAGGTGGGCCAAAAGAAGTCATCCGATGTTGTTTGGCCTTCAGAATATCGCTTGTGGATCGCGCAGTGTGTGTGGTTGCTCCGTCCTGTTAGAACCACATATTCTCCAGTCCTATTTCATTCAATTGTGGCAGGAAAACATCGGATAATATGGCCCTATAATGCGCACCCAGCACTGTTGTCGCATTCACGGAAAAAAGGCCCGATGACTGCTCCAGCGTGAGAAGCGTTCCCTGCAGTCACTTTGAGCGGGTGTAATGGCCCCTTGTGCGTCACTCGTGGATTTTAGGTGCCCTAGAGGGGATAGTTTTGCTTGTTCACGTAACCGGTGAGGCGGAAATGAGCCTCATCGCTCATTATGATTTTGGTTGAAAAATTGTCCACTTCGATTATTCCGCTTTCTTGGAGAGCGCATCGCTCCATGGCTTGTTCACTTTTTTATTCTACATCTGTCTAGTTCAGAAATGTCAAAACAGATTCGACATTGGCTGCTATTTGCAAAAATGAGATCATCTTCCAATTGGGTAATTTCTTTTGGCCCACCTTTACAATTCAATTCAATTTATGTGTCCTGGAAATTTCTAGGCTGATGTTAACTGAGATCGTTTGATAGTTTAGTAGGAAGTCGATGTTTTTGGGATGGAATATTTGTGATCCTTTTTCGTCGATACTCCATCCAAACTTTTGCCGTTGAAGCAAAGTAATAATTAGGAAAATTGTAATAATGTTGTGCGTATCTCCTTTATCATTTCAACACCATCTCTTCCTTGTCATGGTCCTGATACAAAGAATGGGAGCTATCTTCGATTTGCTGATCCCAACGAAAATAAGGAAAAGTGTTCTTCCTGGTGCAAATAGCAAAAAACTACATTCCAGAAAAGATTTATTTCCATAATCAAATTTAAATGTCTAACATAAACGGCAGTCTCGGTGATTTATAATCTTCTTACGTATTTGTAACTTCAGTTTTCCTTACGATTTGACTCTAAACAAAAAAATGATTCTTCAAACAGCCTATTCGAGGGAAACTACACCCTGCAGGAAGAGTTTGTAGTTGTATGAGGTCTTTATCCTCATACGGCAAACAATAATTATTGCTGGCGAACTGCTTTGAAATAAATCTGAAGTTAAATCTTAATAAGTTTTTACTTTTTTGTCAAATTACTTTTGTAAAATTTGGTTTGACTTGAAATATTGCAGGCAATTTTGATTATTTAACCTCCCCACTCTATTTGTAGGGTCTTGTTACTGTTGTTTTCTGTGGGCTATTTGTTGATGGCGGCACTGCTAAAAGAATTTAGACACTGAACTGTAGTTTTCAAAAGAAGTAAAAATACGCTTTTAAATTTGAAAACATAAAAGAAAATTTTCTCCAAAGAGATTTCTTATCGCGCTTCTGCTACAACACTTAATGTGTCGTTTAATACCACGCGGTTTACAACATCAAAGCTGGTGTTTTTTATGTGTATCCCAGCGTTAGTTAAAAAAAATATAATATAAAAAATAAAAATGTTTACGGTGCTGTTAGACAGCGTTCTTTTTAAATCCTTGAGTATCTATTCAAAACCTAAAATAAACAATTTTATTTGTTACGTTTTACTTGTTATTTTTGTGATGTTTGTTTAGGCTTGAAAATGTATCATGTAAAAAGTAATACGATTTTCAGTTTATTTTTGCCGGTTGTTTTTTATTTTATTTTAACTGATTGTTTTTTGTTTTGTTTTACTTTGTTTCAAGTGGTGAAAAGCATACGAGTTTTATTTATCTATTAAGATACAAACGCTTCAAAGGCTGTTCTATAGAATAGACGGTATGCCTTTGCTTGGTGGTTTAAAAGTCTGGGAAGTTAAATTGAAAATTATAACAAATAAAAGTTATTTATTATAAAATTTTTAAGAATAGAAACTGTCAGCACATTCAATTCAGCCACCTAACGAAATGCAATCAAAATAAAACTGCATTTAAGTACGTACTGATGAAAATGTAGCGGCTTTCGAAAACAGCTGTTGTGCTCTGCTGTGTAGATGGATTATATAGACCTGATGTTGTTTTTTTCTTGTGCTTGGGAGTATTTGTCATGTCTTTCTGAATTAAAAAAACTTTTGGAACAATTGGAGTAAGAAATTAAATATAGGGTGTTTTTTATAGAGTGATAGAACTTTTAGTCGGCATCACTGCTTTATTTGACCACCCATTTAACAGCTGATAGTTGCTTTTTGTTAAGTTTGCTTTGACATTTTATTATGGGTCGACTTACACCAGAGCAAAGCGTGCAAATTGTGGAAATTTTTAATAAAAATAATGGTTCTGTTCGTCAAACTTATCGTGAACTTCGCCCATTCAAAATTGTATTTTCCGATCAAGCCTATTTTTGGTTGAATGGGTACGTAAATAAACAGAATTGTCGTATTTGTGAGGAGAATCCACAAGCTTTTGTCGAAACACCATTTCATCCACAGAAAATTACTGTTTGGTGCGCTTATGGGGTAGCGGAGTCATTGGTCCATATATCTTCAAAAACGATGTTGGTCAGAATGTTACTGTTTGTGAAAATTGGTATTCCAGATGGCGCCTTGTACACGCCAGCCATTGCGGCCACATGACCGAAATCGTATTTAAACATTATCATATATTACGATTTAAACTTGTATCCCTCTTTAAAAAAACACCCTATATAAATAAAAAGAGTTCAAAAAGTTTTGTCCTTTAGGTAAGTTCAATGATTTGAGACGCTGAATTTGCGAATTAAACTGCTGATGTCAGGAACAATTGGATATTAAAAATCTATTCAATTGATGGGCATTGGATATCCTTCGCTTGCAAACCTGCTTCCCAGTGAGCCAAAATTCATGCCGTCGAAACTTCTCAGAAAAATTTAACAATTTATTTCAAGACCGTGTGCAAACTTCGAAGGATTTTTAGTCCAGAATGTTTATCAAATGAGTCAACCATTCGAGTAGCGTTGCAAAAGTTCTTAGAAACTGTGTCGATTATGAACAATTACATTTCTGTACAAACAGAGTCGCCGAAAATGCAGGAGTAGAACTTTTCTCTGCACAATATCGATTGACGCCACGTTCTAAAGAGCTTCTTACAACATCCTCCTGCGTTGGTCTTACACGCATCGAATGCTTCGACGTTTACAAATTATATCTACTCAATATTTTCCAATTCTTTTCATAGTGCCAGCCCAATGCACTGGATTGGCAGGGACCATCACTGGAGCACCAGTCCTGTAAAGTAAAAAAAAAAATTACACACACAATTGACTTAACAAATACCTTCAAGGATCTCTACCAAAAATCAAAAAATCTTATATAAGTTGTTATTCTAATGAGTATCTTTAACTCTCTTTTATTCTCTTTTTCTGTCGCTCTTCTAAAAAAGTTTGCAGCATGAACAACTTTAAGTAACTTGAAAGTAGATTATTATTTCAAAACATTTCCAACTCGAAGGGAAAATAAATGATTGATTCTTTCTTAAATTGTTATTCTTTGGAAAAAGTTATGAAAAATTACAAAATACGTTACCAATTTAACTATGGCTGGCTGTTTAAACACTCCATTTCCTGCACCGAAGTAAATCAATAAAAGGTAACCAACCATCTGATCGCCTAACAAAAATATATCCAAACATATTTATCTTGCCTCCAGTTGTTATTCTCTTTTGTTTCCCCGTCGTTCACGTTGTTTAATACAGTTTTTCTTTTTATTTTTTTTACTTACTTCATATTATTCTTCTGCACACCGTGTTGCTGTTTCCTAACAAGCAATTTTATAGATTTCTTTCTGTTTACCTCAGCACTTTGAATCATCTAACAAATACGGGAAACTTACACGGAGTGACATGTCAGGTTATCTTTCAATGACTTACTTCCGCTTGTTGTTTTACCACATTTTCAATTCATGTTTAAGTCTGAAACATGAGTTTCTGAGTTTCACAGTATTTCATGTGCTTGCTTGCTTGCTTGCATGTGTGTGTGAGTATGTATTGTTACCAGTACGTTAACGTATACATCCGACGGTATTAGTTGGTTCAAGTGTGTGTGTGTGTGTGTTTAGTTATGGAAACGTGTCTTGATTGTACATGATTTCATTTTTACGACATTTTGATGGATATGCCACATTAGTTTTTTTCTGCACTCCACTCTCATTCTCTAAAGCTTCTATTTTTGTTTCTAACTTAACAAAACAAAAAAACACGTTTCTTGTTTTTTACTCTGTCGGTTTTTTCCCCTTTTTTTTATTGCACTGAAATCCAACCATTTGTCTTGTACACGATTGGTAAAGCTGCAAATACACAGTGTGTCAATAAATTGCTGTACAAATATTTTCCCAAGTGCTTTTGTAACAAATGCCGTTTTCTTACAATAACAAAAATACATAAAGAAAAATAAAGGCATATAAATGCAGAGGAAGTTTGGGTAATATGATGTACCCACTTGTTCTTCAACTATAACTTTTAAATTCTTTGCTCGAATTTTAAAGATATTCGGTGAAAAATGTATTCCAGTCTTGTGTTGATTTCTTTTTTAGAAAAGAATGCAACATTTTTTACACTTTTTAACTGAAAATTATTACATGCATTTATTAGAAATCAATTCAACATTCCTTAGGAGAAAAAAATTTCTGTTTTAAATTTACTTTAAACTACCACATTTTAGAAAAGATGTGAAAATATGTTACATTTTTTTAGAAAAGAAAACGCCTTTAGATTAACATACAGAGAAGTGTAAAATACTTCGAGCTCTAAGTTTCAAGAATATATAATACTATCGGAAACCTTATAAAAAATATATATTTTAAAACATCATAGAAAACGTTTAACCCTGAAGGCTGTAAACCGTAAAAATATCGTAACCTGGTTTTTGTGCAATTCTATGCTTTTGAGTTCCTGGGGCTAAAACACTATAAATTTAGTTTATATTCAAACGATTTCCAGGTAATAACTTTAGTTTTTAAATATCTTAAAATATTGGAGAACATTAACCCTGAATGGTTCCTCATAATTTCTGCACCTTAACGTCACTCTTAGGCCAACAATTTTTAAAAATAATTCCAGCGCAACAATTTGTGAAGTTAAAAATAAAAGCAACTATTTTTATTGAATTATTTTAATAAAAATAATAATATAATTATATAAAATATATTATAAAAACTGTTTCTCTCTCTCTCTCTCTTTTAAAATTCGATATGAATTTGAGCAAACATAAAAAAGTTATTTAAAATTAAATGAGCTTCGTGCAGGGTTAACTGATCAGATATATAATATCGTTGCTTTACAAAATAAATTACTTTTCTCGAACTTTTTTGTTCATGATATCTTATGAATGGATAAACCTCTTTTGACATTGAGGATATCAAAACCCCAGAATTTCGTTCCAAATAAGTCAAAATTATTTTCCAAAATTACCGTCCCAATAAAGTCTTTTAGGTAAATAAAAAAATTTATCTGTTTAACATTGAAATTTTGTTTTGGTCCCTACTCTGATGATGTATTGCTTGCTCGTCATTTATCCTTCACTAAAGTTTTTATTTGCTGGGCTAAAATTTTTTTAATAGAATACAAAAAGAAAGAATTATTCATGTATGCATGTGTGTATGTATGTGTGTGTGTGTGTATAGGTTTGTCATAGATTGTCTTTTCTTTTATATGTTTTTGGTCATGTTTCTTTAATGGCACGCCGGAGCAAGCGCTTTTGAAAAATCATTTTCATTTCTGTAAGTCCTTTTTCAATTTTTACTTTCATTCCTTAACCTTTTTTATCTCAGTCGGTGTACTTTTTCGAGCCCAAGTATCCTGAAGGGATTAATAAAAGGGTACGTGAGGCCATAAAATATTTCCCATAAAATTTCTAACTTAGGTTTTTACGCTAAAAACAATTTCCGTGTTAGAATTGCAACCTTTTACCGTTGCTGTCTTGAAAAGGTTGAAATTCAAAAAACTATTAAACTCTGCAGTGGTTAAAGGCTCAAGTATGTCTATATGTTTGGCCGATATGTGACAATAATTTTTTTCATATTTTCTATGAAATATTTATTAAATTTGAGCCTTTGAATCAATCATTTAAGAAACCTTCTTTTAACTCGTTGTCCTTCCAAACATGTTTAATAATTCTCTACTACCGTTCACGCTCTCATTTCCTTTTTGCTCTTAAATTTCATCGTTTATTTCTTTGGCATAAAAAAAAATTGTGTATACGAAAGAACAGAGACAACGAAGAACACAAAATCAAATTTTCCTCAAATCGCCAGAAATTTATCAAACCGTGTCTATTGATTTAGATCGAACACAAGACAAAAAATGTGCACTGAATTTTGACAAATAACAGCTAATAAAATTTGTATGTTTATGATGTTATTAATAATCTCATTAGATCTAATGATGGCAATCATAATGCTAATGATTTTTAATTTAATATACCAAGAAAAGAAGAGGCGATGGACGCATTTCATTCCAAAAATTCTAAGAGGAAATACACGACTATTTCCTTTTTGAATTGTGTATGCGTGTAAAAGACTTGATAAAAATAAATTAAGTTTTACTCGAAAATATATTTTGTTAGTGGTTTTATGAACAAAATTATAAAAAACTTCATTAATTTCATATTGTATTTGTGTGTGTTAGAATTAATAAATTATAAGTTGTGAATACTTTCGAAATGTTTTTTATACGTTATAATAATTCTGTGAATAATAAAATTTTTAATGCCGTAGTCATAAAAACTCAACTGATTACTTTTACAATTAGAACACATTAACTGCTTTTTGAAAAATAATTGCGTGTCTCTAGAGTTGCTTCCAGCTGTTTATAATTCCTTCATAAACAGAAAAATGTTGTCTATAGAAAAATACATTTGAAAATGAATATTTAGTCCCTGTTATCTTTCGCAAAGGCAGCTTTTTCTTGATAGATTTCTTTAATTTCTTTATGACGAACAAAATTGTTTGTTAATTGAAAGGATATTTGTTCAAAGAGTGTCTTTAATTCCCATCATTTTTAAATATTCAACTTGTATATTAAGGCTGAAAAGCTGTTTTCAAAGGCCGCTACCTCTTAATCATCAGTACTCATGTGCACTTTCATTTATATATAAAATAATTTAAACCAAAAAAGCTTTGCTGGAGCAACTTGCAACAAAAAACACAGGAAATAGGACGGACATGAAGTTAATAATAAAACAGCAAAACAGAAGCAACTTAACAAAAGTGTGTTTGTTACAGTTCGTGTGTCCTTTTTGTATTACAAATTTCACAAAAATAGTAACTGTTGTCCTATTTAATTAACACACCTTAAAGGTGATAACCAATAAAAATATAAATAAGAACTGATGATGGAAGTGTAGCGACTATTGAAAACAGCTGAACTGCGTGGCTTTATGAGTTGAATGTTTAAACTAACGTTGACTATTACTTGTGCCTTGGAATATTTATCATATATTTGGCACGTTTCTTACTTTTTAGCGATTCCATTAACAGTTTCCTGTAACGGTTGTCCGCTTCACTATCTTCTTGTCGATTATATCGTTACAATGTGGCATCACGAAGCATCGCTTTCAACATATACAAAAATTAAAAAAGGAATAAAAATTATTTTATTAATTTTAAATAAAATAAATCAAAATATGCATGAGTCTTGTGTTAAAACATCTCTGCAGCTTTAATTAAATTTTTAAATTTTAAAATGTTGCTGCCGCGGTGATTCCAGCTGGGAACGATCAGCTCAGCCGAATCGGGGTTTTCATGTTGGATTAGCAACAGACAAATCGCTAAAGCTAACAACACAAAATAAATATCGTTTGGCTGTCGATAAGTAAAAATACAACAACACTAACAGATTTCAAGCGATATAGAATATCATTAAATATCTAATGAAATAGAAAAATCGCAAAGTTTTCGTTACATATTATCGACACAATTATCGCAATAAAAGTTACAGCATCGCACTACTGAATTAATAACAGTTTTCAACAAAAACTTCCTATAAAACTAAATTAAGAAACAAATGGATCAATACAAATTACGTACATTGAAAAACTGTTTGTAACTGTTAGACCTAGAGCCTGAAGAATAATTAGAAGAAGAATTTAAGTAAAAACAAGGTCGAATAAAATACAAAAAATAATTGTTTGTAACTATAAATATCTGACTCCTCTGATGTCGCAACTCCTCGCATTCAATAATTCTTATCAACACAAGATCATGAAAAGTCTTGCTAGTTCATGCTCAGCTAAGAATAGTACCACCGAAGACCCTGGCGTACCTCCAACATAATAACATTTCTGTAAAGACTACTTGACTTAAATATTACGATTAAACGTTGCAAATTTTATAACAAGAATATATTTGCATGTGTGTTGGTACGTACATTCACATACTCTCCATTAACCAGTTGTTTCCACACCTTTAGGATGAAATCGTTTGAATAGCCACAACAAATTTAAAACACAATCATCTGTTTCGAGTCGCTTTGATGAATAATGACTGAAACTATTAAGCATTTGCAAATCGTTGGCAATTTAATCTGGATGGGAAACAAATTGAAACGCAGAAAAAAAGAACACCACACGACCATTCTGTCAGTCAACCCACAATTATATCTTGAATACACATTCAGACACAAACAAACTAATTCATGGAAAATAATACCAGTCAGAGATACAGACATTTAAGCTGGTTTGCCCACACACTTGTATGCGTTAATAGAGTTTATTTTTCCGTTTTTAATAAGAAATGCATTTATAAACTATTTGTGTAACTGTGTGTGTGTTTAAATGTTGTTAACCGTGTGTTTGCTGGTGGTTGAAAGGGGTCTTTTGTCTTAGACTTTATTGTTGATGAAAACTCGCATCATATAATCAGGAATATGTATTCTATTGTCTTAAAGATTAATGTATTCTATTAATCTGTTAAATGAAACTTAGTTTATCCTGTATTAATTGAGCCAGGGATTTCAAATAATTACTAATTTTAAAATAAGAAAAAATTGATGAATTAATGTGACAGCTACAATCCACGTACACAAGCAATTCTTGTTACATGAAATGTCTTCAGGTTCATTAATTTAAATAATTTTTTTTATTAATAAATTTTCTGACTTGTATTGACTTTTATTTTTCTATTAGATTATTAAAATTGTTTCTTGATTTTTACTTATTCCTCTTTCATTAATTCTTGCCGTTCATTTGTTCTTCAGAAAATTATAGTTATTTCTTTTATTTTATTTTTCGATCAGACAACAAAAGCTTTTCCCTGATTTTTATTTATTCTGTTGAAAATGAAAGTTATATCTTGAATTTTACTTTTCGATTATATAATAAAATATATCTTAATTTTCATTTATTCCAAAGAAATTAAGAGTTGTTTTTTGATTTATCTTTAATCTTCAAAGAAAAAGTTGTTTCCTGATTTTTATTTTCCAATAAGACAACAAAGGCTTTTAATTGCTACTTCATTTTAATTTTTCAGAGATCAAAAACTATTTCTCAACTTTAATTTTCCGAGCAGACAACAGAAGTTTTTTACTTGATTTTAATATATTGTTTTGAAAATAAAATTTATTTGTTTTGCTTTTCGATCACACCATAAAACTGAAATAAAAGCTTTTTTTACTAGATAATAATTTTTGATCAGATAATAAAAGTTATTTATTGGTTGTTACTTTTTATTCAGAACATGAAAATTATTCCTTGACTTTTACTTTTCGATCAGACAATAAAAACATGTTTCTTGAATTTTCATTCTTCTGAAAATGAAAGTTATATCTTAACTTCCATTTTTTTCTATCAGATTAAGAAAATTATCTTTTGATTTTTTATTAGTTACTCACACATTAAGAGCTTTATTTTGATTTTTCTTTAAATTTAAGAAAATAAGTTATTTTTTAGCTGAATTGCTTTTTTCTTTTTTTATTAGAAAAGAAAAGTTATATCTTAAAATACAATTTCTCTAAAATTAATATTAACTGAAGTTGGATGAAATTTATAAACATATTTCTTGGAATAAATAAAACTGAGATAATAACTTTGGCCTTTTAGCGAAAAATAGGACGCGGAAAATTATGCTTAAAATGCGATTTTTACAATAAAAATTTATAACCGTTACGTTTCCTGAATAGAACACATTTTTATGCGTTTAATTATTTGTTTCTTCTCATATACAAAATGATGGCTTTAATCTGTTGAAATTATACTTAAATGAACTTAATACTGATTCTATTACTCCTATTGAGCTTTAAGGACTTTTACAGTTGTAACTAATTGATTAAGGACAATATCTCAAGTTCTATAATTAAAATTATTTAAATTTTAAAAATTCATTTTCATGGCAATTCAACTTTTAGATACAATATATAATTAATCACATCGGGAATACATTCTTGTAGTTTGAAATTGTATTAAAAAGAACTTAATGATGGTTCTGCTACTCCTATTGAGCTTTATGGACTTTAACAATTGTGACCAATTGATTAAAGACAATCTCTCAAGTTGTATAATTTAAATTATTTAAATTTTAAAAATTTAGTTTCATGGGAGGGCAGTACAACTTTTAGGTACAATATATAGTTGATCAAATCGGGACTATATTCTTCTAGTATTTTCTTTAATTATCACACGAGAGAAGAAACTATCACACGAAGTTTGAAACTATAAAATGTTTAGTACTCAAGAATTGCAGGATAACTCTGGTAATATAGGAAACTATTGATACTAAGCAAAAACTCTTCTAACAGAATTAACGAAAAGTTGAGAACCGAACACAATTAGAACCGGAATCTACTGTGATAATGAAAACTTTAGACTTTAATAGAAAATAATGAAAAGGACTGAGAAATTGTGTATAGATTACCATGCATTACCAAACCTGAGGAAATTTTTATAAAACTCTGAACATTCGAACCAAATTCTTCTTTTAAAAGATAGAAAATTGACTTAAGCTATTATAATGTACAAGTAATCTGCTGTCAATCATTTTTGAAATTCTTTATCTCTCGTGCTAGTTTCCCTTCAAAACCCTTTTCGCCATTCCTTCGTAGTTCTCAATACTGTTGGTATTATTCTTTAAAACACAATCACATATTTTCACAACCAGAAAGTATCTGGTGCATTGCCAAGCATACTAGAGATACAATATAAAATCAATTTTCTTCTAATTTTATATTTTATAGCCAAAATATTGCCACTTGTTGACTTCTTCAAAAGCTATTGGGGCAAAAAAAAAAAGTGAATAACAACACTAACAAAAGCAAAAAAGTTCTTTTCATAACAATAGAAACTACGCCAACTTAAGGATATAACAAACAGCAAAGTGGAAATAATGTTTTGTTGTTATTAAACAAAAATATAAAAGGAAACAACACAGTAATAAAAAAAAATTGAATTCACACTACAAAATTCTAATTTAGCTCTCTGCTCAACGCACTTGTAAACTTGTACATGGATAAAGTACTTGTACTTGTACTTTTAGACGTACTTGTTCGCTGCAACATTGTTAGTTTATCGTTCAGCCCTAGAGACATTTTATAACTATTGCCAAACAATTTTAGCCCACTTAAAACAAAAAAGTGCCTTAAGGCTTAAATGACTACCCAAACAGGATATTTTGCTTTTGATTGTAATAGGAAGCGGAGAAATCTGTAGTTGATTTTTTCTTTTCTTCTGATATGAAACTACACTCGAAAAAAAAAGATGTGCTTGTATCACAAGCTCACCCGTATGGTTAGTTTATTGTAAAACACTATTGGGTTATGTTCTTAAGGATAAAGGAATTCGTTGTTTCGTTTGCTCTACTCACAAGGGTTTTTGTATGGCTTAAATTTTTATATAAAAATACCATTTCGAGTTTCTTATAGTTTACAAAGGATTTAATTTTGTTTTGAAGACTTTGGTGTGATATTGCCTTCCGAATACGTGCAGGTAGTGTAATACAGCTTTTGAAATATCCCGAGTATCTTATGAAGAAAAAAATATTTTGATAGACCCACTGCACTTCGCACAAAATCTTGCATAGAGTGCCAGGCTCATGAATGGAATATTTAGAGTATATGATACAATCATTTTACCAGTAGAAACGGGTAAATACTAAAATTTTTATTCTGATTTGAGGTAAATAAAAGAATTTAAAAGTTTTCAAATCAAATCAAAGGAAAACTGATCAGTATGTTCTTGTTATGACTTTGATATTTGTTTTTAAACTTTTCACTTAAAAACAAGTGGAAGTTTGAAATAAATATATTTAGTTATTGTAACAAATTTTGGGTAAAAGTTCTCTGATGATCTGCATTACCCCAGTGAAATGCGCATAGAAACTGACTAAAACCCCTCAATTGATCACTTTAAATTTTTTAGAAACATTTTGGGGAAAAAATCAGCATTTATTTAAAATTAAAGAGTTGAACAAACTTATATTCGCTGTATTGAAATTTCAACCATAAAAAAAGTGTGATAAAATAGCTACAGTATGCTTGTGAATACGATTTCTTATTAAACGTTTGATAGCGTTAAGGTGTTCAATAACAATTGTGTTTTTTTTTTATAAATTAGACCGTAAAAGTTTAATATAAATTAATAAAAAAGAGGGCAATATTTTAAAAGGGAAGATGTTTTTAATCTGACAGACTTAGAGGGATTGAAACTTTGGAAACTTTTAGTGTTAATAAGCAAACTTCGCAAAAGCTACGAAATCATTAATCAAATTTCAAAGTCACGTCTGTTGCTCTCTAAGAAATCGGTTTTTACATCAATCGAATGTATAAATTGAAGGCAGCGTATAATAAAATGTATGCGTACGAATGAAATATTCGTCGCCCATTTATAAATATTTTCTTTTAGTGTACAAAGATTTTTCCCTATTTACTTTTCGTTATTATATTTAATATATTTTATTTTTCATACTACTTGTCTTGGCCTTGTTTTGCGAAAAGTTTCTGTTCACAAAAGAGATTAAAATTCAGAAACAAGTAACAATTTCGTGCGACATACAATAAACAGAAAACAACTGACAACAAGATTCTAAAGGTGTTACGGCCAAAAATCTATTCCATTGTTGTTGTATTTTAAATTATTTAAAACCTTCGTTAGTGTTTATTTGCTTAAGACGACGGCAACACAATTTCTATTCTCAGTTTCATGGCAGCTTATTAAAGTTTCTTTGAAATTCATTTAAGTTTTCTTTTGTTCGTCTTGAATTACTTTTGTAAATATCTTTAAATTGTGTCTCCTCAAGAGGTGCGGATGGAATTTTCAAAAAATAAATATTTTCATAAAATTTTATTAAGCATAAATGGAAACTAGTTATGTGTCCTTTTTTGGGCAGGGGGCTGGAAAAAGGGATTTATTTTCTATAAGAAAATAAGCAGGGAATTCCTCTTGTTTCGTGTATCACAGATTTTTTTTCTGTGGCTTAAAGTGATAACGAAGTTGAACGGGTTTCATTTCCCAGCCATTAAAGTTCAAAACAGCATGAAACTATAATCATTATCAGATTTATATGAAAGAAATACCTCTCAAAGAGTTCACTGCAACTGAGACTGTCAATCGCACATATCCTGTGATAACTTGCAGAATATTAAGCAAATTTTTACTTCAGTTTTATAATAATATTTTTAAGAACGATATAGAAACAACTTCTAATCAGTTGCTTTCACATCTATCGATTACATTAACCAACAAATTTCAAAATTAATTACTTTCTTCCAGCAAAACAAAACGATTTTTGCAAAATCACTTTCTAATGAATATAAATGGTTGAATAAAACATATAGAAATTCCCAGCACATAAATCACTATTCATTAAAATAATAATAGAATTTTCATTTCACGTTAGCAGCCATAAAAAATTCTCTGTGCAATATTTCCAGAAACATGTTAACAAAAAAGGAAGAGGGAAAAAACCAGCGAGTGAAATGAAAACATTTTGTTTTTCCTTATCACACAGAGTGTGATGATTATGTTATTAACAATTTATGCCAGAGAAAACGATTATTTATGTGCAAAAAAAAACAAAAATTTTTTTATAATATTTTCAAACTAGTTTCTGCACAACTTTTTTGTATAAAATTGTATAAAATGTAAAATATTTAACCATAAACAGTTTTATCTGCTATTCTGCAAGTGTGTTTGTGTGTATAAAAATCCGTACTGCGGGGTAAGGAAGTACATGATGAGTCGCTGACAAAAGTTCGCGGCAATTATTAAATAAACAAAAAATAATTAATAAAAAATTTACAGTGATCTTTTATAAAATATATTTTCGAAAATAAATTATTTTAGGGGGCCTGCTTTTGTGTGTTCGTGAAATGTCAATGCGAATAATTCTTTTTTAAACTGCATGATGAAGAGTAACCTAAATTACTGTAGGGTGCATTAAATCAAAAAACGCATTTAAATTAAAAATTGTGTATATCAAAATTTTCTTGACCGATGTTGTGCAGTATTTTCTTAATTTGCAACCGAATAGTCTTTTGCTTTTGCATTTGCTTAAGGGCAAGGTTTAATGGGACTATAATTATTAAAGTTTTTTTAATTTATTACAAAAATCTCCATCAATTTTGTTTGGGTAGGACTACTGAAAAATTTGTATCTCTGGACTAACATTTTCCAATGTTATGATATCATTTTCTATTAGGAATCAAAATCAGTGTCAATTGAAATAAAAGAGAACATGATATTTTTTTTCGTATACGAAAATGCTATTCAAATAGTGTTTTCACATTTAAAAATAAAATCTAAATATAATGCTATATCATAATATGAAATTTATTTGTTGGATGGTTAAGCCATGTCTATATGCATTTCATTGTTGATCCACAGTTTTGAAAAGTTTTCAACTTCTCAACTTATCAAAAGACTATAAACCATTGAGAATTGAAATGAAAACCCACAAATGATTTTAAAAAATCACTGACGATTTGCTATAAAGCGCCAATGAAATGCATATAGACATTGATTAACCACCCAACAAATAAATTTCATATTATAATAAATCCATCAACAGTCTTTTCTTCTCGTTTTATAACACTTCATTTACAAACTGTACTGAAGCTGTTTTTGTTTGTATACAAAAATAAAAAATCTTTCACTGAATTTTATAAAAGAACTTCTACTATATTCTGCAAATGATTATCTTAAAATTATAAACATACTTATAAGCATTTAATAAATGCTTGGAAATCACATTATATCTAATAAAAATCTCGCAAATTCTGGGGATTTTTCTGTGCATTCTTTGAATATTGACAGATGTTTCCAATGCAGAAACTTGGCAGCACTCAACCCCTAACACCTGCAAAAACATGCTTGCATTTCATACAACCTACTTAAAATCAATTCAAAATTAATTTTATGTTGGTTTTGAGAATACCTTCTTGTATGAAAAAATTATGTTTAACAGCTTATTTTGATATCAAATTCAGTATTTATAAAACCACGTCATTGGGAAAACACTGAAACAATTTGCTTCATTTCATTTTGAAAAAAAAACTTTTCGCACGACCTCATTTAAAATTTTTAATAATAAATTTTAACACCCAAAAGACAGATCAGAGTGACTTAAGCCATTTCGGCTTGTCCTTGTCTGACAGTAGTGGCGAAATTCTAATACCATCACCATCTGTATTCAATAGGGTTTGCATTAAAATAACAAATAATCGACTAATCGAAATACACATGAAAAATAAGTAAAAGATTCATGTCGAATAAGTACGAAGTTGATTTAAAAAATATATGGAAAATGGTTGCCCCTAAAGGTAATCCCTTTAAAATCCCTCTAATATTAATCACAAACAATTGTAACCTGGTTTTTGTGATATTCTATGCTTCGGAGATCTTTGAGCTACGACACTAATATCTTAGTGCCTTTAATTTCAATTATGTGCTAGTTCTTTTTTCCCAAAATCTAGTTTAAAAATTCAAATTCAGTTGTGGGGTTCTTGATGTGACTTTGACATTTTGTTTCAAAGCTTTTCACCTAGTAAAGTGGAAGTTTGAAATAAATGTCGTTAGTTATTCTATGAACTGTTGGGTAAAGGTTCCCTGATGATCTGCATTAGCTAAAACCGCTCAACTGATCAATTTGAATTTTTTAAACAAAATTTCGGGAAAAAAAACTAGCACATAATTAAAATCAAAGAGTTTAAAAAACCGCCAAAATATAAACTAATATTTTAGCTTTAATAATATTTAATGTTAAAATTTTTGTTGTACATTTATTCACTTGGTTCTTATTATGGAAGTTGGAGGGACTTCACATCTTGTCACATATTAAATAAAAAAAACAAAATGTTGCTCCGTATGCTTCAAGTGTTTTGGGCCACTGTTTGAATTATATGAATCATAAAATTAAACATTTACAAATAATACTAAAATTAAATTGCCGAAAACAATTTAAGAGTCCAAATTTCAATTACTGAATTATTCGCTCTATTGGAAAGATGTTTAAGAGGAACACTCTACTATTCATTTTCAAAGAACTTCTGCTTTTGCTACACTTCCACATCCTCCACCTTCTCCTGCCCCTCCTCCTCCCCCTGCTCTGCCATTACAATTTTGCAGTTTAGCTAGAAAATTGTGTCATTTATTTAATTTTTCCTGACAGTTTTGTTGTTGTTTGTGCTGTTGGAGAACGAACGGTAAACATGAAAAATTGTAAATGATTAAAATTAAAATAAAAGAAAATAAAAATATCGTTTGTGCTGAGCTGGTAGTCACACAAGTGGAATGTGTGGAAATAGTTTAATGTTGCACTGAAAATATTGTTGAAAGGAGTTGAAGTTATATTTTGTTTTATAATTAATATCTCACTGCATGATGTTTATTAAATACACAACACATCAGCAGTAGAAATTCATATGGTTTTTTGATGAAAATTGTTATTCATTTAGAGTGGGATTAAAATAGCATTTTCAGTGCCATCAAACGATTGTCAGCTCTGCTCTGTTGTATTCAGTGAAAACGCAGGATTATTGCAGGTACATTTAATCAAATAAAGTTGAAGCCTTTTTCTTTTATTTTGTTGAAGAGATGGTCCAGCAAAAACTTGTCTGTTTTTACGTCTGTTCTATTTATTTGATAAATCATAAATTGTTGTTTAAAGCAAAATATTATTTTGTGAAAAGTTTCCTCCAAAATAGTTTATTAATGCAAAAATTTGAACAGCCAAATTTTTATAAAACAGCCTCTATCAATCGGTTTGGTTTTTCATGACATATTTTTATGAGTTCGTTGTATTAAAAATCTATATCTATTTTTAATTTCATCATCAATAGGGTTATTTGCAAAAATTAAATGTTTATGGCAATCCAGAGGCCTTGTCCATAACATGCATACCTCCACCCAAAAATACGGTAAGTTTTAATGACAGTTAATTTCAAAAAGGTTTTTTTAAAAATACAAAGCAAAAGTTCACATTTAAATATTTTATAAGCCCAAATGCAATTCTAAATAATGAACTACTTTTAAAATTTAAATTAAAATTATTAAATATTCATAAATATAGAGCTAATTAATATTGAAAATTCGGGGAAAAATAATAATAAATGCGGCTTCGCTGTTTGCAAATGTATTCCTGATGATTTGAACTGTTTGTGTGCTTTTTTGATGCATGCATGCATGCATGTGCATGCTAAACTAACCGGGATATTAATAATTCTAAGGACACTGAAATGAAAAGCATGTCTGTCACAGGTGCATTATTAATACTAAAAGCAGTTATACGTTATTTGGTGATTAAAAAAAGAATGCTTGAAATTAAAGCAACATTTAAATGGAGCCATTCTCTTCTTGTCGTTTTGTGAGAAACTATTTAAATAGAGCATTCCGCGGTAAACTATTGCAGCTGCGGATCGTGAAAGCTATACGTTTTATATCAAAAATCATATTTTATTATTGTTGCTGTATTGTTTTTTTAATTTAATCACATCTCGATTTTAATTTTTGGATCAGCAAATATATATTTTTTCTTGACTTTTATTTTTGAGTCAGAAATAAATAATATTTTATTTCTATTTTTTTATATACAAATTAACCGGAAAATAAAAGATTTTTCTTAACTTTTATTATTCGATCAGAAAATAAAAGTTGTATCCTGATTTTCATTTATCTTTCACAAAATAAAAATTATTTTCTCAGTTTTATTTATTCCTCAGAATATAAGAGTTGCTAAATAATTTTTATTTATTTCTCAAACATTAAATGTTACTTAAAACTCTTTAACTTTAATTCTGTGCTGATTTTTTTTTTTTGCCAAAATCTTACTAAAAAATTCAAAGTGATCAATTGAGTGGTTTTAGCTAGTTCCCATGCTCATTTTACTGGGACTAATGCAGATCATCAGGGAACCTTTACCCAACATTTCGTAGAATAACTGAAGATATTTATTTCAAACTTCCACTTTAATAAATGAGAAGTCTTAAGCAAATACCAAAGTCATAACAAGAACTTACTAATCACTTTTCCTTTTTTATTTTCTTACGTTTTTTATTCTACAATTGAATTTTTTAGTAACATTCTGGAAAAAAAGAATCAGCACGAAATTAATATTAAAGAGGTTTAAAAAAGGCCAATTCCCCAAAAATACGAACTAGTTTGAAAATTAAAAGTTATTTATTGACTTCAATTTTTCCATCAGATTTTTTTGTCCAGTCAGTTATTTCATTAATCGAAATATGGTGAAAAATTTTAATTCACATCTGTTAAAAATATTTCAGAAAAATCAAAACTTCAAACACAATCTTTTATTTTCTAACTAAATTAAAATCAATACCCTGGAAATAATGATAAAAGTTAAGAAATAATTTCTATCTGCTCTGATCGAAAAATGAAAGTAAAAAAATAACTTATTTTCTTATCGAAAAACTAAACGCGGAAATAACTTTTATATTCTGATGGAAAGATTAAATTATAATAAAATAAAATATCAACTAATAACTCTTATATATTGAGGAATAAATGAGATTTAGAAAATAAATTTTATTTTCTGCGGAAATCAAATGAAAAAATAACTTTTAATGTTTGAGGAAAATTAAAAATTAACTTATAACCCTTATATTCTGAGGAATTAATAAAACTGAGAAAATGAAGAAATAACTTTCAATTTCTGATCGAATAATAAAAGTTAGGATAACTTTTATTTTCCTAGGAATAAATAAATTTCAAAAAATAAAAATAAAATTAAGTAAAATAGAGTTTTTGATGAAATTCAAAAGTATTAAAATTAATGCATCTGAAGTTAGTCCATATAACAGAGACTAAGTTTGATCCTTTAAATTTAAATTTGAGTAAAAGTCCTTAATTGTTCACATAAATTTTTAGAAGGCTGTCATAAAATATCTTCAACTTTTCACAATTTTCTTTATTTTAATATATTTTCAGTTGCATTTTAACTGTGAAATTCCCTTATATATATATATATATATATATATATATATATATCTACATTAGCAACAACTGAAACCATTATCACGGCCATAACCTACATTCAGTTGAAATATTAATTTATGTTCAATACAACCGCACATATTTAAATATAAATACATATGCAAATACACATACACACATAAATATATATTAATTTTAAATTTTAATTAACAAGTAATAATAAATGCAAACACTGCACTTTATTGAATGTTCAGTTTTTTTTTATTATTTGGAAATAAGCCGTTGAAATGTTTTTATGTTTTTTATCTTAAGAATTGTTCTACTCATGAATCCTTTTATAATGGATATTCAGTATGAAAGCAGGGAGTTTGCCATAAACACGAAATCGTTATCCTTAAATATCCCTTAACATCCAATAATAATTCAGAGGTTAAATTAAGCAAAAATTCTAATATCAGACATGATTGTGTGGTTTCGCTTGTACACACACCATCGTATTCTGGGATATCCAAGTATTCCAATCAATTCTGAAAAGAAAAACCAGTATAAAAATGATGTGCTGCTATTTGAAATAGTTAACACAAGACTACAGCATTAGATCCCACTTTGGACTCAGCACTCAGTCAGTGTGTTATAATATTTCACATCAGCAGAAGTTCATGGTTGTGTTAATTACCGACGATGCCCACTTTCGTCTGTATTATGGCGGCAATAAACTCTCTTTTATATTCTCTCTGCATGTGTCAATTATCTGCAGTTAACGCAGATTATCAGGGAATCTTCTTCAAACATTTCTTAGAATAACTTCCAATTAAATGAATAAAAAGTTTAAGTTAATATAAGAGACATAAAATATTCTTTTAAATTTCTTCCTTAATAATTCTACAAGGCCCTGTTTTTTCCAATTCAAAATGCTGTTGCTCTTAAAACAATTTACAAAAAAATAACCACAATGATTAAAATTGTATTAAAGATTAAATAGCTTTTACTTCTAGTACTTCGTAAACAAAAATTGTCCGAGTACTTTTTGTAGTGTTCTAAATTAACAGACATTTTTGTTACAACTTCATTTCGTATAAACACTTTTAGCCGTAAATGTTATAGTTCTAACAATAAACGTCCCTTTCGACGTCTGCAATAAGAGTTTATAGAAAAGAAATAAAAATTTAGCAGCAAAATTAGCCATAGACCGTGTCACATCCTTCAAAGCAACAACAAAATGGAAGCGATGAAACACACCCAAAATTCTCTTAAACAGTGTTTTTATTTCAACAAAAACCAAAAGAAAACTAATAAAAAAAAACTCATCAAACGGCGACAAAAGGACTTAAGAAAAGTGTATTGCCCTCGCTTTGATACACTTCTCGTATCCTTTTTCATACTGAAATCGGTACAAATAGAAACAGTTTCAACTAAACCATCTAACAAGTGGTAATAAATAAAAATGCACCTGAGTATTGATGATAAAAGTGCAGCGGCCTTCGAAAACAGCTGTTCTGCTCCGCTCTATAAGCATAAAATATTGACAATTTTTTATTTATATTATATATAATTTTATAGGCCAAATGCTTGAACAGTGTTTTTAAGTCAGAAAGGCATGATGAATTTTCCAAAAAAAAACAAGGAAAAATCAACATTAATTTTTTATATTCAACTTAAAGAGCAGAGCATAACAGCTGTTTTTGCAAGCCAATACACTTTCATCGTCCACTACTCATGTGCATTTTAATTTATCAACTCGTTAGAAGGCTTAATTAAATGTGTTTCGATTTGTACCGATTTTATGAAAATTCCACAATATTCGTTATTATAATCAGAGTTGTTTCACATCAATAATACAAAGTTTCCAAATAAGAGACTAAAAAGTTACTTCATTTTTTGTTAATCAAATAAGCAAAAAATGTCATGAGAGAAATTTAAGAAGTTTTTCCTTTCGGTATTTAAATATCGAATAATAATATTATTTCGTTTTTATTAACATCTACAACATGTATTTGGAAAAGCTTTTCTTTTTAAAAATAACAGATATCACTGAATTCAAAATATATTTGACTAGTGATTGTATGATTGACAAAACTTAGAAACAAGTTTATAAATTTTATTCTCCGTTTCATTGATTTTTTAATTGCTCCGGTTCCACTGTAAATTAAATTGTTTCTTATGTACATCTTTTTTCTAAATTTATTTCTATATTTTTCCTCTTTTTGACCTCCATTTGAAAACTCGTACCTGAATTTCCACTTATTATTTGTAAGCAAACGTCAGAAAACGAGGACATGACGAAAAACGATATTTGTAGCTGTTCCTCCTTTTAGCTTTTACAACGGCTAATGATTGTTAATTTTTGTTATGAAATAGAAAAGACCGCCGCTTGGAAAGACACACAAAATTGTAGACAAGCGAAAAATGATGTTTTCTCTTTGTTGTTGTGACTGCCTTGAATTTATTATCATTTTTCATCTGCTTTTTCCTTCCCTTCTACATGAAGAAGAGGCGTTTTATACGATTATTGCTAGACATTGAGAATATTCTACAGTCGGATTTTACTATCGTTAGAAGAACATACAGAAACAAGTGCATTTTACATGCCCATTTAAATACTCTCGTCTAAAATGTCTGCCACTCGCTTATTATTTGTTTGTCAAGTAGAATATAAACATGTCTGTTGGACTTAAAAAAATGAATTTAATGGATGAAACAAATACTGTTGTCCTCTAGTCCAAAACAACATATATAATCATAATAATAATTAAATTAAATTAAATTTTAGTCTACAGCAGGTATTTAAGAATGGTCGATATGTTGGACCAATTAAAAACGATATAAGATTTAGGAAATATAGATGCAGACATATAATTGTTAGCAGTAGTTGCCAAATTATATATACTTTCTTTATGTTACTGTTGTTTCAGGACAATTAAAGGCTTAAAAGGAGCTTCATGTCCATCACAAAAGCAAGTTCCCATTTCAGTGTTATATTATAAAAGCATAACAGGATAATGTCGAACATGTTGCAGTAAAAACTTGCTAATGCAAATATATAATATCGCTTTGAAAATCATACTGCCATATCGATCAAGTGATCACGTCGTTTATGACTGCAAGTAACCATTATTTTATAAAAAAAAGCGATGTGCACAAGCAGTGCACCAAATTTGGACTACCTTTAAATGCGTTAATTGTAATACTTTTCAGTTTTATTTAACAACTCAACTGTTAATAAATTAACTATTTGACATACTGTCATTGTACTATCATAATATGAAATTTATTTTTTGGCTGGTTAAGCAATGTCTATATGCATTTTATTGGCGCTTTTTACCAAATCATCAGTAGACTTCAACCACAGTTTTGAAAAGTTTCAAGCTTCCCACCTTATTAAAATACTTTTTTATAAACCATCTGAGAATTCTGTTAATAAGTTAACTATAAAAATTAACAATAAGTTTAATAAGTTGAGAAGTTTGAAACTTTTCAAAACTGTGGTTAAAGTCTGTCTACTGACGATTTGCTTAACCACCCAGCAAATAAACTTCATATTTTAACAACTCAACTTTATCAACTGTCTTCTGAAATTTATTTATTATTCAAAAGGCTGAAGTTATTTCTTGACTTTAAGTATCGAATATAATATAAAATTTACTTGAAGATTTTCAGTTGTTCCTTAGAAAATAAAAGTTGTTTCTTGATTTTTATTTACGCAGCAAAAATAAAAGTTGTTTCATGACATATAATTTTTCGGTCAGCAAATAAAAGTTATTTCTTGGCATATAAGTTTTAGATTAGAAAATAAAAGTTATTGTTATATTTCTAATCACTTATCAGAAAAGAAAAATTGTTCTTTCTTCACTTAGAAAGCAAGACATTTTTCAACTGAAAAGATTTACAAAAAAATGTATTTTACCGATCATAAAAATTATGGCTAAAAATTCATTTTATTAAAAACAAACCTTAGATATAAGTTTTATATTCTGATCGGAAAATTTAAAGCCCAGTTATAACTTTTATTTACCGAAAAATAAAAACAAATAACTTTTATTTTCTGATGAATAGCTAAAAATCAATTTTATTTTACGACTGAAAGACAAAAGTCAGGATATAACTTTTAATATACAAGGAGTAAAAGAAAATCGAGGAATAAGTATTGTGTTTTGAGAAGAAAAAATAAAACTTAGGAAACAACTTTCATTTTCTAGGTGAAAACAAAATTCAGAAAATAATTAATGTCTAAAATGTGGCTTCTTAAAATAAAATATATCCTTTACGGTCCCTGCTAGCAACAAATTGAGCCCGTTCATTAAGGGACGTTTGTCAATTAAGTATGAGATGATATATTCGCCATTGAAGTGTAGAAATTATTTCCATCAATGTCAGTATCACGACAATAAAATCGCAAATCGTTTTGAAACTGCTTTGCAATTCAGCGGTCTAAGATTTCATATAGAGAAAATAAATTTCAGGCATAATCCAATTTGGAAAACATTTAAGACAATGTGAAAGAAAAACAATTCAATCATTGTGCCGAAGTAAGTCGAAGTCACTTAATAAGGACCTTCGATAGTAATCAAAAAAATATTATCTTAGAAATGTATATCTTTTAAACACAATTTCTACCGAAGAAGCGTGAAGAGTTTCATATATTTTTTGTCTTTCAAAATGTTTTCAACTTGTATGAAAAATATGACCGAATAGTGTAAAAAGGACTAGAGAGAGAGAGAGAGAGAGAAAGTAAAATTATTAGATATATTTTTAAGTGCTTATAAATTGCACTAACGCATAGTGAGCGATTAACAATATTAGGGCCTAAACGTTTATGATACACTCTTTTCACGCACTATTTATTTGCAGTTCTTGAGTGTCTGATATCTAATTCTTAGAGAAATATTGTTGATCTTTCAAAAAACTGCAACTTAAAATATTCATAAAAAACGTTTTATGTGCACACGACTGGATATGACTGAATCAAATTAAATTTGTTTCAGTTCGATAGTTTTTTTCAAAGCAAAATATCTCATCTTATACTGCAACAGTCACTCTAAATTTTTCTTCGGGACCAAAATCCATAAAAAAAGAACCAAGATAAAAAAAGAGAACCAATATTTTCAATTTTATTTCCATCCCAGCTTAATACAATACTTTTTACACTGAAGTCAAATTGTCAATTTCTGACTTGTAAACAAAAGTTACAATCGATCAGTGTTGCCAATATAGCTTTTTGATTTACTACTGTGGGTAGTATTACTATTACTATCAAGTGTTGTAAACGAATCAAATCTTTTACTTTATGTGAAGAGTAATAATTTTCGTAAATACATTTTTACAGGCATGATAAAACTTTAAAAATTTATTTATATTACAATCGTTAACTTTTCATAAAAGAAAAAAAATTAACCAGCGAACCAAACGTAAAAAAACAACAATTTTTGGTTCAATTATACCACAGTGGCAACTGTGGCAACAGTTTCAAAAGTTGTATGTAAAGTTGCACACATGCAAACATATTGTATACACACATCCATGTCGGAAGAACTACAGTTGGACGGTCTACTTTTTCCAATTTAAGCAGAATGAGTCCCATATCCCTTGACACCATGATCTCAAAGAATCTTCTCATTTGCCATAAACTTCAAATTCATTTGAAGCATCTTCCCTGTATGTCCACATGCTTATGAAGTTCAGCATCTAAAAGTACTACACATTAACGAAAAAGTGGCCATAAATTTGTTTATATTCTCATAACAACACCTACACTTGCCAACAACCATTCGCACACAACTTTCCCGTGTTGCTTAACTCCGGTTTTTATATCATTTCAAAGTGTTAAAAACGAGCATTTTAATAGAGTCATGAAAAATATTTTGCAAAAAAGGAGTACTTGCCACTGTAGTGACCGCAACAATGATGCAGGCCATCGTGCTGTTTAAGAGGATGCTGATGGAAATTAAGTGTCATCATGTGCCACACATAAAACGCTGAAATGGGTTTTACCGTTACGGGCCACATAATCGTGTCTCATATTTCCCACACGTTCATACAATTTCTATCATTTAATGTTTCATATTCTTTTCTTTACTTGCTTTCAGGCGCATCTCAAGTAGTCAGCGTTCTGATGCTCAGGTCACACATATTGTCATCTAAGAATTTCTTTTTAATGAATTCATATCACACGCACTTCTTTAAGGGAAATAACGAGACAAATATTTTAAAGAAACTTTAGCCACTTTAAGATATAAAAAGTATTTAAAATTTGTTACTTCCTTTAACTTTTAGTAGGCGTTTAGTGAAGAAAATTTGCAGGCCTTAAATGTCGCCTTATTAAACAACTGAAAAAAATAACTTCCTTAAAAAAATATCATGCATGAGTTTTGCCAGCTTGCCGTTGAAGGCGGGCTTAAACCACAGCAAGTTAAACTATTTCAAATATGTGTTGGATAAATATATGAAATTAATTTGATTATTTTCTTATTTTTAATGTTGTTAATTATTGTTTATTTATTATTATATTATTAATTGATTATTATTTATTTTCTTATTTTTAATTTGGTAACTATTATTTATTTCTTTTATTTTTTGCTTTTCTTTTTAAGGAGTTGCCTTTTGATTATAATGATATTGAAGTAGATGTAGGAGGCTCTGGCATGGTATGTTTTTATTTATATTTTTATTTTATAGTTTTATTACATTTTATTTTTATTTTTCATTTTTATTTATTCAAACTTAGTTTCCTTCTGAGGATGGCTCCGGCGATATATTTGATTGGGATGGTGTAAGTAGATATTCTTTCATATGTTTAAGTGCAACATTAATTTAGGACTTGATTGTGAGCCTTTTTTTAACTTAAAGAATAACAACAAATTAAATTGTGAGGAAAAATTCCTTTTATGTGTAACATATTTTTAAGGAAAAAGGAAGAAATTGTCACGGTGCAGAAGTGTCCTCGAATGTCCTCAAACTTCAGTGAAAACTTTCAGCAAATAACTTTAAACATACGAATACATTTCATTGCCACTCATCCTCAAAAATAATAATTGAAAGGTCGTGATACATACAATAAAAATTGCCATCAAATAAAAATAACAATTTAAAAAACAGCACAAAAAAAATATTGTTCGATAGTTCTTGAGACCAGCTGGAATAAATTCAAAAAATAAAAATAGTCTCTTTAATTTTAATTATATGCTGATTATTTTTTCCCCAAATTCCTACTAAGAAATTCAAAGTGATCAGAAATATTTTATTAAAGATTTCCATGAACAGATATTTTGTATTTTACAAGATAGAACTTGATGTAAAATATTTTATGGGAGTCCTGTTTCGGTATCTGTTAAAGCTTTTACAGAATATGATAACAAATAACTTTTTAATAAACTAAATCAAAAAACAATTCCCTCAGTATCTATAGAAAATTTAATATGAAAGCGGTGCAAAGTTTAGCAAAACGGAGTTAGAATATGCGCTCACTTTTCTTACACTTTCTTTGTTGTAAAAAATCAATATCAAATTCACACTTTAAGCTCTTCCAAATTTGACTTCATGAACTCAATTTTACCTTAAATCAACAAATAAAATTACGTGACTTTTACAACGGAAAATCTCACTACAACGATGGATAAATTGAATGTTTACAAGTAATTTATAGAAAATCGTGAGCGGTAACTTATTTTTCTCTGACAATTTTCTATAACAAGTAAAACAGTCCTGATTTTCAAAGTTTAGCTCCTCATTTAGTTTTATAAAGTTTTTTCTATAACGCAAACCTGCTTGTGTCTGCTGTAAATAAAAGTGATTAAATATATTTTGTTCTTCTCTTTTATATTTATTTACTTTTATTTGTTAAAATTTACTAAACGAATTTGAGGGAGGATTGAGAAGAGAAAAATCTTTTTATTTATTTTGAAAACAGCAGTTTTCTTTTGTGGTAAAATGGAATTGGTATTGACAGTTGAATAACAAAAGACTCTTCATTAAGTTGTTGTAAAGTTGTTTTGAAACAGTCTGGCGGAGTTTTTTTTCATAATCAAGTAAATGGAAAGTTTATTTTCCAAATAAAAGCAAAATCTTAAGGCTGATATGTTTTGAGGACTAAATTGAACTCAATAACTTTCAAATTAGTCGTTTAAGACTCTTTAATTTTAATCTCGCGCTGATTTTTTCCCAAAATGTTACTAAAAATTTTAATTATAGAAAAAAAACGTAAGAAAATAAAAAAGTGATCAGTGATCAGTGAGTTGTTGTTATGACTTTGATGTTTGTTTTTAACCTCCTCATTTATTAAAGTGGAAGTTTGAAATAAATATCTTTAGTTATTCTAAGAAATGTTAGGAAAAGATTCCCTGAAGATCTGCTTTAGCCCCAGTGAAATGCGCATGGGAACTAGCTAAAACCCCTCAATTGTCAATTTGAGTTTTTCAAGAACATTTTGGGAATAAAATATCAGCATGAAATGAAAATTATCAATAACTTCTATTAACGATTTATATATTGAGAGCTTTATTTACAAAAAGTATTTCATGCCTATAAACTGCTTATAACACAATTTTCGTATAATTCGTTTGAGAATATTTTTCAATTTGTAATTCATCTTTATTTACATTTTATTTAGCATATAAACTTAAAATGTTCGAGATTTCACCAATAGATATTGCAACGAGTAATTCTTATAATAAAAATCTTGATATTAGTTGTTTAGTTATAACTTTAGTCAAAGGAAAATAGGAAAAACCTTTATATTAAAAAAGATTTTCTTGTAAAGCGTTAAAAAATGTACCCGGTATACCATGGAGTTGTCTAAGGATAATACATGTATACCCTCTATTTTCTGCTTAATAATTAATTTAGAGAATAAGACCTTACAACTCCTATAGCTGCCGCTTATAACTAATTTCTAACTAGAAAAGCGCAATTAATATAAATAGTGAGAGGAAGTCTAGCGACAGGACATTTGCCTGATTTAATTATTTATTCTCGAATTTCTGTTTTACGTTGGTATCTATTGAACAAAATTTGTTTAAAAAAAATATTTTTAATAAAAATTTCTTTCTAACTTCAAATTTGTCCACTCTTTTTTATAATGACTTTCAGAAAGATGTGAAATATTCCACTTATAAATAAGAACTGGCATCCTTTGACTGGAATAGCGATTTTCAACTTTGTTTCCTTATCGATAATTCCTTAAGGGGGGTTCCGTAATACTCACTTATTTTTGTGAGTTATACAATTTTTATAATTACAAATTGAAAACAAAAAACTGTACATAATAAATTTTTTTTTGTCGACGTAAATATAAACAAATTAATAATGAACGTGATGTCGGATACATTTTCAGCTAAATTGTTGTCTCCCTCAACTGCTGATTTGAAAAAAAAAATAAAATTGTTCTGCTCATATTATTTTTCTATTTTATCAATATTAATTGCAATTTTAATGTCGCTTTGCTTAAAATTTCGGTAAAATATCAAACAATGCTTTCAGCACGTCTCTTAGTCGCCGGAAATAAATAATTAAAATTGTTGCAAGTATTACCACGGATATTTATTATTTTAAACGATTTAAAAATGTATTTATTTATTTGTTTCAATTATACTCTGCAAAGTAAATTTGAAAAGAATGGGGCCACGTTTGCCGACAGGATGACTTGACCGGCAGTGTTGTTAATTTCTGAGATGAACCATAACCCTGTAAGACTCTGAGAAGTAGAAGTTAACTAGTACACGAATGAGGCGCAAAACTCTGGAAAGAGTTTTAGTAATCAGAGGTCTGACTGTACTTGAATGCGGCTTGATGTTGAAATATTTTTTATTTAGAATGTTTTCTCTTCTGTTAAAAGCAAGGATGTAGCCGATACTGATACCGATATCGATATATCGGCTTCGCTTTAATATAAACGATAGATCGATATCAGCAATTTTCGCCGGCGATATTTCTTATATATTTATTTTTAATATTTTTTATTTATTTATTATTATTGCTTATATTTTTTTTTAATAACTCAATTTTCAATACAAGGCTTTTGCATAACATCTAAGAAAATGTTTACATTGAAAACCAGGCCACAATGCTGATATATTATAGAATAACTTCTTACATTCGAATTCCAAATGGACGCAATGCAATACGGTGCTTTCAAATCTAATTTTTTTGAATTTTTAATATATTATGCTGATATTATTATGAAATAAATCTCAATACTCATATCCTCTGCGGTATGAATCTCGCTGATATATCGTTTTATGTATCGGTATCTTGTCGAGGTGTGTCGTTACCTCCCTACTTAAAAGTTTATGTTAAATATGTTGCATTAAAAACTATTTCTTTTTTTACTGGTTCATAATATGCGCCTGTAACCTACACTAACACATAAACACATGTACATTCAAAGTGTTGTTGCATTAACATTTATAAATATTTGATTTAAATTTTCTTATGCATGATGCAACAATAAAAATATGTTGAACTTTAAACTCGTCATGCCTGAATAAGCAATATCAAATTTATTACAATAATCTAAATTTAAATAATTAATATATTTTTACATAAAAGAAAAGCAATCGGAAAAGTGTGCAACTGAGTCAGGTTATCGAAATCTTTAATTAAATTAAAACTCAGCAAATAATTATTGGAATCAATAAAACTATCCCATCCAAAGATGGAATATTCTTGAATTGAGTAATTCAAAGCAAAATAAAATGGTGTAGTATTTGAATTTTAAGAAGTGCTTATTGTAGATCTATAGACGGGCTACTCGTTGCCCAGTATCCAACTGAAACTTAGCCTACTTACACGTACTACAATCAAATGTTTTTTACAGCACAAATAACTTGACTAACGCAACAATGTTTTAAAACCCAACTGCATTCCATAGTTTCTGCTTTTATTATATTGCTAATAAGTTGACAACAAATTTTCACAACTTTTAAAATTCCCACATACCATGAAAGTTCGAGGAATATTCAAAAATAATCGCCATGTTGAGAAAATTATGCTCAAAAATAGTTTCGCATAACATTTTTCATGTCATGGCGTATGAGGAATATTCAGTTGAAATATTTCTCATCCCCAGAAATTAAGTGAAGAAATGTTGCCTTCTTTTGCAAATAGTCAATGTCAATATGAGCGACAGAGAGTGTATAGAAATAATACACTCAAACACATACACAACCAAGCAAAAACCATTGCATACTTTTCAGATATTTTATGTAAATATGAGCATTAAACACAGTTTCACGTATGAGTAATAACAGTACGATGATATCTCACATACTCATTAATTCACATGTATGTAAGTATGTATATATGTGTGTATTAGTGATGTATGAATATTTATATATATTCTCAGTTGAATTGACGAGTATTTTGCTATATTTAGATATTCGCATCCGTAGTCGCTGATGAGGCTAGTATTTCACGAGCATTTTATAAGCAATATATAATAATAAAGGACTTAAACTATTTTTCATTAAATTTTTAGTAAATTTTTGTTGTGAAAACTCTTAAAGTGTCTTAATTGCAATATAAAAGGCAAATAATATCACTTGCTAAAAAAAATTTTTATGTTATAGATATCGGGTAATACCTAATTTCCCATATATAGACTTAAAGTGGAACTTCTTAATCGATCGTCTTCGACAAAAGACTAGGATCAAACTTATATATATATATATATATATATATATATATATATATATATATATCACATTGGGTTGTTTATGTTCTTGTGTAAAATAAAAGAATGAACATATTCGGTATATGCATGTAGTAGAGCTTAAATATGTCTGAGTTTTAAAATGTTTGTGTTTCAATTTCTTATATATTTTTATATTCAATCACTTGAAATGATAATTACCAACACTAACATAAAAATAGACTGGCCTTGCAGACACTCGTGCCAGAGAAAGTTTTTTTCTATTGCCTTCTATCTATTCGGTTAAAGTTACAGGTTTGGAAAATTAATTATTGGTAATACGACCAATACTTTTTCATTTGAAAATTGCAGCTTTTTTCATATTTGTAATCTTAAATACATATTGAAAATTTTAAAATGTTCTACACATATTTATTAACGTGAGTGGAGAAATTTATTATATGTTTTACTTCACTAAACAACTGTATTCTACTCAATTATTATTATTATTATTATTATTGTGATATTGGGAATAAAAGTGTAAATTCAAAGTACTCTCCTGCTGTTCTTTTAATTAAAAAGAATATCTAAATTTCAACTATTCCAAAGTTTCATATGCATGCACGTATTGTATCTGCTATTCTTGGCAACGTTTTCAAATTTTTATTTTCTATGTCTGCTTCGCTCTCAAGTTACTGCTGTACTCTCTAACGATAGTTTTGTGGCATTTCGTATTATGTGAAAAATTGCTGTAGTAAAACCATTGTTGCTGTCATTTGAGGATTTGCTGACTTTTTGCATAAGTGATTTTATTGGCATTTTGCATTTGTTGCCATGCAACTATATTTCTTTGTGAATGTGTGTGTGTGTGCAATAAAAATAAAATTGTTTTTGCTTAACTGCTATTTTGCATTCTAGTTTTTATTTATTTATTTACTTTTTTCCCTTTTTTGTTTTATTACATTTTCGTTATTGATTCGTGGTTACACTCTGAGTACTTTAACTTGTCCAACTTTAATAATGGATATTTCTAGTAGTTTGGAAATAAAGTTTATTTTTATTTTTCCAACGTCCATTTAAATATATATATATATTGTGAAAATAAATTTATACAACACGAATGTGTGTATAGTTTTATCATTTTATATATTTTGATGGGAAGCTATTGACCTGTTATTGTTGAAATTGAGATTGGCAGCATGGATGTGTTTAACATTTAGTTGGTCATTTGGGGCACAAACAGATATTAAAGAATTAAATTTAATTAAACCTGCTGCCGCTATAAAAGGAACATTAAGTTGATAATACCGATTGGCGGTTTATGGTTAGTGGAACGATAAAATAAAATTTATGCGACCCATGTGTCTAGGGAAGATGTTATCAGGCCAATTTATAACAATAGTTTTGATTAATAACAGGCTTATGAAATCAAATATAATATAAAAATTAATTTTAGAAACCTGCTGTAAATCAGAAATTTTTTAAATTTAAATTTAATTAGATCGCTTTGTAATTAAAAATAATATTTTTTTATTTCTTTACAGGCCACAAGCATTTACGATGGCAGTGGTATGCCGCCACCACAGTCACAGTATCCACATGAAAGACGTAAGTAAAAAAGAAAATGTATTGAAATATTGAAATTTCATAGTTAATAAATAGGTAATTCAAAATAATTTTAATTGAGCTACGTTTACTATTGAGAAGTATATGCCCAAAAGAGTGTAACCATTAAATATTCATGAAACATCTTTTAATTCATATAAATTTTTATGAAGGTAAAGAATTTCCAATAATTTTCGATTATGTCGCACTGTGTATTAGTTGTATATGATACTATTTTACTTAATAAAAATTTATCTGAATATATTTCAGTAGTATTTAATAGTTTGAGCCAAATATTTGATACCTGTGAGTGTAGCCTTAGCTGTGCTTCACTTAGATTCTTTTCTAAGAAATAATGTAACATTTCTTGCACTTTTTCATAAAAAAGGCAACATTATGTCAATTGAAACTAAGCAAATTATTGGATAATAATCCAGCAGTCCTTACGAAAAATTATTTCTGTTTTAAAACTCCTGGCAGTTTACTTTTTAGAAAATTTTATATGTTTCCCAGAAAAGAAAGCGCCATTTAACACCCAGGGGACAAGTCTCCGCATTCGATTTCAATCGACATTATGCATAAAATTATATAAAAAATTATATATAAATTTCCTGCAGTCATAATATAATATAGTCGTCTTAAAATATTCATTTCGCCCATTTCTACACTATTTAATAAGATATAAAACAATATTTAGTTTGTCCAGTGTGACCTTAGCTTGTAGATCCATGTATTTACATTTAAAACACCACAACGATTATGTGCTACGATTTGCAATTTGTAAACGCATGTAGAGAATAGCACTTTAGTTTTATTGTTGCCAGGCACACATAAATTAACAACGATATTGATTTACCCAAAACAATGTAATTATTTGCTCCATATGGTTGAAAATGTTTCTATGAAATCTGCATAAAGAACAATTCAAATTGTGCAAAAATTGTACGAAATTGCTTATTTACTTACACTTTCATGTGGAAAGCATAAATTTGCATGAAATTAAACATGGAAAAGCTGACAGTGCTTTGGAGTGTACGAGGTCTGTTCGAAAAATTTTATAGACTGGATATTCGAGTGCTACTTACAATCGATTAATGTATCATGTCGAAAGAAATCTTTCCAAAGAGCACAAAATTTTGTGTAAAGAATTGAATTAAGTGCTTCAAAAGGACAATATTAGCAGTGACATCCAGCGATCGTACTCTGAGTGTGAAAGATGTTTTTTACAAGAAGATAAATCTTTAAGAAGATCGGGGATTTACAAATATGTTGAATTCAAAAGCAACTGACTCAGTCGGTATGGCAGTGCCTAAAGGCTTTTCTTTAATGGTAAAAGCTTGGCAGCACTAATAACAGTTGCAAGTTTTTGTGTATTGAAAACAGCTCATGGCGAAATCCCTACTAAATAATTTACCTTGCAACAGCTGTTGTAGTTTAAGAATTTCGAGGAAACTTTTATTTCACAAGTGTTTTTTTGTAATTAAACATAAGCAAAATTTATAAAATTAGTGTTAAATTTTAAGTGCAATTTACAATCAATAACACGAATGTACACCATGTACGCGAGACTTTTAGAAAATATCAAAATCTGATCAATAGCTTCCAGAAAACTTTGGAGGATGTCCACAGGTATTAAACTCATTTAGACAAGAATAAAATTTGTAGGGCTGCTACCAGGCTTGTTTCGTTTCATCTTTGTTTTTGCTAAACTCCCACCAATTGTGCAAAATGTTTTTGTTGATTTCTCTACTAATTCAACAAACGTGTACCCTTGCGACTTTTAACCTGTTCTCCAGATTGTTGATAGAAGAGATGGAGTTTTGCGACAACTGAGGCTATCCAAAGTGGATATCTGTGTATACTCAAATACGTATAAAAAGGGCATATCAGAACTGTCTCAACGAATGTAATAAAAATCTTGGCACAAGTTTGCTATGTCCGAGGGAGACAGCTGCTTCGGAGTTTAAAAATAGGCAGTGGAAAACCTAGTCACATTACCACTGGAAAAACTATACACATGAGAACTGATGAAAAAGGTATAGCGATTTCAAAAATAGTGCTGCCCTGTTCTGTGTAAATTGATGTTGATTCCTCCATTAATCCTTCGATTATATGTTACGTCTTTCAAGTACAAAGCTTATATGAAAATTAACCCTAATTTTTGAAGAAGTTTCGTATGGGCCTCTGTTAAAAATATTAATGTATAAATAAACACAAATGTCCCCTCATGATATGAAAGAAATCGCTAACAGCTTATTTGCAGCCAGTATAATGATGTCCTTAGTAAAATATTCAATAGCAAACAGAAATTAACATATTCTGTTAGAGCTATTTTGTCTCAAAATGAAACATAATTATTCTTGCAACTGCGAATGCCATGTAAATAATATGGCGCGTCATTTATATAAATGAAAATAAAAAAATATCCTCACTGCTAAGCATTTTACAGGCTACATCACCCATAAGCATAAGTAATGAGTGTTTATTCTAAATGTTTGCTGTTTTGCTAAATTGTTATCATTACAAGAAGCATTTACAACGAAGTTAAATAATAGTACCACTGTTATACCAAAAACATTAATTACATTTTAAAAATAAGATCTTTTCTTTACATAAAAGGTGGGAGATATGCTACGCCCTTTTTTTAATGATAACAAATGTTGCCAAATGAGAGCAAATTAATGAATAAAATAAAAACTCATGAAGGCTTAGTGGAGTTTAACAATATGAAAGTGCTGATAAATGAATCTAGTGGATGACAGTATTGAGATTTTACATTTTACATTAACAAAAATATATTTTATATTGTTTTGTTCAAATTACCGGTTCTATTAGTTAAAAGACATCATATAAGGTGTTAGAAACGATATGAGTAAAATTTCTGAATAGGAAAATCTTCAAGTGGCATTTTTGGAGATAGTTTTTTTTCAGCCCTTTTAAATAAATTGTCTGCAAATATTCTTTCCTCTCTATGTATTCCTTTATGTATTATTTATTGATTGCCCTAATTTATATACAAATTCGTATATGAAATATAAGACCGGATTTGTTTGTTCTTTTTAAAATAATATTAACATGAGGTTTTGCCATATGAATACTAATGTCTTGTCTTTTTTTATTTCAGCATATCGCACCATCAAAGGTGAGAAAGGTGAACGTGGCCCTAAAGGACCTCCTGGGGATAGTATACGTGGTCCTCCTGGACCACCAGGTCCTGCAGGTCCTAAAGGTGAATCAGGTTCATTTCCTCCTTTTGTTGACTTTGCCAGTAATCCTGAGGCGGTAAGTGCTTTTTGAATTTTTTTTTTTTTAGAAAATAAAAATATTATTGTTTTCTTGGATAGCCACTTATTTGACTATTTGAAATTCTTTATTTATCGATTATTAACTGCATTGTATATTAACACTAAAAGTACTATTGCATATCTCACCCACGAAAAATACGAAAATTTCGTCATTTTCTCGCAACTAGTTATATGATAATATTATACGCATAGTTTCTAATATCTGCGCGGGAGTTCCTACTGTAGATATGAAAATTGCAATTTGTGTGCAAAACCTTCCGTCTGTTTACTATGACTTAAACAAGTCTTGTACATTGTTTGGATCACATCAATTTTAAAGTAGAAGAGTTTTTCACTTATTGCCAATTTCGAAATGAAAATTAAAAATGTCTCGTCCATAAATCGATTCTATACAGCGATGCCAATTTCAGATTCGCAAAGCTGGTCAAGGAAGTTTGAAAATCTGAGCAAATAAAAAATTTTATTTAAAAATTAAATAAATTGCTCAGAAAATTTATTAAAATGCACTTTTGTATTGTTGTCAACACACCAACAAATAAATAGAAATTAAGCCTAGTTTCATATTATTAATGAATTATAAAAAAAAAATAATCAATTATTTGAATTTTCGTTGTTTTTTAAGAAATTTATTCCACTCAGGCCTCTACGGCCAATTTGTCAAATGCAAATAAAAAAGAAAATTGTATTTCATTTAAATATCCCATGTTTCGTTGGGATTTTTCAACATCTTCAGATATTATAATTTTATTGAAATCTGGTAACAATAACCAAAATTTCAGGGTATTAACAACAATATAATTTGTTTATAGCTCTTTCAGATTTCTATTTTTGCCATTTATATATCTAATTCTAAAACTTAAGAAGTTTGTAAAACATGTTTAAAATCTTTAATATTATAATCCAGTGCAATGGAAGGCGGTTTCCTTTTATAGTTTTTTCTTTAAAATTTCTATTTATGTCAACAAATTTAATATAATTATTAAAGTGGACAAACATAGCAGCACAGTGTAGTAACATGCATTTGTTTAATAAACGCATATCCGCGTTTATATCACTTATATCATCCTGTGTCCACCAATAACTTTTATCTTCAACTAATGCACTATTTTCAAAGAGTGTGAAATATTTATAAATAATTTTCTAAATTAAATAAAACGAAAATCGTGTACATTTGCTTGCTGTATGTTTGTAAATCGTAAATGAATTAAAAAAATGTGAAACTCAAATATTTATTTTTGTGTAAAATTCATTTTGCTGTAGACAAAAAAAAGAGCACATACGAACATAAGCAAATGCAAAAATTTCAATTTGGAAAATTGATTCATTTTATAATTTACAAACAAATAGAAAAAAAAATAGTATTCAATTATAAATGAAAATAACATTATAATAAAGAGAACAAACAAACACAAGAACATAAACTGCAAAATACTCGTTGTACCACATGCATGCCCTTGTATGGTTTTATGTTCATATACATATGTATAGATGCATACATACACGTACATAGTTTTAGATATGCATGTAAATATTGTACAAAATAAATGTTTTTATTAAACACTTCAATAGAAAATTTCATAAAGCAAGAAATAAAATTGTCTATACGATATACACTATTAAGGCCATCAATATATACAATTTATCCTTTGCTCTTTTCACTTCTCCGCTCCTTGTGTGAGCTAAAGTCTGGGTGCGTGTTTATATATATTTCCGCTTGGCGCAATTCTGAAATTCTATTAAATTTGTTTATTGCATTAGTGATGTTGTTATTAAATGCAATAACATAAGCGGCGACTACAATTTTACAAAATGTATTTCTAAAAACATTTTGTTTTCAAACTACGCAAAATTAATATAAAAAAAATTAATTACAATTACTCCTATAATATTGGGAATTGTGTGAAAAAATAAAATAAAATAAAATGAATAAATAAAAGCAGATTTTATATAACCCAATACTTTATCCGTGTAACTTATAAAACTTACTTTGTTGAATAAGTTTAGCAGCGTTGTCAACTTTTAAATTACAAAAAGCACTAAATTGCTTAATTTGCAAAAAGAACAGACTAAGATTTTTTAAATCTAAAAAAATAAAACAAAATATAGACGTATAAAAATTATAGAAGTGAACTTTTTATTAAGAAAAATAAATATTTTTCGCAATGTGGGTGTTAGGTAAAGTTCTATAGCGCAATATGAAAAATAGAGAAAAATTAATGGACAAACCAAACAACAAGAGAAAATTAATAAAAACAAAGTTCTCGAAAGTCACCATGTTCCCACTATCAGTGCTTATGAAAATGCTAGGGAATAAACAGTGATTACAGGCTTGGATGTTTTTCTTTCTATGAATAGTTGTGCTTGACCGCTCGTTTATTTGAATTGAAAGGAATTTAAAAGCAAATATAAACGAATTTATTAAATAAATATTCCCTGTGGAAACGGTGTCTTAGATGATATGGTCCAATGTGATAATAGATGTTGTTGACATAAATTCATTTAATTTTTATAATAAAAGTTTCGATGTAGTTTCGCAACAAAAAAGCACAAAAAATTTATTTTTAAACGCAACGTGCACCAACTTAAAAGCACTAAAAACTATGCCAAAAGGCACTGTGTTGACAACACTTATGTTTAGCGCTTTCCACACAAGTAACAACGCCTATAAATTCCTTGAAGCATATGTTTGCTCATGTATGTTGGTATTGGATTGTGTTTGTTTGTGCAAGTGATTGTATATTCGATATTCCAGAGGGTGCATTGCTAGTTTTAGTTAGAGCAAAGTGTTGGTAATTTATAGAGCTTATGATTTTTGGTGTTTTCTTTTTTATTATTCACTTAACTTGTTGTGCACTATGGGCGTATTTATGATATTGCAAGTACTAAGAAAATATTTTTTACATCTAATATTTGTCAGATTTGACTGATTTGAGGATATAGAAAAGTTTTCTCTTAGAATTATAAATGCATTTCACCGAATGTTACTAATATTTAGTCACAAACGTTTATGTTAATTGGTTCTGGCATATTTTCTTGCAAACTTTATTAAATTAATTTTTTTTCTTTCAAAGTGATAAATTTGCTGTTTTCTTGGAACAGTCGAATTATACCATTATTTTCATAAACAAAAGCATTTTCATGAATTTATTTCTTTGGGTTTACTTCTTTTCTAATATGTCCAGGCTAAAGACCATTTTAAAACAGAAACAAATAAATGAAGATCAGATCTTAGATTTTACGGAGCACAATTATAAAGTCTCTTATACAAAGGCAAAGTTTTAAATATTTTCAGCAGTGAGAAACTTGAAATGTCAAATGTGTAAAACATATCGGCTTTATATGACCAATTATTTCTACAAAATTTGTCTTGTAACCACAAAATAATTTCAACTTTCCGCAAGGAAAATAAAAAATAAATAAAATCGAGGTCGGTGTTGAAGGAAAACGAGTTCCCATCAGATATCCACGTTTTGCTGCCTTGAGCTTAAAAATTCTGTAAATTTGAACCGATTGGAACCGTTAGATTTAGAAAAAAGCATTTTTCCAAGTGATCTTAGAATCACTTCTCAAGGGCTTCACCCATGGATTCCACAAACTAATCAGCTTTCAACATTTAAAAACCACGTCGATTGTAGCAAACGTCATTAAAATCGGTTAATCTGTTCGTGAGATATCGTGAACGAAAAAATTCGAAAGATGTGATTAATTTTTTTAAACTTGGAAATTATATATCTGATCAGTTAATGTTCTCGATTATTATATGGTAATCGAAAACCGATTATCACGTGGAAATCGGTTTCATTGGAAATTAAAAAAAGTTTTTACTTGGAGACAAATGAGCATGAAGAATAAATAAGTCTTCTTCTGTCTATATTTCGTGTTCTATTAAAATATATTGACTGAATCAGATCAGAATTCTTCAATTCTAAAAAATATACCAACTCATAGTGCTGCACAATTGTTTTACGTTATAGAAGATTTATGTATGTGTTAGCAAATTTATAAACACATGTATTGGTGACGCGCTTAGACAGACAGATGGCCGGAAGCAAATACCTGATATCCCCAGATAACGATGTGTCAGAACTAACGGATTTGCACCAACGTTATTTATATCTATAGTTTGTGAGATTTCGCAAATAGTATATGGGCGTGTATGTGTGTATGCGTGTTTTTTTTAGAGTATTTCAATTTTGCTTCGTTTTGCTGTCGCCAACTTTTATGCTGCAACAGCGGCATTGGCAAGCAACAGCAACACAACCTTTAAAACAAACACATCACTTTTAAATTATTGTTTGTTATTTATTTTTAGATGAGTGTTTATTTGTAAAAGTGGTTATGTATGAGTACCATACAACCACATACATTCGTAAATACAGTACATAGTTATGTGCAGCTGAAACGAAGGTAACAGGGTTGGAGTCTATACTTGAAGAGCTAATGTGTGCTTTAACAAATAAATGGAAAAATACTACAAACTACAGTTTTGTTGTATTCAGTCCTAGTGGCTGCTGTTGTTTTTGCTCCTGTTGTATTTTATAAATACGTACAAATGATGCTTAACATAACAAGATATACCAGCTCGCACATATACACTCTCGAAAAGCAGCTTTTATTAGATGAATTGTTAAACTGCATACATGCATGTACAAAACAAATAAATTTCCACATACTTTTATTTGAGAGTGTGCTTGTGCATATTCAATATAATATGTTGGGATTATAGAACAATTTATTCAAGTGGGCTTAGGGATACCCATTGAATATATAGAGGCGAAAACTAGTAGTAGTATTTAGGATATGCTACCACCACTACAAACAGCTGCCGCTGGTGCAGCTAACTGTGCATGTCTGTACATGCATGGGAGTATCTGATTTTAAAGTTCTTATAACAGTGTTTAGGTCAGCATTAATTCATTTATCTTTTATATTATTTGCTATGCGCTTAATATGGAGATTTGCGAAATTTTCCATTGAAATTGAATAACAATCGAACAAATATTATGTTGCAGAGTGAACAATATATTTTTGTAGATGCTAAGAAGAGAACATGAAGCGAAATATTTTTATTTGAAACTGGATGTAATACTGGAAGTATATTGCACTGCATATATAGTCAACCATTCCAGAAAATGTGCATCATAAATAATCACATGCCGGTGACTTGATTATTTCCGCATTATCAGGGATATTTTAGAAAATAAGTTTCTATTCCTGAAAAGAGGTTCTTAGAAAGTTGGGTACGAATATTTTGATATTCTCTTGAAATCAATACGAAAAACTTCATTAAGTTAAAGGGTGCTGTTGACTTAATTAGTAAACACAAGACTACGGAGACTTATTCGACTGCTCACATGGTCATAAACTTGTTTTCGATTATTGTAAAATTATCTAGAACACCAACTGATTAGACTGATGACTTCGGACTAGAAAAAAACTGCTATTTTTGAATATTCTCGTTGACGATATCTCATGAATGGATTAACCGATTCTGACCCGCTTCACGGTGTTTAAGAGTCAGCTCTAGACTTAATTCTTGAATCTAGAATCGATTGATGAGGCCTTTTAAAAGTTATTCTAAGAATAAAATGTTTTTTTATGTCTTCATATTTACTGGTTCGAATCTGTTTGAATTTACTAAAATTTTAAGTACAGAAATGCTCTTCAGAACGCCACCCGTTTAATGGTTTAATTAAGTTCAGCAGTTCAAACACACATACAAAAATTAGCTCTCAGACATTTTGAGGGGAGCTCAGAATTGATCATGGTGTATTGCCGAAACAGGTTTGTGTGAGGAATTAAATCACCATGGGATGACGAAAATTCTCGGTTTTTTTTTGGTTAATAGATTAAAACTGTTAGTTATTTTTAATTCATCTGTTTTTCATTAGATACTGTTTGAATTGAAATGGCACAAATTGCATGTTCTGCAAAATTTTCACGTTTGCAGATTTTTCATGGAGTCACCCATACATTATTTTTCCAATAGTTTATTTGGTACATTTTGCATAAATTTCTTTTTTTTTTTCATTGTTTATTTGTATTTTGGTGTTTTCTATGACTTTTTGCAAACATTTCATTAACACGTTTACATTAGCAACATATTGGAGATGACACCCAATTTATAGAGGATTTATAAAAGCAAATTACCACAGCTTTTATTGAGATACACGAGAGACAGCGAGAGGTAACATGAATAGGAGGCGTGTAAACACAACTTAAAACCAAAATCCCATATAAATTTAATTTTTCGCGTTTTGTTTACATTGAAAATACTTGTGCATTAAAATGACAACATATTTATTTATAATTATTCATGAATTGATGTTTAGAAAACGATTTCAGTTTGTCTTTCTCGTTAATTACAACAAATACCACATGATACTGTGTTAAGGCAGGCATGACATGCATAAATAAAATTTTATTATTCAAGAGGGGTAATAAATCGTAGCCACTATTATTAGAATGTGTTTAAACTTATAGGACAATTAGGCACAAGTGAGTTAGTGTTAATATAAATTTATATTGACAAGTTAATATGAAAATGTTTGAAACGTAAATTGAAATTGTTTAATTTCTAAATTACTGGCATTTAATATTGTTGAGTCAAAGGAAAATAATTTGAGAGCGCCTGAATAATTTTGCAAATAATTTCATGAATTGAGTTTTGTAATTATAATTCATTGGAAAAATGTTTGCAAAAGTGTTTCTTACGGAGAATTTTTATATGAAATTGAAAAATAATATCACAATTTCGATAAATTTTTCTCTCAAACTAGTTTTATGAGAAATCTTCATTATTTACTTAATTAATAAATTTTTATATTATTTCTTTTTTACAGAAATACACTGGCAAATGTACATGCAATGCGTCTGATATCCTAGAAGCCATCAAAGACAATGATTTACTACGAGAAACAATAAGAGGTCCACCAGGACTGCCGGGTAAAGAAGGCAAAACTGGAGCTCCGGGACGTACGGTAAGTTCAAACCAAATTAAAAATAAAAAAAACTTTATATAAAATGAACAAACTCTTATTTTACGAAGTGTTATAAAATTATATTCAGTGTTAATTACCGGTATGTCCATTTCTAACCAAAATTGGTTAATTTTTTTCTATTTTTGAAAGCTTTTTAATAAACTGAAATCCTTTAAGACTTGAGGGAGCGAAAAGAAATTTTGAAGACAGTTCAATTGTAATGAAACTTCATGTAATCAAAGTTTCAAATTGATTTCTTTTCTAGAAAGTAATGCAACATTTTTCACACTTTTAATAGAAAATGGCAACATTCTGTTATAACAAAGAATTTATTGGGAATTAATCCAACATCACTTACGAAAAATTAAGTCTACATTGAAACTATTGCAATTTGCCACTTTTCGGAAAATAAGAGTAAGAATGTTACATATTTTCTAGAAAAGAAAACGCCATTAGCTTCAATGTTTTTTGCTCAGAAAATATTTACTCAAGAAAAGTTGACTTAATTATGAATAAAATTTCATATATATTTTTGTATATTTTCATGAAACTTTTATTATCCCAACAAAAACCCTACCCCGCTTCGTCTTATTTTTAGACGAATATAACCATCGAGGTAAACATTTTAATTGGCTTTCCTTTAACTGTCTCAAAACAAGATAATCAAACTATTTCTCCTAATAAATTTTAACGCAACAAATACTTCTTAATAAATTCAATTTAAACTAATTAAAAAAGCCTACTAACAACAGCATTAAAAATCTATAGAAAGTAAATAACTTAAAAAAATATTATTGGCTTATTCATAAACATAATATATGTTTATCAAACTTAATGTGACTTTGGAATTAGTCAGCGGTTTGCTAACATAAAATGCTCTATTAATATTTTATTATCAACAGATTACTAAAAACTTAGTAGGTGCTATTAGTGTTTTATGTGATTTGCCTTAATTAACCTCCAATCAATTTATGTTTCTACTAATGTTTCTTTAGAAAATACTAAATTTTACACAATATACAGCTAATATGTATACAATTCATAATAAGTGTTTATGGTTAAGGTTTGTAATCAGACATCTTGGCTTATACAAAGGAAATTGCAAAAGTTTCTATTTATCTCTCACAAAATAAGAGTTCATTTTTGATTTTATTTATTTTTTATAGATATAAAAAGATATCTCACGATATATATATATATATATATATATATATATATATATATATCGATCAAAAAATAAAAGTTAATTCTTAATCTTTCAGAAAGTAAATTTTTTTTACACTTTCGTTTTTCAATCAAAAAATAAGAGTTGATAATTAATTTTTATTTATTCTTTAGATTTTTATATATCGATCAGAAAATTAGTTATTTTTTAGTTATTTTATTTGTTAGAAAAAAGAATTTATATTTATACTTTTATTTTACGATTAAGAAAATTAATTTTTTTATTTTTTATTAATTCACCAGAAAGCAAAAGTTATTTCTTGAGGTTTTATTTAGCTGAAATTAATATAAACTGTACTTAGACCGATTTTGTCACCATATTCCCTTCAAAAATTCTTATTTGTTATATTAAATAAATAATGAATTGTTTTCTAAACAAAAAATAAAAATCGAGAAATAACATTTTATAGAGCTTTTATTTTCTGATCGAAAAATAAAAGTCGATAAATAACTTTTTTATTTTATGAGGAATAAACAAACTCTGCAAATAAGTTTAATGTTTTAAGCCAAAAAAATAAAACACAGGAAATCATGATAAAAATTTGATTTTTAAAATAAAACTTATATACGTTACGGTCCCTGTGCATGATATATAAATTAATAGAGTGTATTTTCCCTTGAAAGGCCATTGTGTTCTCAGCATGGCCGATTGACTCTCGTCCCTTTTCCACTTCTCTCCCATTTTCATCTCTCACGTCATCTAAAATCTCATGATCACACTAAAACTCTTTCCAAACATCAGAATAATTTGTCCAATAATGCCGATGGAAATCCATTAAGTAAATTATTTAAATTTGCAAATTTCTACATGCAGTTTTTAACGAAAAGTTCCTGATAACTTTTCCATTTAGTCGCAAACTTTCTCATGTGTACTCTAGATTAATTTCGTTTTGTTCGCATTTGTATGTGTCCAATTCTCTTGCATTTTGTCAACCTGACGACAACTCAAATTTACTCATGTAAAAAGCTTCTATAAAATGTTATTTATGTCAAAATAAAGTTGTAGTCGGAAGGGGATACAATACATAACAATAGTGCGTAAGCTGGTATTTATGTGCATGTGTATGCATTTGTTGCTGGTATTTGTGTGCATGTAAATGCATTTGTTGCAATTCATATTCTAAATGCAGAAATACATGCATTTAAAATGCTTACGGAAGTAGATTTCTTTAATAGAAATGTGTCACATTATGTAAGAGAGAGAGAGAGAGATTCTGTTCCATGACATGAGGATTGATGAATAGAAAAATTTTTAATTTATACTGAGATTTTAAAGATTTTTTTTTGAAATTTAGAATTGATGAATGCGTAAAGAGTTTTATGTAGACTTCTTTCAAATTTTCAGTTCCACAAGTTAAAAGTTTTGAAAAAACTTGAGCTTAAAATTAAAATTTACCAAAAATCTGTTAAAATTTGCTTAAAATTCCTACAGAAATTTTTGTGAAGCCAATTTTAAACATGCTAAACTTTACACGTGCATTGTAAAATATATTCTACATGAATTTAAAGAAGCTCTTATTATCTGATCTAAATGTGCAAGGAAAATGCAATGACAGACATAAATTCTGTTGTAGGAATGCGAACATGCTGTTCTAAAATAAATACAGGGTGTGGCAAATAAATGGTATAGTTTTGTAGATAGAAACCAACCGTTATAGATGTGTTATAAATCGATTCGATTCGACATGAAATCATGGGACAAACAGGTAGAAAATATAAAAAGTGATTTACCCATAAGGCCATCCCTGCAACTTCGTGTTAAATTTAACCGCACAGATATCATAACGTGATTTGTTGTGCTGTTCTAAGCTTTTAAGCTCTTCGACACTATAACTGATTGACGTTATAACTTTGTAGTAGATATAGTTTGCGAGTCTCATAAAAGAATTTAGAACACTAACTGATCAGATAAATAAATCCTCTCGTGCTATTCACTTCATATTCTACTCCCTGTATTTAAAAAATGTGTGTGAATTCAATTTTTAATCTACATAACAGAATGACAAGCAGCAGAATTTATACTAAATCCTTATCGAAAAAAAATAAGCTTTTCTTTTCGTACAGGAATATAAAGACATTTGAAAAGAAGGAAAATATTTTGAATCCTTTTAAAGGTAAAAAGAGAAATAATAAATGTGGTTCTTGCCAAATATTTCAGCATACAATTTTATCTGCAACAACATGCGTATGCTTTTACATTCTGCCAAGGTAGTGACAAAAATGTTCAAGGAAAAAAATATAGCTACACTGAAAGAAGTTTTTCATAAAATTTATGAATTTCGACATCGATCCAACGAAAAATATAATTAAAATTCAAATAACGTCGCAGTTCGTTGGATTAATGAGACAAGTTTTATTGAAATTAGTTTATTAGAAACTTCGCCATGTTAAAGAAATACTATGAATTAGTTTCATTGATACAACACAATTTTAATGATACAAGGAAGTAATTTTATCAATGCAATGAAATAATTAAATTGAATCTATGTAATAGCTTCATTGATAAAGTGAAGTTAATTCATTTTATTTCAAGCATCAAAATGTATTTAATTTGAGATTTTTCTCAGTTAATTTATTAAATTTTTTAATTAAATTAAAATAAGTTTTTATGTTTATTGTGTGCCAAGTGTATCTGTATCCTGCAATTAATTGGCTTTTACACCAAATCATCAATGACTAATTATAATTCCAAGATGACAAAACTTTCAAAAACTATTCGAGAATTACCAACTAATAGCAAAAACTTCGAAAATTTTACGGAACACAACAAACAATTGATTTTTATTTATTATTAATTTAATGAAGCGGAATCGTTGTTAAAATTATCTTTTTTTCACTGATACAGTGAAAAGATCCTACAAAACAGTATTTGGTAGGAACCCGCTTTGATAATTAAGAAAATTTTTATTCACTTATTATATCAGACTTTTATAATATCAGCGAGTTCTTCATTGAAACAATGAATATGTTTCATAGATACAATGAAATTCCAAAAATTTTTAGTTTTATGCAAATTTAACAAAAAAAAATTGCTTTTTTAAGCAAGAGCTGACTATTTTTTTTATCCATAAATTGGATCTGAAAAGAAATACAAAATTATGTCGTCAGTAATCTAGAGAATTATTTTTACAAAACTATGAACGCCAATGAAACAATTCAAATGAAATTTTTTCACAATAATCGTATAACTTTCTTTGGGTTTGTGAAAAAGTATCTAATGAGTTGTTTCGTTATAGCAGAAATCTTTAAGTGTTGCTTATAACCTTTAAAAAGACCTGCCCAGAAATTCGGTGATGTCCTGGAGTAGTAGTAAATCAGGTCCGGACATATATTAATGGGAATAAATATCCCTTTCATAATTTATATAAATTTGGAAATTACTTTTTAATATTATAAAAGAAAAGTTTTTTGCAAGTGGTGGAAAAGTTTGTAGAATTCAAGAAACAAAAGTACGAAATGCTCGGTTTTAAAATCCATTCTGTACGATTAAATTTTAATATAATTTGACGGATAAATAATATGCGAAAAATATTTTCTTCTGCTTATTACTTGATACAATTTTCATGAAAGGACGATTTAGTTAGAAAAAGCAGTTGAGTAACTTAAATCGTATATATCCAGCATCCTTTGAGAGCATGTTAATATTATTTCTTATACCTAAAGGATTTACCCAACTAAGCATACATCCTACAGTAGGCCATTTATCCAGTGAAGCTCTTTCGTCTTTATAAAAACTCTCTAGTAATTTGTTAAACAAATTTTGTTTGTCCTGAGCTTAAATTTATTTCTCTGTGGTCTTCTAAAACAATCAACACAGACAAATCATACCCCTGACTGCGATGACAAATATTTGTTTTTGTTTTATCATCGCTATTATATAAAATTGTAAACATTTATTTTATTCATATTATTTTGTATGTATATTTCGTTTTTAATCCAGCCTCTTGTGGAGAGGAGTCTCATGCAATATATCAAGCGTAAAACGGTTGGTAACTGTGGAATCATTTATTAATATTTTTTTTATTTCAATATCATTTCCTCGCGTGCTTGCTGGTCAAAACTAAACCATAATCTTTATAAATTCTCCCCCTATAAATCAATCTAAAATCTGATTAAAAAACAAAAACAAAAAGAAAAAAGCAAAAAGTATTGAAATGCTCCATCTAAGACTTCTTGTGTATCTGCTTAAGAGTAAAATATCTGAGGCGAACCACAAGTATTCCGCTAAATACACTCAGCCATTGTAAAACTAAAACAGCAAGAAAATATGTTCTTGAGAACCACTAGAGAATAATGAGTGGTAGGACACAGTGTTCCCATAAAATATGAAGAGGAGCCGCGTGGAAATAAAATGTACATGAATATTTAAAATAAAATAAAGTATGTTTTCTGCATTCATAATCTCTAGACATTAAACAGTAATCATAAGATGTTGCTATTATATTATGTACTACTGGAAGCGTACGTATTTGAATACATAAATTAAATTGTAGTTTGAATATAAAATACGTTGTTTATTTATTTAGATAATACATATAAACAAGAATTCAAACAAATTCGTTATCCAAAAATATGCAAATGAAACTTTTACTTTGCTGTTTATTCAAGCAACTCCTTTCATTATAGAGTATCTTCTGTAAATTTGTTTATTTATTCAACTTCATATTAATTCGTTTATTAAGTTGGTCTTTAGTTGTAGTTGATGATAAATTTTATCCCTTAGAAAAGCTCTCATACCTCAGCATTGCCCTAATGCTCATTTATTTTCACACACTTAGTTTTCATTACACAGACTGATGAAATATGGCGAAATGTCGGAAATTCCGGTATGACCACCATCGCACTAATCCCCTTTCTACTTACAGCAATTAATTTAATCCGATAAGTAAGAAAACAAAAGTTCTTAACATGCAGACATTAAACGTCTACAAGAAAGGACTGTAGTTAAGGGGAGTTTCATATAGAATTTACATTTTTTATTAAAATAAGACTTAGTTGAAGCTGAAATTTTTGTCGGACCGATGAAAAGTGAAAAATTATTACAACTTGACATTAATCTACCGACTTGGAGGTAAATATCTTTAATATAGCGCTGACTTTCGATTAATTCTTGTAGACATTAAACGTCTACAAGAAAGGGCTATAGTTAAGGGGAGTTTCATATACAATTTACATTTTTTATTAAAATAAGACTTAGTTGAAGCTGAAATTTTTGTCGGACCGATGAAAAGTGAAAAATTATTACAACTTGACATTAATCTACCGACTTGAAGGTAAATATCTTTAATATAGCGCTGACTTTCGATTAATTCTTCCAATAAAATTCAATCTTTAGCTAAAACCAGGCCCTAAAGGTTGTAAAACCCGAGTTAAACAAATTTAAGCCATTTTTCTAGATGTACTTGAGTTCCAAAGTATCAGTACTTTCTATCGGGTGTTTTTTTTATAGAATGATATGAGTTTAAATCATAATGAAACATAGTAATATATTTTTGGTATCAATGAAACGGTCTTTATTGGATAGAAAATTTTATGACGTTAATGTTTAAATATGATTTCTGCCATGTGGCCGCCATGGGTGACGCGTACAAGACGCTATCTGGAACACCAATTTTCACAAACAGTAACATTCTGACTATCATGGTTTTTGAAGAAATGTGGTCCAATGACTCCGCCAGCTCATAAAGCGCATCAAACAGTAATTTTCTGTGGATGTAATGGTGTTTGGACAAAAGCTTATGGATTCTCCTCACTCCAAATGCGACAATTCTGTTTATTTACGTACCCATTCAACTAGAAATGGGCTTCATCGGAAAATAAAATTTTTAATGGACGAAGTGCACGATAAAGTTGACGAACAGAACCATTATTTTGATTAAAAATTTCCACAATTTGCACGCGTTGCTCTGGTGAAAGTCGATCCATAATGAAGTGTCAAAGCAAACTAAACAAAAAGCAACTATCAAATAAAGCAGTGATGCCAACTCAAAGTTGTATCACTCTATAAAAAACACCCTATATATCAGGAAGTTATTATTAGCAACGTCCAAATAATTGATTAAAAAGCTTACTTTTTATTTTGTTTTGGACTAGCACTCAGGGTACGAGTGCCAGAACAGATAAAGATTAGAAGATAGAGAAATTTTGTTGTAACAATTTCTACTTTTTACTTCACCCGTGAAGTAACCAACGCTTTCGTCATTTATACGAAATAAACTCAGTCGGTATAAGCGACTTTTCCTAACTCCAGGGAATTAATGAAAAGATAATATAAAAAATTATTACAAATGACAAAAATTAATCATAATTTCGTATTCACTAAAAAAAAGTGAATCAAACAAGAACTTCTTAAAATATGAACCCGTTTGTAAAAAGCATCATAATAACCAAACCAAACTGCCACTACTTCCAGATCCCTCCAATTAAGGATCTTATTGATTTCTTACCAAAGTCTCTTTTACTTCGAAGTATTACATGCAATTCAAACTAAAATTTTAATATGAATGAATTGCCTAAAATTTATTATAAAAAAAATTAAGACACGAAGAAAAATAATCGAACGACAATACAGGGACTTAACAAAACTGTGTTACTATCGGTTTGACACAGTTCTCGCATGCTTTTTCATAATAAAATTTTTACAAATAGAACTTGTTACCGCATTCATCTCAGCCGCCTAACAAGGGTTATTGAACAAAACTACACATGAGTACTGATGATGAAAGTGTGGTGGCTTTCGAAAACAGCTGTTCTGCTTTCTTGTGCAGGTTGAATATATAAAACTATTGGTGACTTTTCTTTGTGCTTTAGGATGTTTATTAATCTTTCTGAATTAAAAATATTTTTGTAACAATTAATCCACAAAAATTAATGTTAATATTGCATTAACTATTTAAATGTACGTGGCATGAGTTTGCTTCAGTAAGTCTAGTAGTATGCTGCCAATGGTGGCTTGAATATTGGCTTCCAACACTTCAACAGTGGTGGGCTTATTGGTATACGTCAAATATTTAATATAAAAGATAATCCAGAGGTTTAACTCTCCGGCATTGGCTTTTCAATAAATCGATTGTTAAGCTCGCTGTATGGGAATTTGCACCATTTTGCGGTTTTTAGAAACAGCTGTAATGACAGCTGCTTGATGTATGACGTGGTCTGAATTTCTTATACGCATTTATTCCTTTTAAGTGATTTTCCACAATTCGGCAGCATTGGCATGGTGACAAGCCAAATCTTGATGAAGAGAAGTGTCAACACAGTTTTACATTTTCAGCTGCCAAATCGAGGCAGTTAAATAAACACCCGATGCCATGCCGAGCTCGGCATAGCTCAGGCCATCACTTTGTTTATAATAACCTTGAAAGATATTATTTTCACTAGTCTAATAACTTTGTCTCTAAATTATTTACTGAGTTGTTAATAGAATGAAACACCCCCTTTTAACCACTCTTACAAAGTTAAAGACTAATACAGACAGACACATGAAGGCCTTTCCACTGAAAGTATTTCAAGTTTAACGCCAACACTTTAGCCAGGAACAGCAGCAAACAACAACAACAACAAGAAATAGAAAAAAAAGTGAAGAAAACAATAAAAGCAAACACAATACCGTAGCACGCAATCATCAAGAAAACATGATTATTTCTTGTACTTTTTTATATTTTATTACAAGACAAGAAAAATTGGTTGGTTTCCTCTAATTTATATTCATCCTTAGTAACACTTTACCCACCCATTTCTCGACAGGACGTTAAGGACATTAAAGTATCTGACAGGGAGTGTCAATGTTGTGTAAATTTTATAGCTACAAAATGTATTTAATTTTTTCATATTCGAACTGATTCTTGCGCTTGCCAAATATAAATGTTATCACTCTTTAGGACATTGAAAACAAATGAATACAAACCGTGCAAAAACGATTCACGACCACATTAAATCTAACTTTAGTTGTCTTTAAGCCATAAACACACCTTTGCCGCTATCTTTACTGCTCGTATGTCTACTTTAATCAGCTAAAAAACTTTTCTAAATAAACTCTTATTGTTCTTCACAGGCTTTTATTGCTGCCTATTGCTTTTAGTCATTAAGCATTTCTTAGTTTTATTGCTAATAAATATTTTGTGTATTCCAAAAAGAAACAATTTATTGATTTAATTTGTGTGTTTGTTTTCTTTTTCTCCTTTTTGCACTATTTCCATTTAGGGTGCTACTGGGGTGCCAGGTGAACGCGGTGCCCCCGGTCCAAAAGGTGATCGCGGCGAAAGGGGCGATCCTGGCCCTCGTGGTCCCGAGGGTCTGCAAGGCAGCAAAGGCGAGCCAGGTGTCGATGGTATGCCTGGTCAGATGGGTCCAGCCGGCCCACCAGGACCACCTGGTTTGCCAGAAAATTATGACGTAAGTAATCTTATCTTATATCAGCTTTCAGCTTTCATTATTATTTCTTATATTCACTAAAAATGCATAATTTTCTTTGGATATGCTTATCTGAATACAACTTGTTTATACAACAACTAATTAATAATATTTTGGTTAAATCTAAACATTGTGTTATTTTGTGTTACATTGTGTAGTCTTGGGCCCAATTCGAAGCACTTTTATTTAAGATGTTTTCCAAGAATTAGCTTTTTCCAAATCTTTCGACCTTTAGTTTTTCACATAAATAAGACATTGAGGGCATATCGAAATACCGATAAAAAAAACATTCTCGTTATTGTATAAAAGGATAAAAAGTGACTTCCATTTCAATATTCGAGGAATACATTCATGTTGTTTAGCTACAACAAGAACTTAAAAACTAGACTTTTTGCAGCGATAACATGCCTTCAGATGAACAAACATAAACATGTTCCCCTTAATGCTTTCAATTTCATATTAATCGTATATCATTTGTTTTTATTTTTTTATTTTCATTGTTTGTATCGCTATTTGTCATTACGGGCAGTCATTCTCAGTGGTGCCTCTGTAATTCATGAGATAAGTGATATAAAAGAAGAATTCAAATTCCATTAATCGAAAATAATTGAAATGGAATACATTTTCCAATCCGCTGTAATTCATATCTGGGGCTGCAGATTCCGAGAGTTTTTTATTAATCGGATTTTTATTTATTTTTTTTCCTTTAATAACTTGGCAGTTTTGCCAATGATGGCAGCACCATAATTAGGTTGAAAAGAGGGACATAAGTCATCCCAATCCTCTCAAGGATTACACTTGAGCACCATAATTACTTGGCAAAACAAAAACCTGCCAAATACGATAGATAATCAATTTACCATCCTCTCTTAATCCCACATGAGGGTACTACATATTATCGATGTAATACAACCTTTAAAACGTTCAGATTTTACCTTGATTTCTCTTGTGACATCTACTTAGATTATTTCCCCAGCTCCTGTTGCAAAGAATTTTTAAATTTATTACCACAATAATATCCTAAAGAGCTACCAATCGGGTATTACCTTACAAGTCTGGTCTTTTAATGTCCTTGCGAACGTATTACAAGTGTAATGACACCCTCATTATCTGTAGAATACTGTGTTCATGTTATATATGTCTATGTGTGTATGTGTGAGAAGACGTCAGGAATTAACAAAACAAAATAGATTCACTTATCTTCTCGACTTGATTTTATGGCTGACCAAAAACTTAATAAATACAAATCAGTTTATGTGTTGCGTTTTGTTTTGTTTCCATTTTTTTTTTCTCTCTCACAAAATAATGGGTGTAAACAATAAGAAAACGATCCAAAAAACAGCATTTAAATCGTTAAAACATTCAAACATCAAATCACACCATTAAAGCTGTACCGAATGGAAAAAAAAGATTACAAAACGTGATTAAAATAAAAATTAAAACGCACAAAAGCTAAAAGAAAGAACAAGTCCATTAAAAACCTCATGATGGCTGAAATGAACAATAAAATTAGCCTTACAAGGAGCCTACTCGCCATCTATAATGATCCATCTTCGTTCTGTTTTACTATTATGCGTCTTCTCTTTAACTACTTTCTTTCTTGCCATTTCGTTTACTGCTTTGTGTGTGTATATGTATGAGTATATATGAATGTGTGTGCATATATTTGCCAGGACTATTTCAGTGGGGAAATTTATAGGCCACACAATTAACCTAAAAGGTTGAAAATTATAATAAAGAAAACCAAGAGGAAAACTTTTCAAAAGCTGTGCTCAGAACAAAGTTTGACCCACATCATTTCTTTTGGGAAAGACAATAAAAAAAATGCATGAAAAGTTTAAAGGAGGCTCCATAAATAAAATGGAGCAAAATCTTAAGAAAAGGAAAAGAATCAGAACTAATAACACAATAACTATGGCAAAAGGGTAACTCTTCTATATAATTCTTTGGTGTTGGGAATAAATTCAAGCTGTTGTTTGGCAGACATCCTTTGAAATTCTACACTCGCTAAAGTGTTTTCAACGCAAGAAGAAACCCAAATTACTGAACATTTTTGGTTAGAGACAAGTTGGCAACAACTTCTCCTACAGGCAAAATATTTTAAATGTTTTAATAGTTTTGTTATAATTAATGAAGAAAACAGGAGTTATAAATTGTATGACTTGCACATCATCGGCCCATTTACTGCCGCGCATTTTAATTGAACATAATTTCTAATTAAATTTAACATTCTTAATACAATACAATCGAATGATTAATAAAAAAAAAGTTGTTTTATTACCTCCACCGCTGTTACCAACTCCTAGTCTCTTATAATTAATTCATGTTTTAGTAAACGTTTTCCCAAGTCGGACAGATTCGACAGCTAATCAGTTTTGTGATGCCATCGAACAGATCTTCTTTATTCCCAAAGACATTCATAAAAAATTTAAATATGAAAAGGTTTATAGTCTAACATTCAATTCAATTAGTTTTGTAATGCTTTTAGTTTCACATGTAAATAAGATTAAAGAGAGATTATTAGGATCACCCTCTAGAAATATATTAAAATATTTTTTGTTTGTTTTTTAAATAACCCCTACGTATGCAATGCATTGTGTCAAAACTAGGAACACAGATTAGAAGATAGAGAATTTTGTTGTTTCTATTTTTACTTTTTACTTCATCCCTGAATTTTTCGCTACGTGTACCGAAGAAGGAGGATGCCGTTTTCTGCTCTTTTAGTACATGACAGTGCTAATAGCCATTGGTAAATTTTAGTGGCCAGTGTTGGGTCTCCGTCATGTAGACAAAATCACAAGAATTAAGTCAATCTTGCCCAATTGCAGGTCATAAAAATTCGACACCGTATTCATGATTGAGTACGGAGTCGAACGCTCGGTATCTAAAGCATCGTAGTCATGTGGTCATTATTACAAGCTACAGCTGAATTTTTATAATTAAATAAATTTAGAAATATAAAGAAAATTAAATACTCTCAAACAACTGTCGATTTTTCCCTGAACCAGCATCCAAAGGGAACACGTACTTATGCGATGCATTCTGCCGAAAACTAAGAAAATTTATTATGAAGTAAAAAAGGGTCCGCTGGACTTCAACTTCCCCAAGATGCAATTGAAAGAATAGACCTCTAAAAGTTGTCCATTTCATAGCCGAACAGTTCAGCCAAAGCAGCAGTTTGATCGGTAATTCGAAAAATAGATCAGCTTAAACAACGACAGAGTAGCTCGAAAAAAAGAACGGACTTGGGTTACAAATTCCTTAATATCTCTTGAGCCGATTCCATTTTATAACAACAAAACTGTGAAACCTATTCTACACTGCGTTGATCTCCAAAGGGAAAATAGAATTGGCTATTCTACTGTCGCAGATGAGGTCTCACAGTGGAGTAACTTGAAAGTAGCTCTGAAGGCACCAGTTTTTACATGGCAGTTGTATTAAATTTTCAGTAGGATAAATAAAAGAAAATTATCTTTTAAAACTGCAAAACACTTCTGAAATAGTAAATCTTTTTCTGTAAAATTTCAATATTTAAGTCAAACGGACACTTTTGTATATATTTCTTTTTATACTTTTCCTAGTTTTCGGCACAATGAATCGCATAAGTACGTGTTCCCTTTCGAAGCTGATTCAAGCAAAATTTAAATACTGCATAATCTTTAATTTTCTGTATATTTTTAAATTTATTTAATTATAAAAGTTCAGCTGTTGGCTGAAGTAGGGAACGACTTACTGACTAACATTGAAATTAATAGAAAACACAACAAACAATTATGTATTTGTCATTGATTTAATGGAACGTTAACATTAATACAATGAAATAATTTCACTGATACATTGGAATTTACAGACAACACAATTCCTGGTTGATAAGCTCTCTGTTAAAACAGAAAATGAATATGAATTCCTTTTATCAGACTTTCATAGCTTCAACGAAATGTTCATTGAAACAACGAATATGTTCATTAACACACCGAAATTCTAAATAGTTATTTTAATTTTGAAAAACTTTACGCAAAAACTAATTGTGTTGAAAAACACATATTTAAAAATATTTAAACAAAAACTGCATGTTCTTTTAGATATAAATCGGTATCTAAAAGAATTCAAAATTTTGTCATCAGCCCAACGAAACATTTTTACGACTTCATGAAAGCCAAATCAAGCAATTCCAACGAATTTCTTTTACAAAATTCGTAACATTTTTAATTGGATTTGTGAAATTTTCATTAAAATTGTGAAAGCAATTTAAGGAAATTGTTTCTTTAAATTTATGATTCAAAATGTTTTTAAAGTAGATAAAAACCTCCATCCATTACGCTTCATATAAAACAAACTTAAAGTTTTACTCCTATTTTAACCCTAAATAATTCACTTTTCGTATCTATAAGAGTGTCTAAAATGTTTGTGTTAATATCTTAAAGACACAATCACGTTAGGCTGGCTGATAATGTTTAAGCAAAATATTTGACTTGAGACTCAACCCTTTTCTGACACATTTAGCGCGCATGACACTTAAACAAGCGAGCATTCGCATGATAACAATGCGATAATGCCAACCAACATTAAGAAGACGAAGTAGGCAAAAGAAAAATGAATACAACGGAAACCACCATTATTTTTACATTCCCTCTTCTACTTGTACTTTTCCTTGAAACGATTTTTTTTTCCTTTGCTCAAACAAAAAAAGTAAATAAGCAAACGTATATCTTATAGCAGCAGACTGTTTTCGAAAGCAAAAAGGAAAAAGAAAAAAAGAACATTTTATAATGTTTTGAAGGCAGGGTATTGTGGTGTTTGCCTTCCTCGTGTACTCGCATTCTCTTCTTCTATTACAAGTAGAAGTATTAACTTGAGTGAAAGGCCTCAAGCTTAACAATAAGGCGACAGTTTGATATGACTTGGTAAAAGGTAGAGAAAATTAATGGCAAATATCACAGGCATTGAAGTAGGAACTAACAAATGTGCAGTATCTTTTGGTTAACATGTTACCAAACTGATAATAATAATAATGGCCACGAAACGCACAAATACTAGTGCATCCACTTACAACAGCACAATAGAAAAAACTTTATAAAATAAAAAGTCAAGACTCCACTAATACCACTGCTGCTAACCATGCTTTGCCACAAGCATACGAAAGGAGTTGCAAAAGTCATTTAGTGAGAATAACTTTTTATGAATTATTCCATTTATTATATAAAATTAAAATTTATTTTATATGAACCCAGTGAACAACATCTTCCAAAGAAGTTAATCAGATCCTAAATTTGGGAGACTGAAGAAGTGCTAGCCTCGATCTTTTCTAATGTGTTGTCAATGCAAGAAGTTCTCTTTTTGACACCTTTTTAGTGACTCCGAAGCCTTGTTTTTTATCTTAACTAAATTTTTGAATGGAACAAATCCCTCTAGTGTCGATTCAAATCATTAAATAAATCGTATCTTTTTTATAAATAAACTGCCATCTTTTTTTCAGTTTGAAATCGATAAAACTCTTAAAAATGTATGGTTTTTGTTTATTAAACTTGTTTTGATTTGCTTGATGTTCAGACATAAATTTTTAATTGAGTCAATATTCTCTTAATTGACTAAATTAATTTTTTGTCCTTATATACGCAATTAAGTTAATTTAATCAGCGTATGACAACTAAAACACCAAATTATTTATGATCATAATGATTCACGTTTGAATCTAGGGTATTTCTGTAATATTGTATTTTTTAATTTTTAAATTAATTATGAATTACTTGATATCATACTTTCGTCAAAATACATTTAAACAACAATAAAATTTTAGGATTTGTTTTTGTTTAAAATGTAATTTTGTGGACAGAACGATATCGGGTGACACTGTGCGACTGGAAGCCTCCTACTTAGTGCGATATTCGCCGTATTATGAATGACTGCGTCGACGTCACACCAACACGACAGTAAAAAATCGTCATCTCTCTGTTCTTTGTCGACAGAAATTGACTTTTGGTAACATGCTCTAATAATATTATACGTCTTAGAGAATACCAAAAGGCTGTTAATAATAATTAATTATTGTCGACAGTTAAACGACAAGTGACAATTTTTTGCTGTCATATTGATGTGACGTCGACGTCGTCATTCATAATATGTGTGAATATTTCTTTAATTTTTTAAATATATTTTTTTGTATTTTTTCAAAATTAAGTCGGATATATTTACAATTCTCTTTTGGTATTGCCTTTTGTTTTTACAAGGACAAAATTAATAAATAGACAGACGGGGTTGTTTCCTTGATGTTGGTGTCCAGTGCAGAGAGCCCTCTACTACACATTCTACGTCATCAACCCCTTCCAGACAAACTTTGACTGTCTGCTTAACAATTTCTCACTATTAAATCTGTCTGTATTGGGGGCCTCCAGTGGAGTACAATACAGTACGGATTGAACCAGACTCCATCCATTTACCTGATGTTTAAGTCGCGTCTAACTTTGCTTAGGACGTTGTGTGTTGATCACTACATACAGTCTTTGTAATTATATTTAATACTAAAATAATTTCATAAATATTGAACAACAAATAATTGACATGGAATATGGAAAATTGGGCTATTAATTGCAATTAATATAATAATCATATATTTCCGGACACCATGTAACTCGTCTTTTTTCGAAGTCAAATACGTTTTGAATGTTCAAAAACATATTCCAACTACTTTTAGATCGCACTTCCTGCCGCACAAATAATCTCTTTATTTATACGTTTCTTATGATATCGAACATGCATGTGTTTCATTGTTGGTTTTACTGTTACCAGTCCTGCCTGCAGTTGTAAACTCCATTACCACCTCGTTGTTAGAAGAACATGACTCTAAATTGGCATGGTACATTTGCAATACCTACTGCATACATTTACACATCATACGTACTTACAAATACCAGCACTGAGTCAGTTATTCAATCGCACGCAAACAAACTCACACACGTGTACCTGCATAATGCCTTAAACGGTGGTATACATTTAAATGCACAGCAATCGTTATCCTCTGCATGTTTGTATTTATAGCTTTGTGAACGTGTATGTGTGAGAGTGTGCAATTTGTTACTTTAGGTCTGCAAAAGTTGACTGGTAGCAAACGAAGGTTTTTGCGGTTTAACATTTAGTTTTCAATGTGTGTTGGTGTTTATTTTCTTAGTTGTGTGCAGGTTTGCATGTGAGTCGTGATATTCACACATCCACTACATACAAAAGGAATGCCGTTCCATAAGGTATTTAAGCATTTAGCAAGTGGCAGTTTTCATTTTCCTACTTTGTGGTCTTGTGAGATTATGTTGCGGCTGTTTTTCTTACTAACAATGTTTTTCTTTATATCTCTTAGCCATGATGATTGTTTTTTTTTTATAAAAGAACACACGGCATGAGTGACCAGTTGTCATTCAATGCAATGCAAATATAAGGAAAATTTTATTTAAAATTAAAGAGTATGTTTCAGAAAATGCGTTAAGAAACCCTAATCACAGTCGATTGTGTAGAAGATATTAACTATTTAATGTCAACTGCCAGAGTTCGATTGTTGTATTTTCTGCTGGTCACCTCATTCGTTCTGTGCTTAATGTGGCGGTTATTATTAGCACTTTTGCGGTGTGCTGGAGCACAGGAAGGAAATAAGTTTTCTTAACAAATTGTTTCAACAGTTTATTCAGTTTTGCACTCGTCATATACCTACAACTGCATGCTATTTACCTCAATATTGCACAAATATCTGTTTTTATCTATTGTTGTAGTTGTTCCCTAAGTTGGTTGAGAAAGTATTATACAAGAAGAAATTTTCTATACAAAAACTATAACAGCAAACTAACGAAATGCTTCAATAATGTCGTTATGAAGTTCATTAACCTGTTTGTGATATTCATTTTAATACAGCCAATACAATTATAAAATAATGGTAGCAAAAATAGTTAAGACCTATAAAGAGTAGAGCTGCAGTCTGCAGTAAATTTATTGCTTCAGAGCATTATTTTCAGGCGTGGCCGCTTTTATTCTACAGCTTTTTTGCTCATCAGTGTTTTTAATGTTTAAATATATTGTGCTCCTTTATTTTCTACATTCTTTTATTTTGAATCTTTTTGTTTTTGATTCTTCAATTAACGTGCTTGTTTATTGCACGCTTTTTAAGAAGGCACCTGGAAAAATGTACAGATATCGTCAGCTGAAATGCAAGATTGAGATTCGGTGTAATTGGCAGTTGTGTTGCTGCATTATATTCCAACAAACATAATATTTTTTATTTTTATTTTGTCAATATTAATCATTATCTGAATAATTAAGACAAGTTTGAGTCTATTTTAATAGAAATAGCTTTTCTCATCGTATTTGTATGATTTTAAATCTCGAGCTCGTATATCCGTTTATTCACACGACTGAGTGACTGAGTTGTTAAATCCAATCAAGCCAACGTGTCATATTATTGTCCTTTCCTTGACTTATAAAAGGGACTGCATTTACTTAAGCCTGCCATACACGACATCTTTTTTCAATTCATATAATTGTGCATGTCTGTCAGAGACGGGCAAACCAAAAACAAACAAACGTGCATGTGAATTCCTTTTGACTAAGTTTTTTATGAACTTTTGTATGGCTTTGAATTTTCATTAAAATAATTTCTTTATTTCAAATTGTGAGTTTTCCCATTTTATTGAAAATATTCCAGTATCGTATAGAAACAACCCGATGACTACAAAAATACATGAACAGAAACGCTTTAGTTGATACATTTATTGAAGTTTTATTTCTTCTTTCCCAATAATGTGTTCGTCCTGAAGATAATTTTAATTTTAAAAAATTAAACGAGTTCATATCTTAGAAGTGTCGCCATACACGAAATGGTCTCAGGAGACAAAGCAATTGAAGTGTTCTGAGTTATTTGAATTCTATCGGAAGCACTTCTTCCTTGGCCCAATCAAGCTAAAATATTGAATATATACTCAATCAAATCAGAGGAATATTTATCTCACTTTTATAGTTCCTGTTTTGGTTTAAAAATTAACAATATAAACACGGAGTTATGAGCAGCAAAAACTAAAATATAATTTTCTTTATTTTGTTTCGTAATTCTGATGTCAGAAGGTCCTGAAGAAAATAAAACACATTTCAAATTAAAATTTTTTTCAATGGGAAATTTAACATGTCAGATGTAAACGCATGTTTTAGACCATTTTCCAACCAAACTTTACCTCAAGTCCACACGAAGCAACAAGTTTGAAAATAAATTATTGAGTCACAGTGAAAAAGAGCGAAATAGGAATAGCAATTGTATATATTTCTATTCCATTATTCTCATACAAAATAAGAATTGTTGCCAAGTTTATTGCTGCGTGTAGACGGCTAATTATCAACTTAAGAATTTATGGTATCAAACCGTTGCTAGTTGGATCACAGACGTATGAGTAATATTTAGTGCGATACAATTCTTTTGCATAAAGTATACGATGGAGTGTGTGATTTTAAGAAATTGTACCCACTGCTCTTTGAGTATTTCAGATAAGTGCAGACGACGAAGATCTTTGAAAAAGAGCTCTTGGCTGAAGTAGTAACTACAAGACTGCGATACCTTAGATCTCGAGCTCGTTTACGCACTCAGTCATAAATATGGCATTGAATTTTTCTGATCTTCATTGATGCACTGTTGTGTTAATTGTTGTCGGCGGATCTTAACGATGAAGGCATAATATTGGTCGCTGCACATTACGGAAAGCGTTTGACAGCGTAATGCAATAAAAAGAAGAGAATACAGCGCTATCTTTCGTTGTAACTGCAGGAAAAATGTAGCGGCGAAATAAAATGTAAAAATAGCTGAAACAAATTTTCTTCATCTGTCTTCTGAACTGTACCGCCTCTTTTCTAGTTCTGGCACATTGGTCAGCACTGTCTTTAAGTACTGGCTTAAAAAAAATATATTCTTTAAGAAACGGTTGATTGGAGGGATAAATCGAGAGTATATACTGATGTCAACTTTTTTTTGGATGCACTAATTTTAATGTTCGAAAACAGATGTTAATGTGTGGGAGAATGGAATAGAACTTTTATAATCTTCGTCTACTAAATTTCTATGAAGTAATTCGGTTTGCAAAATTCATAAATTTCTATAACATTAATATCTTCATGTACACCCCCACATTTATTACAAAATCAAATATATTTGAAATCCCCTTTACGATTATAATTTTCAATAAAATATATTTCTAATTCATATTAAATATTATGAATATGGGAACAAATAATAAAATAATGTTTACTCTAGACCGCATATAAAACAAAACAGCTGTTGTACAGTTTGTCAGTGAAGTTTTGTAAGAAGTATAAAATGTTAGATTTAATTAGTTTTAAACCAATTCATTATACGATGTTCCTGTTGAGCCCCGGAATTCTAAAACTTGCGATTTGATTACTAAATCCGCAAAATGTAATTAAGAAAATCAAGACCAAAAACGTTCAACTTGAATTTTTTTATATATAAAAGTTTTGGACTTTTGGGTTGTCAGTATTTTGTTTCGAACTATTTATTGCTCTAGCAAATCTAATTTTGATAAGTTAATTGTTCGAAAAGTGTTTTTAACTCAAAAAGACATGATGAATATTCCAAAGCACAAGGGAAAGTCAACATCAGTTTTAACTATTCAAATTAAACAGCAGAGCAGAACAGTTGTGTCATATTCGTGTCCTGCATCTAGAAAAGACTTATTGTGATAATAACTTAAGACGCGTGATAATTAAATGAAATAATATTATTCCTCCTTCCTGTTAAATATTTTCATTTAAGCCAACGATATCATACGTCTCTTAAAAGATGCTCGTGTAGTGATTGTTTATAATGAAAAATAGTTTTAATTGTTCATTTGTTGGGAATATCGCAATAGAGTTCTAAAGACTGCATACCAGTTTATTGTTTAATTATTTCTGCTAATTTAAATTTATTTCCTATGCCAGTGATTTTCTAGTGTTGGACGAACGAACAATTCATTTGGTAGTTTAAGTTGAAGTCAAGGGGCACGAAATAATAATTAGTTAGAGGAAAATAATAGAAAAAAAGAGAATTCGTTGTAAATAGTGAGTCATTAAGATGAAATGAGACGAAGCAAATATTTTTAAGATAAAATAGTATTTCAAATGTTTATATCAAATATTTCTCTATCTATTGTACTCAATCTGATGGAATGTATTTTATGTTATTCTATATAGTGGGTATTTGTAAATCATTTCTGGTATTTGAATCTATCACACTCAAATAATTATTAATTATATCCATTGGCTTGTCTTAAAAAATTAAATAATTTATGAATCTGTATCCGTTTTTCTGTAGTGAAATGTATTTAAGCGCAAATGAAAATACTGCCCTTTTAATAGTCTGTAAGTCCTCATAACTGGCTAAAATGCTAAAGACGATTAGAACAAGAATTTTGGAAATTTATATGGAACATTAGACAGCAATTTCTAATAAAAAAGAAATAACTTTGAAAAATAGAACAATCAATTCGATGAAATCTTGTTCACTTCTTGTTTTAATGTATTAAAAAATTGCTTAATGCATGGGGAACGATGGTGAACATATATGATAAATAAGATATAGAATATACCTGGCTTTCTAACCGATACAGTTTCGAACTTTTCCCCCACTGAGAATTTTTTAAATTATACACTTATTATTATGAACTCGTGTTTAAATCTCACTAACATTTTTATAAAATAACATCTCCATACCTGCGGTTATTTATTAAAACAAATTAACATAAACTCCTTTAGAAATGAATATCACTTTAATATTTTAAACAGAACAGAACATTTCATTGAAACTGCCCCAAAAGCAAACAACCATCGATATAGTAAATTAGAAAAAAAAAATTAAATTCATTAACTCAAATTAGTGTTCAATCCAATTAGTGAAATGCTTAATACACAGAGAAAATTGCAAAGAAACAGTTCTGCTTTCATTGATATAAACGAAGAGTCTTTATTAAATAGTTTCGATGACTACAACCTACTTAACGACTGGAATGATTAACAGTCGGCTGTGAAATCAAATTGATTTGAACTCTTCCTGTTTCCTTGGATCATTAATCATATGTTGTTTCATATTTAACATAAAGTTACGAATTTTATACTCAGTAATTTTCAATTAAAAATACTTACTAAATGAAAAATAAAATTCGTTCGGAAAGCTTCACAAGCGATTTCACATGCAAATCGCATGTGACCTTTTACAAACTCTCCCATTTTATATTAACGAAACTGTTGAATATATTAAAGTTTTTCTGCGAAATAAACAAAATTTTCATTTGCAATAAATTTGAAATTTTTCCAATAGTACGAGTTTTTAATGAAACTCCCCTCAGCGATTTAAAGGCGCATATAACTCTTCATTAACTTTGTGGACAGCTGCTTGTGTCAGCAACATAGTCGCTCTAGTGTTGCTTGCATTTGGCTGTTAAATATAATTTTCAATATCTAGTATTGGTTTTTATTCTAAAATATTTGCTCCATTTGCAGCGGCTTAAATGCAACCATACGCCTGTATTTCGTTGGCTTGTTCTTATGTAACCCTCAAACAGTTTTCGAAAGTTTGGGTTTTTTCAAAATTAACTTAAAGTCTACTCATAACATTTGGTGTACCAGTCATATACAAATACCTTCCCCATACATTGAACAATTTTCCGATACATTAAAATAAGAAGACATAAAAATTTCGGCTTTAAAAAATTTTGTCCAGCATCATTAACTCTGACCAAGTGCAGTCTCAAAGATCTTTTGATCCTTTTAGATGGTACACCAAATCAAACACTAGACTTAAGTGGGTGTATTTGTTGCTGATGATCTGTTCTTGGATTCTGCTGGAATTTGGCTTGTCTACGAAATGGGCAAGTTAAAAAAACGACGATAAACATGGCCGTTCTGTTGTGTATTGTTCCATTTCAAATTCCCAAAGTTTTTTTTCACAATATTCTGATATAAAAAAAAGAATATGAATAAATAAAAAGTTAGTAAACATTCAAATTGTAACGTTTAAAATCATTTTAAAAAATATTAAAATAAAATGTGTTTGCACATGTTGGCTTTGAGGGGCGGATATAGGAACAAGTCAAAATATCGTAGGGGTATTACCGAAATCAATTTAATTAAATTTAAAATAATTCTTCAATATTTGATGGTGAAAATAAAGAATAAAATTCACAATCTTATTTGATAAGCCTTTATTAACAGGTTAAAGTATTTTTTTCAAAAATCGTTCCATTAACAGAACAGGTTCATATTATATTTTAATAAAAGTATAATGAGTAATTGGATTTAGCCTTAATAATTGATTATCGCCTTAAATTTTTGTCTGTGTAGAGTTCCATGTACTTTCACAATTTTTATCTAAACTAAAGAATTATTCAATCCCATTTTTCACAAAAAACGAAAAAACTTAACTTTTACTCCGGTGCGTTTAACATTCAAATATTATGTATTTGGAATTTCCATTTTCTTTTCAATTTCATTTTAACCCAAATCTAAAGAAGATTTTCACGTTGTTTAAATAAAAATTACCGTTTTTACATGAACGAGTTTTTTGGTTTGTTGCCGTTACATTAAACATTAAAGTGTGAGCGAATAAAGCTTTTGGCTTCAGCAAACGATGAAAAGAAAATGAATTTCCTAAAAACATAGAAACTGTGAAGATTGAAGGAAAACATAAAGGAAAACATGAATAAAGCAGTCACTGCAGTACAGTTTGTATCTGCACCCTGAAGTTTAATAAGTACAGTAACAACTTCAGATATAAAATAAGGGGTTGGGGTGTACTCCTCTTTGAAAAAGTATTATTCTGTCTACAACAAAAACAAGCAATTGAGCAGCTTTTCTTGTAGAGCCAGTTTTTGACCCCTTGCCGTTCAACATGAAGTAGAAAACATAAAAGGGAATCAGCAGAAAAAGTAAATTAGCATTAAACATCAGTAGAAAGAAAGATATAAAATAAAAAACAGTTCATGGCATAAGAGCTCTTAAGCAGATGGCAACAAATTCATTTAAGCGTGTAGAATGTACAAAAAGGCGTACAAACTCGAAACGAAATTAAATTGTTACAAATAAAAAGCAACTCGAGGAATCTGTACTAATTTATTTGGCCAGATACGGACAGCGAAAATAAAACAAAAGGAACACGAAAGTTACTCGTATACATCCAGTAAAACTCCATGAAGAGTTTTTGCGTACTCGTGAAAATAAAGTACACGCTCGTTCCGTTTATACATTAAGACTCTTTTACTCCACTGGAGCAAAGGCGATTTAATATTTTTGTGCTGTTTATTTTAAAGTTTATGGTCAAATTGGAGCTGAAAATACTTATAGAGCTGCCGTGAGCTTTAAAATAACTAATTATTTGGCATTTTGTTTGATTTTTTAAACATACAAGAATATTTATTATGTATCATAGTACGAATTATATAGAAGGGCTCAACTCAATTAGTTCCATATCAGCAACTAAAAACGAAATTATATAATATATTTGTAAAACATTGAATAACTGCCTGGTTTTGTAGTTAGTCTACCAATTTTCGTTTCAAAATTTCCATTAAATTAACAATAAGGAATCAAAATTTGTTTTTCAATATAAACTGCAAGTGAAATGTTTGGATACGAAAGTTGATCAAATTTGTGTGCAAGGGAAATAAGTTTTAAATATTTAATTTAACAGCAGATCAGAATAGCCGTTTTCAAAAGGCGCTGCACTTTCATAAGCAGTGCTCATGTGTATTTTAGTTTATTGCAATTCCTTGGGTTGCTTATTTAAATAGGTTTCGATATTAATCCAATAAAAATTGTCATTTAAATTCAACCAACTTGGCTCTTCGTTGTATTAATGAAACAATTTGTTTAAAATGCGTTTAATAAAAAACTTTGTCAAATTAATAAAATACTTTTGTTGATGCTGTTAATCAATTTCATTGACACAACGATAAACTTTCAAACTTTATGAGTGGATACTCCCTCTCAAAATCTATCCTCCCAGTTCCGGCACAATTTCAAGGCATATGGGTATACCATAGTCAAGGGACTGTAACCTGAGTGTTGATCCTACTCGTAGAAAACCTAATTTTTAAAAACTATTGCAGAATTATCTATCATGTGCTTAGACTTTAAAATTTTCATAACTTCAACGAAATTTTCATGAAAACAACGAATATATTTCATAGATACAATGAAATTCTAAACTTTTACTCCAGCTCAAACGATTTAACTCAAAATTCAATTGCATTAAAGTGGGTACTTTATTTTATAAATGAAACATTTTCTAAAAATTTTATTGTTATAAATTCAATAAAATATTTTTATGAATTTATAAAACCTCATGAAGCAATTCCAACGAAACTTGTTTGTGAAATTTTTATTGGATTTGAGATATTTCCATTGGCATTGTGGAAGAAAATATTTATGAAAGTTTCACAAATTTAATGAAAATTTTAGGAATTCAATGAAAATTTCTCAAATTTTGTAAAATAATTCTGTGTGAATTGCTTCGTTGGCCTTCGTAGTTTCGCAACTCATATATTTTAAATAGTACATGTATGGAACTGTGAAGGCCAATGAAGCCGTTCCAACAACAATGTTTTACAAAGTTTGTAGAATTTTCATTGGAATTGTTGAAAAAGTCTAATGAAATTTTGTGGATTTATGAAGCGAAATTTTTTAGTGTATCTCTTCCACAATGTCGCTCATTGAAAGCCGAAACACTTTTTTAATGTTTTTAGTTTACTGAAATTTTAATCAAAATACTTTTCAAATAATAACAATATTCTTTAATATTCTTAAGCTTAAGGACTCTTCGTTAAAAAAAAAAATAATTTGTATTTTCAATATTTCGTCAATTATTTTATTTGATTTTAAAAAACATCTGAAACAAAAATTTGAAAATTTTTATTATTATTTTGGTTTCATAAACAAACATTTTTTCAAATCAAGCAAAATGATTAATTTCCTGAAGAAGTCACAGAAAAAAATCACGAAATATGGAAAAAACAAATTATTTTCTTAAAATAAAGACACCTTAAGTTTAAAAATATTAGAGAATACTATTTATTAAAAACAGATAAAAGACCAGAAGAATTTAATAATAACAACTTTAAGGCAGGTCTTATAATTTCTTATTTAATGAAACCATAAAAATGTTGTTTCTCTAACCAGGTCAGGAATTATCCGAAGAAAGTTATGCATTTAAAAAAATTTATTTTATTTGTTTTCTTTAACTTTATTGTAAAATCATTTATTAATCATATTGTCTGTACGTTACTTTCCTTTAAACTTTATACATAAATTTGATATAAAATTAAATTTCGCTGTTTAATAATAATAATAATACAAAACATAACAGATCAATTGGAATCCCACAAGGACCTTCAAGGTATAAATTTAAGTATTTTTTATTAATGACTATATAAAAATCAGGGTAAGAAATAAATAAAAAGAACGTAAAAGTTTAATATTCAAGGGCCAAAATCATACCAAATTAACCCATGCCGTCTCTTGCCCCTTTCTGTATACTCGTATGTTTTGATTTAAGCGTAACAATATTTTCTTGTTCGATAATAAACAGCCCGATTACGATTGTCGTTTTTGGTATTCAAATTCGACAGCTTGTTATAGATTAAAGACAAAAAGCTGAATTTGTGGTTAATCTATTACAAATTGTGGAATTTGAATGCGAAATCCGGCTGAATATATTAATTTATAATAAAATCGTCCATAATAATAAAAGTGTCACTAGTGATGAGTTAATCTTCAAAATAAATAACTTCCTTTTACACTCCACACACGAACAACAATTTGATTGTTGTGTAGGATGAGGCCACCAATTTTACAATGATGGCGGCGAAACATAAATTTTATTTCTACAATAATTTTATATTTCGCGCTATAAAATACAATCTAACGAAAACACCCGACCACAAAATGTGATGAATAAAATTTATAAATTTTTTTTGTATTTATTTTCATTTTATTTACTTGCCAGACATGCATTATAAATATATTTTATGACTATTGTTATTTTTATGATTATTACGAGTGCTCTATTTTATTTTCGTTAACCACAATGGAAAACTGACTATAAATAATAAAATAAAATCAAATAAAAAGTAACAGCAGACATGAATTGATAAGCGAAAGGATGAATGACATTTTGTTTGCTTTAAATATGTCAAACTGAGTACGAAAACTAGAATAAAAAGGACGCTGGAACGTTTTTTGATTATATGAAATAATTTGACATAAAAGAGACAGAAAGTAAAAACTTAAAAACAGGCGAAATATTTTTATATTGTAGAAAGTGCGGGAATGTTTAGGTAAAATCTCTGTACGCATATGCAGCTGCTTATAAACCTCTAATTGCACGGTTTCCGAATTACAAAAAAAAAAAAATATAATAAAAAGTAATAAAATAAAATAAAACTGCTCATAAATCCAGTTCACATTAAACGGACTTCTAATTTAGAACGAAAAGATTTTGCAGGACCATTGAAATAATACTTCACTCATGAAGAAAAAATTTTACCTAAAAATCGCATTAAACAGAAAACACATGCATATATACATATCGTTGGTCTCAAGTAGAAAGGCCCTAACTCACATAATCTTAACTATAGAAGAGGGTAAAAACTCAGCAGAAACTTTTATTAGTCGTGATAGAGACTGTAATAATCAACTCCACTACTGGTAACATCGTTAGAGTTGATGGTATTTCAATAAAATTTTGTTGCGTGATGTAGTTATGTAAAATCCCAGTGAAAAAAAATTGGTTATTAAATCCCTTAATGCAAAGATTTATAGAGAAGCAATTTATATTTATAAAAATTGTTAATAATTATTTGTAAAAATTGGCTCTGTTTAGTAGGAGTCTGTAGTTGATTTAACACTTTTAAAATTGTCTTGATAAATCGCTCGGAAATGTCTATTGCCTTTCCGATCCTTCAGAGGTTTTGCAATAAACGACCTTGTGTAATCGATTTAAACAATTTTTATATATTAACATTTAGAATATGACTTCGGATTCAGTGAAAAGTGAACAAAAAAAGACAACTTCAATTTTGAAAGCATTAAAAAAGATCCGGATGTGCACTACTACTACGGGTCATAAGTTTATGATGTCTTTCTTTTTAATGGGATGTACTCAGTTTCGTAACACTGGGGTCTCTTCTACTTGAGACCATCGATATATATTTTTGAAGTGAACTTATTTTATTTGTAATTTAAAAACCCTAAGCCAAAGTAAAGGCAAAAAGTCAAATAAAATTGTATTTTTTAACGAAAATAAATTAAAACTACCGCTTAACTTTAGGAAGAAGTGGCTGTTCATATGAAATCGCGTTATATTGAACTCCTGTAAATAAAATACGCGCGAACACAGACTCACCTGAACGTGTATATAAATTAACATTTCATTGTACGTGTATCCTACATCAATAGTGGATTAGATTTTTCTCCATAGACAAACAAACATTAATATTTTGATTAGAAAACAGACAACCCCTTAACTAGTGGTTTTTAACCCTAGGATGTACTACATTGTCTGACCAGACCATATATGACTTTCATAATGGTAGAATTTTATAACCCCTTCAATTTTTCGAACACTTTTTGCACACTCACTTTTCTATTATGATTTTGTTTGCATATTTCTTAAATTGGCTAACTCAGTTTGTGGTTGAGAAAAACCACAGATTCAGATTTATATTTAATTGAAATAAATATTGAAAATTCTTCATAATCTTGTCCTGCAGTTATCCAAATCTCTTTTAAACTGTCACCTGCTAAGAAATTTAATTGAATAGAGAATAATTAAAAAGAAAATTATGTTAAACATAATAAAAGCTTCTCAGCTTGAAATAAGCAATTCTACAAACAAAAAAACTATCAATAATATTAGAAAAAAAATATTTATAATCAAAATGTTATTGAATGTGTATTTATTTTTAAATTTTTGCGTTTAATTTATTAAATTTTTTTTATTATTGTTTTAATTTTCTGCAACACTTTATAATTGCACTTTTCTATTTCAAACAAAACAACTTGTTTTGCGTGAAACATGTTAAAAGGTTTTCAAATAATCTGTTAATCAATTTGGCATTCATGCTATAAACGAAAAAATAATACCGAAAATTTGAAATTATATATAAAATAAGACTATTTTGCATTTCCAATTGGCTACAATTATTAATGTTTTATACAAAAATCGAATGTACAATCAAATTATTCAACCACCATCGTTTGAGGACATCGAGTTGTAATCATTATTATTATATGAAAACTGCAGTGCAGCTCAGCCTGATTTCGACATGATTTTGATTAAAACTACAGATTTGATTTGTCCTTTCTGTACAAAATTACTAAATTTGCGTAAAAGAATTTTTTTTAGAAAAGAAAAACACTTGCAATAGAAAAATGCCCGCTTATACATTTTTAAAGTATAAACCGCTTCAAACCAAATTGGCAGTGTTCTCAAGTGTGCTCGGAAGCTTAGATTTTCAGTAAATTTGAACCGATTTCATACGGTAGATTTCAGAAATCTCCAGAAAAAAATACAATTTTCAACGTGGCTTTTTCAGAAGAACCTTTAAACGGGCTCTTCGCACCCTTTTTATAATCAATACTTGTCATTTGAAAACCATCCCGATCACTGTAAACCAGATCAAAATTGGTTAATCCGTTCGTAATATATATTGAACGAAAAAAAATAGAAAAAAGTGTATTTTTAAACTCCGAAATTATAAATTTAATCAGTTACTTACTGTTAGCGATTCTATTTATAGCAATCAAAGACAACATCAATTACCACTAATCAAATGAGAATCGGCAGAAGCACAGAAAATAGAACAAAAACCAAATTACGAGAGTTTTGCGGTGAAAATCACCGGAAAATTACAAGGATGACCTTTAGGGTCAGCTAATATTTATTTAAGTCAACAGAACCTTAAATGAATAGAATGCCAGCTCCATAGAATTCTGTGTGGAATATCACTAAAAGAACAGTTTAATAAAATTTCCACAACTTTGTACGCTGCTTCAAAATCTTACAAATTTCCATCGTCATGTAACTCCAATATTGTTTTTTTTTAATAGACATAAACTTAAATAAATTTAGCGAAATATTTCCTCAGAAATTGCAATTATCAGACCCTCAAGGCACACTAAGAATAATATTAAGGCACACACACACTTATACAATCGTGTGAGTCAGCTATTCATTTACAATACGCCAGTTCAAAACTGTATGTCACTTAGCTGAAAATCAAAGTTAAACGGCAAAGAATTTTCGTAATTTTCTTAAATAAATTTATATTATTCATTTAATTTTTCTTCAAAGTCTTTGATTTCCCTCTGTTTCAAATTTTCCATGTGTCTCATTTAATATTTATTCAATTACGCTAAAACGTTTTAGACAGTTAAAACAATAAAAAATATCGACAATATTATCCTTACAGTCCTTTCGACTTATGTAAAAAGGCCTTAAGTAGCATTAATTTTTTAAGTATCCGCTTTCAAAGTATTTCATACATATTCAATTTTAAACAAAATTTTAACGAAATAGGTTAGAAAAATAAAAGTTTTAAAAGCAGTTGAAAATTACTGTCTCTGTTAGTAAAAAATTATGTGATTTAGGGCCTTCTACATGCAAGGTAGTTAACCCACATTTACTTGCGTCCTCAACACAATTTCCTACAAACAACACCACTCGTCTATGAATCAATCAGTCAGTCAATGTAAGCAGCCAATATAAAAAAAAAGCTAGCGTTTATTTAATGGCTTCAGGGCATATAAAAGTCAGCCAACAACACGTTAGTTGACACAAGCTTTTGTTTGAGTAAACAAATTATGGAATTACTAATTTTAAATTAGAAATACAGACAGATACAATGCCTTCAAAAAATTATGACTATCTATTATATTTTTTTTTGCGCTTCAAATATGAGTTGATATGATTCTTTTTTTTATTCAAGATATAGATAATTTCTGTATTGTGTCCTTTAGTAGGACTTGAAGTTTTGGTTTTATGCTTTAGCTATTTTGACACCTGAAAATTAATAGAATTGCAGACAAAACCAAACTATATTTTAAGAAAAAATTTTAATTTGAAAAATATGGAAAACTGTTGACCTTAAAGGCCCCGTCGTTAAAGCGATCGTAACCTGGTTTTTGTGCTCTTCTATGCTTTTCGATTCTGCGAGTTAAAACACCATTATTTTAATCTTTAAATCCAACGATTCCCATGTGAAAGGCGGTGATTGATTTAGTTTTCTATTTTATAAAAGAATAGATCAGATAAATACTTTCGGATTTTTTTTCAATATAAATCACTTCTAATATTTTCTCACACGATATCTCTCGAACAGATTAAACGATTTCGATCTGGTTTTAAATTTCCAGAGCTGATTGTGGAATCGATCGGTAAAGTTGTTAGAAGTTATTTTAAAAATAACACTAAAAATTCGTTTTGAGATATCTTAAAAACGACTGGTTTGAAATTATTCAAATTCGAACTTATTAAAATCTACTTGGTGTAGGAAGTCTCTTTGCTTTCATTTATGCTTTCTTTAATGCTTAAAAAATTCTATATATTTAATGTAACTTTTTATTCTATGAATTTCGAAAAAGAGAATAAGACAACTGCCAGTATAGTATTTAACTTTTTTTTCATATCAAACTATTAAAAGCAACCTTTTTCAAATTACAAAAGCTTTTCTTTTGTATATTTAGCAAATGGCAAAACGATGTTATATTGTGACATTTATAAAACATCAGTACAGAACATCAAAAAAGTACAAAAAGTGATCTGTCAAAAGCAGGCAACCAAAATCACATCACAAACTTTTTCCTTGTCTGAATAAATAAAATAAAGAAATGCTTGTCTTAGTTGCAAAAAAATGAAAAAGATTACCGCAAAAGAACAGATATATTTTTTATTTAATTGACACGACCATAGAAGTCTATTTGAAAAACGTAAATGGCATAACAAGAACAAAAAGCACTTCCATATAAAACTGCCTCGAAGAAAATAAATACATGGAACGCGTCTAATGGGAAAAGCAAAAGTTAAATGAAAATATAAAATATTTATAATTCTATGCGTGGTAAAAGTAACGTGTATGAACCAGCCTCCAACATATCAACCATATTCTGATTTAGGAATGACATGTAATTCAGACATATTTTAATATCCTTTTTATATTGAATGCCATAAAAATTACGAGGACACTTATACACACGTTGTGAGATATTGACACATGAACGAAATTCACTTTACGAATGCCATTTAAACGTTCGTTAGAAGGAGAACAACAGCAAAGTTGTTTGCAAATTTATTCATGTTGTTGTTTTATTAAATTTGCGTAATAACTTGCAAAAGCTTTAATACATTTACCAATAATTTGATGCTCAACTTAAAATGAAAAGCTGCAAATTAGGTGTTCTTTGTGACTTAGATTAGTCAGCAGAATGCTATATTCCCAGGACCTTTAATTTGCCGGAACAGTTTAGGTTTTCTAGTGTGTCATTTAAAGCCTTAAGCGAGTTTTCTCTCAGTGTTATATGAAGTAACTGGCTGCAAGCAGAAATAACAAACTTTATTTAATAAATTAAATAGCAGAAAAGTCAAAGCTTTTTGTCACTAATGGCGTTTTCTTTTCTGGAAAACGTGTAACATTTTTTCACTTCTTCTCTAAAAAGCAACAGTTTAGAGGAGTTTTTAAATAGAAATAGTTTTTCGTAAAATATGTTGGATTAATTTCTAATAAATTCGCTATTTTCAAATCACGTAATGCTGCCATTTTCTATTAAAAAGTGTAAGACATGTTGCATTATTTTTAGAAAAGAAAATAGCATAAATTTTCTTATTAACTCCACATTAAAAATACGTTAAACTCGAAAGTATTAATCAGAATTGTTTAATATTGTTTTGGTTATAAAATTACCCAAAAAGCTGTAACTGAAAATTAAAATTTATAACATTATTTGTAATAGATTTGAATAAAAATTACAAAAAGGGGATTGAATATTCTTCCAATTATGGCCGGCCGTGTTAGTAATTTGAGTCGTTTGGCTCTTATAAGATTTATATATTTGAAATGAAATTTTATTTGAAATTACTTTTGATTTAACTTTTATTAGAGTCTATCCTCAACTTAATTGTCATATATACTAATCAGATACGGTTCTTTCACAGAACACCTGAATTCTTCAGAATTCTTCATGATTATCGCTGGCCAATGGTGACAAGCATGTGCTGTCCCTTCAGTAAAAGTATACAACAGAAGCTCCTATTGAAGTCAGTACTTTTCTAAATAGTTTCATTAAAACTAATTATCATACTTTCCCAAAACGGTTTTCATCTTAAAATAATTTAGGAGCAAAATGATTCAAGATCGACCGTACGTTCAAAAATAAGTTTATTATTAAAATAAGTATTTCACAAATTTATTTGACTTTATTTCTTATTAACTTTTTATAATTATTTAAGCGAAATGCAAAATAATTTTTATATGAAAAACAGCGTTTATTTCAATATTTTGCGACTTCTTTATGTAGCTTCTTAAGGGATATTTGAAATTGTTTAATTTTTTCCTTTGAAACTAAAATTCTCTTAAACTAAATTTTTCAATTTACAAACACAAACAAAACCTTTTCTTACAACAAAAAAAAAGTATTATGTCCTATAATTTAATATCCGTTTTTATCTAACAAATATGTCTATATGTTTGAGTTGTCTGTCTTGAAATTATTTTCCATATCTATTGCAATAACCATAAATACCGACCATTATCACTATTAAAGCTGGACCTAAAAATGCTGAAGAGATGACCGATGCATTCTACTATATTATGGTTATAGGAAATATTCTAAAATATTGCACGTTTAATATAAGTTTTAACATTAAATAAATAAAAATTAAAAAAATTATCTATAATTTAGAGTATTCGAACTTGGTCTTGAATAATAACTCCTTTTTAACAAAACATAAACACATTTTTAAAATTTTTATTACTCTCTGTGATTTAAAGAAATAGAAAATTTTTGTGGACTAAAAAATATATTTAAAAGGTATTGTTATTTAATAAATTACGTTACAAAAAATCTGGTAAATTATTTTTATAATAATTTATTATAATTATATCTTTCAAATAATTGACCCCTTAGTGTCCTGCGCTAACATAAGAGTATACAAATATTTTACCTTTTATCTTTTTTTCCTTCTTCGAAAATCTCATTTTGAATAGTACATTAAGCAATTAAAAATAGAAAAGCTCTAATAACCCAGCAACAACATTAAATACCAAATAGTTTGTAAAATATCGCAGAGACCCTAAACAATACAATACAAAATATATAATGCAGGACTAACAAAACTCCTTTTTTTCTTCGCATATTTGTAAAACAACAAAAACTTTTTGTAATAAAATCGTATGTGTTATTGTATCATAAATATTTTGCCCCAAAGATTTCTATTCTATTTCTTAATCTTTAAAAAGGAAATGAATTATTTTTTTTTTTGGAAACAAATTGAGTACAAATTTTTTTCTCTTTTACTTTCTATTTCTTTTTCAATAAAAAAAAACAAACACCCCCACACACACACTCACACATGTGTGATACTGGCCAACAACAATAATAACTACAATATCCAACACAAATGCTTTATAATGATGGCGGTGCTGTGAAAATAAATAGGAATCTTTAATGGGCAATTCAATGGGAGCATTGCGTAGCAGTTCACCAGGACCCAAAGGAGAGGCAGGCATTAAAGGTGAAATGGGTCGTACTGGCGAAAGAGGTCAACCAGGCCAGAAGGGTGAACGTGGCGATCCTGGCATGACGGGTGAAAAAGGTGATAGGGTAAGTACCATTTATTATAGAACCTGCATGCATGGAAACATACACGCATCATTTGTATCCAGATACAAAGACATACACACGAACCATTTGTATTTATATATAGAGACAAATACATTTTCCTTGAGCACAAAATATGTATTTTGTTCATTAAAGATGGCACATAAATTAAAGATTTAAACAACCTCCCTACACTGATGACTTGATTTACATACGTGTGTTTGTCCGAAAGCTTGGAAATAGGTTGTCGTACAAATACAGTGGGCTTAATAATAAGTCATATATAGTTTCGTATCTTGGGATATTAAAGATTTTTTCTTCTGTCGTTAAAACGTTTCCGACATTATTAAATTCTAGATGAAACTGTTTTACTTAAGAAACGAGTATCTAAATCAAAATAAAATACTTTCCTTTACTGTTTATTAGATACGCTTTAATGGGCAAATATTTGCCAAGTCTGACTGCAACTTTAATGCTCAAATAAATTCAAGCTCAATATCCTTCAGTCTCCCATATAAATCCAACATTGTAAAGAAGTTATCAGCAACCATTTTTCTTCCAGACACTTTGTAGCGCACATAAGGAAATTCTTTTAGGTTTAAACGTATGGTTTTCTTTACGTTCTGAATATTTTTTTGGTTCATTAAACACGTCCGTTGCTATTGCATTTATTGCAAGAAAGACCCAAACCGGCATGAATATGAAAACAACTTTATTTCACTCAATTGTCGTGCTCATAATTTCAAAATTTTCTTTTCTATTTCATTTTTCTGGAGTAAATGCGGCCTTCGAAAACAGCTGTGCTCCTATGATGTGCAAGTTGAATATATAAAACTGAGCTTGATTTTCTCTTGTTTTTGGAAAACAAATTTTCGAACAATTACCCAATAAATTCTTGATTACAAGTTGCTCACAATTGAAAAAACTGTATGTGGGAAATGCGTTGAAGTTCCTTATGACCTGAACAAAAAGTAAAAAAAAGTGCTGGTCAAACAGAGGTACACTTTAGAAATCTGCCGCGAGTGTAAAATTTTTGGATTTAGCCGGTCATGTACTCTGATATCTGGTGATTCATTCTTTTTTATTCAAGAAGAAATGATGATTGTATGGGATAAAGAACCGCATTCGATATCAATCGAAATTTCAATAAATTTTTAATAAAAATTTCGATAGACATGCGTGTAATGCCTAGTCGAGGTTCTTCTATTTCATTAAGTCATTTTTATCAGTTTCATATAAAAGTTGATATTATGGAAGATCAGGAAGATCAAGCAACAAGTGTTTCCACTTGAAAGTCAAAGTTTAATAACGAAAGTGATGTTGTTAATTCTAAAGCCTGCTAAACTGCACAAGAAACACACACAATGTTTTGAAAACAAATCAATTCAATAAAATTTTTGAGAATGATAATTTTTTTCCGAATTTTTTTTTTTTGGTTCGTGTATAATCCTGGAATGTGATTAAAACTTTCAAAGGCCTAATTGACTTGCATTTGTTATTTAGCGCCAGTTAATAAAAATAGCTGTTGCAGATTTAATTCTTTCTTGTATTAAACTCTAATTGCAATTATTGTCATCTCCATCATAGATGTTGCAGGTGTCTGGCACGCACTATAAATTCAGCCACAACTCCCAACTACTATTCCAGCAATTAAAAATTAAAACAGGATAATGATTATTTAAATTATTCTTGTTTACTCCCGTACATTCAGTTTATGCTCTTTTTTAATTTTTTAGTTCCACTGTATTAATAACTTTTTCGTTATATCTCATTTACTGGCATGATATCTCAAATACCCATACAAATAAACAAGCAACAAACACACCAAAACACTGCAGAGACCCTGCTTATATATGTATAATGTTGTGTATGTGTATAATAAAAAAATGTGTTAGAGTGTGTCTGAACATAATTTCTGCTCTATTGATTACTTAATTGATTTGCAATAATTCTGGATTTAAGAAACATAATGTCCCATGATTTTTGTGTCCTTTTGGTTTTTTTTGCAACTGTTTCTATTAAACTGAAGTGAAGAGGGTTGGGAACTAAGTTTTTGGAGCTTCTCTTTCTTAGTCGTTTACTACTCACAAATTATAGTTCTAGTTGTTATAGCAGAGGTATGCTTATAAGGAAATAAATACAAACACATGCATATACACATTTTGCATATTCATGTTAAAAGTGTATGCGTGTGTTTGTATGTGTAATCACTCGTGTATAACTCACCGTAGTTGGGGCGTATAAGCACATACAATTGAAGGCAATTTCTTTTCTCCTCTTTATTTCCTTCTTGAGAGTCATGATTAGCCAACTTCTATAACTTGATGAAATCTTGAATCCCTTCATTATGTGTTTGCATTTAGAATACTTTGAGTTTCATTTTATCAAAAGTTTTTTCCCTTCACGTCATTATTTATTTATTCTTGTTTACGTTTGATTGTATTTGTATAAAAGTCATAGTAATTTGCGTGTGTTTGTGCTTGAAGTTAAGTACCATGATTTGTAAAAGTTTTCTTCTGAATGTATGTTAATAAAATCGTATGCATAAATTAGAGTTTTTTGTTCAATAATCCGGCAAATGTTTGTTAAGGCATTTGCAACTTTGTTGTGTGTCATTATGATTTGAAAAAAAAAAATTTGGATTATTACTTTGCAAAAGCGCTTAATGAGAAAGTACAAGCCAACGACCGAATATAAGAAATTTGCAAAATTAATAATAATGGACTGCTTTAATACTTCTTTAGTCATGAATATATGCACATAAATTTATTTATATTTTTTTATATAATAGCATTATAGAATATTTAGATTCTTGTAATAAAACTGTAGTTTAAATTTGAATTATTTGGGAATTTTTTTTAGAATATACGAGTCTTTGAAAAGGCTGCTTTGAAAAGAAAAATTTTTTTATGTTGAAAAAATAGTGTCTGCTCGCCAGTAAATAAAAGGTTCAGCCCTTTTGTATCTTAATATCTCTTATTATGCTGCTTAAAAGCTGCATGTTAGATTCGGAACTGACTCAATATGAAGGCCGGATAAAGGAATTTATGCTCTCAGTATCTCATCCTGATATGACTGCTAAGTCCTGTGGTATTGGGATGCGATAAATGCCATCCTTTGGTCACAGAAGCAGAGGGATAGAGAGAAAATGAGATTCAAAAAAGTATAAAAAACCGAAATTGATAGTATCGAAATTGGATTAAGTTCTTTCATCGACCTTTTCTTATCGTAATAATATTCTTGGTATTTTTAATTCATTCTATTCAGGCATCTCAGTTTATTTGTACTTACTTTGATAATTTTGTATTAATCTCTTAATAAGAACTTTGTATTATATCATTATCAACTGGTTTTACATCTGTAAGTCCAGGTTCTTATGGGGATCTTTCTGCTGAACATCTTTTTAGTTTGTGGAGAAGAGGGTAGAGGAGACTGGTATTTGCTTTCGAGCTGCTTGTACTCGGAAAGTTAGTTTCATTATACCATTCGTAATTATTATTTCTCTTCATTGTCAGCCTCGCTAAAAATAGATTTAGAAATATTATGAAATAAATTTTTTTTTATAAACTATATATAAAATAAATTATTTTTGACTTTAATTAATCAGATTTTCCTGTGTAAATATTCAGGCAGCTTCAAGTGGTAATTGAAAAAGATTTGAGCAGCGAAAATTTGCTCGTGTAAACCTGAAGATAATAATCGTATTATTTTAATAAAACAACGTTTTTAACATGATTTGATCTGTTGTTATATATTTACACCAAAAGTAATAAAGAAAATCAGCCTCTTACGAATTTGATTTGAAGGTTTCAATAATATCTTAAGCTTTCTAAGACAATTTGTATAAAATGTTTCTTGATGAAATGAGCAGAGGGACTAGTTAAATTTTTTAAGTGATTAAAGATTTCTTAAATTTGTATAGCTGAATAAAGCTGTAAAATTAAATCAAATTTGAATGTAAAACATTATTTTCAACGAAAAAGTTTTCTTTAAAAATCGTATATCTAATTTTTTAGTATTTCATCTTTTATGCGTACAAATAAAATATTCAATCAAAAATACGAGACGTATTTCTAAACATTTCTAGAAATAAAATCTATCGCTAAACAATATGATCTAAGCAGGATATCGCAAAAAATTTTAAAAAGATGTTTAAATCGTTTAATTAAAAATTCTAAATGAAATGCATAATATATACAAGTCCTTAACACTAGAAGCGCTGCAGTGCCACATGTGTCCCTCATATAAATTTGGTAGCCCTTCAAGTCTTTACATTTTCATCACAACTCGTGAAACTTTTTTAATTTCATTTATTTATATATTGAATATAATATGTTGAATATATCCGTTTTATGATAAAAATTCAAATAACCCTTGAATTGCCGCCATGTCATCTTTGTCCCATTAGCATTCCAAATAATAATAACAAAGAAATATAATAATAAATAATTTCGAAGGACATACCAAAAAACGCAAGGAAAATGTCAAGTCACTTGTCATAAATAATTATTCATGCCAGAAGTGTCATTAAAGCAAAAAGTTCTCGGCAGTAAATAATATAATTAAGAGTGTATTTGTGGGATACCTATCAGATATCAGCAACTAATTCACAAGTGTTCCAGTATTCACTGGTATTATAATTATAAGTGTTTTATAAGTTGTAAATAGTTACTGTTTTCATTATGTTTTTGATTTCCATAGTTTGAGATTTTGATATAAATAAAAAAATATTTGTGCCCTACTCTGAAGAACGTTGCAGAAAGCCTATTTTATCTGGGTGTCAAACTGTCAGTTTTAGGGGGATCGGTACTTTCGATGCTTCTAGTGCAGGACAATTTCTAACAGAATCCCTTATTTATGTTTTTTATTTAAAATGAAAAATTTATTAAAATTATTTTTGAATAATCCCAAGTTTCAGTTTCATATAAAAAGTCTTAAATTCATCACAAAAACTGTATATGAATTTAATTCTCATATAATTTAAAAGTATTTTGTGAAAAAAAAAACGTGTCATACTTGCAACCTTCTATTCTGTTATCTACTAACACAATACTCAAGCCTTTTAGACGAAAAATAAGAAAAATAAAAAATAAGATTAAAGGCAAAAAGGGAACAAAAATATTGCTAAAAAAGAAAACAAATGCAGGACACATGTAGGACACATAAGATGTTACTGCGTGGTCAAATGTGACCAGAATGATTACACACACACCTCAGGTTACCTAAACAAACATCACATTTTTTTATTCTTTTTTTTTATCAACTTTTCACTGTAAAGGTAACAACGCAAGAAACTGTATTGGAAAATATTGCGTAATTGGCCAATAAGCGTATAAAAAGCAGGTTATTTTATATCCTTTTTTCATTTAACAAAATTGAGAGGCAACACATGTGCGAATGTGTGCAATCATGCATGGCTGACCAGCTGCCCCCACCGAACGAACATTTTACCCAACCACCTAAAGTTGTAAAAAGGGGCCATCAAACCAATCATGGTTGGAGTGGTAAAGAAAAGTGTCAAACTTTGAGGAAAAATTGCCAGGACCTTTTTTTCCTGTTTCCAATAGATTATTTATAAAAGTATTTATCGTTCCATCTGTCAGGTTTGTTGTCGTTTGTGTTTTTCTATTCCCTTCTCTTCGTTGCATGTTCTTTATCTAGAAATTTAGTGTTTCGTTAGTTGCTGATGATTTCAGGTTGTTGCTTTGTTGTACAATTTTGCCCTGTGGGATTTGAATTTTGTTGGCTTGCAACACATTTTTCCTTTTTAGAATTTATTTTTTGTTTTGGTCTTTTTCTGGAAAATGTTTTCCTAAGTAAAATGAATTTTTGCTGTTGTGTATTTTTTTATTTTATTTTTTTTTTTTTTTATTATTTTTAAATAAAAGTTTTCTGCTGAAGTTTTCTAATTTTTTTTGTGGAGCTGTCGTTAAGGATAATTTGCAGTGGTTTTTTTTTGGATCCTTTTACATACACGTAACACCTCAAGTTTACTTGTTAAGGGTTTTTGTTATGTTTCCATTGTGATATCAACACAATTGTGCAGAGTTTGAAGTTCCTTTTCATTTCTTTACGAATATTTGCAGTTTTGGTATATCATTTCTAATGGGGTCCCTTTTAGCACCCGTAATAGTTGGTTTCATTATATCTTTAGCTTTTAGCTGTTGAAGAAAAAGTTCTAAAATTAATGTCCTTATATTAAAATTTTTTTTTTGCTACTCACAGAAGGTCCCGTTTATCCTTTAACTCAGGTAAGCACAAGTATTTGTGTAATTTAATACGTGTAGTGCTGCAGTGTATAAGTGTATGTGTGTACTGACCTTAATGTGTTCTCTTTTGTAACTTTTTTGGGCGTGTAATAAAAACAAAATTTAGAAAAACACTTTTTATCTGATTATGTTCAAGATGGCTAAATTTCGTGTTGCATATTATTTTGTCTGGCTTTAATGCTTCTAAAGGTGGCGATATCTTGGGACCTGTTACTTTTGGTAATTAAAATACCATATAAAATATACTCATTTGGTTGTTCGTTGTTATGCTGTGTTGTTCAATTGTATTATCAGGGAAATACCATGAAAAAGCAAAATGACCAACGAGACATGCCTCATATGCTACATGATGACTGAATTTTAAAAAATTCATACTATTATAAACGTTAATATTCAGTTGATTTTCTATTTTTGTTTTACACATACATGCGAATGTTTAGTCAATATCATGCCTACTCATACTACAGTGAAGCCAATAAATGTGCTTAAAATGTTACTCATTGTTTAATTTTCTAGGCACACAGTATTTTATATATTGTGTTGCCAATTGTCATAGTTGAATTGAAGCCAGGTTTAGAGCATCGTCCCATTTCTTTTAAATAACTGATAACACCAAAAAATTAATTTTCCAGGAACCGCAAATAATAATTATCTTCTACTTTTTCATAATAAAATTGGTACACAGAAAAACTGTTATCGCATACAACTCAGTTTCCTAACAAGTGGTAGTAAATAAAAATACACGAGAGTCCTGCTGGTGAAAATGTAGCGGTCTTCCAAAACAGCTGTTCCGCTCTGCTGTGTAATTTGAATATATAAAACTGATATTGATTTTCCTTTGCGCTTCAGAATATTTATCATGTCCTTCTGAATTGATTATTAAGATTATTTTCTACATTTAAACCAAAATTTGAACTAAACATAGAAGTGATACATTTGGACTAGCAAATTTGAGGTTAGCAAGTAAATAGGTTGTCAAATAATTAAATACCAAGAATGGAGCTGTCATCCTTTGACGTTAGTATTGGTATTAGTATTAACTAACCATAGAACGCTACCATCTTCAAAATTTTCCATCAGTATGGTATCACTTTATAAAATTCGAGCAGCTTTTCCTCGTAATCTCAGATCGCGGTGTGTAATTTTGTCGCTAAATTCTACTGATATCTCTGCCTACAATAAACCAAAACAAAGGTAGTGGTCCTGTAAATCAAGATGACATTCGGGGCTTATTTGGCGTTATAAGCAAAGCGTTGTTGCAAAATGGTGTTCCAAATTTTGTAAAGTGACCAGACGTCTGCCGGCGTGCTAGAGGTAAACATTTCTCCGACATCATTTTATTGTTAATTCCGATAGTTCTACTGGAAATTGTTATCAATGTAACTGAATTAGTAAAAAAAATTTTTTGAAGCCAATTTATTCCATAACCTCAAATACGCCAAGGAAGTTTTTGCCACATAGACTGCATCAATTTTTATTTGCTTATGTTTTATTTTCAACTCTGCCTTATGGACTATTTTCCGAGTTTAATATGTTCCTCAATAAAATAAAAAATTCTTTCATGAGTTTTTATTTTCTAATTATACTGCCAGTTTACGAACAAAAACTTTTCTATTATATTTAGTTTCAAAATTACTCATTTTCTTAAAGAAAATAAAATAAAAAGCATTAAACAACTTTGATTTCCTGCCGAATAAATATAATTAAAGAACAACTTTTATTTTCCGATCAAAAAGTCAGTAAATAACTTTTATTTTTTGTGTGATAAATAAAAATCAGTGCCACGTTTCTGTAAATGAAGTGAGAACTTCTCGCATCGAAAAAATTGCCGTCACTCTATGAAACACGGGATGAGTCGGAATATATTTCTTAATGCTTTCATAATTTTATTAAATTTTTGTAATAACCAATATATAATTTTATGGACAATCCTACAATAAGGACCATGACAACCATAATTGTTAAGCTTTTCGATGCGAGAATTTCTCACATCAGTTACGAGGCACAGGAAATAATTTGTATATGCCTGATCGAAAAATAAAAGTCAAGAAATTATTCTTTTCGATAATTAAAAGTCAAGAAATTCATTTAATTTTTTGTGGAACAAACAAAAATCAAGAAATAACTTTAATTTCTCCGATCTAAAAATAAAACTCAAGAAGTAACTCATATATTCTGAGAAATAAATAAACATCAGGATATAACTTAAGTAAACAACCCCGAATTTTAATTGAGAATAATTGGAGGAATGTTAAGGAGAATCGTTACTTTCATTACAATGCGGCAAAAAGTATGAGAATATTATATTCGGTAATGCTAAATATAGACATTTTATTAGTTGTATATATTTTATTTGGGTCAATTGCATACTAAATTCATAAGAGGCGTGAAGCATATCCACTTGTTTTCTTACTTCTATATCTTCATGACAAACTTTTAAAATTTGTTTCATGCGTTGCCTGCTGCCCTAAACCGTTGTAGCGTATGACATCCAGTTGTAGGAAATAAAAAAGCACAAGATTTATTTGACCTTTGTCACATTATTTATCTTACTTTGGCTTGAATGCTTATTTATTGCCCCCCAAATAAAACAGAAGCTAAATACAAGACCATATTAACAAAAAAAGTTCTTTGCTATTCGCTCGCTACCCATACAGTCTTTCTACAAAATCCAACTTGTTCTTATGGACAAAATGAACGGTGAAATAATGGCAGCAGGGAACTGAACAGATGTTTGTTATCTTTATACGCATGAGAAGGTAGACAGTTTTCGTTGTTTAGGAATTAATTTGTTACGGAAAAATGCTTCGTTATGGAGGCTAATAAAGCATCGTCATCAATTGCTGGGGATTCATTTTAAGTCGGTTTCATTTTTATTTTTATTTATTTAAATTTAATATCTTAAAATTTTTTATTATGACGAAGTACAACTTCGAATATTATTTTTTATTAATTTTTATCTTTTAACTAAATTTGTATTCTACTCAACTCTATATTTTTCAATATCCTCGTTTTATTCTAACGCTGAACAAACGACAGTTGTGCCCTGTAATCGTTATTGTACAACCTCAATATTCTGATTGCAATAAAAGTTGAAGGACATGATAAACCCCAGGCATAACAGTGGCTTGTGTAGAGTGTAAATGTGCTTTTTTTGGTAGCTTTTAAAGCCCCTGGATGATATTTTATTATAGATATTTTTTATGATTGCTGTTATTTTCGCAGTTTTATAATATTAATGGAATTTTAGTAAATTTATTTTTGTTTATTTACACACAAAAATGGCTATAAAAGCCAAATTACTTTAAAGATTCTTGAATAATTTCTAAGCCATGTTTTTAACATTTCTGGAATTAAATTATCAACAACGATACAAAAATCAAAGGTCATAAAATTGTTTAATATAAAAAAGATTCAATAGATTTAATTTCTGTTGTTAAGCATTTGAGATCATGCACTAGTTACTGGACTGCCTGACGCTATCGGAGCAAGGCTTGTCGTCCATAAACATAAAATTATAAATTGAATTCTACTTCCGAATTTCTTGGGATATCTATTTGTTGAACTTTTACAAACTCAAACATGATGCCAAATGACCAGACATTATAGTGCATTTAAAAATCTGTTGGATTTATATTGAAATCTGTATCAAAATATTTACGACTCACACCAACTTTTTAGCGATATATAATTATAATACCAAAGGTTTATTCCTCTTGACATATCAAATTCTATATAGAAATTTTTTCTTCAAATTCTCATCATTTGTAATCACACTAGTCCTTGAATACTATCGATATAGTCTACCCTCGATATCTGTCGATTAAGATTTTTAAATGAATACGCGGAATTATTATTCTTTTAACAACTGCCAATGTAATATCATTATTACAATCGGACTTATGACAGTATTTTGTTGCTCATGATATATTTTAATATATCCTGATATATTTATAATTATCAAATTTTTAATAAGAAAAGAATTGTTTTATCACGTCAGTGCTTTAAAGCCTGTATAATGTCTCACCAAATCTTTTACATTCTTAACCATCATCGAGCTTCCATTTGCTACTGGCCATACGTGCAAGTGTAGGTACGGCTGACATAATTATGATTGCGGTTATATTAAAGCCACACGTATGGAGTCAGTTCCCATCGGACTACAAAACATGTTTTGTATCCAGATGATAACATATTTTACCCCAGTCATAGATAACCTTTGCCCATGTTTTGGCTATCAAGTATAAAACACAAAAGTTAAATTAAAAAAGGATATCAATTTAAAAATTTATTGTGAATAACGCAAATTATTAAATTAGAAGGAAAAGGTAAACAGCTTTTGGAATCAGAACGAGGGCTTTTTAGTATTAAACGGATCATAAATATTTTGTCGAATTTTTCTGATCTACGTTAGTTCATGATTTGTTTCCCTTTTTTTCTGCCTTTTACAATAACGAAAGGCATTGCTCTAGTCACTGAATGTAACTGACAATGATTGACAACACATTTGTCGAGCGTAGCAAAATTCACAGTCTACGTAGCAAAATTCACAGTCTTCTCTTCATCTTTCTTTATCTATTCTCTCAACACTGTCCTTTTGTTTTCTACTTATTTCCGGCTCAATGTCCTGCATATGTAGGGAAGATCACCTGATTGCTGGTATTAATAAAAAAAAGAAAATATGGAAAACAGATGATCCTAAAGCTCATCCCAGTAACTTGCAGCTAATCTTAACCCCAAAGCTGTTGTAGCCTGGTTTTTGTGATTTTCTATGCTTTTAACTCTTTCAGCTAAAACACAATTATTTTAATTTTTAAATTAACCGATTCCAATGTGTCAGGGAGTGATTGATATAGTATTCGATTACCATGAAAGAACCGATAACATTAACAGATCAGATATATGGTTTCGGAGTTACTAAAAAAATAATCGTTTTTAAATTTTTTTCCACGATGTCTCACGATCGGATTAATTGATTTTAACTCTATTTACGGTGTTCGACTAGGTTTTTAAATGTCCAGAGCTGATTGGGAATTCGATCGGTGAAGTTATTCTAAAAAAACCCAGTTTCAAGAATGCTTTTTGAAATATCTTGAGATCCACCGGTTCAAATCGGTTCAAACTAATAGGAAATCTTATATTACGATGGCTTTTTGGTTTCAATCAGTTCAGTGTTTCAAAAGGTATCAGCGGGTCACATATTTACACACAAACAAACACACACACACACACATGCTCTCAGTATTAGTCAGGATAGCTTCCTAAGACCTCAAAACGTGAAAGATTTGATGAGAACTCGATTTTTTTTTAATGCAGTAAAACCAATATATTCCTAATATTTGAAAACATCAAGTTCTTCTACAAATTATATTGTTTTTTCAACTAGAAAGTTTTATTTTGTTGCGCAAGAATCTGGAAACAAATATTTATGTATAAGTAAAAACCGCTGCTGGTGGTGACATGAACCCGCCACGAATAAAGCTATTCCACTCAGGTTTCTAGAGCTATTTATGACAAAACAAAAGCTCTGCTTTAACTGCTACGAAGAAATGGGACAACAATCTCAGAGTCATCTAACATGTTGGCAATGGCTGGATATATTTTGATTTCTTCTATTCAATGAAAAATGGACAAAGTTATAAACTAATTAGTGATCGTATTCAAAGAAAAAATGAGTTGCTATTATAAAATTACTTTATTAATTATTACCTCTCCGTTTATTTCAATTGTTTGAGTAAACTGACAGGATGTGAAAATTAAAATAAAACGAAAATGAGAACAAAACAGTGATCCAACATTATCTGGTATTAATAGAAAGAACAGAATTTAAACTGACATTGACAATAATTGTTATAATGACAACTTAGTGGCCATTATGTTGCTGCAGTGTATTACATGTTGCAGAGGGTTAAAAGCATTTTATTTGTTGCCGGTCGAGCTTTTGCCCATTTCTGTATTATAATTGACCTTGTAACAAATCTCCAGTTCTTCAGCCATGTTGTTGAAAATATTGTTATGAATTTTAAAAGCAGAAAAGGTCTTAGTTCAAGCAGCCCCATAAAAATAAAAATAATTTTGTATAATTGATAATAAAATAACATCACATAGAAATGCTTAACCCCTGCCGAATACAATTTCCTTATAAAGAATCCCATTCTAATTTTAATGCGAAAATTATAATAAAATATGTTTCACTAAAAGGCTAACGACCAGGCTGTTGTTTTCTAACAATCGCTTCTTATTAAAATACTTCTACAGACACCATTCTTAATATTCTGTTAAGCGTGTTTGCTTTATACTTACAGGGAGTCAGAATACATTCACACAAATGTCCTTTCATTACCATGTCTTCATTGAACTTGCACATACAGCAAATAAGTTCAATTATTCTTCACTGTACCGACACATGCTAAGCCCCTGGATGTATAACCTCTAAATACAAAATATTCAGAAGCGAAAAAGGTAAACATAATATCAAGTGCCATAAATGCCAGTAAGACACATTTGTGTTAAGGATTTATAGCTCGCAACTCATTTTGTATGTTAATGGCTTATAGCCTTAAATGTAACGTACGAATGAATGAATACTTGAACCTTTTTGCTCTCATTAGTTTTTCTGTTGATTTTACCTTTTTCCAAATGGCAAATAAATGTCTGGCATACATTTGAATGTGTGTGTGTGTATTTTATATATAAATAAGAAAGCAAAGGGATGTTGTATCTGTACGTTTCTTTAGACCTTTCTGTTTGTATATGTAAAGGTAATTTTCAGAAAGCCATTTATATAAAGTTAACGCGTCTAAAATGCTAAAGTTATGTCTCACTCCTTTGATATAATTTTTTTCGCCTGATCTTAAACTGATAACTTTTTAAAGTTTCAGGTATTGTAATAAGTTCAAAATTGCGTTGGTGTATGTAGATAGACTTCTTTATGTGTAGGAGGCCTTTGGTGTAGTCTGCTTTACAGAGAGATCTACCCACTTGCTAACCCCAGCTAAATAATTCTATACATACAAATTTATATATTTACACAAAACGTACCGTTGTGTACTTGAAGTGGGTATTGTGTAGGCAACTCCTTTGTAAAGGCTTCTGTACGAAGTTTTATTCAATGCAACTTTAAAAAGTATTTGAAGTTCTTTAAGCTCCTTAACACTCTGAGCGCTCGTAAAGTGAATTGCTGAAGATAATTTATAAGTACATTGTATTCAATTTATTTGGATTGGCTAATTGATTGCTCGAAAAATATTCTAAATCTAGAAGAACATCATAATTATTCCAAAGCACAAGACAAAATCTACAAAACCCTTTTTATATATTCAACTTGCACACCAGAGCAGAACTGCTGTTTTCGAAAGTCTCTACACTTTCATCGTATTCAGAAAAGTGTGTTACCTTCGGTATAATAAAACATTATTATTTTGGGAGTTCCACAACTCCATTTAAATTACATATTAAATGCCATAATACTAACCAGCATAATATCTCTCTATTACAGGGCCACACAGGACCACATGGACCTGCTGGTATCAAAGGCGAACCAGGCCAACCTGGTGTACCAGGTCTATCAGGAGCACCAGGATCTCCTGGTCTAAAGGGCGATCGTGGTCTACCTGGCGAAATAGGACCAATGGGTCCTCCCGGCCCAGCTGGACAAATTGTGTATGCAGATACTCCGTTTGGCCTACAAAATACAACGCAGTGCACGTGCCCCGCTGGACCAAGCGGCCCTATTGGCCCACGGGGGCCACCTGGCTACGATGGTGCACCCGGTTTGAACGGTGAGCCTGGTCCAGCTGGTTCGATCGGTTTGACCGGCCTGCCTGGTGCAAAAGGCGAGAAAGGCGAAAAAGGTTTGCGTGGTTTGACAGGACCGAAAGGTGATCGAGGACCTGAGGGTCCACCAGGACAGGCCTTTTTCGCTGGTGGTTTCGAAGGCATGGCTATGAATGGCACGAAGGGTGACAAAGGTGATAAGGGTATGCGTGGTCGTCGCGGCAAACCGGGAGCAGCTGGACCAATAGGTCCTCCGGGCAAACCAGGTTTAACGGGCGAAATGGGACATGCGGTAAGTAACTATTTATTGAAGTATTTCATGTAACGGTTTGAGAACTTAATTTAGATATTTAAGTATTTCGTGTTTGAGAACTTATTCTAGATATCGAGACGTGTTCATCTCTTAATTAACTAAGCAAACAATATATAATTTTCCATTCGCCATATTCACATGTGAGAGCTCTCATCATAATAATAAGATTTTAAATACTTACAAATCAGAATATATCACTTTAACTGTTCAACAATATTAACTTTATCAGCATTTTGTTTAAAGTTTAAACCCACATAAAAATATTTATACCCTCCGCATATTGCATACATTTTTTCTCATAGTTTTGATTATTATATTTCAGTTTTTCGTCAGTAGAAAATAGTTGTTTGTTCTTTTTTTTTTTTTGTCGTAGGAAAAATCTCTTCATAACTAACTGTGACAAAGACCTCCGTAACTTGTGTTATTTACTGTGATATAAATTCACACACAAAAACGTCACAGAAACTGGAAAAATATTTAATGGAAAAAATTTTGTTTTGCAACACAACAACGCAACTGACCCCATAACTGGGTAAACACTACATTCTGTGCAACAACAACAACAGTAGCAGCATAAATAACACAACTACTTTTATTAAAACTGCAGTGTAGCTCAAACGTTGTGTTGGTAACAACTTCTCGCACTAACCAGCTAAACTTTATTGGAACAAGCCAAACTTTGTCTTTAGCGACAGAGAAGCTGGTTTATTTGAATAAAGTGGAATAGAATTCTTAATAAAATGGCTGTTGCTCTAGTTGTTGATGTTGTTAGTATACAGAATTGTACAATCCTTTGATTAATATTAAAACCAGGATACTATGGTTATTTGCACATACTGTTGTATATATCAGACTTTGGTTGCAGATAAACCAGACTTGTAAATACGAGTATATTCGTATTATGTAATAAAAATTTATAACATTAATAATTCAATTCTATAAAAATAAAAAGTAAATTTTGATGAAAATGTTGTTGATGGTTTTTTACGTGTTAGAATCAAATTGTAACATTTGATTTTAATTATAGAAAATATGAGAGAAGATTCCTCCACTCGCCGCCAATTATTTGAAACACTTCAAATCAATCCTCTAATCCTTTTATTTGAAAAACAAACATTTTGATTGTGCTGATTCTTGTTGAAAGTCTCTACTTCACATTTTGTTAGTTTTGCAGGAAATTACTTCATACAGAAAATTTAAATTTTAATCCAGATTAGTCGGCGGTAATTCAGAGACCATCAATTATAATGCATAATGGTTCGATGTGATTTAGAAAATTCTTCGAAAAATATCAACTGTAATCGACTTCAAATAAATTATGTTTTAAACAACTACAATCTTGTCTGTGTACTACCACCAACTGTAGGATAGTTTCTAGAGGCGACCACTACTCTGCAGTAGTCAATTTGGACATTGTTTATTTCTATATACAGAGAATATCTGTTCCAACTGAAAATAATAAAAAAAAATAAACTATTTGATAGTTTCACTGTAGGAACGTAAGCCTCAGTGGAAAACAATATGGAAATTTTCACACTGACAGCTAATTTCACTGCTTAAAGCGATAAATATACACGTTTGTTTGTCTTTACTTTATGAAAATTGTAAAACTTCCCTACGGCTGCTGTTTCTAATTCCATAAAAAGTATTAATATGTTTTTTTTTTTTTTTGTTGTTATTGTAACATGATTACAGAGAGTGGCTGACATAGCCCTGGGGCATGATGCTAAAAGGATTTTTTTACCAAAAAAAAAAAAGAAAAAAGCTTTTACTGCCCTCACTTTGCATGCTTCCAATAAGACTTTTTTTCGTTTTAATTTGTATAGAAGCAGAGTTTTCACATGGAATTTGCATTTTAGTATTTATATAAAGAGATTTATTAAGAAGCTTAAAGTTTGTTAAGTTCTCAAATATTTCAATTGTTAGTTTCAATTAAGAGATTTTGCACGTTCAAATCCAAGTGAGTTGACCAAGTCAGTTTGACAATGTTAATATATATTTTTAACTTTAGATTACGGAACTTAAATATACCACTTTGTTAGTAAACTTTGTTAAATTGTCGATTATCGAATTTAAATTTACATAATTAAATTAGCCTGACTGTGGGCTAGAACTACAAAGAAAATCAGAGCGTTAAAATAGGTGTTCGTCGATTCAACGAATGTGTACTAGTCTAGGATTAAAGAAAATACCATATGTATTATAAATGGTATTAATGGATCGATTTAAAAAGTAATAATAGTAAAAAAATGAGCTTCTTTTTTTCTTATGAACCAATTTCGGAAAATTCTTCGCCATATCCAATCATAGTCATTGGTAAAATATACTTTAAGAGTTTCTATACATCAGACAGATTTTAAGTTCTTAACTTTAATTTGATCCTCAACATGGACGATTGATTATGTTAACGTTTTTTTTTTATTTAAAACAAATTTACTTAAAACTTTTCTTCTTCTAGTAAGGCCTTTCACACATCAAAAATTGAATTTGATCATGAGTTCTCAAACAATTCCAACTTTCTTTTCTTTACCTTAACCTTAATTATATATAACAAAATTTTCTTCTTTTCAAACAGGGTCGTCCAGGCATGCCCGGACCGAAGGGTGATATGGGTCCCAAGGGCCCTAAAGGAGATGCTGCAGGTCGAGATGGGGTAAGTAATTAATTCACAGTAATATATATATATATATATATATATATATATATATATATATATACTTATAATAATTATTACAAATTAAATCTCCGATTAAAACTAAGAAATCTAATTTTGTTTTAAGAACAAAATCTTAATGTTTTTTCAAACATTTTCAAAGACATACTTAATAATGGCAGCATTACAATCACTTGAACTACCAAAGTCTTAATCCAAAACAATTTGTATGTATGCCAAAATATATTTTATATTCTGCTTTACTCCTTTGGATGTTCTAAGAAAAAGAAAAATATATATTAACTCAATCGTAAAATATGCTCAATTGAGATTTGTTTAACTTAATTCTGGCGTAATGAATGACAATCCTTAAAAACGAATACAAGTCTTGTGTATAGAGAGAAGCTCTTTTATAAAACCCAAATATAGATTTATGAACGAGTGTACGCTTTAGTTTGCAAACAGCAAAATATTTCATCTACAAAAATGCAAAAAAAAAAGAAAATGGATGGAAAAAATTTGTCAAAAAATGCTGAGAAAAAAAAATAATTCTAGTTTAGCTGAAAAATTATTGTACACTGGCTGCTCGATGTACAGAAAAATTAATGTTTTTTAAAGAATACTTTCTCCGGTAGATTAAAGTAATACAATTACAGTGATTACACTTTTAGCCAACTATATCATTATTAATAGTTTAAAAGGATCTTTTAATCAGGGTCGATTAGTTGTTGTTTTCAACTACAACCTTGAGCGTCACAAAAGGCACTAGTGTATTTGTGTTAACCATTATCTCCACCAGTACAATTTCAAATATGCCCTTAGAAATCACTAAATTTAGGTGTGGTGGACAAAAACAAAAATACCCAAATAAATATTGCGAAAATGTTAAAGAAAACAAGTAGAAAATCTTCAAAATTCGAAAATCTTTTTAACTAAAAGCCATGAAATTTGTGATAACCATTAAGTATTTGAAGTACAGCATTTGCATTAAAAGAAACGTCTAATTAAATTACACATCTTGAGCACAAATAATTTGTGTGTGGTTCAGTTAATTTTTGTCGGCTTGCTTTGATTATGAAGGCAGGAGTAGTCGATGAAAACTACGGACAGCGTTGGTCTTGAATAACAATACAGCACTCCCCCCTCGACAAAATAAAAAATTAAAATAGTTACAACAAATTCTCTGTCTTCTAATCTGATTTCATCTGTCCTCATGACGCTGTCTAGTTCCGACACAATACACTGCATTTATAGGAGTCATTCCCTGACTGTTAGTCAAAAAAAAAACCATAAATTAAAAAATATGTTTACAAATTAAGTAGAACCTTAAAACAACTCTACGGACCGATTTTAGAAAGTAGTCAGTTCTTACCATTTACAAACAACGTCGATGGCTGCAAACTGGGTAAAAATCAATTAATCGTTTCGCGAATATATAGTGCACAAAAAAGTTAGATTTTTCTCGATTCTCTTATAGTAATCTAAAACCCCTTTAATCACTGCTTATCGTATGGGAATCGGCTGATTTAAAAATAAATAAAAAATTGTTCGAATAGCTCAAAAGCAGAGAATGGCAGCGATGGCCTTTAGCGTCAGTCTTTTCTCAATTTTTTATTATTATTTTTAGAAAGCATTTTCCATGAGTGAAGAAAAAGGATTCTAAGAGCCGATCTTGACCTCAACGACGGAAGCGGTAAAACTCTTATTATTAGTATTATTCACGTTATTATAGTTAAATATAAAAATAAAAATATATGATGAAGAATGATGTTTTTACACCGGCACGAAATCCAGTAGATTTCCATTGAAATCTCATCAAAATTTGCACTAACATTTCCTTTGGAATGCCTGGAACGTTTATAGAATAGTTTCCTCTTGTTATGACGAATTCCATATGGAAAACTGTTCCTTCAATTGCGACTTGTCTACGCTCACATCTTCTTTACAGCGTGTTGAATAGATTTCAGCTTGATTTTAGCGAAACTAGACATTGTTTTGTATAGGAAATCTAATGGAAATCTTCTAGATCTAGATCGAAATCTCTTTTTAAGAACTAGAAATCGTTCAGTTGTAAACTCACTATGAGGAATATACTCGCATAATTATAGGCACAAAAATATATCCAGTCATTTAAAAGGACTTGAAATTCCAACGAACAAAACACATGTGAAAATAAGAAACAATTTTTTAGGAATGACTCCTATAAATGCAGGGTGTTGTGCCGGAATTAGGAAGGCACAGACAGATGAAATCAGATTAGAAGGTAGAGAGTTTATTGCAAATATTTCAACTTTTTATTTTGCCGAGGTGGTTGAGAAAGAACATATTACAGTTCTTAAAATTATAGTTTTTTTTTCAAACATTTTCGTATCCTCAGATGAGCTTAGGAAATGGCAAAATTATTATCACATACTCGTTTACATATAAAACGCAGCCCCGTCTTTCAAAAGAGCACACTTTAATATAATTTCCAGCGATTTCGTGTATCCAATTGTTTGTGTGCGAGTGTATGTCCTACTCGTAAAAGTATGTTAATGTGTGTTAACACACAAATACATTTAATGTTCAGTTCACGGGTGTGTGATACGTCTTTAACTACTTATAAAGACCCTCGTACTTCTACAGCACTTGAAATTACTTTGTTTGACTACTTTCGAGACTCATTACGCCAAATACTTCAGCATGTGCACACATACGCAGATGATGTACACAACTGCAAGTAGAAAAAAGAAGACAATAAAACTTCATCATACGTAGTAAATACTTTTAGAAATACTGGCTCATACATACATATTTATAAATCCAATTCTATGTACAACATACAAAAGAACACTGCAGTGATATTTCTTCTTATCTTGTTGTTTTCCTTATGTGTATGTATGTGCACATACACACATGCATTGTATAAGTTTGCACCAGTTTTGTATTAGTTTAGTCCCTTTTTTGTTGTTGCGTTTTTGGGGGGTTCAAGCCGTGCTAAATGTTTCCAACTGATTTCGTATTAGAACGGCTGTTACAATTTCCTCCACTTTATATTCTGCTAAACATCAACAAGGTAAAAGGTTACCTTTCATTTTCATACATATATTTTCATTAGTGTGTTTGTGTACCAGGTTGTCTGTCCATGAAAAAGACAAAGAAAAGAATGAAATAAAATGGCGGAGAAGCAATTTAAAGTGAAACTCATTACAATGTTTATAAAGTACAGGGAACATAAAGCAAATGAGGTAAGAAAAAGTTAAGATCATAAATACATATTGTTGTTATAACAAGCTGTTTAGCTAGTTGGCTTAAAGGACTGACGATACCAGCAAACACTCGGAAGTTTGATCTTATTTTCAGAAAACTACTTGTTTTATAGTTTTTATCTTGAGGTATGGATATGAGGTTTCACACTACCTTTAGTTTCATTAATTTCCAAGCGATTCTCAAATTTCCTAGCACAGATATATTTTGGACTATTATTTATTATATTGTGGTATTGTTGCACAGATGGATTTCTATCTGGCTTAAACTATTAATTTATTCGTTACTAACTAGCAGATCTCTAAATACATTCAAGTGACGATATGAATAATTGTTTGTATTATTTATCATCATGAGAAAATATCTGAACATTTTCAATATAATACAACTTCAATCTGCGGAATAACTAAACTAATGTTTGCTGGGATTCAACTTAACATATTTAAGTGTGTATGTGTCTAATAAAAAACATACTTAAGTACGTGTGTATGTATGCATTTCGTATACCTTTCCATGTTCGTCCTTTGCAACATAACGAAATTATTATCAACAATACAATTTGCTACGAAAAATAAACGAGAAGAAAACATAAACTGCTCTGCTTTATTGCTGTCGTTGTATCTACTTAAATGGGAATTTAACATCGCTAAAAGTCACTATATTAGGAGTAGCTCTAGACTTTTGGAAGCGTTTATATTGTCAAGTAGTAGTTGTATAGAGAGTATCAGTGGATATTACGCTGCTCCATTGTTTACGAGCTCAATACAACCCATTTTTTATTCTCTTATCGGAACTGAAGTTTTCACTGAACTCAAAATCTTGTGGAAACAGTAAAATTTATTTCTTGTGCATAATGTCAGATCTAGAAAAGAAAGGGATCGTGTTAGGAGAATAGATGAAGACAGATTAAAAAATAGAGAATTTATCTTTTAACTTTTCACTTCCGGATCTAAAAGGCACCGAGGTCTTGTGCTCACCACTTTAGACTACAGCTCCTTCAAATCTGAATTAACGTACTAAGTGACGCCTTGACTTTCTAACTTTTAATCGACGAAATCTTTATAGATTAAAGAAAATATTACTGAAGTTTATTTTAGCATAAAAAATCATCTAAAAATATCCAACAATATTATGACCCCACTTTTTTGTTTTACCTTACAAATTGAATTTATTTATGTTTGCTGCATCTAAACCCTCTACTTGAAGTTGGTCTTAAAATAAAAATTCTTTATTTTATTCATTCTAAGCATTTGCCATTATCATAAATACCTCTTAAAGTCAGACGAGCAACATAAACGGAAGGTTTATAACAACAACAAACGTATACTGAGTGCAGTTATGAGTATGTATTTATTTGTGTTGCTACCCCAATGAAACGTTGTTTGTTGCAGTTTAAAAGGAAATATTATGCTACAGTAGAATCTAAGAATTAAGTTATTAGCAGCGGCTTTAATCAGAATTTTACATTCTGCTGTAAACATATTTACACTGAAGTTTGTGTTTCTAAATAGGTCAACATCTTTTTCACTTTTAAATCAGCATTGAATCTTATGTTGTTTTTGCTTGCAAGTTTCATTGCTGCTGGTAAACAATATGATCGACACGATGACTTCAGAAATAAATTATATGTTAAAGCTTATGTTAAGGTTGGGGAAACGTATTCATATTATAATGCCACCACTAAAAATTGCGAATTATTAATGAACGTTTTCTTAGTTGTGCTACTTTTTCACAAATTCTTTAATTATTATTGTTTGTGATAAATAGAGAAATAATTATTAAATTATTTTTTATTATTAAAACTATTCCTGCCTTTTGATATATATATTTGTGTGACTTTTTTATGAGAAAAATTAAAAAATATGTTTTTTCTAAACCAATATTGAAAACTAAATAGTATTTTTAAATTAAAATAAAAAGATTTTAAGCTTAAATTATTAGGGAATGTTATGATCTTAAAGATTATTTGCACTTTTTAATGTCGATCAGATTTGATAAGTTGTATTGAACTATAAGGACTCGGGTCTGTGGTTTGTTTCACGAGAATGGCATATAAGAATAAAACTAAATGAATAAATATAAAAATATATCACATTCTTTAATGAGGGTGATCTTGATTAAGGTAGGGAACACCGTAAAGCTATTGTGACATGGTTTTCTTGCTATTCTATGATATTTGGGTCGTCGAGCTATAAAAATATCAATTTAGTTTTCAAATCAATCGATTCCCATTTGATAAGCGGTTATGTTGTTTTGGCTTAATATAAAAGAATAAAGAACACTATAGATTTTTTTCGTTCACGAGATCCCAATTAACCAATTTTACCCCGGTGATTGGCCTAGATTTCAATGTAGAATCGGTCAATGAGGCCGTTTTAAAATTCCAAAAAATCACTGAAAAGATGTAAAAAATTGTTTTTGACATTCAACTTCACAGTACAGGAATACTCCTTAGAAAGCCACTTTAAAAATTCTATAGGTATAATTATAATTACTTATACTCGCAAACACACACACACAAACATACACACACGTGTATACGGACTTTGAGAATTAGTCAGGGAAGCTTTCTAAGACCTCAAAGCATGGCGATCTGATGAGAATTGGATTTATTCAAAACGGTGCAAACCCAATAAATTCCGATTTTTTATATATTAAACCTTTTCAGCGAACAGTTAAAAAAGCAAACTGGTTCAGATTGGGTCTTAATCCGGTTTCAAGATAAAATAAAGATCACATTTAAAAAGACACGTTTAGCTGTCACGCCTTTTTTTCCCAAGTATTGGAATTAAAAGCAACCACTACCTTCAAGAGAAAGCAGTCACACAACTGATGTAATTCCACCTTCGCTTCCCTTTAAGGAAGTCATAAAACATGAATTTTTCTTACGTCTCATCAGCACAAAACCGATTCTCAGCAGCAGTCAGACCGATGCAAGTAATTTATAAATAAAATATATTTGTGGCCAAGTTAGCCAACATTAACGGTTCCATGTGGCTTTCTACGCAATTTGTGTGCCAGAAATATTTGTAACTTTTCGCATAAATTAATTTTAGGACGCTTAATAACAACAAAATGCTATTAATTCCCAAGACAATAACTTAAGTTTACTGTTTCCTATTTCTACAGTTGGGACAAACTTCAAAAGTACCCACTGTTAGTAGCCGTTATGCTTTGTTGATAGCAACTAATTGGCAATTATGTATTTCTATGTGCCAAGAAACGCGCACTCCTTCAAACCACCCACTAATAGAAACAAATTGGAACAGTTTGCTTTACACTACAATCGACTTGGGACTTTACCCAGCAATTATTTAATAATTCGAAAACATTTCTACAACATAAAACGGATTAAATAAAAATTGTTTCGCTTTGTTTTTTTTTTTTTTTTATATAAGACCTTGGGAACGTTAGTTTGAATAAATTCAGAAGGTCTCTGAGGAAAATGTTTGACAGAAAGATTTTACGTAATTACAACTGCTGTTGTTAAGATGTATTTTTAAATGTTTCAGTGAAATCGCACAAAAATTTTATTTAAATAATTTATTTTTCTCTTATTGTTTCATTAAAATCTCGTAAAGCCCAAAGGTGATAAAGGAGAAAGAGGCCAAGATGGCCGTGACGGCTTGCCGGGTCCACCAGGCTTGCCAGCAGCTGCTGGAGAAGGTGTACAGTATGTTCCTATGCCAGGACCTCCAGGTGTTCCAGGCCCACCCGGGCCGCCTGGTATGCCTGGTTTAACAATTACCGGTCCAAAAGGAGAACCTGGCATGGAAAATCGTAATGGTTATTATGGCGATGCTTCCTACTATGGACGACCGGGTGAGTAAATTATTATTTTTCGCTTAAAAAAGTTTTCTGTGAAAGTATAAAATTAAAACAACCCTCTTTCCCTGTACGAAAGCTAACAATTCTAACCTTTAATGTTTTATATTTCCTCTAACACATCCTTTCAAAATCACGAATACACACCCATACTTAACTGCTAAAACAAAAACGCTAATCACTTTAGATGAACTTAAAGCTTTGCGTGAACTTCAAGATTTAAGAGACCGCCCAGATGGCAGTTCGGGTAAAGTTGTTTGACCTTTTTTTCGATTTATTTTTACTGCTTTAAGAAATTCTTGTCTTAATTTGTTTGTGTCCTTTTTATTTCTCAACAACACAATAAATTTTTCCGTGCTGTTTTCTTCAAGTGCATTCAATTTTATTTATTACGTTTTCTGGCGATTGTGATTGAGTTTCAAATTTCTTTTTGCGTTCAATTTATTTATATAAATTTCTTTTTTCTTGGCAAATTTTTCTTGCACTCTGTTTTATTATGAACGAGTATTATTTTCATTTATTTCTTTGTATCCGTAATTTGTTTTATACAACAGTTGCATGGATAAAGTTGCTTCTGGTAGTTGTTGCTTGACTCTAAAATACTTGTGTGGCAGATAACTGAATGAGTTTCTTTGCCGTTTTACTCTGGAGAGGAGCGAATAAAATTGTGAAAATTATTTAAGACATTTTTCTTTATGTATTCAGCGACTCGAGATAAATCTAGAGTTTCTTATGAAACTGGATTGTAGCGTGCTTTGGCATTCGTAATTTTCTATGATTCCATTTTGTTTATTATTATTTAGTCCAGCGAACTCACGTTCATTTATATATTGCAAATGCACTTTGTTTGTCATTATCTATGAAAAATTAAACTCTAATAATTCTCTACAAATATTTTGTTATTTTTGTACGATTTCGTTTTATTTTGTATTGTGTTTCTATTGTTGTGGAGAGGAGGACATTGAAAAGAATAGAAATTTTACTTGAGGAATTTAAATGAGTTTGTGTTTTCGAAATGGAACAATAAAATAAATTTAAAACAAAAGAATTCTTCCTTCAAATCAGGCATTTTTATGAAAAAAAAAAGAAAAACGTGGCAACACATACAAACAAATATTTGTCCGATATCATATAATATCTAAGCCAAGTTATATATTGGGAAATGATAAAGTGTGAAGAATGCACAGAAAAGTCCTCTGCATCTGCTTCTCTCATGTAAAATTCATTATTTTATACAAACAAAAACAGTTTGTGCGTCATTATAAAACGTAGAGGGAAAATACACGAATTTTTGTGAAAAATTTTATTTATTGTGATTAACTTTGTTGGCCAACTTGTTTGTGAAAACCTGAATTTATTAACTTTGCAGTGTGAAAGCGAAATCACATGCTTATAGTTTTAATGCTTAAACCAGGTTTTAACTTTAATTGTAAAAGCACTGTGTTTTTGTGCCAAGAACATCAAGCGGTGACATAATATTTAAGGAATCCTTAATAATTATGTCACCCATAGAATTATATTCAGCAGCGTGGTTGCACCTCATTTAATTGAATTTATATTTTCATTATTAAACAAATAAATTTAATTATATAACGAAAAGTTTGATTTTAATGAACATTCGAAGCCAACAATTAAAATAACTCTCATAAAAAACATACATATATCATGAACAGAGTTGTAAAAATAAGAAACTAGAAAATGTTATATCTGAAATTATTATGGAATTGAAATAAAAAATTAATTAATTTTTATGGTAAAAGAAAGTTCGAAATACATGCTAAAACCACGAAAATAGTTTCTCTTTATAAATGGAAAAGTATGACTGCAAATTATTTAAAGTTTCCCTTTCAAATCAACTTCGAACAGGATGCGATCCAATGGAAAGGAGTAGGAAATAAATTTCGTATTATTTAATACAATTCTTTTCATTTTGTTCACATACTTAAAGAAACATGTTCAAATATTTCTAATCTGATTATTTCGTATATAATTTTTTCTTTTTCATTGTTATTTGAAACAAAGTCCTACATGCATCTGCAACAAATTAATTGAAAAAAATTTACACACAGAAAAGTATGCGTATAAGCAGAAACTCAAAGAGAAGTGTATAATTAAATTTTCGACGAAATTTAAAATTGTCTTGCTCTACTAAAGCATACAGTGTGTTACAGTGAAATGAAAACAGTGATTCAATTTCTATTAAAACCGATGAAGTTTTTATCAAAGTGAAAAGCAGTTGTTATATAGTGAAAATATTTTGCGAGATATTAAACAATAGTTAACACAAGACTATGAAGCCGAAGATGCAGAATTATGTTAATTGTTGTCGGCTTATCTCAAGGACGACGGCATAGCACTGGTCGGTGAATATAATCGACAGCGATTTATACCATCATGTACTGAAGGACAAAAGTAAAGAATAAAATCAGCTTCAACAGATTTTCTATTTTGTCGCATGTCCTCCTTTTTACTTCCGGCACCACATATGTAGAGGTCATTCTCTTGTGCAGGGCCTAATAAAAGGATAATAATAAACTAAATAAATAATAACAATATTTCTAAAATTGTGATTGTGAATTTTTATACATACATACACTTTCCAATAATATTAAAAATTATCCTTCACATCGTATCAGTTTTCAAAATTCCGAGGTATACACTCATTCTCATTAACGATTTCCTTAAACAATAGGAATGACCGATTTCTAACATTCTGTGACTCACTGTAGACAACAAGAAAATGTAATAACGAATCGTAGACACAGTGGGAGGGTAAGAGAATAACAGTTCTTATGCACGCAAAACTAATAATGGCCACAATGAAAAAACTTTGTAAATCAATGCTGGTAATGAAGACGTACAAAACAAATTTTCCGATAGATGAAATAAGGCAAAATTAAAAAAAAAAACTATTTCCTTTTGTTGCTCGTTAATAAAGAAAAATGGAATTATTACTACTCGTTTCTTAAATTTCTTTAAACTCGTAAGAGAAAATTTTTTTTATTTAACACATTTAAGGCTTAAGTAAGCATTAATATGGGCTCTTGTTGAAATACTCTAGGAAATAATTTACAAGAGAACCAAAATAAAAGGGAATAATTAAAAAGGAAGCAGCCAAAAAACTTCAACAACATAAAAGAGAATTAAAATGCAGGACATTAATAAATCTTTTGCAAACTTTGCAAAGTTTTTAATAAATAAAACTGAATAACATTTACTGCCTAAATAATTAACTTAATTAATGGAAAGAAAATGAAGTGTTTAAAAGGAGTTGCATGCTTTTAGCATGCAAGCTTTTAGCATGCAAGCTTTTAGCATGTGTTGAAGCTCAAGTCCTTTAAGTGTTTTCGAAGGGGTCATGGCCAAGATTGTTTAATGTATTCAATAATATTGAGTGTAATTTTTCGCAACTTAATTCTGTTTTAAACAAACTGAGCGGAAGTTTTTCGAATTGAGTTAAAATATAATGCTCGTCCAATGCAGTACTGGCGTAGTGTCCAAGAGAACTTTCCAACGAAATTCAAACAAGATAATAATTCTCTGGTTCGAATCTAGAAAACTTAATGTTATAAATTAACATCACGAAGGTCTGGATGAGTTTTTGTTCTAATTTCTAACCTTAAAAGTAAACTAAATTATGTGCTTCTTGCAATCTTACTTCTAACTGGATTCAATTATATTTTGTTTTACTTCAAAACTATATAAAGTTTCATTTGAGACCCATTTACTGTACCAAGCCTATTTGTCTGATCATCTGGTTGACTTGAATTCTATATTTTTTGCACAAAGAATATCCTTAATAAATAAGAAGCTTTTTTATAACGAAACCTTGATAAAATCTATTTCTAAGAAATAGTTTCAAAAGGGACTTTGCAAATATTTCTAAAATTTCATTAAGAATGGAGAATAAAGAACTAAAACATAGCAAATGAAAGAAGTAAACAAAAAATTTAGTAGAGATGTAAAAACTAAAAGTAATCAATGAAATTTATATTTGCAACCAAAGCAAAGAACAAAAAAACTGACAGAAACAGCATTCAATATATTTATTTAAAAAAATTTCACTGCTAATGATGATGTTGCAGTGGACAACCATATTGTTAACGACTGGCTCCAGTAATCGGCAACAAAATGAGAAAGCGAAAACAAAACCGTTTAATGTGCTTTAAATGATTTATTTGTCGTTGTTAATTTAGGGTTATTATGGAAATGATATTTTCACACAGTTTACCAGGGTCCAGGGTTAACTTTTAGTCTTATCAAATTGTAGCTGACATTAACACCAAGTGAGTGATATTCACAAAACGGACATTGGGGTATAAAAAAGCTGTGATTATATAAAAGGCAGTTAGGAACTATTATAATTCATTATAAATACAAAGTGATCAATTTATCGGAAGGTGATATCACTTTTAAAATAATTCCAAAAATTAAGTTGGGAATTCAACGACATTCATAATTTTTTAAATTCAAGAGATATAAAAAGCCCATCAGTAACTCATCCCTGCACTGCTCAAAACTGCGGAATAATTGTTCATAAAATTTTGCGTAATAATTCACCGGTGGTGGTATTGGCGCAGCGTGAAGTCAACTGGGCAAATAGTGCGATGTTTACCCGCTTGCGTAAAATATTATAGGACAATACGAGATGCTTCAGGTCTGAGTGGCGCTGGGAGCAGACCTTCTGTGCAAAAGACTGCAGGATATCGAGCAGATGATATTCCATACAATTGAACATCAATCTTTGATCTTTGCAGAGATAATTTTAGTAAGAGACTGAAAGTAGATGGACTCTTACAAAACTTTAATAATACAACAGTGACTGGCCTTTCATTAGCAAGCGGATGTAACCAGCGTATATACAGCCTACGCCATAAGTAGAAGTTTGGTGGCATTTCAGCATATATTTGCCAAAAAAGAAGTGTCACCCTTAAATATTAACGAAAGTATTTCTTGAGTTAATTAGTTTTCAATAATATTCGAGTCTACGCCACTGACTATTAATTCAGGGGGCAAATTACGGCATTCGATACGATTCGAAATTTTAAAATATTTCCAAATAAACTTTATTGAAATATTTCGTAACTTCGTTCGATAACGAGTGCTGTCATTTGAGTGATACAAGTTTAAATCATAATAAAACATTGTAATATATTTTATTGATATCAATGAAAAACGGTCTTTATTGGATAAACAATTTTATCACATTAATGTTTAAATATGATTTCGGCCATGTGGCCGCCGAGGGTGGCGCATACAAGGCCCAAACTGGAACACCAATTTTGGCGAGCTTTTCGCAGTTTTGAAAGTTGTATCACTCTCTAAAAAACACTCGATACAAATTTTTTAACCGAATTTCGCATTAGTTCTTTCAGTATTTGTCTTCATTAATAGTTTTACATCTGATACCGTCAGAGAGAAATATATTCTATAGGTTATATAAGGCAAGTCCAATAATATATTCCGATACTCTTGTTATAATACATATTGAATTTTTTTTTTTTAATATATTCGAAAGAGCTGTCGGCACGCCACGAAGCAAAAGCAAGTGCCCTCAGTTGTGATCACATTTTTCTCATCTGAGTTAGATCACGGTTGGCCATTGATAAAAGCGCAGTACAGCATCCTTCTTCGTCTGTAGTGTGGCGGAATTTTGCCCGAGAAGTTAAAAATCAAATGCCTACAAAAAAGTATATCTGTCCTTATCTTCTTCCATCTGTTCATACTGCCAACACAATGCTTTGCTGAACAAGAGCCATATTTTGACTACCGGAACTTATAAAACAAAAACAATCCGCTTTGTGTTTAACCATATCGGATATCAGTAGGGCACATCAGTTGTTAATCCTTCGGTCATGTTTAATATCATAATTTCACAGCATTAACGCAATCATATAAAAGGGCTTGCAAATTGGCTTGAGGCGAGCCACAAAAAGTAGGAAGCGAATATATAAAATTGTTCTCTGTGATAATTTTGCTATCGAACTGGAAACTGACACCTTTTTATCTATAGAATTGTTGCGTTTATTTCAGACTCGTTTGCGGAGAATATTGATTTACAGCTTTAAAACATGTTTTAAATAAATAACATCCTCTCATAACTTTTAAATGCATAATTAAATACAAAATTATATTCCTGGATGTTTGTTTTATAAATATTCCATTTAACCAAGTTTTTGTAGCTGGTAAAAACCAGACCGGAAATGGTGTTGTAGTACTTAATGTTTGTATATTCTTTTTCATATATTTCTGGGCTCGTTTTTTTGTTTTTTTGTTTGTTTGGTTGTTTTTGTTTTTGCCGTGCACTCTCTTTGTGCATTACAGTCGGTTATAGTTTATTATACAAAATTCATTGTTGTCGTGTATGCTAGACCATTAATGTTGCAGGCAATAAAAAACCCACAGAAGTAAAATAAAACTGGGAGAACTGGCAGCAGCGGCAGCAGTGGCACTAGCAACTGCAACAATAATAATGTTATAGCCAACTCATCACTGTACACCAGCTCATATTTTCTGTATGCTTTCTTCTTCTCTCTTTGCACTTCCGTTTCCTGTTTTCAGCTACTACCAGTTTTAATGTTGTTCTAGTGGAGTATGTGATATTATACATAAAGCTGTTGCTGTTGATGATGTTGCTCTGTGTTGCTACAACATCATAATAATTTTTATTAAATCTTTTTTGCTTTTTTTTTTTGCTCTTAAATAGCTGTTCATATTTTATTTGTTTTACACTATTTTCTTTATTTATTTTACGTTTTATGAAATTGTGTTACGGCTGTTGCACTATTTTTATATTCATTTTTTCCAAAAGGCTGTTCTCTTTTTAATAATTGAAAGTTTCTATACACATTAAGTTAAATATAAACTAAGTATTGTTTTCTCCATATTATAAATAGGGCCTCCTGGTCCACCTGGACCGCCAGGACCTCCAGCCAGCAGTGTTCGACATCATGATCATGATGAGGAGGAAGATCCTCCTTATTATTCAGCAGCATCTTCTTGGAATATGCGTATTGTTCCAGGAGCTGTTACTTTCCCCAATATTGATGAAATGACGAAGGTAAATTCAATTTTATATAATTCATTTCGTTTTTATTTTTATGTACAACTTTCTTCTGTTTTTACTGAACACAAAAATTATTATCTGATATTTTTATTATTGCAATTTATTTGTTGCAGAAATCTGCCATGAATCCACCCGGCACTTTGGCATATATAACTGAAGAAGAAGCATTATTAGTGCGAGTCAACAAAGGCTGGCAATATATTGCGGTAAGTGAATTCTTTTCCTTTTATTATTATTATTTATTTTTCTTACTGAAATTAAAGTCTTGCAAAAAAAAGAGCACAAACCATTTTAAAGGAAAGCAGATTTTGATTAAAAAAATTTTGAAAAATGTTATTGTCATATAACAATCCAATACTCGCTATATAATTAAAAGGTTTCAATATATCGATAGCAATAAATGAAACAAATTAATTTGAGCAAAAAAATATTTGCAACATCCTTGTTGCCTATTTATCAGATTTAAATATCAGTTCCTAGTGATGTTATAAAAAAATAATTTTTTTCCATTTTAAAATATATTTTAATCTCCTGCCACTAATAAGACTTAACTAATGGCGACGTGCGTCAATACAAAAATCCTAAAATCTATATAGAGAAAAGACTCTTACAAAGATATTTGAATACACCAGCGACCAAAATTCTATATGGATTTTAGTAATAATTTAAGCTTTAAATTCCTACTGTCGATTTCATAAAATATTTGGTCGTATTTGAACTGTATTTTAACAAAAATATACTTAAAATGCAAATTATTTTTCATATAAACGGCAGTAAATAAGTAAGTCATTAATCTTTTAGAGAACGTAAGTTTCGGATTGCGTCTGTTGTTCATCGCAAATTTTTACATTCGCTGAATTGAAATAATTGCTTAGAAAATTTTTAATAATATTAATTTGTTTAATTTCAATATTTCGCTGTCTGTCACTTAGGAAGGGGATTGGAATGATACCACAGAGTATCGTCTCTTGTATCCCAATTTCTGTACATCGGAACTTGTAGACTCTTCCTTTAATTGCTTCTTGACAACTGCAGGAGTTTTGCTGCTTTACATTCTTTTTGACTGCCGAAAACTTTAAAAATATCCACCCATACTTTCCCTTACTGCAACTCCGGGACACGAGATGCACCACCAATTTAATCATATTTCAGTGTCACTAAAATTTCATAGGATTTTGGAAGTGGAGTGAGTCCTTATGAGCTTCCTTGTGCGCTACTTCGCGGACAGCCTCTCTAACCTCTCCTGAAAAGATTAAAATGATCCACAAATATATTTGCCATCAAATTCAGTTATACTTCTTCGAACAATTTTACTCGAATGTCAAATATCTTTGAAAATTAACACTTAAGCAGACGATAAGTGTTGGATTAGTCCTTGTGCACAAATTGAGTGTCCAGCATTCATGTTTTCTATATAATATTTCAATCAATCGTGTACCCTTCAAGCAAAATTTTTCAAGTTTTTTTCATTAGATGAACATAAACATGAACCGTAATGACTTCTTTTTGTATAAAAAATTAAAAAAAAATAATCTACAACCAAAATAGTGATTCAGTAATTACTTAGTAAAATAGCTCATTATATTCTCTTTATAAATTGAATTTTCATGGGCTAATCGAAAAGTGTTTTTCAATTCAGAAAGACAAATATGACAAATATTGCACAGCAAAAGAAATTTAACACCATGAATATTCAAGTTACACAGCAGAGCAGAACAACTGTTTTCAAAAGGCGCTACATTCTTATCATCAGTACTCATGTCTATTTTATTAAATGTTAGGTCGCTTACTGGAATAGGACAATAGATTATGTCTATTACCAAATTAGATATCTAAACTTTATAATTTACAAAATGTTTATTCTAAACTTCGTATCAATTTTATTTTAATAGGTAATCAACTCCGAAGGGCGCTACAATAATATCACAAACAAACGCAATTTTGAAAATTCGAAATTGTTTTAATCACGGGCATAACTTCAAAGTTGTTAAATAAAATTGTTAGAAAAGATTGTGATACGGTAATAAACGCTATTTGAAAGACATGAAAAACGATCTGAAAAGCTACAATTATCGAATCAAAAGTTCAATATCTTAATGACATCTCTGGATATTCTTGAAATTGTTTTAATAATTTATTTATTATAACAGTTGTATCAAAACATTTTTTATATCAACTCGAATTAAGCTAAAGGGTTTATAAATATTAAGTATTTTTGCAGTTTAAAGTTTTACAAGACGCAGTGCACGAATTCATGCCTTCAGGCAAATTAATAAAACTCAAGAATTTTGTTGTCTTCTCTATTTTGCCAATATTTGGAACTTTTAGTTGTCAAATAACTTAACGATGAAAATGTCCTTAAAATGGCAGAAAAAATTAAATACGAAATGCTTGGCTGGAATTTAGATGCAAAGTTTTCATCATATTTATTAAGCAAATTGTTTCAGTCGCTGTAGTTATTTAATATAAATTCCTAATAATATTTGTTTTGGCCATCAAGAGCTCATTGAGGATATTTTACTTAAATTTTATATTCGCATACATTTATATGCAAAAGCATTTAAACTTGTTCATAAGCTGGAGTTTATTGTTTTTGGGCAAAAGTATCAGATAATAAAAGAAAAACAAAGACAGTGAGATTTTGTACACAAGACAAGTTAAGGAGTAAATCTATTTGTGTTTGGGTAATTATTTTAATAGCTATTAATTGGTTTAATAGTTATTTCTAATCTTTAATGTGCTCTTAATTAACGCAGAGAATATTTTTTTGTAATAGCATGTCAATAATGTCCTTGCGGAGATAAAGTTTAAGGTTACAGACAAAAGATCAGAAATGGCAATAAATAAAAAGTTGAAGAGATAAAATAATATCTTATAATTAAAGGAATAAAATTTAAATTTTCTTAGCTACAAACTCTAAAATGCTTAATTTTAGAATGGTCTTACAGAGTCGATAGTGATCTTAAACAATTCTCTCAACTCCAGATTTTTATTTTTGTAAGGAGTTTAGTCTTTCGCTCTAAAATCATGCTAATTCTGTTTGTTTTTTTTTTTTTTTTTTGTTTGTTCTTTTCTTTACAATAACCAACTGTTACGGTTTTGCGTCGCATTTAAAGTGATTTTTATTTTCTGATGAACTCCGTAAATAAGTTTAGTTTAAAACTTCCTAACTTCCATACTACTTACAACTTTGCGCGATTTTTCATCGTCTATCTGTTCTCACCTGTCCTATTAACACTATTCCTCGCTTACTGCTAAAATGTAGGGGTCACGTCACGACTGCTGGTCCAAGACAAAAAAAAATTAATGCCAGCAGGTATTTCTCAACAAAAGACTCCACAAAATCTTATTGATTTTTTGGCCTACAACAATATCCAACATTCAGGGCTTTAGGGAGGCAAACTAGCAGTGTATTAGATCGTAAATAACTAAGCAAAAATAGCGTTGGTTTGGTCGTAACCTTCGTAAACTAGATGATGATACTGTCAAGAAATGTCTAGATTGGTACACACAGGGAAGTAGAAAAGGTAAGAGCCCAGCGCATACCTGGAAGCGGCAACTAAAAAAAGAAAATTTTAGATCGCGAGGAACTAAAACGAAGTCAAGCCTGGAGCCGAAGGTCAAGTAGTAGGAATATGGCCTCATGGCCCCCAGGGATGTGAAAGAAAAATGTTGAGAAGCTTAAAGAGCGAAACTGTGATTTCTCAAAATAGGGAATTTCGTATATAAAATAATTGTGAAGCTCTTTCGATTCTGTTGCTTCTCATCCGATTTGCCAATGGAACCAATATGAATATGAAACCTAATTTTTTTAAATTTATATGATCCTTTGAATTACTTGCGTTTAATAAAACACTTAAAAGGTGGAACAATTCTGGTTAATTTCGCCATAATACTCAAACGGTTTAAAGCCGTGCACTTATCGAATTCGAAATCTACAATAAATTCTATATCTTCTCATCTCCTTTCGTTTGACCACCTCCTTCATAGTTCTGGTACATTAAAAATTTTTATTATTTAATAATAACTTTCTTGGAAGTCTTTAAGCTCATTGTCTTATTACACACTCTGCTCAAATATCATTTTCATTTAAATAAATTTACATTTAGTCTGGCTGGCATTTTGTGAAAGTTATTATTTCGAGTACACTGTAAAATATTTTATTCTAACCCTTCCAATAATGGTTATTCCTTAGGAGTAGTAGACAGCAACATATTTTTCATCATTCATTTGTAATAAAAAATAGCTAAAGACACAATGTTAATAAAAATGTAAATGGGAAATTCCTCCAAATTTATTAATTGTGTACCTCACTTCAGAAAATAATTGAAAGAAAGTAGTATTTTGCTGGAAAAATCGTTTATCCTTAATAGATCAGTGGCAGGACAGTTAAAAAATAGCAAATACTTAACTACAACTTCATACAGCGGAATATCCGCCATTCTTGATGTCATCCAAAAGAAGAATTCGCTGAGCTGAAATCTCTTTTATACTTTGGAAAATAAACGTTAACATACAGTACAGATACATGTGTGTGATTTTATGTGTGTTAACTTATCAACTTGAACAAAAACAGGAATAAATATACAATCCCAATAACTGTAAAAATTAATGATGAGAATAAAAACTGTTAACAAACAAAGTCTTGTTCCCTTAGGCAACGTTACAATATTGGCAAAGATTTCAAGTTGTTTTAAAGCCTTTCATTGTATGTGCGTCATATTATTTGTGTTTGTGTGCTTAGTTTTTCATTTTCGGGTTTTCAAGTAGATCATTATCACCAGCAGATAAACCAAGTGAAAAATATCAAACACAATAAAATAAAAAACAAAAATTTTTGTAAAATTTCCTTAAAAAATAATAATAAAATCGAATACATGCAAATCAGCCCAATCACATAGAAACATGCACCGAACAGGCATAAACATGCACAAACACAAACGATAGACTTGAAAAAAAAAATAAACGACAAATATCCTTGAAATGTCATATAGCTGTGCAATAACAACAACAATCAAACAACATACAACGCCCCAACACTCACACATGCTCATGAACACAATTGTATAACGTAACTTTAAAATCCTTGTTCCAGTGATTGTCTTGTTTATGCTGGGATTTTTGTTTTTTCGCTTTACAGTTCGATGGAAATTGTTGAGAAAAAGTGTGATCGAAATATTTTGAAAACATTCACGAATATTCACCAGGGCTTGTTGCCATCGTGTTTCAAATAAAGTGAAAAGTTTTTATAGAAAATATTTTTTATAAAAATGTATTTTATGTAGTTCTTCTAAAGTTCCTTTACTTTTTTATTATACTCTTTTCTTTCTTATTGTTGTTGTTTATTTCTACTGCAGCATTAAAATCATAAAATCTGCGAAAAAATAATTTCCATTTTCAATATTTTGTTTTGCTTTTTAACTCCATCGACATCATTGAAACTTGACATCATGTTTGCTTATCAAGAAATTCGCATTTTGGCACAAAACAAATAAAATAAAAAAAACTGTTGTTCGTTGGATAGTTTAATCCCTTTGCAATTGTTATCTTTGTACAGAACATTTTGACAGACAGTGTGTGTTTCAAGCTTAAGGGCAAACTATGAGATATTAAAATACTGTTTGTGATATCAAGTCAATTTATATGGATAGAAGTAAATTTTGCCCATTATTTTATTTCAAATTATTAAACTTTTCAGCCTGTGTACTGCAGGTATCATGTTATTTCATTAAAAATATTTAATTATAAAATTTAATTATATTATTTATACGATTTTTATTAGCTTCACTTGTTTGCTTGTGTGTATCCAACTCCCCTTTTATGTTGTGCTTTCAAGCGTATACTTAATATTATCAATGAAGTTGCTCATACGCCACTCTGTACTCGTAAAAGGTTGTTGCTGTGGTTCATGTTCTTATCTTATCAAAATATGCAAGTGTTTTTACACGCTTTTGAAGCACATTAAAAACACATTTGTTTTTAACAAATTGAAAAATGTGCTTAGAAAAATGATTAACCAAAACACAAATAATATTGTGAAAAAGGAGTCGGGCGCCCATTGTCGGAAAATACTGTACAAAGTGCCCTCATAACTTTTGCTGCACGTAATTACTTGCATGTGTAACAGCAGTGTAAATGTCATACATAAATTTTACCATTTGAACTGCTCCTTGTGATATGCCCTGCACTATAATATTTTATATAAAAAAAAATCTAAACACTACTGTTGTTATTCTTATTACGACGTTTTAGTTTCTTTAACGATTGCAATAAAATCGACATTTGCTACTTAAGTGCGATAGTTCAGCGTATGTACAGCACGAGCAGACAGTATCAGCAGAGCACTTGCAAGTCGATATGGCCAAATAGAACGTGTTCTATTCCTTTTCTTTTATCTCTCAATGACTTTTTAACACAACGTTCTATATCGGTTTGTGTTTAGAATACAATTCACATCAAGCGGTCCTACAAATACACTCACTCATGCACACACACATACAGACGTTTTCGCATAGTTTATTTGACTTTTGCGAAAATACAAGGAGAAGATTTTCAATTCAATAATCTGATAGTTTGTTGAAAGCAAATACGAACGAATTGAGAATTTTATTTATATATTTTCTTTTATTTTTTAAAGGCAATAAAATTATGAGTTAAATTAGGAAGAATGGGAAATTATTTGAAATTTTGTGTATATGAAAATAGTATTATATTCTAGTCAATATCTTTTATGATACTTGTAGAATTATTAAATTGGTTTACGTTGCTGGTATGTCGGCATAAAAAATAAAACGTGTCAGTTCACTTATCAAAACTAAAAAGGTTTCATTCCATTCTGCTTAATTTAATTTTATTCTGATTGTATACGGTCAAAAGGATAAGTAAATTTGCTGAACAAAATGCAATTAAAAATTAATTTATTTTAAACATCTTGTACCAGTTTTTTTTTTCAATCTTATCATTAATTTTTCGAAAGAAATACAACACACTTACAACTATCGTAGGATGTAACAATTTAGATAACAAATCTTTAAAGAAGAATTTCAAGCACTAGAAATAAAAAGCAAATAAATTAGAAATTGTATTCGCTGTAAAATGGTTTTCTGAGAATTTAAAATTAACTTTTTCCTACACACGAATATTTCAAGCGTTTGAAGGCAACAAATTTTATGTTATTTTTATTTTACATCCTTCATCCCAGAGTACAAGTGTACTTTTGTGTTTGTGATATATAAAATGAGAGTTTATATGGACAATAAGAGTACTACGCATATCCAGGCGTGTGAGTGTAAAGGATCAGCGTATTGCGCTGAGAAAATATGAACATAAATACGAGTGCCATTATCGTCTTAAATTTCAGCTGTCATTATTGTGGGCGGTCATACCACTTGCCTGCCCCCATTTAGACCTAAAGGGTTCTTAAGAACCAGCAAAGCTGAATACAAATTTTTCTTTTTCTGAACTTCACAAGGACATTTTTTGCATTTTTACAGCTTGAAGCAGTAGAAATTAGAAAGAAAAAATCTTGTAAACATTTTAAAGCAATTATGGCTGCTTGGCTGGCAACGAACGAAAATAAAGAAAAACAACAACAATTTATTAGCTTAACAAGCCAAAAACAAACTAATTGCTGGCAATTTGTAAATTTTAGCGTTTTACCAAATATAAAAACATAAATAAAATGTAAGACTCTGTGGCTTTTGTTCAGCAGATTACATGCTTCAAAATTAATATTAAGATTTATTTATTTTTTTTATATTCGTTTATATTTTTATATTCCTTCTTTTTATTTCTCCTCATTTCTAGCAAAATATGAAAGCTGGAAGCGAATTTTGGTTCTACTCAAATCATTTTTATTTTGAATATTAACATTTCCAAATTCTTTTTGTGATAAATATTTTTCTTTTCTTGTTTATTTTGTAAAATATATTCAAATCTATACTACAAATATAGTATTGGGCAATACAAAATGTAATCGCAGGTTTCTAACAACCGATTTTTTATCTTCTTTGAGCTTCAAGTTACCAGCTTAACTTAATAATTCTTTATCTATTTTTTTAATATCTAGCGCAAAAGCTTTATTTAGAGAATTGATCCTTTTAACTATTATGTGGTACTACCAAAGCCGCTATAAAATTAACAAAATCGATGATTTACTGTTTGGTTCAAGAAATATGTGGGGGACTCACACTGTAATCATAAAGTCATAAAATAATAACACATTTGATGCAGTGTGCTATTGAAAAGTTTGGCAACTATGAAGCGCTAAATCCCGAGTATGGAATTATTCAGATCTGCATTCTTGAATTACTTATTATCGGCCCGTTTCAATGATGAAGGCATAACATGTTATCGGCAGTGATCGAGACCATCGTATAATAAAGAGTATGTTGTCTTTCGTCGGTACTGTCCCGGAAATTTACTAGCGAAGTGAAAACTAAAAATATCTACTAGAAATTCTCTGTCTTGATCTGCCATTGTATATTCTATTAACATCAGGGGGTCATCCCCTGAGTTGTGGTCCACGAAAACAAAAAAAAAACGTATCTGAAATATATTGCCATGAGAGAAAAAGGCTAGGAAAGTCTGCTAACAATTTCAATTGTACTTAAAACGATAATATTCTTATTTTGAGGCACAATATTTAGGAAATAATTTGTGTATATATGAAACCCCAGCTGATGCCATTGATATCATTTCAAAACTTTTTAGCGGTGGCAATTGTAAAAACGTTGAGTGGCCTACAGTTGCATAAATTTACAAGAAGCATCTCTCACTTCTCTATATTTATATTTTGCAGTTTCTTTAGCTTATAATTGTATTATAAAAGTTCAATAGCTAATGAAAACTTTCTTATTCTTGTATCATATACAAGTAACGGCGTATCGGCTAAAGAGCTCCAGCCGTTCGGCTCAAATTTCTACTACTATTTTATGACAAAATTTAAAATATAACATCCCTGTCGCAAAGCAGCTCTGGGCCTAAATTACCGCATTCATGCCGTAGGTTGCCCCCTGAGTCAGACAACATCAAGCATCGTTGGTAATTATATTTGACTTGTTTCCAGGGTTTTGAGTCTCACTCGCTCTAAAGAACTTCAAGACCTCTGATAACTATATAGTGTTACGCTTCTTCTGAAGAACTTTCTATGGTTAATTACGTTGCCACTTCTTGTGTGAAGGAATAAGTCGTGTACAGTTGGTCACAAAAACGCATTGACAACATCGACGGCATATGCAAACCGTCATTTGTGGTTATCTGTGCACCGATATTTTGCTAAGTATTTTCAATACAAATAAAAATAACTTAAAAATTTTTCTGTGACTTTTTTGCATGCAGCACAAAATATTTATTTTATACTCTTCCAAATTAATATGAGTTTATGATAATAATACTAAATAGCACAGTGTGAACACCCCTATAATAAAATTGTGAATATATTTTTTTTATGTAAATAAATTCCATTAAATCTTTTGGTGTCTAGAATAAGATTTATATGTTATGTCTGGTATGTGCTCGTTATATGCTCGTATACACTCATACATTTGCATGCTGTGACGTATAACACTGTATTGTTTTGCGGTAATCTGTTGTTGTAACCGTCTCTTTAACTGTGAAGTAGTTACAAATTGATGATTAATTAATATTGAAAATGAGCTGCCCATTACCACTAAACGATAAAATTAATGTTATCAAATGCTACAGAAAATAGTAGAAGGAATAAGTTTTACAACACAATAGACGACTTAAATGACGCAAATAGTCGCATTAATAAGATACAAATCGAAATCAGTTGAATTTTATATAAGAGGATGAGGTTTAATTGGCTACATTATCCAAGTGGTTTATTTCACATATTTTAGAACTCGCCGCAGCAAGTTGCTATTTATTTCAAAATATTTTCTTAAATATACGAGTATATTTATTTAACACTTGAATGGCATTCATAACCAAATTATATAATTCAGTTTTATTTTAAAGAGTCTCATTGTTTTTGTAACATATTTAATTAATCCTGCTGACTAAATAAATATTGAGTGTAAAAGATAAAGTCAGTTAAGCAAAACTGGCAACTCTGAACAAGGCACTTCTCTTAATGTGGCCAAACAAACAAACTCAATTGCCTCATAATCATATTTAAGCTCAACATTATTTATTTCCCATAAGATACTGCTACTTGCTAATACATACAAATAATGCGGTATATATCCTTTCAGTTGCCCAATACAGCTGATAACCACACAAGACTTAAGAGCTTTCATTATAAGCCATTTACTAAATATTTTATTAACTTGAAAGTAGCAGCTGAGTGGCATTCAAATCAGTGATAACAAGTTAATTTTTGAAAAGACGGTACATCCACTTACTTAAAGAAAATATTTTTATTGTTTATCTTAATATATCCTGAGACTTTTTGATATTCTATGATATCATAAGATATATGTATCAAAGATGTAAGTAAAATAATTATCAATTATTTTTGTATTTTATTCGATCTTGTTTTTTACTTAAATTCTTGTCTGGTCTAGACCTAGAGCCTGAAGAATAATTATAACAAGAATTTAAGTAAAATAATTATGGTTTTTATCGTAAATAGAACAAAATGATAATCTCATATGAAATTTTATAAGGCCCACTTCCAAGACAGCAAGATGTCAATTGATGTTTTGAAACTATATTTCCTTTGACAAAATGAAAAACAATAGAACTTTTTAAAATAGGGTGTTTTTATAGAGTGATACAAGTTTAAATCATAATAAAACATAGTAATATATTTTTGATATCGGTAAATTGATCTCTATTGGATAGAAAATTTTGTGACATTAATATTTAAATATAAATTCGGCCATGTAGCCGACACGACTGGGGCGTACAAGGTGCAATCTGGAACACCAATTTGCACAAACAGTAACATTCTGACCATCGCCAGCGCACCAAAAAGAAATTTTCTGTGGATGTTTTGGTGTTTCGGCAAGAGTTTGTGGATTCTCCTCACTTCAAATGCGACAATTCTGTTTATTTACGTACCCATTCAACCAGAAGTGGGCTTCATCGGAAAATAAAATTTTGAATGGACAAAGTACATGATAAGTTTGACGAACAGAACCATTATTTTGATTAAAAATTTTCACAATTTGCACGATTTGCTCTGGTGTAGGTCGACCCATAATAAAATGTCAAAGCCAACTAAACAAAAAGCAACTATTAGCTGTTAAATGGGTGGTCAAATAAAACAGTGATGCCAACTCAAAGTTGTATCACTCTATAAAAAACACCTTATATATAAATATGCCTGGTTGATATTCATATATTTTAGTTTGTAAAATTAGTTTAATATCAAAATCAGCTCAGATCTGCCTGATTTTAATGTTTGATACTTCTCTAAGACAGCAATTTCAAAACCACCGAATTCGTTTAATCAAAACATCTTTAATATAGTACCGCTTCTTTTAAGCGGAACAAATTTCGCTTCACTTCGATTAAAATGGAAAATTATGTTTTGCTCCTTCTGCTACTTCAAACGTCAGTGTTATATTGAATATTTTGCTTTCAATACCTCTTGCTAAATTAAAAAAAGAAATAAAAACTCCATTTCCTTAATATATTTTAATGAAATTAAATATTGTTGGCCACTATTAAATGGAAAATATTAAATAACTTTTGTTTAGGTTTTACTACTGTTCAACAGAAAGTTTTCCCTTTTGTTGTTCCATTCGAGTGGTTTTTCTGGTTTCGGGCGTAAAAAATCGTACACAAACTTTGCATGTTTTCGTATGAAATTATTTTATTAAATTTTTCGGAATTATTTCAATATGTTCATATAAAATATGAGTGAGTTTTATGGTTAGAAAAAAACCTTAAGGGAAACATTCCAAAAACTATGCTACTAATCATCTTAACTGCTCCTTCTCCATCGGTTTGTTGAGAACAACATGCGGTTGTTTGTTTAGAAGTATTTTGGCTTTTCCTCAAGCAACACACACATTGAAATTTTATGAATTATTATTGGGAAATATTTTAGAAGAAACTCTTGTTGCACATATTTCTTGTCGTCTTTTAATCGGATAAGTTTCTTGTAGCTTTTTTGTGAGGTTTGTTTTTGTTTTATTATAAGAAGCTAAAGGCCGTTGTTTGAGGAACTGATTGAAGTTAAACAGACGGAAATTGATGATGACTACGATGATGATTTGTACGTTGTTTGTTAACATTTTTAAATATTAAGTGTTTAGTTTAAATTCAATATAACTTCTTAGGAAGTTGACTTTGCAGTAAACCAGAGCTTGGAGACCGGGTTTTTCCATATTAAGCCTTGTGGCTTTAATATAGTTGCAGATGACAGCTTCTATCCGTCTGTTTACTTTTCAATGATGATGATTTAGGGCACACCTACTGCCAATTAAAAATTTTGTAGCAAATTTCAATAAAGTGGCATTTAAATTTCACGTTTGTATTTGTATTCAAAATATTTCCAATAAAGAATTAATAATACTAATACTGGTACTAAAAATCAGGTAGACTGGCCCTATTTAATCAAATAATTTTTTTTTATAAAAATTTAAGGCAATAAAATGATACAATCAGATCGCTGCGATCGCTGTTCTTCAAATAAAATTAATCTTCGTTTCCAATATTAATAAATCCGAATTTTGATATTTTGAACCCTTGAAATTAGTCAACTCACAAGGACATCAATATTTATTGATGAATTAGGATTTAAGAATAACTATATATATGTGCCGATCCAAACACAAACAGCCTTGTTATTGAGTCATCTGTACGTGCACACAAACATATTTTTCCAAGTACATTAAATATTTCAAAAACTGTTTAAAATATTATTTCTTTTAAAACAGAAAATGTATTTTCTTATTAAAACAATTTCTTTTTTATTTTATTTCTAGTCATTAAGTGATTAATGTGAACATATTTCTACTAAAAACTTTTAAAACTTTATTTAATTTTATTAAAAATGCTACCAATTCGAATACAAGAAAAGAAAGGCATAAAGAAACTTTATATTTTGTTTAAAAAACAAGAACAAGTTTTTAATTAGTTCTTAAAATTTCATTTAAATTTGAATTTAGTTTTCTTTTTCTATGTTGGCTCAAAGCAAAGTTTTAATGTTTGATTTTATTTATGTTTTTATAAGAAATTAAGTGTTTCGACTTACGTTCAATACTTGAGTTTGCAAATTACTTTTGAGTAGGAGTTATTATATAACTATATATATATATATATATATATATATATATATATATATATACATAATTTATATTGATATATTGAAAATATCATGAGGACTGCTAATAGTTACGGTAGCAAAGTGGCTCAGTAGTGTTGCCTCAGTATGACTTCCCCTTCGTTTTCTTCCTCCACATTTCATTAAGGTTGCTGTTGATCAGGAATATTAACTATTTAAGACAGTTAAATATATTAAAACATAAAATAGCAAATTGTAAATGTGCTACACCATGTCGAACATGAGTGACAGTGTTGCTTAAATTGTCCCTGTTAAATTTTATTAATCAATGGTTTGTTATTGAGTGGTAGTCAGCGTCCGTAATAATTCTTTTCTGAAAGTTTGTTCCAAAAAGTGTCCGTCAAAAGTTTCATTTATATTATTAACGTATAATAAAAACAATAAATTGCTCCAAATGTGGACGCCAAAATTTATATTTTTAAAGAAATTCTACCCAACGCTTTATTTCTTTAATTTCTGTTGTTTTAAGTGATAATTGAACGTTTCACCTCATGCAGTTAATTTTAATTGTAAACCCTGGATGGGTACTCTGTCGAATCCACAAAGTTTATTTACTCTTTATCATAACTTTTTTAATTCAGTTTTAATTGAGTTAAAATTTTTCCAATAACGTTAGATTCCACGACACTGACTATTGTGTTTGGAATGGTTTTACTTAACCCTGGATGGGGAACACTTATATTGTTCTCAAATTCGTGTAGAATCTTAATCTTATTATATTATATATTTTTATTATTTCTTAAATAAAACTAAGAATACTTCTGTTTATTTCTAAATTGTTCCGCTAGAATTATTTGTGCTACCTTAATGTACACTAACTTAAAGTAGACTAACCATCCAGGGTTAAACAGTTTAACCGATCGATTTCACAAAATAATGAGCTTTTCACATTTGAAAACCAAATCGATTTTCTTAACCCGCTTCAAAATAAATAAATAAACCCGTTCGTGAGATATCGTGAAAGAAAAAATTCGGAAAAAGTAATTTTATTTCCGATGTTATACTTTTATCACGTGGGAATCGGCTGATTTAAAATTTAAATTAGTATTATTTTAGCTTGAAGTGCTCAAGAGCATAGAATGGCACAAAAACCAGAATACAATAGCTTTGCGGTTAAAATTAGCAGGAAGTTACAGTGATGGTTTTAGGGTCAACCTCTTAAATGGAGGTTTTTTTTCACTCAGACGTATGAAGTGCGTTCTGACAGAACTAGAAAGGAGGGGATAGTTTCAGACAGAGGAATACACATTATAAGAGAAATGTTTTGTTGGAAATATTTTTACTTCTTATTTCGCAGTTGAATTTCTTGAAGTGACTAACACTGTCGGTGATGACGTTCGATAACCAGCGTGAGGCAAGGCTGATTTTCATAGTATGACAATTTGAATCTTATAATTAATGCCAGTAATTTCTGACATTAACTGCCGTTTTCATGATGTGGAAAGTATTCTTTGTTTCGTACAATTACATTTGAAACATAAAGACTTGAAAAAGTAGTTTGGAATTATGTTTTTATTTTAATTATGTCTGTACGAAAGAAAAAATTCCTTGGACATCGTCAAATCAGCAGTAAAAGAATTAGAAAAATTCTTAAAGTATCCCGAAAAAGAAATACAACAATTATAGGCTTTTGCCACTTATGTGACTTAAGCCAATTTATACATATAAAAATATAAGTTGTAAGCGATTTTGAAGAAATATGTATATCTACATTTACAATTCAAAGTACTTAAGTATTATAATAAATAAATTTACTTATTTATTATAGTAACAAGATTTAGAACGCAAAAAAGGATTATTCTATTGGTGTTACTCATCAATAATTTATTATGGCAGTTTTCCTAAACAACACCCCAATATTCACATTAAATATTATAATCACAAAATAAAACCCCAACCACAGACCTAATAAAATATTAAAAATTCAAATACAAAATTGTTCACATAAAACCGCTGATAAGCAACAAAAATCTCTGCTGACATAAAAACCCTATTCGCCTATTCGGCTTATATCATTGACTCCCTAAAAAAAGAAAAACTTCACAAGGAAAATGAAACTAAAATAGCACCGGCCTTGGTGTGCTTACGAGTATTTGTAAATTTCCACGTTATTTAGTCCAACATAATGTAAAGAAATGGGAGCAAAATAAAATATGACCGAATGTTTTTGCTTCAGTGTTTTCTACCAAAATGACGACAAAACTTTTAATTACTATTTTGCCAAGTTAAGGCAGTTAACTCGTGCTCTGAAATCTAATTAGATTGCTTGACTTGAGTTCAGAAAATGTTGGAGAAAAAAGAGCAGCAACTGCAAACAAGAATAGTACGAGCGAAACCGACCCAAGTGGAATGAAGTGCATGTGTACGTTTTTGCTTATGTTGCAGCATGATGCTGGTAGTTTTGATATGTAAATTTGCTACACTTCATGTTAATAAACTGTGAAATAGCAACAAAAAAAAAGAATGCAACGGTGTTATTCATTGGCTACAATGTAACCGGTCTACTTTCGTATTCACTGGCTCATTTACATCTTCTTTAATGCTGAACTTGTATTAAGAGGATAATTTTGTATAATACTGTTTTACATCATTTGCTGAAGCTACTGGATTTCTTAAAGTGCACACTTTCTATTTTTATGTATCGCATTAAAGTGACTTTAATCTATTTATTTGTGTACACAACAGAACATATTTCCTTGGTTGTATGCAATTTAATTAAGTACATTTTATTTAGCACAGACCAGCAAAAATAACTTAAACTTTGCCACATTAAACGGACTTCTTCAGTTAATGGTTCTTCTCTCAACATGCAACCAATACAATTAAATATATCCCAAGATTTGCAGATATTCAGGCAGAGAATTTTAACAAATCCTTTATGTCCTTTTAGGCATCACGAAGGTGTCAAAGAAAACAAATAATTATACTTTTTTAAACCAATTATTCTCTCTACTGTTTATAATAAATTCATTTTAATTAAAATTGCAAGTTGAAGACTTTAAAAATTTTAATTAAAAAGACATTTTCAAAATCAGTATGATTTACTTCTTACATTAACAGATTTCTTGGGCACAAAATATTATATAATTGTATTCTTAAAAATATAATCTGATTGCGTTATTAAAAATACTTTTAAAGAATTTCAATTCTTGATAATAATCATCACTGCTTTCATGATAAACAAAAAATCACGTTCAAAGCAGCAACCAACAGTTTCCTAACCATAAAAAATAATTAAATATTTTTCGATTAAAATATTATTGGATATATTTTTTTTCTTAAAGCAGATAAAAAGATTCAAATCAAATAGATTTAAGCCTTAAACAAATGAATTTATTTTCTTATTCTAGATTGAGAGTTCTTGATATGAAATCGTTCATCATATTTTGATAAACAATCCTCAAAAGCTCATAGATTATGGAAATGTTACATCAAATTTATGATGAGATACGCATGCATATATACGCACAGATAAGAATGTATGAATGTGTATATCCCTGTATATCCTTAAATACTTACGTGATTGTGTTTATAAATTTTTTTGGAAAATCGTGTTGCTGCAAACGCATAACATCATAAACTATAAAAATATCTCATTTAGAGAAAAAAAATTACAAAAGATGTCTTTATTCTCTTGAACCAAATTTAAGATGTGGCGTTTGTATATATATTTTTATCTTAGGCTTATAAAATGAATAGACAGGTTGAAAAATTATTAAAAAATTCCATTTTAAATGGTGCAGCATTGATTGAAATCTTTGATCAATATCATGCTAAATTATGTCTTATGATAAATTTTAGCACTTTTTGAGAAGTAGCTTGTGTTCTGTATGAGTTAGCATTTGATTTTATAAAATAGTTCTGCTTTGGTCTCTTAATGTCCTTAAAGGCTCTTGTATACTAAAATTACACACACAGTAAAATTATATACACACGCTTATAATCGTATGTACTGCAAAAATACATACCGACATGTGCTCATGTAAGAATATATTTTCTTTCATCCCTATTTCTTGCATACCATTACGCACGATTTAAATGTGCGAAAAAAGCCATTTATCATAAACTTATTATTATATTTATATTACTTATTCCCCACTAATTTTGGTAACACTAACGCATACACTGACAGGACTACTGGCAAGGCTTCAGCAGTACAAAACATCCTCGCACCGTCGATTTTTTAAATTTGATTCATGCTAATAATGAGCAACTTCAAGTATGTCTCTAGATTTGAAACCAAATAGGAATTAACAAATTAAACTCAAAAATTAAAGGAACAGTGACGGAGCATTGCAGCTCTACACCAAATCTACTAGCATAAAGTTGGAGATGTGATGCCAATTGCTTCGAGATATCAACTACTATCTCTATGATATCTCACTGCCATCCTGCCGGATGTGTTTCATCAGTGTTCTATTTGAAGTAGATCAGGGCAGATAATTTTATAAATGTTCAGTTAAATAAAACAACATCACAAACTAAATAGAAAATACTTTACGGAGTCTCTTGAGTACACTGACTGTTCATTACCCCAGCGGAATATTGAACACCATGTGGAGTTAAGTGCTCACCGTTACCATCGAGTGCACGTTTTTTTTTTTTCAAAATAAGTGAGTGTATATCGGCAATAACAAGACGAAGTTTGTCCTCTCAAGTGATCAACTATTTCGAGCTTATCAGCGTAGACTTGTGTATTCGCTTATTCCCACAGAAAGTAGTCTAGCGGCATCAAAACGCAGGATCTCGGAGGTTTCCGAAACGCTACCAAACGTTTCCTTCATTAATTCAACTGGGACATATTACGTCATCTTATTAAAGCCACAGATTGTGCACATCCTGTTTGTTCAGTTGATTAATGAAAAACTCAGTAGTCATGGCTTTTCAACGGTCACCACTGACTGTAAAGTTCTGACCAGCATCGTTTTTCAATAATCCACCACCCCGTAAATCAATCAGTGTTTGGTCTTAACATATACTTCACAACTATCGTTACTTCATATACGATAATTTTCTTTAATGACGTACCCGTTGAAACAAAAGTGAGCTTCATCGCTACAACAAATTCGCGCGATACCGATTTGTATCAGAACCATAACTTACAGAATAAATTTAGAGACGCTGTTTAAACGTCAGTCTATTCATGTTGAAATACCAAACCAACTTAAATATAAATTGCTTGCCAATTGGCAAAATAGCCGTCAGTCAGTCGAGTATAGCCAAGTTAAATATGTATCCCTCTGTAAAAGGAACCCTTTATATAAAAGCATAGACAACAACTTTTTATCTCTAATAATAAGAAATAATTATTTTTTTAAGAGTTTAAATTTTATATTAATGTTGATGAATATTTTATTATATGAAGAATTTGTTTCCTTCTGACAAAAAGTCATAAGATTCAATGGAAATTACTGGACGAAATAAATTGTTCCGGAGTATTATTCAGCTGCAGTTATTGATTCTATTAGTTTGGAACACACTGTTTTCATGGTTGAGAGCCCGAGATCTGAAGAATTATCTTGACGACATTTCAAATAAATTTTGCACACTCAAAGAAGCTTTTTTGTATGTTTGATGAACTCATCTACAAGGGAAATATGCTCTTCAAATATTGGAAATGATTTTATAATTGTAAAACTTTCGGTAGATGCAATCAATATCTCATATGTTTTTGTTAAGGATCGAGTGTATGCGCTTGCACTCTTACCAAGAAAAAATCATTTTCACGCCAGTTCTATTAAGAGGGGAAATAAATTGTAACAATGAAATAAATTTACTAAAGAATACTCATAACGTTTCCAGTTTCTGCCTATAAAATGTGAAACAGTAATCGCTCACTCTTGGCAACGGACACCTTTCAAACATTAAATATACTTCCATCGGAAACATTATCCTGCAAACACTCAAATACAAGTAGGTCATATAAATTGTCTAAAGGATTCTTTAGCTGTTGAAAATTATCCCTTTTTTCACACCAGCTGCCTTTGGCATCTAATTTATATGCGTTTGAAGTAGCAGACTAATATTTATTTTATTAATATGTCTGTATGTGTTAATAATATTTCTATAAATCTAATAATATTTCTAAATTTTTAAAGTTCCTATGATCCTGATAAACAATCTGTTTCAGCTTTGCTCTCTTCGGCGCTTTTTATTTCACGGTATCTTTTCACATGGTAATTTTCAGCGATTTACAAAAAAATTTTATTTATGGATGCTGCAAATGTGCTGTTTATATACAGAAGTGTAACGCATATAAATTGTAAAAAAATCACCCTGCAAATGTGAGTTATTCGGTTGTGGCTTATAAATAAAAGAGATTTAATATGCATACCAAAGTCGAAGGGATCTATAATATTTTTATTTACAAAAAGTTATTTCCTAGGAAAAAGAAATATTCGTTGGTCTCTATACTTTCATTTTCCAGAAAGTGCCAGGCACTGTATTTATAAATAAAAAGAAAAACAATATTTGGCCTTTTTCTTGAATTCATAATTCCCGCTTTTTTGTTGAGAAAAAATTCATTGAAAACTCCAATTCATATTAGCAGGAATGGGAAAAGGAAAATATTTCTCTGCGATTGGATATTTCCAGGTGGGCTGATATATCAACTCGAATTGACAATTTTTTTAAAAGTATTATTGAACATCATGATATTGAAGTATTGAAATAATTTGAAATTAAATTTTTCTCAACATTGAAGTGTCACACTGGAATTTATTCCAGAAATTCTTCAAAATTGCTACTACACACTTAATAATATTTAAATATGTTTCCAAAAATTATTCCTGAAAAGTAAACCAAAATTAGAATTGTCTGGATATTTTAACTGCATATTTTTCTTAATAAAAAACATTCAACTCTGTTAATAACAAATACAAAAGACAGCATCAGAATTTGTGGCTTTAAAGATTGTTAATATTTTTATATTCATGCACGTCTGATTGACTACTTTATAAAGATTTAACTGCCATAATCCTCAATATGAAAAGGAATTCCTTTTTATTTCGAATTGATTGGCAGGAAGGCAGTAAATAATTAAACGATTTAATTTTTGTGGATTCATTCTGATGTGTTTCATAAACTCTTTGTCATTGCAGCTCGGAACGTTGGTACCAATTGCCACACCCGCCCCACCGACAACAATTGCACCACCAGTACGTGTTGATATACAATCATCGAATTTATTAAATAATTTACCTCCTCTGCTCAATACACCAACGGTAAGTTTTTACTCCTCATAAATTTATTTATTTATTCCTTATTTTTATTTAAATTATTGGACAATTGTGTTTTCTGTAGCAGCGAAATAGATGCAAAACAATTGAATGCAGCGACAAATATTGAAAAAAAAATTATGAATTTTTATAAAAGAAGAAAATTATTTCTTCAATAATGGAAATTTATTAGTTGCAACTTTTCCATAACAATTTCAATATTTGCGTGTGTATTCTAGTGGAAAATAGTTCTGAAATCGTTTGTGTGGTTTTCATTATTTTTCTTTGTTTAGTTTTACTTCTTTCTTTTGTTTAGAAAAATTTTAATATTTTTTAGACAAACAAAATAATTAAAGACCAACATACAGACAACATTTTAAAAGCCACATGCAACACATTTATAAATCACACAAGTTTAGCAATTCTTTATCAGACATCGTTCATGAAAAGGGACATTCTTATATCCAACTGGGATTGCAGAACTAATTGCAGTATTTGTTTTTTCTAAAAAAAACCCACTTAGAATTTTGCCATACTTTTTGTCATTCTGGAAGTTAGACCAACAAGTTTTAACGTGGATAACCGCATTGAGAATGTGTAGCAAAACTGATACAGAAATCGTTATTTTAGCCACGAATCAATGCATTCATATCATATGAAATAAAAGAACTATAGAAATCGGTTGACCCTTCCCCGTAGCTTCCCTATAATATTAACCGTAAATTTATCGGTTTATTTTGCTTTCTTTATAGTTTTGAGTTCTTCCAGCTAAAAACACTTCTTTTAATTTTCGAATCAGCCGGTTCCCACATGACAAGCGATGATTGATGTAGTTTTCGATTATTATAAAAGAATCGAGAAGAATTGATCAAAATATAATATCGTAGTTATTAAGAAAAATTGTTTCTAAAAGTACAGAGCTGATTTATGAAATCTATCGCAACAGCCGTTGAAGAGTTTTGAAAAGAAACTTAAAAAAAGGTTTTCTAAGTTTTCTTTGAGATACCTTGAAATCTACTGGTTTGAATCGGTTCAAATTCAAATAAAATCAAAGTTTGGGAATGCTTTTCCGTTTAATTCCTTAAAGTCGTTTAAATTTATAAAGTTACGTACCTACACGCATACCCATGGACACACAAACAGACACACACAAACAGACACTGAGAGCGACGTGCTCTCAGAAATAGGGAAGCTGAAGAAGTAGATTTTATCAAAACGTGCTAAAACCAATAACTTCCCGAGCAATATCCTAAATTTTTGAAAATTTCCAAAATTTTAGTTTCATGTTTCATGAAAATAAACAGAAATTCCAAATGCAAACAAGTTTATTTGTGAAAGACTAGAAGAATACAAGTAAGTGGATGTAAATTTTCCACAAAGACAAAATATCCTGGAATGGGACTTGTTTTTGTTTGAACTTAACAGCAACACCATTAAGTGTTAATACTTTTCCAACAACAACAAAAAAAATTATTAGAAAATATAATACAGAATTATTTTCTGGTTGCTTTGAAAACGGAAAATATAACAAAAAGAAACTTGAAACAATTCGCTCTGACCTTTTTGCCCATAAAGAAAGTTGGCAAGGGAGTATTTCTCCTTTTAAATGTTTCTTTTTTTCAAGCACGAAATCGGTTAAGCGTACTAAAACCGAAAATAAATAAACAAAATTAATTTGGAAAAAAAAATCACAAAAAGGTGGTTTAACAAATAATCTAAATAATGTACACTCAGAGAAATTATAATGGTTATTATTATAAGTATATGTCATCCACTTCTTATTCAAATTATAGTGTAATTGAAACTTCAATATAAAAGCAACATAATAATGCAACGATAATTCAATAACAGTTAAATGATTACCGAAACTCATACCAAATTTTTTTGCGTGTATCTGTTGCTGTGTTTGGTGACTCACTCTATATGTATTTAAAAATCCCAACCAGACTGGCACAATACTAACGAATCCTCCGGAATTTGTCTACAATGTTGCAAAAGGACTTCAATTGACATAAACAAATTAACAACTTGTCGATGAACGTTTCAAAAAAAAATTTTTTAATATATTTAAAAAGCACACAAAAGAGCCTGGGACAAACGCTTCAAATTAAATAAGATTATAACGGAAAGGACTTTTTGTTTTTAGTAAAAGAGAACATGTTCTCAGTTGAAGAAATAAAAAAGTTATATCCCTTCTTCTGTGATCTCAATGCCATCATATAAAAACCTTCGTGGACTTTGCAATTGGAAGTAGACACAAAAGAAAGGAAACATCTTTGGAATTACATTCATGGCGAAATGAATTTATTATATCCTGTCCCTAATTTATTTTGTTTATTCTTTACATTCCCTACGCTTTTATTGGCACTGTTTGTTTTAAGTAAATCAAATGCTTGCAAGCACAAGAAGGGAGGTTAAGAAGATTCTTGCTATTCTTTGGTTAAATATATATTGCAGCTTTAACTTGTTTTCCAATATCTTTTTAGCCATTAAAAAAATTTTTTAAATATTTGGCTCTCTTCGTCTAGTTCTAAAGCATATTCTAGACACTGTTTGTTTTATTATTGTATAAAAACGCTTCCTTTTACTGATAGAAAATTTTAAAATCGCTTAAGCATTGGAAGCAGATTTACCACTAAAGAGGTCGCATTTTTGCTCCGCAAATAAATTTCATGACTCATAACATTTTGGCTTATTTATCAGACTTCGTGTAACTGTTTTACTTTTATTAGCGAGTTTTTTTTTCTTCACTAGCACGCAGGGAATGACGCCTACTATGCCGTTCCTTGATTAAAAACTAGAAAAAAGGAGTTATTTTAAGAGGACAGATCACGACAGATTTTAATTTCGCTGTATTAAGTTTTTTTTAGTACATGACGGTGTTAATCGCCGTGGGAAATGTTCGACGACTTTCGTCATTGAAACAGGCCGACAACAATTAACTCAATTCTGCACCAAAGCAGATCACAAAAATTTATCATCATATATTTGACTGAGTGTGAAATCTATCTGGGGTTGTTAGGCACGGTGGTATTGTGTTCACTTTTAAATAAAAATGCATTAAGTTTTATAATACCCCGATTTAATTATTAAAAATTAAATAAGCCTACAACTGGCGCTGGGTCATTTGCGTTCCATAAGTATTTCCAGCGATAGAAATTAAAGTAGAAAATCCAAAAGTTTAATCAAAATATATAGTCACTTTACGTGCCAGAAGTGCCATTAAAGAAAGAATTTCTTGCCAATAAATAATTTAGTAAAGAGTGTATAAATTTTAAGAAAATATATAGGGTTTTTTTTAAAGTGATACAAGTTTAAATCATAATAAAACATAGTAACATATTTTTTATATAGATCAAACGGTCTTTATTGGAAACAAAATTTTATGACATTAATGCTTAAACATGGCCGCCACGCTTGGCGCGTACTAGGCGCAATCTGTAACGCCAATTTTCACAAACAGTAACATTCTGACCATCATCGTTTTTACAGACATATGGGCCAATGACTCCGCCAGCCCATAAAGCGCACGAAACAGTAATTTTCTGTGCATTTAAAGCTGTTTCGACAAAAGCTTATGGATTCTCCTCATTCCAAATGCGACAATTCTGTTTATTTACGTACCCATTCAACCAAAAATGGGCTTCATCGGAAAATAAAATTTTGAATGGACGAAGTGCACAATAAGTTTGACGAACAGAAACATTATTTTGATTAAAAATTTTCACAATTTGCACGCGTTGCTCTGGTGTAAGTCGACCCATAATGAAATACAAAAGCAAACTAAACAAAAAGCAGCAATCAGCTGTTAAATGGGTGGTCAAATAAAGCAGTGATGCCAACTCAAAGTAGTATCACTCTATAAAAAACACCCTATATAGTTCAATTAATTTTGCATAAAATACATTTCAAACTCATTTTGGTTTCATATAAATTTATAAAAATTAAAGACACATTCTAAAAAACGTTGTAAAGGGACAATACTATCACGGTAGTAGTTTTAAGTGGGTTAAGCTCAGGCTTAAATCAACAAAGTATACAAACTTGCTTAATAAGACTGAATGGCCAGTTAACAAGTAGGAGAATTTTCCAGCTCCACTAAGCGTATCTTTAATGCCCCGCGATGTCACTAGATTTCATTCTATCTCACAATAACATTTTAAACAAAAACAAATTCTATTAGTTTATTCAATCAATTTAAATTTGTTAAATAAGATTTTGGGGGAAAAAAAGAACTAACACATAATTGAAAATTAAACAAATTCTATTATTTTGTTTTCGTTTACTATGAAATTATTCGACAGAACGATATCGGGTGACTTCGTGGGACAGGTATTAATTATCTGACATAAAGCCAGGAAGTAACTGACATAAATAAGAATAAGAAATAAATAAAGAAGTTGTATATAGAAGCAAAAATATATGTACCAGTTTATCTTTAAAAGCTTCAAAAACACCTACATTAAATTTTTTTCTTACAAAATTCATTATGCACAATATTAAATTGAACACCACAAGCAGATATACAAAAACTTATCACAAATATTTTCCTTAATTCGTAAATAATTAATCACTCACAGAATATTTTACATTAAATATTTAAATATTTTTTTAATAAACTTTCATTAAAAACACTTTCGTTTTTGTGTACGCAAATTTTTATTTCACATCAAATTTTATTTATTTTAAATATTTTATTTACTTTGAAATTTAATATGATTTCCCTTTTTTTATACCTCAGCAACGAGTAGCTGCTAAATGTTTTTAATAATTATCATAATTCATAAAAAATTATATATATATATTTCTCTTTTTCATTTAAAAATTTGTAACTTAAATGTTTGAATAGAAAAATTATCTTTATTGGCTCAAAAACTTTTCCCGCAATTTAAAACAATTTCAAATATTTTATTTATTCTTTTTCCCCCCCCCCGTCTTTTACTTCCCGTAATTTCTGTCAATTGAAATTCAATAGTTTACAACAGCTCCGGAATACGAAACGGTAAATACTTTTTTCGTATCTAATTTTTATTTTTGGTCATTTTGATTCTTTGTTAAGTAAATGTTTGCAAAATAAAAATATTAAATAAATAAATAACAAAAATATTCTGTATGTGCATGTAATAAAAATGAATTTTTCCAGTTTAAATATTTGTTGAAAGTTTTTCATATGCTTATTGTTGTTCATATTTACTTGTGCTACTACACACATACATACAAACACATGTATACATACATACATACATACATACATACATACATAATATATTGTAAATAAATTGCCAATTGTTTTGATTTAGTACTTGTGATTGAGCAGAACAATGAAAAATTATATTAAATAAACAACAGAGAAAATTAAAAAGTTGTTTGCGTTATAAAAGAAAAATGAGAAAAAATATATATTGAAATAGTCTTAAATTTAAATCACTAAATCTTGTGGAAAGAAACAGACATTTGAAATCTTTTTAATGACTTTAATCAGAAAAAGAAATTTATAAATTTGTAATTTGTTTTTCATTCAAAAATGATCTGTTCATTCATTTTATAAAAACCAAAATCGTTGTTTAAGTTTTTCTATATATTTAATCTTTGCATGTTTAAGACAGTAACTATTTATACTTTTGAGCGATAAAATTAATTTAATTACAATTATGAAAACCTAACTCGGATGTAAGTTCTGTAATGTCCTTTTAAAAATATTTCAAGAGTAGCCTCATTAAAAATTTGTATGAAAAACGTTTTTTGCCAGCCGAACCGCCAGTACTGACATCAATTTTTAACGGCAAGCAGTAGCTTCTATTTATTTATTTTTCATTTGCTTTCGATCGCATAATTTTAAATTCTCGCAAATCAATGAAAAATATGTGAATTTAACTTTCGGGCTCTGTGGCACTTTTTTTTTTGTTATTGGTCCTAAAGCTTTTTGTATGACTAAATGAATGGATACTTGTTCAGATGATATTTATGTTTATATATTTATTTCTATGCTGAATTTTAATAAATTTTTCTTAGAGAATGTTGTAAATTTAAGAAAGAAAATTATTCTGCATGTTTTGATTTTATCATTCGCGAATTTTTTGTTATAAAAATAATATCTCTTTGCAATATTAAATATTAAATTCATTCAAATTAAATGGATTAACAAAGCAAAGCAAAACATACCAGTGTTCTACGTACTCTGGATTGCATATCGAGGATATGTGAGCCCTGGCGTATGATTAATCTTTATTTCATTTTCAAAGTATGTGATATCACACATACGCCCTGAAGTTCCATGGCTGTACTATAAAATTCGTTACATGTTTGTGTGTTTATAGAAGATTCAATGTGGGTTGTAACCATATTCATAGGGAATAGATTTCAGAACAAAAAGTATTATATGCAATTGCGCATGAAAAGGCAGGCTAATTATGCGAAGTATACGCATACATGTTAGAACAAAATACTTGTAAGTCTCGTATGTTTTGGGAGGAACAAAAATTTTGTGGGTTAACAATTATGCCAGTTTAATCTTGGCCATTGACAGCAGTTTTTAAAGATTGTGGTGATCTGTTATTCTAAATGAAAATGTAAGTCCTTCAAAATGACTTAAGGATAATTGAAACCATTGATTGTCAGTCAACTGATTTTGATTTAATCAAAAATTAATCAATTTTGTTCAAGTCTTAATTCAGTTGCACGCTGTCTTGTAAGACATAATGTCTTGTGTATGAAAAAGTGCAAATAAATATGACGATCGTGAAAACACCAGAACTAAAGTTATAGAGAAAAAAAGAAGTAATGGGTGTTTTTTTTATTGAGTGACACATATTTAAATCATAATAAAATAAGAAAATCTATTTTAATGAAATTAATTTTAAAATATGATTTCTGCTATGCGGCTGCCACGTCTGTTGCATAGAAGGCACAATCTGAAACACCAATTTTCAGCAATTGTTCGCAGCATTTGCGACCTCATTTCGATAACTCCTCGCATATTAATTTCCAGGTATTCAAATTTTTGTGGTTTATCGGTAATAAATTTCCAATATCAGTTTTTAATACAAAAGCCGTACATTAAATAGTTTGCATGTATATAAATAATAGGTATTTTTTATAGAGGGAAACACATTTAATCATAACAAAAGAAGGAAATATATTTTTAATATCAATGAAACGGGCTTTTGTTAAAGAAAATTTAATGCAATTAATGCATAGACATGATTACTGCCATGTGGCCGCCACGGCTAGTGCATGGAATGCACAATCTGGAACACCAGTTTTCAACAACTCTTCGAAGCAGTTCTTCGAATGTTTATTTTCAGTTGTTCAATTATTTGTGGTTTATCGAAGTAGACAAGTAGCCTAACATAAACGCAAAAAAAATAATCCAATGGAATTAAATCATACGATCTTGGTGGTCAACTAATTGGGCCGTTAAGTGAAATTATTTTTCTATCAAAAGTTTTTTTGAGTAAATCAACTGTAGCGAACGCCACGTAATTGAGGTACCAAAAAATATCAATCGTGTTCCTCTACCGTTCACCATTGACATCAATATTCTGAATATCATCGTTTTTGAAGACATACGGGCCAATGAAATGGTAATTTTCTGTGAATGTTTTGATGTTTCGACAAAAGCTTGTGGATTCTCCTCACTCTAAATTCGGAAATTCCGCTCACTTACGTACCCATTCAATGACAAAAAAAAATGCACTGGAAACAATGTTTTTAACAAACGAAAATTGTTAGTTTTTTACATTAAAATAGAACAGATGAATAAACCTTTAAAAAATATTGTTCAAAAATTTGTTTCAAACTTATTAATTATAAATGAAACATTTATTAATTATAAATTGATTCAAATTGTAAATTAAATATGAGATTATTAACCAATTGTCGAAAGATTCTACTTCCATTTTCATTATAGTAGTTCAGTTCAGAAGCAGGGTTTGTTGCATCATCGATTTATATATAGAAAAAAATATAAGTATCTTTGAACCATTAAAGTTGTGAAATTGCTAAAAAAAAAAATGTCATATCAAGTCGTTATTATCATACAATTGAATAAAAAAAAAAGATGAACGCACTTCCAGTATTTTATAATCCCTATTTCAGACTTGTCAATCACCAGACTCTTCTGTGACTTTTATAGTTTGTCATGCATAACAAAATTCCTATGGCACTTTTTATTTTTTTATATACTCGAACACATGTACGCTTTTGGCAAATATTGTGTAACAATTTCATTTATTATTTTTACCATTATTTTTGAATTTGTCAAATTTGTCACATCCATACAAGCAGGTGTCAATATTCCCAGATGACAACAAATATTTTGCAATCACGTATATTTTATGTGTGTTGGTAACATACATATTTGCATGTATTTATGTGTGTATGTGTATGTTGTACAATATTCATGCTAAATGAAATTACTTACAAATTGTTGATCATAATTTAACTTGTTAAATTTGGGGGAAAAAAGTAAAATAAATAAAAACTAATAAAACGTTTTACATGAAATGGCATTTAAGTAAATAAAACAATAACATTTTGTTGACTAGTGTATCTTTTTTATTATTATTTTTTTCATGAGAAGTATAAGTCAGTTGTCGAAAAGTTTTAGAAATATTTATACATAAAATGTTTTATTAATTGTAAAGTTTGTGTCGAACTTTTAATTGTCATATATTTAATTCAGAAAGACATGATAAATATACCGAAGCACAAGGGAATGTTAACATCGGTTCTATATATTCAACTAACTCTGAAGAGCAAAAAAGCTGTTTTCAAAAGTCGCTGCACTTTCTTCATCAGTATTTTTGCTTCTTACAACTTGTTTGGGGACTAAATGTGATAATAACTTCTATTTGTATTAATTTGATTATGAAAAAGTATACAACAACTATATCAAAGCGATGGAAACACCCTTCTGTTAAGATCCTGTGTTTTCGTTTAATTATTTTTCTTCATGTCCTATTGTTCTGATTTCTTTTCAAATTTCTTAAATCAAACCTTTTTTATATGACTTGTCTTAAGCACATGTTAATATCATTATATACTCGTATTATGTACTCACACTCTGCACAAAAATATGAAAAACTGTTCAGCTTAGAAGAAAACCCTATAACTTATCTCCGATTTGTGTGATATTCTTCGAGTAAAACCGATACAACTTCAATCAAATGATTCCCACGTGATAAGCGGCGAATGATGTTGTTTTCGATTGCGATAAAAGAATCGAGAACTCTAAACGATCAGATATATTAATTCCGATGGTTTAAGAAAAAACTATTTTTTCGAACTTTTTCATTCAGGATATCTCACGAACACAACCGATTTTGAGATTTGCAGTGATCCACGACATGTATTTTAAATTCTTAGAGCTGATTAGTTTGAGGATGAATGAGGTTGTTTTGAAGTTATTCTAAAAAAGGAAAAAAGCTTTCCAAGTATTTTTGGGATGTCTTGAACTATATTGGCCCGAGCCGATTCAAGTTCACAGAAAATAAAAACTGAGAAACGCTCTTTAGAACGCTTCGTTTGATTCGGTTGAACCTTTCAAAGTTATACGCAGTTCATATATTTATACACACACACACACACAAATAAATAAAGACTTAACGACACTCTCTCAAAATAAGTCAAGATCGCTTCCTTAGGGAGTCAAAACGTTGGGATCTGATAAGAAATCGGTATTTGCAAAACGATAACTTCTCATTTCTTTAATGCTAAATTTTAATAGCAGGATATATACAAATTATTATTATTTTTATTAATTTAATTGATAGAAATTTCACTTTTATGAAATATCTCAGTTTTCTCGAATGAAAATTCTTACTCTTCTTCGAAAGAAAACTATTAACTCTGAATAAAATTGCTCTTAGCAACTGTTGACATACATTCGACCAAGTTTTCAATTCCATTTAAAGCTGCAAATTGCAAATCTCTAAGCAAACTTTTTAAAAACACCACTATGAATTGATTCATTTATTAGTTTTGCTGATTATGTAGATGTATCGTCGGCAATAATTCGTGGTCATTATAACAACCCTAAAATGTTGTTTTTTTCTGGCATTTTACAGCCACATTTGCATGATGCCAAATTTCAAATACTATTTTTGACTGTTGCCCATGTTATAAATATGTGCACATCCGCATATCTCACATAAAATTATGTTTATTTTAAATCTGTTTTGTTGCAATTTATCAACTGACTCAATCCTATTTGTAATTGTAGTCCTTCTTGTCCTCCGCATATAAATTATTTGGCCGTATTGTTAATTGTGTCAGGTTCCAAAAGATTTAAATGTTCAATTTGGGTTCATAACGACTCTCATAAACTGACAGCCATAAAACAATTACAACATCGTTTGTTACAATAATATTCCAGTATTTAATTTTTCATTTGCATTGAGTCACTTTTTCACTTTAAATACTTTTTCGGGTTTGAATTTTGAGCTCTCACGCGTTTAGACCAATAAAGAAGTTTAACAAAAATTTGTTATTTCCTTATAGAAATGATTTATAGAATTATATCCTTTAGCACGTGATAATAATTTGTAAATACGTGTCGTACTCGGGCAAAAAAATTTCTTTTATTATATTTAGTTTGTCAGAGAAGTCAACATCATCAGGCAGGTAAAATATAACGCAAATAAATAAACAAAATTGTGCAGTTAAAACAGCTTCATGCTGTTAAAAAGTGCAGTTGTTATTATTATAACGTTATTTTAATCAAACAGATAAAACAACATTCAATTTACGTCCGATAAAATTTTGCTTTTATTCAATATGAGCTTGAAACAAGGGCGCTAAATTTATTTAAAAAAAAAAGACTTTCTACAAATCTGATAAACGATTATTAAAAGCGTTATTTAAATGTTAACCCCAATTAGTTTAGACTGTTTTTCTGTTAATGATAAACTCATCAGTGAAATTTGTAAGCTCCATGTATTTGCCTTCATATGATTTGCTGCTCGCATATAGGAAAGCAAGCAAATTGAAATCATTTTCAATAATCTCGTAGGAATATATGAATTTATTATAAAAAATGTTGTTGGCTGAAGTAATTCGATCTTGTAATGCATTTGAGATCGAATAATTTGACGTCTTGTTAATGTTTCTCTTAGCTGCTATTAACCGTATCATGTTGCAAAGAGGTAATTAGTTCAGCCTAAATTCTGAATAAGATTAACCGGAACATTGAATCTTGTCCACTTCACTAGCAGTAGAAATTGATTAAACAACACTTTAATAGAAAAGGAATAAATTCTAATCTCAATGACTGCAGATAGGAGTCATACAAATTTATAGAGAAGACAATACCGTTTTTATGAATATGATCATCGCATATTCCAAATGAAGAAGTAACGACTGCAGATCATATTAACTTCGTGTTGAAATGGTTGGCTACATTCCATTGATTAGAGCCAAACAGTCTTTGATATAATTACCGTCAACTTAAACGGTATATTTTTTTAAAATTGTGTGCAGAAATATATCCCTTACAAAATATATGCCCTTTGCTTTTGGCTCCAGTTGTTAACGAGTAGATTAGGGAGAGTGCTAAATATAAAATCGTTGATCTGCGTCAAATGTGTCAATGTTTATCAGCCTGTTTAAATATGGAAACCATAGCACTGATCAACGAATAGCAATTGACATGATCATGTACCCAAAAGCACCTTGTGGCATACTTCTTCGTATGTATTATAACAAATTTGACAGCAAAACAAGACAACAAATAGAAAATTCAGCCTGAAATGTTTTCTTAATAATTCCGGCACCGGTACAATACGTTGCAAAAACGAGTGCCATCTCCTGAGTGCCCCTGCAAAACCCAAACTGCGTGTCAAATGAGCACACACAATAATTTATGAGAAGCTTTTCTTGGCTAGAATATTTAGCGAATTTAATTATAACCTTGACTTCGATCCCATTTTAGTAGTCAATATAAACTTGGTTGTGTCTGATGTGCATGATGCGATCGTTTAAAGGGTGGCATCTTTAAATGACGAAGGCACATCACCGATCACTGTTCGTTTCTGCAGCTTTCAGTGCTGATATACACTCATACAGGTCTTTGATAACCTTGTATATATATATATATATATATATATATATATATATGTGTGTGTGTGTGTGTGTGTGTGTGTGTGTGTGTATGTGCAATACAAAGATAAGTTACTGACACTATCACCGATTACGTGAAATTTAACTAAAATACACTTATTACACCCAAAAGACTCCGTATATATAGATAAAGTACTAAATTGCCTATGCCTTGGAAATATATAAAAAAAATATTACAAGTATATGTGATCTTCAAAACCAATGAAACACTTGCAGCAATGAAATTAAATAGCTGCATAAGTTAACAATGTTAGTGTGTCCTTTTGGCTGCAGGGAAGATGCCGTCCTTTTGTAAAGGACACACTATGACTCTATTGTAAAACAAATTAAATTTCCTTTTCCATTTAATAAGTAAAATATTTACACAAAAGATTAGAAAGTGTACACGTTGTGGTTTGTCAAATTTACATATGGGACAAAAAGTAGGACGGTGGCACTTCTAGTGTTAAAATAACAAAATAAAAACAAAACAATTGTTTGGTGTTCTTGTTGTGAAAATATATAATAAATAACACCACATTTTAACTGAATTTTTTATCAGTTTTTACTGATTGAAAATTCATGCTGATATAAAAAAATGTTTCTGATATATTAAACCTCTAGTGTCTGGTTCAAAGTGATGTCCATCTTGTTGACGACATCAACTGTTAAGACATTTCATTAATTATTATACAAAAGCTTTCATAGATTATCATCTACTGCATATTAAATGATTTTAACATCAATTTTGCTTCGATATTCTCCAACATGTAAATAATTTGGGAATGCATGTCAAAACCAACAAAAATTACCAGCTTCCGAAATTAATATACACATACGGACGCAGTAGCATTATGAGAAACACATACAAGTAAACATGTTGTGAAAAGGATGAAGGCCATCAATTTATTGCTGCATATTTTGTTTAAGTTTTTGTTTTTGCTTTTGTAGCCATGTGTTGCAACTACCAGGGATAATCAATTATCGCCTGCCTTAATGATTCATAAAAGCGACATGTTTTACAAATATGTTTTGTGCCATTATAAATACAAAAAGGTTGGTAGGAGCAAAGGGTAAAGATATTTTATGGTCAAGTTCGTTTAGCATAATTTATATATCAGTTGCATGTGTAAAAATATTTTAATACCAAATTATCTTAAGTGTCCTTAAAATGGCTCTGACAGGCACCCGTGAGCTTAACAACATGTAATTTAAGATTATTTTGTATTCATTTACATTTCGTTGTTTATTTTGCTTAAAAAGCCCCTATAAATGGATTTCGTAGTCTGTTTATTTGTTGCCGAGTAATGAAAGAGACGTTTAATAAATAGAGTTTCAATAACGAAAACGCTTTTTGCGATAATCGAACTAAAAAGTTGAAAATAAATTTAATATCTTTAATTTTAATTATGTGCTGATTCTTTTTTCCCAAAATCTTACTAAAAAATTCAATATGATCAAAGAAAATAAGAAAGGAGTTTATTTTTATTTATATTTTATTATTTCTTTTACACATACAATTTGAGTCGACAAAAAACCAACCAGTTGTAGAACAAAACTGAAGAAAATAAAAAAGGAAAAGTGATTAGTGATTTCTTGTTATGACTTTGATATTTGTTTTTTAAGCTTCTCACTTATTAAAGTGGATGTTTAAAATAAATATCTTTAGTTATTTTAAGAAATGTTGGGTAAAAGTTCACTGATGATCTGCATTAGCCCCAGTGAAGTGCCCATATGAACTAGCAGTTTTTAGTAAGATTTTGTGAAAAAAGAATCTTTAATTTTTTAAATTAAAGAGTTTAAAAAACGACAATTCCCCAAAATATGTACTAATATGTAAATTTTAAAATATTTTCAAAACAATAATGGAACCAGAGTAGTAGTTTATTGGGAAAAAAATGGTAGGGCTCTTGCTATACGAAAAGTAGGGCATAAAGCGGCTTCGCTTTATCTTCACAATAATACTTGCATTTTGGTTTATTATTATTTTGGTGTTATTTTGAACTCTTTAATTCAATTTTCTCAAAGAGTTTTTTTAGGTTTTCCAAACTATATGCATTTGTTAGTTAATCGTGCAAAATACTTGCACATTGTCAACAGATGAGAACATGAATCACACCAACAACAAAGCAATGTACGTTTAACATTGTTAATAATATTAAGAATACGCGTAGAAGCACTATGAAAAGGTAGAGTGAGATATAAACTGACTAACACACATTTTGCAAGTAAAGCTGATAAAAGGATATAAAAAGCATATAAATAATGTTATAATAAGTTTTGACATGGTTTCTACGTATACGGATGTTCTTTGAAGAAAAAAAACAACAAACTGCTGTGAAAGTTTGAAGAACAGCAGAGATAAATGACTGATAAAAAAGCATAAAAGCTTAACGTTAATTTGATTGTCAATAAATTTAGTGGTTCTTTGCATTTGACTGTTACTGATTGTGTGATTTCCATTTACACACTCGTATAAAACAGTCGTAGATGTGCCGTGATAACTTAACAGGAGAACAGAGTGACCTTGTTGGAGATTTATAATTCATTTCGAATCTTGGTTCAAATTACTAAAGGTTTTTCGAAAGTATTTAACAGGCCGACAGATGTAAATTTAAATTGCTTTCTTCTTAAAAAATTATTAAAATTTCGAAAGTGCTAGATTTAGTTTAATTAAATCTTTTTCGGCATAATATTGTTATTAGAAGTTTCATTATAAACACATCTGATATCTGACAATTGTCAGATATTTCTTTATGGTCTTATCATGAACAGCAACAGAATTTAATGAAGAAATCAGAGGACTTTTAATATTGTGCTTTTGAGATACTGGGATTTCATTAGATTTCCATTTACAAATAAATACCAAATTAAAAGAAAACAATTTAAAGCTCGTAAGGCGCTTTTTGAAATGCATTTTATCGAGGCTTCAAGTTGAATTGTATCGAATATTAAAGCATGAAGCGTGTGCAAGTTTTTATTCTATTCATAACAAAATAGCAGTGTAACAGTTGCCAATAATTCTTGTGCAACAACTCTAAATATTTTGTGAGATTCCTTTTGTATCGGCAGATTCTTTTATTAATATTCAATCGTTCTGTTATAAAAACTCTACATTTCGGATTGTTTAATTTTTTTTAAGATAAGAATCCTTAAATAAATAAAAGTAATAAGCAGAATAATTTTTTTACTAATTAAAGCAAAGTTGTAGTTGAATCAATTTTTATTAAAACTTTTTATTAATAGTTATAAAAATCTGAATTCCACTTAAATTTAAAAGCTTTAAAACCATATTTTGTAAAATTTATATCTATTAAAAATAATTCTAAAATAATAAATAGATTATAACTGAATACTTGCATTTATATTGAATTATGATTGTTTTTTGAATGTTTCTGTAAAACTGTTTGCAAGTCTGTATGTGTCTTTAAGCTTTTGTTTGCATATTAAATATTTATATTTATTGTTATTGAAATCAAAATACAATTATATTCGTTTATCATTTTATTTTTGATTCTTTTCATCGTTCTTTTATTGGCAAACATAATATTGTTTTCTTTGTTAACAGCACGATTAGATAAAAAATAGAAAATATAAGAATTTGAAATAAACACATACAAAAGAATTCTTTCTTATATATAACTGATTCAGTTGAAGTGTTTGTGTTCAGCTGGAATCACATGAAAAACGTTTTAATATTAAATTATTCACTTTCTAATTCAAGGAAATGAGAAAAAAATTGTATTTAATCAGAATTTCGCACTTTTTCTATTGTATGAATTCTTGAGGGAAATCAAAACTGGTGCGAAGACAATTGAGAAGAAAATAGATAAACTTCGCTGTTGTTTTTCCCCTGCGTAACCTCACAGCATGTCAATTTTCTTTTCATTCAGCCCCATGATAAATTACTATGAATTAGTAGGCTTTTGGAATAATATGTTTTTAATAATATTATTTATTGTTGCTTTATCTTTATTGACCTTATCAGTTTATTTTAATATTAATCAAGCTTATGGTCGTTTTTTATCAAATTATATTTGGTCTAATTTTTATTCGATATTTCGTTAACAGCTTGTTACCATCTTCAGGATTTTTTTTTTTTCTGAAGATGTTAACAAGCTGTTAACGAAATATCGAATAAAAATTAGACCAAATACAATTTGATAAAAAACGACCATAAGCTTGATTAATATTAAAATAAATATTATTTATTCGTAAAAGATCTAATTATTACAAAAATTAAAAGGAAATTATCTTTGATTATAAAGAAAAGTTGCTGCGGTGTCAAATAATATTTAATATTCCAATCCAGGAGAACTTTTATATTAAAAAATCTTAAATTAAAAAGATTTGTTAGTGCAAAAACTTGATTAAACGAAATATATCTGCTACATCGGTTTAATAGAACTTTAAATACGTTGCAATCTCTGCAATCACTTGAGATAATATTTCTGTTGTATATTTTTATTTACTAATTATTTTTCAACTAACTTTTCAATAACTGGTTGCTTTTGTTAATATCTTAATAGTATTTAATAATTTATATACAAATTTTCTAATGTTTAAAAATACTTGCCTTTAAGTATTTCACTTTAACAAATTAAAAAATTTCCTCTGAAATACGTTTTCAATTAATTTGATTTTTCAAAATTTATTCTATTTCATTTCTCAATGCTTAAATCTTGAAATTATTAGTGGTATCCACGTATGGTAAGTCAATGTGAATTTAAAGAAAATATAAACATGTTAATATTTTATTCATTTTAGTTTGGTTTTATATTTAAGAATTTAAAAATATCACGAAATGATTTTGATTGTAATATAAAAGGCAGTTTGCCCTTAAGGCATGTTCACACTAATGAAATATTTGCCCAAAAGAAGCTGACCGCTAGTACTAAATAAAAACAGTTAAGACTTTTAAGATTTATGAAGCTGTTTGAATTAAAAAAACTCGTGTCTAAAATTAAATATATTCTTCCACTATTTGGTGGTTATACATATTTGGACAAATATTTGCCGAGTGTGACCGGCAAAAATACAACAAAATTTATTGTAAATACTATAAAACTTTTCGTTTGAGTATTTATATTGAAACAAGAATACAAAACTTAAGTTAATTTTTAGTTTCGATATAAAGTCTCAAAAGGAAATGTTTATGTTGTTAACAAAAACAGGCAGCAAGTTTCATCATAATATGGGAAGTGTAGAATAAAAAATTTTAACAAAATCACGAGTCCAAGGGATGGACAACTCAAACGTTTTTGTTATATTAGACTAACAGACGTACGTAGGTAAGGGGTGCATAAGATTCGGCTCAACCGAATAATTAAATTTTCAATATCGTTCAATATGGAAAGGACTTTATAAGTTATAACAGCTGTTATTTTCTCATCATTAGTTTTTTTTTCCTATAAGGAACTCAGGCAGCTTATTTGTTTTTAACGAAAAAAGTAAAATTCGTACGTCGTTGCAGTTGTGTTTCTAGCAACACATTGAATTGTTACAGATAAAATGTACATTCAAAACTATTCAAGGCAATTGCTATACGAACTCAGGAAGTGTAAACAAAATTTATTGAGATATTATTTAGATATATATAATATATACTTGTTAAATAAAGCATCAATAATTCTTCTATTAAAAATTTAAAAAAATTTCTACGGACTTCAATTCTCTTGTGAAGTTGTTCTTGTAGATATATTCTCTTTATTCCTCATTCATTTGCTCCTAAAGAACTGTTACTTTAAATTATTTTTATATCTTTTCTAAAAACTACTTAACATAATTTAGTTTTAAGGTGTGCTGCTAGTAGTAATCAAAATGAAACTTTTTATCCAAAACGGATTAAACAAAAACTTCTTAGAATAAATTATTCGCAACACCATGCAAGCGTAGATTAGCAGAGTGCTTTAGAATTATGTTAGTGTGAAAGTTCATTCTTAAATTTCGAAGGAATTAGTTTTCATTAAATACTATTACTGCTGCATAATATAATACGAAAGGAATAAATAAAGTTTACAAAACAACTTGCAGCTTTAGCAAAGATAAACAAATATAAATATAATTATATAAAAGAAATTACAATTACAACTTTAATACATTAGTTTGATGCGTACGAAGTTTGATAGTTTATTCATTTCAATAGTTTATTACTGATTTGATTAGTTTACTGTTACTATAAAAGAAAACTTATAACCGTTTTTTCTATTTCCTATTTTTTTTTTCATTTAGTTACGAGTGGCTGCCTTAAACGAGCCGTATACTGGCGATTTACAAGGCATACGGGGTGCTGATTTCGCCTGTTATCGTCAGGGTAGAAGAGCTGGTTTATTGGGAACATTTAAAGCATTCCTGTCGTCAAGGTAAGTTATAATTTAAATATTTACTCCTGGTTGTTTATTAAAAATGTTGAGTAATATGTCTTTACGAACCTAAAAGAAGCCATTAATATATCCTGTTTGACTTTTGAACTAATAATTGAACAACCTTTTGTGATACTTGTGTTACAAAATATTTCGAATTCATAGTAATTGATTGAATAATTTATGTTTAAAGAAGTTAAGATAATTTAAAAAATATCCTTTGCTTAAAAACTATATCACTTCACCACGGCTCTCAAATGTATTATAGCAATTAGATTTCAGGACAAACGCAAGATCTAAAAAATTATATAATAGAAATATTGACTATAAGTTTTTAATATCAGGGGTGAATTGCAGCATTTAAAGTCTATCGGTATCGAATGTCATAATTTGGTCCCATGTCATGAACAACGACCAACATTTTCAGATTAAAAAGAGGAAGAGGGACGTTGTAGTCTATATGCTGGATAGTTAGCTTGACTTAAAAGAATTTTGTTCAATGTAATAGGAATAACTTCTGAAGCTTTAGTTTGCAGAAATTTTTATTTAAAGAATAACTAAAAGAAATCTACATGATTTATAACTTTGCAAAGGCTGGTTGGCAATAAAATTCCTTCAACACTAACAAGTACAAGAACTCTTGCCATTCTTACTATCAGTACAAGTGCAGGAGCATGATAAGCAACTTCATGACTTTAGCATGACTCTGTTGCACTGCACACTGGAGGAAGTGGCTACACAGTTTTCCTAGACATAACTTTTGCAGGTAGTCCATAACCTCTGAAATAACAGATCAACAGGGTTGCATATAAGAAAATTATCTTGTATTCTTTCCTAACAAATGCTAAGTTTTTTTCACTTTTTAATAGAAAATATCATTTTAAAAAAAGAATTTTCTAGAAATTAATCCACCATCATTATTGCGAGGGCACTTGTACCTGCTTCTTGTTAGAAACGTTACTGACTTCGAATAGCCGATGTGTTACTATATTTCAATGGACGACAATGAAAAAACAAACAACTTAAACTAATTCACTCTGAAATAGTCCCTCTCATTTCTCGTTATATTACAAATGCTCTACACGAGCTTTCCATAATCCTGCTGTATTGCAGGAGATTTTAAATTTAGTAAAATATATGCAATTAAATTCTTTAATTTTTATTTTCGTGCTGATTCTTTTTTCCCAAAAGTTATTTTAAAATTCAAAGTGAATCAATTGCAATTTATTTGAGAACAAATTCATAAAACGAAACTTTAAACAAAAAATTAGAAAATGTTACACAAAGAATATAATTAAAAGCGATTTAATATTTCTTAAACATCTTTCAAAGTTTATATGAATAAAAAATGTTATTCATATTCAACTTGGCCACTTAACAAGTGATGCAAAACCGAAGTTGATGTGAGTACTTGAGACGAAAGTGTAGCGACTTTTCAAAACTTCAGTTCTCTCCGACTGTGGAAGTTGGATAATTAAATTTATCCTTTATTGCTTGGATTATTTATTTAATCTTTCCTACAATTTAAATTTAATATAAAATTATTATAAAGCCAATACAAACAGGCTGACTCTCTCCCTAACGTGGCCTTTATAATCAATTGTAGCTGCAGCAAAGTTTAAAGGCACTTAAGAATATTTCAATCCATGTTGCATTTATGTTAATTAATTAAAAGCATTAAAAATTTTTGAGATATTCCGTATATTATCTCACGCTTAATTAGCAAATTAAAAACTTTCTGCTTCTATTATGCCAATAAATTTTATAACAAGCATTTTATGTATGAAAAGTAAAATAATTAAGAAAACGCATATTTTGTCTACACTGTTTTGAGAAAATCTTATTTTCGTTTTATTAATAAAATGCTTAAGTTGTTTTGTTACACTTTTAAAAGTAAAACTTTTTGTGAACAAGAAAAAACTTGAATAAGAGCTTTTGGAAACTGTGATCTTGTTAGGAATTTCTTACTTGTACGAGCCAACTTCAGTAACTGAAACATTTCGTTATTTTTATTGTGGCGTTTCACATAAACAGGAGCACAACAGGTGCCCATAATGATTATGGCAGGACGTAATAGCAAACTTTGTACTAACAGCAGCAAAAGCAGAAAAAAATATTTTTAAAGATGTCCATGACCTGACAAAAAAAAACACGTTTGAGAATAAAAATTGTGTTACCATGAAAAAAAAAACAATAGCCGAAAAAGTTTTAAAAAACTTTATTACAAATACAACTGGTCACTAAATGAAAACAGAATTTTTTATTGGGGCTGTGTAAAATTCATTTCGTATAAAAGGAACACGTTTTTTTAACTTGTTACTTGTTACAACCAATTTTCTTTCCTACATCATGAACTCCTCAAACTCATTTTAAAAAACATACTGGCGGTACCTGCAGAAAAAGAAAAATACTCGTATTTCAGTAGACAATAATTAATTAATTTGCATTAAAAATACTTTTTTTTTACTCAAGAAAATATTTTCGATATTTCATAATCTAAAGAATCGTTCACACTAGTCAAGTATTTGCGCAACAAAGCGTAACCACTAAATGAAAGATATGTTGATTAAGCTGAGTATTTATGAAGTTAAACTGCTTCAAAAACAAAAGCAATACAAATTCAGCTGTTTAACTTAGTAAATATTTATCTGAATTAAAAAGTGGTATATTAGTAAGTTGTAACACTTCTTTGGGGAAATACTTGACAAATGTGACTGTACCTGAATAAATAAAATGTGGTGTAATTAAATTTTAAGAAACAGTCTTAACATTTATTTAGAAATCAATTTTCTGGTACAAATATAAATTAATAACAAAATGACATGTTTGCAAAATTCATTTCTTTAGCAAAATTTTAAATAAGAAGAAAATTATATTTTCTCATAACTAATTTTTAGTTCAAAAAGTTTGTGCTTATTTTACAGCTGTTTTTTTTTCGTTGTACTGTCTTTGAGGTTGTTTTTATTATTTTCTTCGTCTTATTGTTGTTTAAAATGAAAACTTTTATTAATGGCGAAGTTTATTAAAATTAAAATGGTTACAAAATAAAAAAGTTAAGAAGAATTATTAATAATAAAGCGTATAATAACACTAAAGACCCAACGTTAAAAATTATGGAATAAAACTGACTAAAAGAAAACAGCATTTAGCCATGCCCGAGTATGACCAAGTAACTGACTTTCGTGTCTCTGATGTCATTGAGTTCTTATATATAAAGAATTTTAATCTTATATTATCTCAATTTTTATTAAAATAAAAAAATACTCGCATTTACAGAGGCTCAGCTGTTTCTATTTTAATAAAGATTTTAAAAAATAAACTCAGTAGTGTCTGTGGATATTCGATTTTAACCTTCTCAAATTGTAAGTGGCGGAGAAGATATCTGCAGGATGTTTGTTTTACAAACGAACTCTAAGGCCGGAGAACAAAATCTCTTTATAATGCGTAGTGTGATTGCTTGGAATATCGACCACATGCAATTTGGATGAAAACCGCATTAAGTGTCAAAAGGAATAATTTTCGGGTACATATTCCCTGATTTCATTAGAGCACATCCTATTTTTGTAACAATTTACCCGGTATTGCGACGATGCTCAAGTGAGTCCAGAGAAGAGAGTTGGCTACTCTACAGTCTCCGATGAGTTTCATCGCCCTCTCTTGTACATTGTCTTGTACAGTTACTAAAGTCTACGAAATAGACTTTGAAGAACAGATCCAGGCATGAGACTTCTTTTTCATTTTCGGTCGGATGTGGGTGATAGAAATGCTAAGGACATCACCGCCTTTAGAAGGGAATACATTTAAATGCTTCTTTTGCAATTCGAAAGATGTGTTCCGTATATTTAACATCACACTGTGCTTTCATGCCAACAACATCAAACATTTCTCATTTCCTCAATACTTTTAATACCCATAGACACATATTAAGCAGCGTGGTTATACGTACGTCCATGTGTAAATATAAAACACTGGGTGGTACGAAAGCTGGAATCGACCCTGTTTGCTTGAACCCATTCAGATAATTCTATGAGGTCATTATAAAATATGTCATTCATATTCTGCTCCTTCTTCTCAATCTCCGACGTTGACGGTCTGTGGCGAAATGAATATAAATGTAATAGGCTGCTGTCGTGTACGAAAGAGTATATGATTCCATATATGCATGAGTCCTTGAGAGAGTGCACGCACAGAAGGGACTAAGAGAGCACGTCCCGAACTTGCATTGAAATTATATCCCGATAAATGGTCGGTTAAAAGCCAAGAAGAGCAAAGACAGGATATCATTGAGGAAAATTAGAAATAGCGTAGGGAAAGAAATAGTGCGCGACCTTGAACTCATTTTATGAGATCCCATCTTAAACAACTTTTATAGAGAGAGCCCTGTGAAGCTCGATATGAACTTAGATAAGATACCTTAACACCACATGCAACAATTTTAGACAGGAGAGCAAATGCCACACTATATCGGGTTTACACTAATTTTTCGAAAAGAACGGCAAAAAGTCACCTGTAGAGCGTCTTGTACGGAATCCGCACTTACGGTCGCACCCAAAATATTTCTACTGAATATTAATAACTCCTTTGTCACAAGAAATACGATATAATTATTATTATAAATTCCGCAATCCATAAGACTTTACAGAAATCAAACTGTAATGAATTTTTAAATCTACCAAAAACTCAGGTTAGTTCTGCAATAAAAACTTCACTCAAATTGAAATTTCTGTTTTCCAAATAGATCAGAAGCAAACAGGACACCACATTTATTATCAATGTTAACCAAACAAATGCTGAAAGCAAAAATATATTCCCCGTAACATTAATATTCTGCGTCTTTCGTTGCTAAAGTGAGTTCAATTCCTATTAAAATCAGTCCGTATTTTTCTTTAATGTTCATTTGCTTTCGAAGTTTACATCACTCGTCGCAGATTTTTGTTTATTTTCCTTTGCTTCGCAGAAGTTTATTTAAAGTTTTTGTGCTGTTCCCACTGACTTTGCTCACATACAACCAACGCGATAACAACATTAATAATCTGGGTCAAGTTAAAGTAATAATCTTAAGTGAATATTCTCGGCTATGAAATATACCCAGCAAACATATTGTTAAACGTTGAAGTAGGTGTGTTTTTGTTATTGTTTGCGTGTACCACACAAGACGATGTTATTGATAAAACACTCTTGAGTCAAACTATACGCCAAATTTCAAATTTATACATCACCGACAATATTATAGGCCCAGTTCGTTCAATAGGAGCCATCGATCATATCTTTGAAAATAAAAAAGAATCAATAATTACATTCAAGAGTCTTGACTACACAATATTCACTTGCTAATCGGCTTATAAACTATGAAAGTTATGCGAAGCTTCAAATAGTTTAAGCCAAAAAAAAATTTCTTCAACAGAGTGGCAGCTACAGGGAGAGGTTTTGAAACAAACTGAGTCAATGGAGATCAGGAAAATCGAGTTAAGGCGTTCAGAAAGAATAGAAAATACATTAAAATACTTTCAGAATATTGGCTGCAGTAGGGAACACAAGTGTACGGTGCTCTTAAATTCCGAGTTTAAATCTGCATTCAGTCATGAATATGATGTGGAACTTTTCTTATCTGCGTTGGTACAGGATTGTGTTAATGAGCGAACAATTCGCCGGCGAAGAAAACGAGCTACAACAAAATTTTCTACCTTCTAATCCCCCTTCATCCATCTTCCTAAGACCATCCCCTCTCTCTTGTTCTGGCACAATGTGCTGAATATGTAGCGGTCAGCCCCTGAGTGCTGGTCCAAGGCAAACAAAGCAGAAAATGAAGTACGTGATTAATACAAAAATTCCATTAAAAATATTATTTGATGGAAATTTCTCTATATAATTTTCTATCTCTCTGGCAATGAAGTACATCAGGGGTGTCAGAGCCACATTAAAATTTTACTTAAGAATTTATGCTTTGCAACTTCAAGATCCCTAGATAAGAAAATCTTGGCCCTAAAATTTTTCACTTAATTCTACAACAATTTTTTAAATGGCCCTCGTCACATACGTTTGGTGGGTTTGGTGTGTCAAATTTTCTGCCACACTTTTTGTTTTTTTATGTTAGTCTTGTCAGTCTTCCAGTGAAAAATTATTTTGAATGTGTGCACGTGTGTGATCCTTAAGAAGTTCCATAACATTTTGCAAAACTAAATATTTTCGCACGTCCAAATGCCAGCAGTTTTGTTTTTATTATATATATATATTTTCTACGTTAAGTTGCACGCACACAGTTTTGTATCAACGAGTAAATATTAATGTGAGTGTTTGCATACGTTTATAATATTAGTGTGTGCATAATCATATCGTTAGCTGAAATGCAAAAACCAAGTTTTTGCTTTCAGAAAAAATTAAAGAAATTTTCAATTGAATGTGATCGCATGACGTTCTCGTTTTTCATGGCATTTCTTTTTTGTTTGTTCTTTTGTACCTAGAAAAAAAATATATATAGATCCATTTTTGATTTTTAATTTCTGCCAACGATATCCAAGTTTTTTGAAAATCTGTTGCCTCTAATGCGGATGTATTCCAAGCATTCTGACAATCATTGAAATTTAAAGGCGGAATGTAATTTAATATTTTTTTATGCAGAGAATGATCTCTAATTGTTTAGGTTATTTGCTTAGATTAAATGCTACTCTTAATCCAAATTATGCAAAATGTACATGAGAAAATGTTCTTTCCACGGCTGTAATTTGTACGTGGGTGTTTGTATTTGTATTGAAAATGCTTTGCAATACAAGACTGCAAAGCATCCGAACTCAGATGCGGACGGGTTACTCGAATAAATTGCTCTGAAGGACGATTATGTTGATCGTAAAATGGCCGTACTGTGCGATACGTATTGCAAACAGAACCGTGAATATTAAAATTAATTTTGAAAGTGTCAGTCTATTCTTGTTAAAATACCAAACAAAATATAAATCACTTGACAGTCATACTTCACTTCAGAGATTTTTTATTTTTGTGAAATTTTATTAATAAGACTACATGTCGATTTTGTGTCACATGACACATAAATTGGCACCTAATTAAAGTAAAAAAATATAATTAATTACCAAGGAAACACTCATGTTATTATCACAAAATTAATTTTGCCCGTATTTGATAAAAAAGTTTGTCCTTAAATACTTTTGGTTTTACCCTTTCGAGCCGTAACAGTTATTTATGGTGGTTGTCGCTTTTCAGATAACCTCGAAATACAATATTAACGTAACTTTTAAAATATCTCCATCACACCCTTTTCTACTGCCCTATAAGACGTTACAAGTATCTTAAAGTAATTTCTGTGTGCTTTCGAATTCGCTGTCATGTTTACTTGTGTCTTTTGCAAATATTTAGGAAACGTGTGCTGGCATTATTTTACTAAGAAATATAAGTGATATGCACGATGTACGAGTGTTCTTGAAAAAATGTCATGTAATAGAAAAAGCATATGTTTTTCTTTGTAAATACACTCGTCGTATGTGCATATCATCAGCTCATATTATGTCGTACATGACAAGACACCGTGTGCAACTGAAAGATCATAAGTTGCCGAAAACAAACAACTTTTTCTTTTCACATTAATTGTGCACATTAACTCACGACTTGTAACTTTAGTTTGTTTACAAGCAAAATTATCTCATAGATCGCTTATTGTTAATAGACAAACTTGGTAGTTGGTGCCAACAAATCGCACTTTATAAAACAGTATGACAAACAAAAATAATAAAAAAAATTTATAATGTGAGTATAAACAAGCAGGATACCTTCTTGACCTCGCACGCGCATCTCCTTTAGAAAATAAATGTATCTTTTTAATTAGTAGCATTTCTTTGGCTGATACTTTTTAGGACAAACAAACACTTTCACACAGAATAATTTTTTTATAAAAATAAAAGTTCGTGAACTGCAAGGAAGAAGAATAGACAAAAAAGGGTAGGAAGGAAGTACTAAAAAAATAAGGGAAACGTGCACGCTGGAGTAAGCAACTGGCTGCACACACATACAGCAACACATTCACGACTATGCTGCTTATATAAATAGAAGAAGACAACAACGTTATAGTATAGAAGGGTTTTCATCGTGTTCGCACATACGCTGAGCACAAGTTGTTAGACTTGCCGTCCTTTTAAGTTGTTACTTATAGTTTAATAACTTTTATGTAATTATATTTAATGACATGATGATGTGTCGTGTATATGTTTTTTTAATGTTCGTCAGTTTACAGTTTATTTAGGTGTAAATATCTTTAGAATACTCGCATGTGGTTGTAGTTTGCTCGTGATAATTTATTTCTTTTTTAATTGATGCAGTTGCTTGTTTTTATTTCCGTTCGTATATGGGAACGTGTAAGAATAATTATGTGCCACGTGAATTACAGCGTGTAAGTGATTTACTTCGTTAACCAATTAAATGAAAAGTCCTCGTACGTCTCTATTTAGTTGGGGTTTGTCGCTAATGTAAACACTTAAGTAGCAGCATGAGGGTGATAATTGCATAAGAAAAATAAATAATAGAAATTTTGAATTTGTATTTGGCTATACGTTTGCCGTACTAATTGATCTTATAATTTTATTATTATTATATTAATAATATTTTTATATTAATATTATTATTTTTTGTCGTGGGCTAGCACTCAGGGATGTCCCCTAAATACGTAGTGCATTCCGACACAAGTAGAAAGAATAGGACAGTTTAAGAGTTAAGAGAACAGATGACGGCAGATTAATATATAGGGAATTTTTTTTTTCTAGTCGGTATATATTTTTCTACAGGAGAGGGATGCTGTTGCATTCTGCTCCGTCTAACGGTGTTCCGTGGCCAGCCCTATACCTTCGCCATTGGGACAAGCCAATAACAAGTTACACAATCCTGCTTTAGTGCAAATCAGAAAAATTCGACACCATATTCATGACTGAGGGCATCGTTGCACTCGGGATCGCAGTCTTGTGTTCATCACCTCAGCCAACAACACCATCAGCATCTGTTTTAAAACCAAATAAAATATATATATATTTTTTTTTTGTTTACATGAAACAAACACATAAATATGCTTACACACACACCTACAACGCACAAACAATATTATGGATATACAATTTAATTAAAAGAATATTATTTTACACACTCAAATAAAAAAATGCTACAAAAAACGTATTGTTAATTATATTTGCAATAAACAGTTTTTACATTTCGTGTATGATTTACAAGCTGCATTGAGTGATTTTTAATTATTGAACGCCAATCATTCAATGTTTGTGGTTTTATGCTGTACAAAATTACAAGAAAATCAAATATCACAAACCTTTTAAAAATTCATGAAATGATGCGCAATTCATGGAATTTATTATTAAGTAAAATTTGTGTAATTTTTAAAGCTGGATTTGCCGCAAGATTTATTTTAATTAAATTACAAAAAAAAGTATTGCTACGAGGGTGGTATAAAAATAGCAGGTAACTAGATGTTGAACACAGAATTTTCTATTATTTTCTCAGAAAGCCAAACAAAACAAAATAAAACGGTTATGCTGTTTTGATTAAATAGTTGTCAAGTGTGACCGTCAAGAGTAAAATATCTTAATAATAAAAACCAACTCTTTCACATATTCAAGGCGAATTAAGTTCAATAGAACTTTGACGTGCTTGTAAATCTGTTTAAAATTTAATTAATTTTATTTACTCTTCACTTACCTTAAAGATTCAAATAAAAGGTTTTTTTACATTACTTTTTAGTTAAATCAAACACTAATAATAATATATTTTGCCCTTCCACAAGACTACATATTTAAATATATTTATTTTTCTCACACTAAACACTTGGCGGAACAATTAGTTCTTTGTTATACGAAATCTTCGTTTAATAATAATTTTAAATTAAAATAAATATGTTTCTCTCACTTTCTTTTGGCTTGCAATTTATGCTGAATGATAACGCAAAAACTGAAATTAATAAAAATTCTTTAATAATAATTCAAGCAAAAAAAAATAATAATAAAAAATGGAATACCAAAAAGAAACTGAGAACTAAAAAAGAAATAGAAGAAAAATAAACATCAAAATACTGCAAAATATTTTGTTGAATTTTGAGATAAAGCACAGTCTTTTTATAGAACACTGACAACAAAAACTACAAAGCAAAATCATATATTTATGGAAGACTTAGTGTTGATGTGTTCTTGGGTGGAAGCAAAAATATCAGTTCCCATAACAAGAATCTTTTTGTTAACATATTTTATACGGGGAAACTCGTATCAGAGAAATATTTGATATATAATTTTTATGTGAAATGGTCCGTCCGCTTATACCAAAACCTGTGCGACTTTTGAAAATATATATTTAATGTCATTTTCTTTTCTAAAAACGAATGCTGACACTTTTTAATAGAAAATGGCAATATTACGATTTGAAAATATAAAATAATATGGACTAATATTTTTAAGTTTAAGGTCTCTTTATATATAATGAAAAGTTCGTCACTCCTTTGTGTGACTTCTTCAGCAAATTTGTTTTTTATTTGATGTGAAAAAATTATTTTTGTTTAACAAAACTCTATAAATATATCTGCACATTGCGAAGATGCTGTAATAAGTCTATAAATTCGGTTTCGCTACTAAATCCAATACGTTTCTTCACTGTCTTCAGTACATGATTGAGTTACCTCAAATTAGATTTGGAACCATCGACCCATGCACGAGCTTTGCATTCCCTTTTCAGTCTGTTCCAATTGTATTAAATAATGGGGAGATCAGATAAAGTGAATTTGGTTTTAGACAGTCTTGATAATCTTAAGAACTTGAATTATTCGTTTGATAACTTTCAAATATGTTCAACCCATCGAACATGAATCTGAATTTGTAAACCAACTCAAAGCAACTTCTGATACGTCAAATCAATTACAGGCAAAGCAGTGTAATCGGTCATACGTCAGTTGAGTCTTGTAAGAGTCAAAATCATCCGTCTCTTGTTTTTTATTTTAGAACAGAAGTTTCGAATAAGGTTTTTATTGACTTTTATCAGGCAAAATTAATCGAGTGAAAGATTAACCGAATAAATACTAACCGATCGAATACGATTTAAAGTATGTAACCAAGAAGTTCAAGTATGCTAAAGTTTTTCAATAGTTCTGGCCCATAATTCCAATTATTTTGGGATGTTTCGTTAGTATCTCGAAAATGTATTGTCTCGTACGATTAAATTACTATCAGAGCATTACTTTTATAATACTTCCTACACATCAGAGGTAATCAAATATTGTATCATAAAATGAAAAATGAAGATATAAAAAAATTAATATTTTTAAATGTGAAAAGTACTTCCCAAAAAACAACACATTTAGCATCATTTAAACTGAAAACCCTTTCATATGTAAATTTGGAGTCTGATCAATGCATATACATAAATTAAAGAGAACACAAAATATTTTCATATGACCAGACTTTCCATCAGATCCAATAACTCATGGCGAAACTTTCAAAGCTAACGAATTTTTATTTGCTGCTGTTCTCTTTTCTGTGCAGTTCGTGTAAAACTGTAAAAAAATTAAATAAAAATCAAAACATAAAAAAAATTGCTGTGAAAAGTAGTACCAGAACAGAAGATGTGCGAAAAAAAATAAATATTTGCTTAAGCAAAAAACCCCAGGATGTACTCCAACACAACTGCCATTTTATTCGTACTTCTGCGGCACAATAGCAGGTGCTTAAACATCAAATTATTTTAATTGGATCAAAACATGATAAGAAAGTTCCTGGTTTCGGTGGTCTGTCTTGCCACGGACATGTTCTATTTGAAGAAAAGTGAAGATATAAAGAAAAAACGATTTATTTTAAATGCCATTTAAGTAAAATCGCTTTGGGTTTTTATCTCAACTTTTCTACTTCTTTGAGTTCTTTTTTGCGAAGATTTCTGTTGTCTTTTAGTTTGTTTTTCTTGACTTTTTATTTCAGAAAAATGTGTGTACAATCCCTTTTTGTACGTTGGTTTTCTCTGGTGGACTGTTGAAATATTGAAACAGCCTTTTGAGAGATTTACGTTTCATGTGCATGATGAGGGAAAGTAACCCCCAGTTTTTAATTTTGTATATGTAAATGAGGTACAGGACGTATCACTGGGCTTTTCTTAATGTCTGTGCGTATTGGACAGCTGCGTTGGTCACCGTTTGTTTATGTATAGCACGTTAAAACGTTACACTGTGATGCTTGAAAGTGATATCTTTTGGTACTTCAAAGGCAAGACGTTGCTCTTGCTACTTTTCATATTGAAGTTTAGGATTATATATATATATATATATATATATATATATATAAATATTAATTATATTCATGTAGCATCTTTGCTACATAATTAATATTTAACACATTTCAAAACGAACCACAGGAAACTGAATGAAAGCCAATAGAAATAAGATTCATTTATTTTAAAAACGACTTAAATACTGTTATGAATATAAAACATATTTAAGGATTAAAAAGTATTTTTTAAGCAAATGCATGAAAAATAAAAGAAACATTTAAAGGCATTTAAGGACCTCTCACAGGACACGCCTCAGTTGCAAAATATTATATGAGAAGTACTGGTAACTTTTGCGTTACGTTGTTTTTGCAGGGAGTCAATTGGCATAATTAACACCTTCAGTGACAGGTTCTAGACCTGTAGTTATCCTGCTATCATATCCTTGGTAGCACTCCCAGTTATGGTTGCATTAAACCCGGTAATACAACTATTATAAATAACATCTTAAAAGTAATATATCTTCCAAAGTAACTCTGCGTGAGAGAATTTTATAAGCATTTCTGTTATCATTTTGTAATATGTCCTCCTTTCACTAGTCACGACTCAGGAACGTTTTGCACCATTTCCATTTGTAGAAAGTCATTCTATTCCTTTTTAACGGCTCCCAATCAATTTAGAAAGAAATTATTTTAGTTTTCTAAATTTTGTAAAATAGTGATATCTATTGATGAAATGTTTATTACATATTAATATAAATTCAACAAAGTTTTGTCATATAAATTTTATTTTTCCTTTAAACTGAGTTAGTCTACTTTAATAGCAGCGGTTTTATACACATACATGATTGTTCAAAATATACGAACAACACTTTCAGTGCTCTTTATAAGTGAGTTTATTGTTCCGATGTGCTCCCTAAATTTATAAGCACATGATTTTATACAACTTCTGGACGAGTAATAAATGTGATGATGGCATTTAAATTGCCTATTACTTTGAAAGATGAATGGTTTTGGAACGAATGGCATTTTAATTTATTGTAAAAATTCATTTTGTTATGGAGACAAACAAGAGTTTTTTTTTCGTATTATAAACAGATTTCATAAACACATAAATAATTTATTTGTAGTAAATAAGAAAAATATAAAATAATTTGTATGCCGCAGCCATTTAGTACGTATCGTTCTCTGTGTATTCATTTTTGTTATTTATTCTCTAATTGTAATTCGAAATGGAATTGTTGTCAAAATATTTCATTATTAATTTTCAAGATTTATTTGTTTTGTGCTTAAAATATTCTGTTAACGAATGCCTGAGTATTTAAGTTTTGTACAAATAAATTCATTTAATATTTGATTTTTGCTGTTAAAGAATTATTATAAAATGAAATAAATTCGAAATTGGCTTCTCTGAAATTTAGCTAATAAATGAACAGTATTTACTGTTGGTTTTGGAATTATTTATACCATTTTAATAGAGTGTGTTAAAAAATTGATATGACCTTCTGAATATAACAGATTACGGACTTTAGTCTGAAGAAATATGTATTAATAACTTTGGAATTGTACGATGTGGTTTTATTGAATTTTGTAAACTATAATCCGTTTAATATAATTTAGCAAAAATTTTTAGTGACATCTTTTATTTTTAACTAAATAAAATTTATTGTCAAATTAGTTATATATCTTAAACTTAAATTTTTTGTTAAAAAGCAATCTGATAGAAGGTTTTAAATAATAGAGCAGAAAAAGATTTAAGTAGCACAACTTTTATGTAAATATCTGGTAAACGAACAGAGATCTCAGTTCTTTGCACTGAAAACAATCAATGAATAAATTTTTAATGAATTATTCCTTGGCTTTTCTTTTATTTGATGAAAATACCAAATATTATATCGCCTTAACATAAATTATAAATTTAATTTCAGCATATTTAATCACAAACTTCAATTTTATCATTTCTTCTTTCCTTTCAGAGTACAAAATCTTGATTCTATTGTACGTGTTGCTGACCGCGATCTGCCTGTGGTAAATACCAGAGGTGATGTTCTATTCAATTCATGGAAGGGCATATTTAATGGACAAGGCGGTTTCTTTTCACAAGCGCCACGCATTTATAGTTTCAGTGGCAAAAGTGTTTTAACGGATCCATTGTGGTAAGTCACATAATTAATTTACACAAAACTAATAACAACAGCCAGAACAAAAGCCCCTCAAATAATTTTAAGATTTTATTTTATTAATATTCCGTACCAGTCCTTCATGTTGGCTTAATATAAATTCTTGTTAATCTTTAAATTTGTTTTCCCCATACTCGTTTGGCAGTTGGTTTTAGTCAACAATATCCTGTGTTATTTTTATTACCAAAAGAAAATTAAAAAAGAAGTAAAACCGAAAGCTAAAGCTAAAACCAAGTCAAGCGAGCCCCTTCCTCTTCTACTTTATAAACCGCAATATTCCCATTTAATGAATTTTTATTAAAGAATTTTTGATACATGATTATTTCAAAAGGTGAGGGTTTCGATAGTACTTCTATAAAATTTTTTCGTTACTTTGGAATGTTCAGCCATTTAATTGTGTTGCCTTAACAATGGCGTAGCACAAAAGCACATACAAAACTAGAAACCTACAATACAGAAAATAATTACAAAAATCCCCAGTCTTTGATAATGATAAATGGATAAGTAGGGAGTCACTTTAATTGGGGTGGGTCAATTTTATTAGAGTGAGCGAGTTTATTGTTTAAGCAGTTCGTTCTTTTATATTATTATGGGCTAAAACTTAAAACTTATTGGTCTTTAACGCACATTCGAGCTTTTAAATAAAAATACCGCACTCCTGTGCACAACTCTAATACATCCTTCGTCGGTAGCCGTTGCAAAAAATATACCGCCGCAGTCAAAAGTAAAAATACCTCTACTCTGTTCTTTCTAGTTCTGTTACAATGCACTGCACAAGTGGGGATTATCCCCTGAGAGCTAGTCCAAGACCAGCTGAAAAAATAAAAAAGAATATTGATGCTGAAAGTGTAGCGGCTTTCGAAAACCCATGCTTGGCTGTTTAATTCAATTATTACTCAATATCGACTTTGTACTGCTTCTTGGAATATTTATCAAGTCTTTCAGAATCAAATATAAAACTCAATTGAAATTAAAATTCAGTCGAATTGTTTTATATCTTGTGGTGAGAAAAAACTGCTTAAGATTTTAATTGATTTCAAATCGAAATACCTACACAACAATTATTTCTATGCCAACAACTATTTCTATTAATTTTCACGCATTAAACACACACATACAAAGACATCTTTCATTACTTGTTCTATGAACATTAAGGGCATTATTTTCTTTGTATAAGCAAACTCCCCTCTCTTATCCCTTGTCTGATATAAGCAACTGATTTCTCAAGAAATTATTTCAATTGTAAGAATTCCAATTCATTTCTTTTTTTATTTTGTTTCGTATTATTCGTATTATAAATATATTCCTCGGGTACATTTGTGGCTTAAGCCACAAGCAAGATAAACTTCATTGTTTGAATTGTTATTCTCTTATATTTTTATATCATAATGCTTTTATACAAAATTTTAGGCAGTTTTTTTCTTTTCTCTTTCTGTGCACATTCTCCTCCACCGTCTTTATAAACATAAAATTTAAGTGGCCATCAATTTTGTTGGCATTAAAAATTCTACAAAAACTCAAATAAAACCGTATAAACGTAGACATTCTTTTGTGCATTTTGTCCAAATTTGAATGGCAAAGATACCACGAATATTTTTATATTGTTATAACGCTGCCCTGACCCAATAGACCTTTTGTACTTTTTAAGTCATAATGATGGCGATGATGAGGGCACGAAGGTGATACTGGGGTCAGTTTACATTTAGTACTTCGCTATTATTTCCACAACTCCGTTATATTGATATTAATTTTCCTTGCATTTTTTTAACAGTTTTATTAGATTAACAATTAACATTACGATGGCTTTAATGTCTGGAAAAAGATTTATTTGCAAGTGAAACGTTTTGTCGGATGAAGTTTGTAGTGATGCAAAGGAATTTAATTACAATTATTTGGCTGGCAGATATTTTTTCAATATATAGTTACAGCACATTTTTCAATTTGTATATAATTCGGGGACTTTGGACTTAATCACGTACACTTGAACAAGGAAATTAATTTTGAAAATTATCAGAATTAAAAACAACTTTTTGTTGCAGAAATAATTTTTGTTAAATAATCAAATATATTTCTACTGCATGTTCAGTTTTGTTTATAACAAATTTTAAAATGTTAAAAAATGTTCCAGCTACTCCTTGGTTTTTCAAGAGCCATCGGCTGCTTAAATTAAAAACGTTTTGTATGCCTTTACAAACGATTTGGTTTAAGGCACATTTCCGAAATTGCAAGTTCTCGGATTTGAACTTAAGCCTGACCAAAAATAAATTATATTATAAAAGCTTTATTAAAAGCTTGACTTAGTACACTGTAGTTAATTATACGTTCTGGTTTATTTTTCAATAATTTTTTTTATATATTTTGTGATGTTGAAGAAAGCATAGGAGTCATTCTGGTTTGTGTGCGTTTGAGTGGATTTTTTTTTTTACAGTCCTGTCTTGCTAATACCGAATAAAAATAGTACTAGGAACGTTAATATATTGGATATAAAAATAGTCTTATTGCAACAAAACCTTCTCAAAGAGAAAAGTTCAGAAAAACCATGGTTCTAAGTTCCTATAATTCGTGGTAGAAATTTCGTATATATTGCGAAATATCGTGGGTTTTTAATCCGAAAAATTACACGAATTTTTAAATACCAAATACACTGACTGTTTTGGGTGCAACAAAGTCATATCAAAATTTGTGCACGTTGTTTTTCATACACTAACTTTTCATAAAAAACTAAACCTTTTCGCACTTATTTTAATTAATAATAATAGAAACTAACATAACTTTTACGTGATTAAATTTGAATATCTACACTGTGCTAGAATATATTTCGTCTATGTACCACATAAATGTAATTTGAAACGCCCAGTTGGGGCGAAATGTATTTCAATTATATTTATTATGAAACTGAAGTCATCTTACGGCTCTACTCAATAGTGGCTTATTAATATTTTAATAACATCATAATTAGTTACTTAAAAATTAATTTAAATACATTTTGGTAAATAAATTAATTCATCTGTATGCAAATTTTAATCTTCTTACTTGAGGGCAAAAATTCTTCAATTAAATTCTAAATTAAATTTCATGCATCTTCAATTTGATTTCTTATACTTTTATATCTATTATTATTGCTTTCAAATATTAATTTATAAATCATATCGACTTTTGTTTATTTAATTTACCTTTAAAAGACATCCGCATTTGAAAGAAAAAATTTAATAACCTTAACAGTGTTATTTAACCCTCAAAAGAACAAGGATGTCATCGATGGTGGTGACAACAACAAAAAGATAATTTTCTATTTGAAACGTTTCTAATTAATTTACTGCTATGAGTGGTTTTTTGTAATTAACATGCAAACGTGTAAGTGATAGTTGTAAAATCTTTTATACTTTAGAACGTTCAAGTCCTATTTTGTTTGGTAAAAGATATCGATTAATTTTTTCCAGAAGTGGAAACGGAATCGCTGCAAATGCACCTCATGAAAGATGTGCTTTATTTACCAAAGTAGATATTGATGTTCAATATTTATGTGAATATATATCAAATATTTTTTAAACAAAAACTAACAATTGCAAATGCATTAAAAATATGCTTAAAAAGTAGCATAATTAAAAAAAAAAATCAATTTCAATTAAATGAACAAATAATATTAAATGGATATTTATTTCTATCAAATGGCCGACATACGAATTGTATAACATTTAGTGCCAAGAATAGGGTATCACCACCACATAACGAACAAGGAGAGTTGGATAGGATCCCTTCATTTTTCCTTTTAGATAAAAGTCTAAAATCAGACACGTTTATTCAAGTAAAATAATCGAATGAACATGTTCGACTAACACAGCTTAGATTACGTCCAAAGGGCTGCCCGAAAAGTGGTAAGAAACGCCCGGTACGGATGTACCCGTTCTAAAGATTTACACCCAACTCTGATTACAATTTTTCACGGAAAACAATTCGCAAGTATGCCAACAACAGAATGGTACCACATCACGCACTGTGAGGGGCACAATGGAAGAAATTAGTGAGAAGGAATTATTTCGCTTATAAGCGTTTTTAACTTGTCTTCATGTACGCCGAATTTATTCTCTCCAGACTTTTAACTTTGAGTTTATTTAAAAAAAAACTGAGGTTTTGCGAAAGATTCTTGAAAATGTGTTGGAAAGTATGTTTCTTTGAAGCAGAAAATAGCCACCATTTGCGAGATATAATTTTTCATAATTGAATTTAAAATACTCTCCAGGCAAAAAAATAAAATAAAATAGTTCCCGTGTTGTGGTTAACTATCTGTTGATCAAAAATGGCTAGAAAATACCTAAAAAAAATTCTAGAGCCACAGAGATTCGATATTAAAATTTGATTGAATTATTTTATTTGTTTAGCCCTGCGACTAAATACAGCGGGTAAAAATTTACTTAAAATAGCCATGATTTGGTTACATGTGTTTAATACAAAATATACTCACTCGAATGGTTGAGGTGCGCATTGTGAATAAAAATTAAAAGAAAGTGAAACACTCCTGCTCATAAACAAATCATGGCAACTTTTTTTCGATAAATGCTAAATTTCGTATACGAACGTACAACATACTGTCTATTATTCCCTGAAGGTTAAAAAGTTTCTGGTTTTTAATAGATACTCGTACACACGAGCATGTAATACAATTCAAGTTTAACATCTACAAATTTCTTGGTAAATGTGCGTAAATAGAAACAAGGATTATTTGCATATAAATACTTGAATATTTCTCAACATGATAAATAAAATGCATGTCTGTGTGCGTGTGTTGTGGTATAAAGAGAATAAAACTTTTCCTTTTCAAATACCCTCATTGTTAGTTGTTCATTTTGATAAATCTATTGTTTGTATGTGTGCGTGTGCGTGTGTGTGTGCGTATATGTTTAAGTTAGTATCTTAAAATTAACTTAACTTTTTCACTTTTTCAGTAACTTTTTTCTTATTGTTTTCTTCTTGTTTGTTGTCTGATGACTTCTTGCCGTTTTATAAATTCAATTGCATTTAATTATGCAAATGCTTGAAATTCATAAGAACTCTCAAACACACATTTCAAAAAAAAGAAAAAATATGAAATTATTTTAAATATTATCTGCAGAGATAAAAATAAATACTACACAAGAATTTATACAAACTTAAATATAAATTAAATATGTATTTAGGAATTTATTTCTGACACAAACAACAAGAATTTATGATGAAAATGCTTAAAAATTTCAAATACGTTTTATGAACAAAAAGTTTTTATTGAGAGTTACTAAATCAAAAATCATTATTATTAAAAAATATTGAATAAAAATATTATAGGGAAAAAACAAAAATGTTCTAGCATCCGGTGCAGTTTCTTTATTAATTTTTAGCCAAATGCTTTTACTTGATTATAAATCTATTCCCTTTCAGCACTATTTAATTTTTATAAGTTTAAAAAACACTTGGATTTTTGTGAAGTTGTTTTCGGGCATGCTATTCCCTTTCGAGTTCCCGCAATATTCATTATAGATCTGTTCTTAAGATCTATACAATGAAGCCTTAATTTTAGGATGTCATTTTCATATGCGTTAAACAGTTGTAAAATCAATGTAAAGCCTGCTGTATTGTTGTAAAGCCTGCGGTATTGGGTCTAGATAACCATAATATTTGCTTTATTGAAAAGTGTTCTGATTGAAAACAGCTGATAATGTTAAAGACCGGAATTTCACTATATCCGTTTTCTTTTCTACAGAACAGCCTATACTTTTTTTTATTTAGAACAATTGCTTGTTGAAGGAGTTCTTTATTTCAGAAGGCAGTTCCAGAATTTTTCTTTGTTTATTTACAGTATAATTTCTTATATTCTTAACTTGAGAAAAATATATGAAAATTTAGTGTTTAACAGCAGTCGCAATAATTAATTATATTTATAAAGTAAAAATTTTTTAATTTCTAAGTTGAAAATCATATAACAGGCTTTAAGTTCAAATCTGCCATCAACAAATAATTTTTTGAATTTTTTTTAATTTTTATTTGTATTACAAGTGAAATACTTTTTATTTTTATTAAAAGTGGAGTATTTTTTACGTATAATTTTTTTTTGTAATAAATTATATTGGATTTATCCTGCAGCTACGACTCTTAGTGATTCCAGTGCATTTCACAAAAATTTTTTGCAATAGGATCACATATAACCATTTTATAATAAATTGACAGTTTCAGTTTCTATTACGATCAAAGAAGTTTGTGCTATATACTTACTTTCTTTTTTTAAAGTTACAGTCAAAGCCTTTCCTCATGAGACCACCTATATTTAAGTCTATTTACGAGGACTTCCTTTTTTTTCATTTTACAAAACCGAATTTATTTAAAAAACTTCGCATACAAAGTTTAAATATTTTTATGCATTAACTGAATTGGTTTTATATGCTGCAATACCTTGTCAATCTGATGCTATAAAATAAATATTTTTTATATAGTCCAATTCTGTATCAATCTGTCTGAACCGATTTGTAATATTTCTTAACTAACTTTAGCAGCAAATTTGCCAAAAATGCCAAATCTTTTTCGATGATAATGGGTTAATATAATGACCATTATAATTAATAATTCTCTTTTTTTCAATAGATAAATTTATGTTATAGTTTCGAAAAAACTTTAGAAGTTTAAATGTCCTTTTAAGAGTTTTGCGCGTGTATCCTTAATTAGTTACACAATAATAAAATATATCTACTTTTGACTTTTAAATGTTAACTGAGGAAATGAATAACTTAAATTGCAAATATTATATATTTGTTACTAAAAAGATGTACCAAAAATTTTAGATATTTGAATACGAATAAATTTTAACCATATTAAGCATTGCAGTACAACTTTTGCCAGCTTCAAAAATCACAATACAATTGCCAACAAATTAAATACTTCTTAGTTTTGCTTTTGATCTGTTCTTCTTATTTTTATTTAATTATTTCTTGTCTTCTTCATTCAAAGAAAGTTTCGGCTTAAGGTTTGTTAGTCATTTAGAAATGGAATTAAGTAAAACGTCTGCTTAAGATGTCTTAACTATTCCCGAAGGGAAATTCGTTTACACAAGAACGTATTTGCAAATAAATAAGCCAAAAACAATAAAAGCAAAACAAGAACGAACGTGTGATAGAGACTCAGTAAATGAATGGGTGTCATGAAAATATGTATGCGGATAAAGACAATTGTATAGCCAGAAGGAGAAGGAGATGCATAAAACAGCAGTTGCAGTACAAAATAAGGAACTAAAAAAAAACTGGAATTTTCTAGGGTACAATTTGGCAAATTTATGTCTGTATGTGAAAATGTGTATCTATGCAGCACATGCATTTAACGCTTGACCTACCGTACAATACACATATATTTTTGCAACTACATGCATTTCTACGTATACAAGCATGCGAATAATGTAGTCTATGTGCGCATATACACACTAGTGGGGCAATGGAAATATTTGTGTATGTTGTTAAGTGTTAAGCTTATAAGGACTTGTGTATTTATGTATGGCCTCATGAGATATGATGTCTAAATGGGTTCGCAAGTACAAAATTTGCTGTGGGTTGAAATGCTTACCAGGCACATCCGGCATGCAGCACTAATGTTTCGACTTTTATTTCCTTTTCGTCTTCACCCATTTAGGTGGTTTGAACTTTTTCTCAAAATTAATTTTTACATACTTATTATGGTTTATTTATTTTTTTTTTATATATATTTTGAAATACTACAAGCAGAAATGTTCTGTGTGTGCGGTATGACTGGTTGTCTGCATGTCTCTAGAGAGCCAAGGAAGCACTCTTCTAAATGTATGCACGTATAAATTTGTATTTTGTATACTCACCTACGTGCAGATATTATAAACGTTAGACACATATTTACATGAGTATTTCTTATTAGCAAATGTGTGTGCAGCAAATACAGTAGCGTGCGAACTGCTGCCCACAAATTGTGTGCTTAAACTTTGTTAAAGAAAAAGATGGAAATCACTTCCTCGAGACCTTGACTTTGATGATTACACAAGTCGACGTTCGCACAAGCTACCAAATACTGAAAGTAAACTTCCCAATCTGATCATGTTGGCAAAGAAATTAGTTATAGAAATTAATGAACAGAAAACATTTGCAAGGCGCATACACAACGGCAGAAATAAACACATACTTCTGCATGTTGAACCCTTTTGCTATTTGGGTTGTATGATGTCAACCGAAGGAGGAGTTTTAGAATTTAAATAATGGTATACGAGAAGTGCATCAATACTAAGCAGATGTTAATTATTTCGGACATTGACAGTCTTTCAAGAGCATTTTCTGTGTACTTATTTGTCTCCCAGTCAGATCTACTGCAGTATAAAATAAAAATCCGCCTTTTTCATTTAACAAATCAGCTAGAGATCCTATTACCACGAATACACGAATAGTCTTTACCAAGCGATAATTCTACGACACTCAAACATCTCAGAAAATTTATTACTTCTTTACATTTTCTCATGTTTGTCAAATAAACGCACACAAAAACTAAATACAAGAAGTGCAGTACGACCCTGAAACCTAACGCATGACTAAATGACTCAACTTTAAAAGCTTCAACCATAAATGAAAACAAGAACAAGCGAAAGTAGATAAAAGTCAAAAATTTAATTTTTCCTGCAAAAACAATTCTATATAAAATACGACAAATAAGCCTCTTGCCTACATCTACACACAATTCAAAATATGAAAGATATACGAGAAAAAAAAAAGATTTCTAGATGAATTAAACTAAAGAGAAAGTAGTTTAAACGGCACAAAAAAACTATTTGTGAATGAATGAAAAAGTGAATGGAAAAGTTTTGCTTTTATTCAAATTTTTATTCGTAACAGCCTCAGGTTGTAAATTAAGTGCAGCAGTCATAGTAATGAAGAACAAAGAGGAGACTAGGCTTAAAGGATTGCAGTGAATTTCATAGAAAAGAATGCCAAAGTCTAAAAAACTTAATGAACCAACTATTTCTGTAGATGTGTGTGTCCATGTATGTATGTAAGTAAGTGTGTATGTTAATGAATGCGTTGTGTGTGTTGTATTTGTTTCGAAAAATTAGACACATTTAGTGAAAGAAGAAACTTGAAACCATTCCATTAATAAAAGTTCAACAGCAAAAAAAGTGAAATTAAATGAAAAACTAACAGGATAAAAAACAATTTTAAGTAAATGAAAACAAGTTTTTGTTCAAAATTTAAATGAAACGTATTTAAGAGATTATGTTTTGTTAATATATTTTAAAAAATATTAACTTTAAAAAATGTATAAACAAAATTGGCTAATTTGCGTATTCTGTATTAGTGTGAAAGGTCTCCCAACCAGAGATTTGAAGAGTCCAGTGTTTTGTGCTTTTATCTAGGTTTAGGTCAAAAGGCTTGTCCAAAAAGCAAGTGACACTGGGAGGCCATATAAGGCCCATTGTGATGCCTAGAGAACTACATCCTACACAATCCTTACAAATGAAGTACTGGTTTTTGAAAACCACCTGCCAGGGCATTTAGTGTTGCATCCTTGGGGAGGTCAATATCTCGCATGTGAACGATATAAAAGATGTATTAGCCTACGCTCCTGCAGGGCCGTGTAATCACAGAGAAGGTGCTGTACTGAGTACTCTTCTTCTTCGTCGAAGCAGTTCCTGCAGCGACCATTGTGGGAAAGTCAAAAAGCCTAAAAGTTAGAAGATGTTCCGTGCGAGCCATTGGGTTTTAGGTACCCTACAGGTGGCAATTCTCGACCAGTTGTTGGTCGCCTTCTTCTCTGCCCACTCCTTAATATTGTTTAACAGCTCAATTGAGGGAATATCATATTCCTACGTGAGAACGTTTCATTCAAGACCAAAGTAGAACTTGCGTACTCGTTTGGTATATCATTTCCGAGAATGCCTTCATGCCCTGGAGCCTAAACTATCTCGACGTCATGTATTTCATGTCGAACTAGAGATTGAGTGCATATAAGTACACAATCCAGGGCGCTAATTGCTGCCAGACTATACACAAAAATCAGTATAGTTCTTCTCTCTAAACTGAACCCATCAATTCCTAATGCTGCCTTTGTAATGGCATACATTTCTTCTGGAATCCACTGGGGCATCGGGTTACCCTTAGTGATGCCGAAATCCTTGAAAAATACCTCTGAACCAGTGCCAATGTCGACTTTCGAACCGTCTGTACCGAAAATTATAAAAAAAGATTATTACTGATGAAATGAAGTTATTGCGCTTGACATAAATCGGTTACATACGTCCCGCACTTTAAACGAATGGTTGATACAAAACTAAAGCAGCCTTTAACTAAAGCAGAATTTAAATCAATCCCATATTAAGCACTAAATTTCTTTGTTGTAGAGTGTAATTATTTCACATTATCAAAAACTTTTGCCATCAAAATTATCTCTGAAAGAGAAACTAAATAAGTTCATTAGCATAACCTTGATATGAAATCAAAAGTTTTTGAACATCATTTATTATTTTAAACAATTTTATAGTGGCTCGTAGTTATAAAAGTCCAACATCCTTCTGTTCCTGCCGTTCATTTGAAAATAAGTTTTATAACATGAAATGTGTTTGCACAAAAGCAAGAAATGTCATATTCTTTTAAATTGTAAAAGAGTTATCGAAAATTTAATTAAAACCGACATACTATGTTTAGTGTATCTGACAATCTGTATGGTTTTATGACCAGCAATTAGTATTTTATTTTATTTCCTAATTCTCTTTTCATTCTATTCAAAACACATGCAAAAATAAAAGGACAAAATTAAACATTCTGAAAACTTTAAATGTCAAAATTAATTTCAAAAGTAATTAACGTATAAACTTTTTATGTCAACATGTTTTTTTTTATTCTATTTCTTGCTAAAACTTCTGATTGTTTTTGTGTGGAATTCAGTGTTGCCACAGGAGGTTTTAAAATTGTATTCAAATTGGGAAAAATTTCAAACGAATGTGTGAATATCATTAAAGATATACCATCGAATGTAATTCGTGTTACACATTTTGTTGACAATTAGGGCCATTATTACAATTTCGTATTAATTAAGAGTAGGATTTTATAGAACGATTAAAAATTGTGTCTTTATTACAACGTTTCTTAAACCCTTCCAACGTGTCATTCACTTTAAATATAAGTGAAATTGTAGTAAAAGAAAGCTTTTTATATGTCCTATTGATTCCGACTTTTAACTAACATGAAGTTGCAAGCAATGAACTTATGCTGGAGCTGTGGATTGTATTAAAAATTCTATCCAATACGGATATGATTCGACAATTCATGCTTTTAACTTTAAGCTTCGATAGCTTTTTCTTGTGATACGAATTACATAACAACCCCCAGAATTATGTACAAAATCACCGCTTTGAAATTAAATTTTGTAATATATATAAACTGAGAAACTCTTTCGATATCGGCAGAATATGCATATAATTTTCTTTTAAAACGAATTCATTTTAAGACGCAGCCATGAACAACACAAGTATCAGTCAATTGGCAGCACTGACGATAATCACTTTGTCGGTAGCGTAGGCAAAAATTTGCAGAACTTTAAAGTAAGCAATTCTTTTTGTAGGATTTGAGTGCAAGCAGCAAACAAAATCATAGCAAAAGCGGCACTCTTTTAAAAGGTAAAAGGAATATTTTTAAAAGATAAAAGGAGCTCTTTTATATTGAAGAATTATATTTTTATATCACAGTTAAATTGCAGGTGACACAGAAACTTGTGGGCAAAACCAGCAGTTAAAATTTATATATTTAGAGATTTCAATTGCAAACAGTTTTTGTACAATCTGCTGCCTACAAGCGAGAAATGTGTGCATCATATTTAGGAGATCTATTTTATTGATTCAGCGAAATAATATTTTTTTAAAAGTTTCCTTGAGCACTTTTACTACTATTATGGGAATCAATTAAATCGTTACTCCGTTAAAGAAAAAAAATTATAAAATTTTAGTAACTCACAAACTTTTTGTTTGAAGCTACTTTTGTACCTGTTTTATATAAAAGTGTTTTGAAAAGCGTATAATGCTTTCAATTGAAAACTTCTCATCGATCGCAATAATATTCTCTATATTCAATACATTTTTTGAATATATGGTTTTATGCTGATTTGCGCAAGAATGATAGAATAGAGTTTGTGTACACTCATATTGTATTTTATAAAATTTTATTCTGTCAATCAGAAACTAGTACTTGAATTTGCTAAGAATTGGCAAATAAACTACGAAATACAACGTACCGTCTTCCATCCCGCATTAACTCGCAGCTGTAGGAGCAAATTTGTTTGATCTGCATTAGGATACTGTCGGAGGCATGATCCAATCATCAATGGCATAGCATTTGTCGCGTAATAATATCGATAACAATTGACACGGTCATGTTCTAAAAATTGCAGCTGCATGGATGCTGTACAGGAACTTTGATGGGGGAAGGAAAAATAAAAATGTTCTCATCTCTTTCTATCTGTCCTTTCACTTCTATCCCCTCCTATTTATAACTTCGGCGCAATGCAATGCATGGGTAGAGGCCATCCTCTGAGTACAAGTCCTTGTTAAAACTTGTAAATTAATTACATAAAAAATTGTGTACTTTCGTTTACTTTTGTTTCCACTGTAAATGAGCTATTTAATAGCGATCAAAAGTCCCCATAATTTGTGACCAATCATAAGATCACGGTCACAATTGGCGCACATTTGACAGGAAAAGTGTAACCATTAAATAATAAAAACAGAAAAATAGAATAATTCAGATGCGTTTCATACCTAATTCGTTAACAGATTCATAAATGAAATATTATTGGAAAATGTTTAATTCAGTGAACACTTTTTTCATTTCACCAAAAGTTTGTCAAGTGTAATCGCAACTGACGATTATAGTTGGTGAGTAGGCAGCAGTTGTAGAAAACATTAATTGATTTAATTTGATTTTCGACAGCTTCTTTATTTTTTATTTTCTGAAGCCCCTACCACTCTAATATTTCATAGTGTTATTGTTAAGTTTCAGTAGTACGTTGTAAAGTAACAAAATCATTTTACGCAGATTTCAAGTTTTCCCTGCTGTAACCAAGACTTTGCCCAACTACTTTTTTATAGTTTTTGAATTACTAATTCTATTAAGAGTCTGATAAATGTCACCAAGCTGTTTTATATTCTTACTTTTGGTTACTTTTTATTTGTTGTACTGAACGGATTCAACTTTTCAAATGCGAACTTGAATATAAACGAAGAAGAATTTTCGGGCTTTTTGTATTGTTGAAATACTCAAGCACGTAAAGAATGTTGAGAGAAGAATTTATGTAAATCTCTGTTCATTCACTAAATGTGAACTTGTTAAGTTATCCAAAACCATCGGTAGGAAATTTAACTGTTCTAATTGTTGAATGCTTTCGAAGTTCGAGTTTGTGCGGGTCTGTATCTTCTTTTTGAGCTTTTTTTACGTTTTCATAAACGACATGACACAGATTCGATACCATTCTCTTCTTCGTTGGGGTGATTAGCAAAATTAAATACAAGTTGTCATAACAAATTGTTTTACACTCGTATTGTAAGTTTCGTTATTTTTTCAAACAATTTGTCCATGTTGAAAGTTCGGCTTAATTCAAGTGGTTTGTTTCTGTTGTTGTAGTGGTATTGTAAACGGGAGGAAAGGAGATTAATTTTAAAGGAAATTCTGAAATATATTCCTTGTCATAATTAAACATTTTTTAATATTAATGAACTTTCTTTTATAAATTTCTAGAACTTGAAGCAATTTGATTATTTGTCTCAGAAAAAAATCCTAAGTAATTTTTATTACGGGGGTATTTGGGGAAGCACTTTGGCTTTTGAAAGTAAATTTAATAGTAGTATTTGTTTGATAAAATATATTTTAGCTTTAGAAGAATATTAATGTGTGTGCAATGTATTTATATATGTATTTGTTTTATATCGACAGAAAACATAAATCAACTAATAAGAAACATTTAATTTGAATCATAATATTTTTTAGTAAAACTTTTTATTCAGTACTAATGCAAGAATGAACATTTTTATTTCATTCGAAATGGAAAAAATCTGTCACGAAAGCAGTCACGTGATTATTTTAGACGTATTCATTTATTTAACCTGCCTTTTTAGAAAGTCAGACAACATAATTAACGTAATGTTTGCACTAATAAAACTCTATAATCGTTGAGTTTTCTTTATTTTGAAAAAAAAAGATCCCTAAATTAGATTTTTACTGTAAGTTTCATTGCCACAAAGTTTAAATTTATAAATTTGGATTATAAATAGCGAGGTGTCTGTTGAAAATATCTGTTGTTTTTGAAGTACTGCCGGTGCTCTGTGTGTCTCAAAAATAATAATTTAAAAAGATATATATTATCGCCTGCTGATGATCATTGAACTTTTGTACATTCTGAAGTTTCTTCAATCATAAATTTGGAATGTCAGTCCATGACAACTAAAAGTATATCTTGCCAAGGACTTATTTACATATTATTAAAGCAACATAGAAGAAATGTTTCTCAAGGTAGAAGTCATGGTATTTCAAAATCAGTTTACATATTGTGGGAAAAAATTCACAACAGTAGCGGGAGTACTGCTCTAAACTCCTTTTAAAGCGCAGTTCTTTATTCTGCACCAAATATCCTTGCAAATTTTAGACAATACAAAAAAGATTAAAATACCTACAGAAAAGAATACCAAAAATACTCGTACCTTCAACTTGGTTGGTTTTCTATTACAGCCTGGTAACGTTAATATAAACCAGCAAATACTTTAACATACTTTACGCATACATGCACACATAAATATATACTTAGAAAATATAATGTCAGTTGCAGGAAAACACAAGAGATCAAAATACAAAATATCTGGAAATGGAAGTTTGACAAAAGAATAAAAGTGCACCAAATTTATATTTGCATACATTAAATTAAGTACAGCATACACACACACACAGTTTGGCAAGAGTCACTCATACACATGCAAGTACTTACACTTTCATGTCTGTGTAAAGGCGGTGATAGTGAGTGGGGGACACCATTTAAGTGCACACATGTTCGTTATACGGGTGAAGTACGTACACATGACAACATTGAAGACAACGCTCTCATTATTGTAAATTAAAACAAACAAGATAAAAACGGTATGAATACACACACATACACACAATTCTTCACGAAAATCTCTCGCATAGGAGTATAAGAAGATCTTTTATAAAAAAGGAAAGATAAAATTTCCACAAACAAAATATTTAGTTCAGGAGATAACACACAACTTTATACGTGCTTGATGAGCACTCACACATAAACCGTGCTGAACTAAATACAGGATTATTTAAATTATATCAAATAATTTATATAAACATATTAAATTTAATAGTTATTTTATCAATACCCGCATGTATTTTTGCTTCATTGAAGCCTGCAGATTGGATTCACTTAATGGGAAAATATATAAATTTGTTTCTGTTAAAACATAATGAGATTCTTAGCGAATCTTCAACCATAAACTTTAAACGTTCTGCTATCAATCGGATGCTTTTGGTATAGAAGAAAATAAGTTTTTAACAAAATTCCATTTAATATAAAATATTTTTTCAATGGCCTGATGAGATTTAAAACAAAAACAATTTTTTAAGATACTTTAACCATGACTGGACTGATCGAACAGGAGAATATCAGGTTAACTACTTCAGATAACAGCACCATTTGGCTTCAGTAACGAATGCAAAGCTTGTAGTTAATATATTCCTGAGCATTTAATTGAATTAATAAATCTTTACTATAATCCAGTAAATAAGAATGACAAAATTTCCATTAAAATCTAAATTTTTTTGGCCACAATTAATATTTGTTGGCCATGAAAGTTGCTCAACATGATTTCTCACAAAGGAATTTATAAAATTAAACTGATATCCTACATAAAATATTTACAGAAAATCTGCATAAAATATTGGTCAGACATCATTTATTACATTCTGAAACTTTCAAAGATTTGAATTTAAAAAAAATGCTAAAACATTGTATACCAAAAGTGATGGCATATAAACAGACTAATGACATTTATTGAATGTCTCTGACTTAGTTGCAATTTATTTAAATATCTCGGGTGAAGTGAGTTTGAATCTTTCGCAATATTCTGTTTGGCAAAATATATTTACAGATTGCATTTTCCATAGAAAACTATGAAAGGGAATAACTTAACTGCTCTAGTCGTGCACATAAAAACCTCAAGTATTTTATCTAACATGCAAAGAAAACCGCATACGATATCTATTTATAAAAAAAAGAGTATGCATACGTAAATGTGTGTGTGTATGGGTTACGTAAAGGCATGCTAGTGCATGATAATGTATGAGTGTATGAAAACATTCAAGTTCCTTACAACAATATTTTGGTTGTTATCGTCTTCTATTTTGTTTGCCTCTTTATATTGATATATTTATGTATGTGTGTGTGTATGTGTGTGTGTGCATCATGCCAACAACTTGCAATGAAAAATATTAAATATTTTGTGGAGGAAAAAGGGTTGATTTTGTGTTCTCTAACCACTGATGCAACCACACTAAATATACGCTTGAAATACTTTTCAAGATGTTTTTCATGTCATTTTCTTGAAACAATAAAGAATTGAACATGTGCTTACGGGGGAATACTGTCTTTAGCATGAGTATGTTTCTGAAGAGGACAGACACATGAAAGTTTCCAGCTACCGAAATGTAAAAATACTTTTATTTTCATAAAATATGTTCTCATATGAGCTGCTTGTGCGAAAAGCTCTCAAAATATTTATATCAATTTAAATTTTTTTAAATGTGCTTAAGAACTTTCAAATCGATAAGAATGCATATAGTAACTGATAAGACTAAAATTACAATTAACAAATAACTTTAGAGAAGTTGGAAAAGTCTTACAAACATATAATATGAAATATTGAATGCCAAATAAAATAGTTACAAATACGAATAAAAATCTATTCATATAAATTTCCAGCAGCAATAAGAATCATCTCAACCAGTTCTAAATAAATGTGGTCCATACTGAATTAAATTTCAAAATATTTTCCATTAAATTTCTATAAATATTTTCCCAAACACAATAAGAAATTCCCAAACATCTTATCATTCAAAACAATAGACTCCGTGTAACTTTCAACAACACGATGCAACCGCAGAAAAATATGTTTAAAAAAAGAATTTATATCCCTGAATATACATATTTTCTTACCTTTTTAGTTGCATATGATCATAATAAGACTTACAACACTGATAGCAAACGTATTATACCTCCGAGCATACATTTGAATTATGACACGATAACTTACTTTCTATGCACACAAAACAACAACAGCAACAAGATACTTGAAGTAAAAGTTATGGCAAAAATAAAACAAAAACAATTATATTAAATTTTCTTGTTTCTTGCACAACTGATTTATTATCTGCATGCATGAAATCCCTTCGTATGTGTTATAATTTGAACAGATTTTACACAACCATAAGCAATTTGATATGCATTTACTTGCCATCACTTTTGTTCTGCGTATTTGCTTAACTGAATCGGACTTTAAATAGATAAAACTTTTATGATAAGAACAGTAGTAATAAAACTAGTGGACAAGTAAAAACGTGTCACAACTTAAATTATTATGGACTTCCTGTTGCAGGATTCTTCTGTTGCAATTTTTATAGTGTGTTCACATAACAAATTGAACCACTTGGTTCGCTGAGTTAATCACGATGTCACTATCACTGTATTTTAGATCTGATGATTCATTATTCTTGTTTCATTTCGATATTCATATTTTTGTTGCAATACTTCTGGCAGCGTTTTATTTTATTGTATTTGATTTTTAATTTTTTTATTATTTTTAAAATGATTACTTTATTAATGAACGCTATGAGCCGTGCTTTTACTAAGTAGCCGTAGACACTTGCCCTGCTAACGTGCCTTAATTCTTTAATAACTGACCTCTCAGATGAGTTCATTTGCCATTCGAAATTGATCATCTCTTCTTTGAACTCCAACTTATTAATGCACATCCATTATTAGCAGTAAGACAAATTGCCTTTCAAGATTATTTATATTTTCAGCTCCGTTTTCATATGTCTGCCATCTTAAAATAATGCATTTAGATATATAAATATTTATGAGTAAAAATATATTTATCAGAAGATTAACATTTCCTACTTCAGTCTCAAACGTTTAAATATTAAAATTGTGGCAGTGCCAGTTTATTTCGAAGAGATGGTTCAATTTGATTTGGTTTATTTTATTTACAGTTGTTTGTGTCAAGTGTTCAGCTCGTCTTCCTCGTTCCCTTATCTTGTACGTAGTGAAAATAATAATTTAGAAAGCAGCCTTGTAAATATATTTTGTTGACTTGTGTTGAGACCTCAGAGTCGAAAACAAAATCGTAGCAAATTTATAAATCTTCATAAAATATTTATTTCAGCATTTAATTGTACGGTGGATAAATTGTGTGTGTTTGTATGTGTGTGTTTGTGTGTGTGTTACGTTACATTCATTTGTCTGTGGCTACTTGTATTCAAAGGAAACCATATGAAATTGTATACGAGTATGATAAACGAAATATGTCCAATTTCAATAAAGTACATGGACATGGCCGTACACTAAAAGAAATGTTGGGTAAATTCAAAAAAACGAATATTAAAATTGCCACAAATAAAAAAAAGTATTTTGATTCGAAACTTCACAAGCTCATTCGTTTAATTCATCGTTAAAAAACGTAATTAACTTGTGACTAGACAAATGTTTAGGCTCCTGTTGGATGATATAGTGTGCACAGGACTATAAAGCCCAAGATCCTGATTTCGACACCGTATTCAATCATGAATATGGTGTCGAATTTTTCTAATCTGCATCAGTGCAAGATTATGCTCCTTGTCGTTGGCTTGCTTCACTGACGAAAGCATATCACTGGTCACTAAACATTCCCGACAACGATTGACTCCTTCATGTACTAAAAGAGCAGAATGCAGCATTCTTTTTCGGTGGTGCGTCTAGAGAAAATTCGGCGGTAAAGCAAAGAGTAAAAATAGCTAAACAAAATTCGCTATATTCTAATATGTCTTCCTTTGCCTCTTAACACCATCCTCTCCTTCCCACTACTCTGGAGAGCTGATCCAGAACGAAAAAAAATATAGTTCTCTTTATCCTTTTTTTAACTATTGGAACTTGAAATCTTAAAATCAATTCAATTTACTATGGAAGTTGGATGTGAATAATAGCGTGAGAACTAAATTTAAAAGGATTAAATATAATAGAAATTTATATTCGGATGTTTTATATTTTATAGAGAAAAGATTTTTACAAGTTAATTTAATAAATAGAACACTCCCAACGATTTGAAAAATATAATTTTCAATATTTTAATAGACATAATAAAATATAATAACATCCTTTTCCTTGATGACTTTGTTGGTAATTGTTCGGACTTAAATTGCTAAAGAATTCCGAAAGGCTCATAATCTTTTATCAATTAAACTTGTGCCATAATAGAATACGAAACATATTTTCGGAATGAAAGCATTTTTAATTTCATTGGCTGTTTCCATTCTTTATATAAAAAAGTATATCATTTTAAAGAACCTGTTTTCTCGTACTCTTTCGGAGGGACCAAAACATAATATACCTATATATTGATAATATATTGATAAAATATTATATTGAATACCGTTTCTGAATGGAATTATTAAAGTCAGGGGCGATTGTTATAATCTATTTCTCAATCCAGTGCTTTCACATGCTTTCAAAAGTGCATGTGAAACCGAGAGGCTGTCAGTTTTCCCACATCTCTTATTTAAAATATCGATGTTTTGGTAGAATACTCTAAAAATTATATAAAAAATTTTAAAACTTATTAGAAATGTTTTGTTTCAAAAGTGATTTGATGTGCCTATGACCTTTATAATCGATCTACTGTGCAAGAAGTTGACAAGATTAAAACAAAATTTGAAGAGATTGGAACGGCTCAGGCATGTACATCATCATAATACGCGTACTGTCGTTTTAGTTTTTAAAGGTGTGACAAAAAATTTGAATATGTCATTTCCATAGCGTTCCTAGCAATTGATCTGAATTTCAAGGTTTCTGTAGAGGGTACCATGAGCTTTTAAAAACGATAATTTGCTGCTATTAAACTTTTTTGGTGTCGCTAGTAGAAGGCCTTGTATATGCTTAAGACGCCCGAAAGTGGAGTATTTCTCAATCTATCGTCAAAGTACCACCCGAAGTGCTCATTAATATTGATCGACAAGTATTTTAAAATGATCAACTTCTCTAGCAAAACTAGACAGTAATTTAAATTAAATTTAGTTTCATAGATTTCTGTGCGAATTAAGATCTTTCTTTTTGAGACTATCGTTACACTTTTATATAAATCACATGACAATTAATGCAATTGGTATATAATGAAACAAACTGTTTAAATAAAATAGTGAAATAAATAAAAATGTAAAAAATTCGCTGTTTGTCACAATCACAAAACAGTGCCACTGATCCATATTCTTTCAGCGCATGTAGAGCAATTTTTCCCAGGTGTATTTATCTGCAAGTTGTCGTTATTAGCTCTCACATACTATGTAAACGTAGAAATTCATGAACATTCTTTGTATGTGCATGTATGTGTGTTTAATATAATTCACATACTTTTATAACTCAAGGAAATTGAATAATGATTTCAACATTTTCGACTTACATGCTGCTGGTTGGTTGTTGGTTTATATTCTTAACCTTTTCAAATAATAATGCACTTTAGTTAAAGTTCATTTGAGAACATTGTGTATTTGTATGCTCATGGGTATGTGTGTGCGTGTGTGGGTTTGTGTGTGACTTTTGGAGTACACAAGCTATAAATTTCATAATGCAATTAGTAGATTTGTAAACACTATAATGTTCAGTCATACGAATATTATACGTTCATACACATGCACTTGTTAAAATGCACACAAATACGTTACTAACACATTTACAAGCAAACATAACATTACAAATATAATAATAAAAGCGAGCATGTTATTGATAAACATTGTGTGTATGGATCTGTATGTGAGCGGAAATTCATTGCAGCCATACACATGTACACATATTTGTTTTATATATATGTGTGCGTGTGTGTGTATGTGCCGGTTTGTTTAGTTGCACGTTGTTTAAATAATTCAAAATTCGAAAGCAGTTCCAAATTATATTTTGTTGCAGCAGTTCATTGCAGTAACTCACACAAACCTACATAAATATGCAATTATATTTCAAGTATGCAATTTAATACGTCTGTGTGTGTGTGTGTGTGTGTGTAGACTTCAGTAATACCAAAAATGAGAGACGTTACGTCTAGTTGCATCCTGCATGACATTAGCATTTACTTAATAGGTTCAGGTCAAACTAGCAACACCAGCATCTAAAATTTTGGATTACCCTCTTGTAAAGGAAATAACGTTGCAAGTCAACTGTAAAATTTAGGGGCTGGGTAATGAAATTGTTTCGCCATTTTGTTATTATTTATGCTTTAAATCTGCAAGATATTTTACTGAACATTTTTAATTTTCTTGATAAAATTTCGCCTTGTCGCGTGAGTTCTTGGAAAATGTTTGGCAATAAATAAGTGATCAGAATTAGAGTAAAAATGGGAATTACTTATGCTACAAATTATTGGCAACGTACTGGACAAGACTTATGCGTACGTATCATAAGCGGACCTTTTAAGCAATTGATGTCTTAAGATAATTTGCTGTTCTCGAATTTGAAAAAAGGGAAGAATTCATAGTGAAAGAAATATAAATGATGAAACGTACTTATTTGCTTCAACTATGAAACAAACGTTGCTGAATATCGAATTGGGAAAATCTTGACCCTAAAGACTCTCCTTTGGGAAACTATAAAAAGGGGTTTCTTGTTGTTTCTATGCTTTTCAGTTTTTCATCTCAAAAGGCTACTGAGAATATATGAAACACTATAATTATTTTTTTTTTGATTTTCTGTAGTTTCTTAAGAAGTTTTGCAAGATCTTTCCAAAAATATTTGCATTACTTTAAATGTGGCTTTCATATATTTAATTTGAATATAATAACAAATAATTATTACAAGAGATGAGGTGACTACAACTCATGAATAAATTATTTGCTTTCGTGTCAGTACAATAAACAGAACTGTCATAACTAAGAGAGCAAATACCACTGCAGTTTTAATGATTTCAAAAGGCAATGCAATTTCGATGAAGAACTTCCAACTCCAAAATATATATTTTAATATAACATTTAGTGAAGAGCAAATGAGTAAATAATAATAACCTGCTTCTTGGAACATGAACAATAATATGAAAATCATTTCATATTTTATTATCTGCCTGTTTATATATGCGTTCGATAATCTCATAACTTTTATAATTTGATATGTATGTATGTGCGTTTGTGTGTGTGCGTGTGTGTATCTTCTAATCTCTCGAGTCTAGTTTTATATTGTATTTCATCCTTGAAATTATCTTTGCATTTATTAATTGTTTTCTCCATTGATGTGTGAGCGTATCCATCAAAACCATTTTAATTTATATTCAAATTTATTTATCCTGTTGCTCGTCGTGCTGGTTTATTATATACACTTTCACATTGAGTTACACATACGAATAACTAAATGTTTTGTATTGTTGCGTAAATTACTTTTCACAAAATTACGAAAATCCAAATCACACTCAGGAGACATTAAATACAATTTAAAAGCATTTTGCTCACACACGAGCAGATTTCCAAATTATTTACACACATTTGGCTTACAGGCTCGCGCGTGTGTGTGTTTACGTCCAGATTTCCTTGCAGACTTCCTTGCAGATATTATTAAAGATTAAAATACTCATTTTTACAATTTAGCTTCACTTATCAATTCATGTAAATTTCATTATTTTTAATGAATTCCAAATAACGTTTAAGGAACGATACACAATGCAAAAATGCTATTGCCTTATTAAAATTTCTCTTACGGCTACCTGGAGAGTTCTAAACACTTGAACTTCTTAAACGATCTTTTACAAATTTGCACAGTCTGGTGCAAAAGTGTGTTATCGTAAACAAAAAGCCAGTAATAATAATATTCACGAGCGGAGTAAAATGTGCTAAACACATTCATTTATTATTCGTCATTGGAATGATGATCACTGCAAGAGAACTCTTCTTTATTATATTTGAAAACTGAGAATGTGAAATTGTTTTTACATTTCTATTCAGTTAGCTTTAGCAGTAATCGATAACCGTTTAACGCCAGAACAATTATACTTTCGAATTTGTTCGCGAAGTTCATGAAGCACTTCATTCATTTTACAATCAACATAATCGGCAAAATAAATAAGCAATTCGTGCAGTTATTGTTTGCTGTCACACTTATATGACTCTTCTTGTTTCAAAACCATCAGCAAGACAGAAAAGTTTGCGCACCCAAGAGAATATCCCTTCTATAGTGAAATAAGAAGGAACTTCTGTTAGGGTGCAGGCACTAGCAAGTTATGCTGGCTGAGTTTAAATTTCCAAATGTTAACCAGGTGAACATTGAAGAAATTTTCTTTCAAAAATATTGCTCAACTTGTCTTAGAAAATCGATTTAATACAAAATTAATTTGGCCAGGATTTCAATTAGAGATATCGTCCTCCAAATAATCACCTCGTCCGTACTTTACACTTCTGGCTGGCTTGTATCAGGGCATGCCTCGAGGCAATACTTATTACATACGCTCAGATTAATAGCAAAAAATAGAAAAAAATAAGACTGATGGAACTTGTATTTGTGGCAGCGATGGCCATATGCTGGAAATTGGCTACAAAATTATAAGAAAAACAACTTAATCTCTACGAGTATTTCAGTTTTATTTTATCGGGCAATTAAAAAGCAGGTCTGTAGGTTAATTACGATCGAAATTTGTATATAACAGCGGCTATTTGGCATCTGGTTTATAATAAATTCAAAATTTGTTTCGTTTAAAATTCAATGTACCATTTTTATCCAGCTATAAAAACGGTCTCATTGCGTACAAAAATATTTTAATAAAACCTGTACCTGTTTAGTATTCAAATAATTAAAAAGTTTTCTTATTAGAATATTAAAAATATAATAGATTTTCATAAATCGGGGATCAGTTTTATCGATCAGCTGTCCAATTTGGAGAACCGTCAGGCATTTCATATAGACATAAACACGTTTTATGTATATCATTGCTTGAACTTGTTTGTTTTTCTCCAAACTTTTTTGGCTTGGAGGGATCGTTGTGCTACAATAATAACAATAATAATAATAATAAAGCAATAATCGCCCCAGACGTGGACACATAAGGAATGGTCCTTTTTCAGGACGTTGATTTTGGACCTTCACGAAGTAATGCAGAAAGCGGTTCCGTGAAGGCAAACACCAGAAAAGGAGAAGGGATTATCTTAGTGGAAACACCACTCGACGACAGCTGGCGACGGCCCTCCTGGCATTTTAAACCCTCCTCACAAGCCAAAAAATACTAACAATAATAATAATAACAATAATACCAATAATAATAATTAATTTAATTTGTAACATTAATTAGTTTGTAACATTCGAGGGGAATTGAGAAATATATAAGATACCAACACAGACCAAAAATATCGGTTGGTTCATTTGAGCCACCGGTTATTTCGAATCTGACAATAATTACGTCATTCTTATCTGTCACAAAATTATTCGATTTCCTCTTCAGCAACGTGGGTATTTATTAGAAAATTAATTTCAAAACAATATCAAAAATATCAAAAAAATATCTTACTAAATCAGGTCCCAGAAAAGGACCAACAGTGCCCGGTATACGCAAGTTTATTGATAAAGTTCGTGATACTGTTTTCTCTTTCAATGTGCCAAAACATAAACGTGCTCGTACAGTGCATAAAATAATGCCGTCCACTAGAAGGTCACTTTCAAATGTGACCTCGTTTTCATTTAAACAACACAAGTAAGTCTTTCAAATTCTTAACTCCCCATGCGCAACGATTTGTGTTTGTATTATGAACCCTGTGCGGTTTGTATGCGGTTGACATCATTTAGGTAAATACACATTCAAAACTCATTTACCATACAGAAAATCTCCCACATACACAACAATAAATAATTTAAAATAATTGTGTAGCCTTTAAACATGTAATAAATATATGATAGAAATTCTATATTTATGGCTAAAAGTTGTAAATATTTGAATACAATAAGAAGTCTTGAGTGGAAATTGCATAAACCCCAGAGATGTAAGAAAATGAAAACGTTGTTATTGACTTGTGCAGACTTTATTGAATATAAATACGTGTGTATGTGTGTGTGATACTCTCTAAAGAATCGTTTTGGTGTATGTTGTTTAACATAAAACCAAATTAAATAGAAATAAAGTTACGATATTATTTGCATTAAAACATTTACATATACGACCGTTATTGGTATGAGCTGAAAAGTGAAATAAATCAAACAGGGTTGGATAATTGTGTATATAAAATGAACCCGATTTCTGTATGAAAAACAAATTTAATTCAGTAAAAACATGTCTGCATGAAATTCTTTTTCATAATTATTAATTGGTTACGCCCTTTTGGACAACTGTAAGATATCCATCCCTGCCAAATAACATATATTAGATATTTTCGTCTATCTGAAAGGTATGCAATTGCTTTCGGTATGTATTCGAGTGTTGAAAAAATGATATTTGGCAAACTTTAGACCATACAGTGAACTCTTGATAACATGAACTAATGTAAGCCAAGTGTGTTTTTAGTTGTTTCTTAGTTTTAAAAACAAATTATGTTTAGAAGTACATACGTAAATTTAGATAGACAATTTACGCAATTATTTATCTATTATTGAGACGAAAATAAAAATCGTAAACATTTAAAAACATAAAATTATATTAAAATTAAAATATAAAAATTATGGGCAAATACATAAACAAACAGAAATATGTATTTGTTGTTGGTTGACATAGTAAGACACATGACTACGGTTCATAAGGTCCCGAGTTCGATGCCGCACCCAGGCTGTAATATGGTGTCGATTTTTTCTGAGATTCTTATTTTTTTTAATTTATAGAAAAATTGCTAAAATCGAAAATTTCATAAGAGGTACCTTTATCCAAAATTCCGATTTTTTTAATTTTCTTAGAAAACGCAAAAGTTTTGTCGTGAACCTTCTCTTTGCCAGTATTTGCCAAAATAAAAGGAGAAGATATATATATATATATATATATATATATATATATATATATATATATACATATATATATATATATATATATATATATATATATATATATATTTTAATATATAGAAAAATTACTAAAATCGAAAATTTGTTAAAAAAGTTTATTTTTTTAATTATCTTAGAGAATGATAAATATTTGGTCTTAACAGCAGCCTCTTTTTGCCATTTCCAGCACTGTTTCCTATAAGGAAATTTATTTTTTTTAAATAAGTGCGCTCTATATAAATCAAGTCTATAGATTTTAATTAACATATATCCTTTTATTTTTTATGCGTTTGGGAATTGATTTTGATAGGCTTTTGTTTTTAATTATAACCGGCACTTGATTAAGGACCTCTACGCACGCAACGGATTGTTTTAGAACTTAGAAAGTATGGACAGTGTGGAGAAAACAGAAAAAAATACTATGTGGTCTACAGTACCGACGAAGCAGGATGATGTAATGCTGTGTTTAGAACATGAGGATATTAATCGATATCGGTACTATTCAGCGTTCAGCGGATCGTATCTCAAAACTACAAATCATAAATGAATGAGCAAAAATATATACAAAACAAAAACACTTTTACAAAATGTTGTTTCGTGGGTATTGAACTTGCAAATTTGTAATATATAGTTCTTAAAAAGTGGACCCCGGGGATATGCCTTCCACATTCAGGCAGGCCGACAACAATTAACAAAAAAATTAAATTATGTTTAGGAGTACGTAAATTTAGATAGAAAATTTGCGTATTTACAGATCTGTTATTGAAACGAAGAAGAAAATTCTTTAACATGTAAAAATATATAATTATATTAAAATTAAAACATAAAAATTATGGGCAAATACATAAACAAAACGAAATATGCATTTCTTGTTGGCTGACATAGTAAGACGCAAGACTACGGTGCACAAGGTCCCGAGTTCGACTCCGCACTCAGTCTTGAATATGGTGTCGATTTTTTCTGAGAAGCTTATTTTTTAATTTATAGAAAAATTGTTAAAGTCGAGAAATCTGTTAAAAAAATCAATTTTTTTTAATTTATTCAGAAAACGTAAAATTTTTGTCAGCAACTTTCTGTTTGCCAGTATTTTCCAAAATAAAACATTTTAAAAATTGAAGATGCTTATTTTTAATATTTTAAAAAATTGCTAAAATCGAAAATTTCAAGGGTTACCCCTTCGTTCAAAAAAATTGATTTTATTTTTAATTTTCTTAAAAAATTATAAATTTATGGTTGTAAGACCATAAATATTCGGCTCCATATGCATGACTGAATTTGCCATAGAATCCAGGATCTTCGGCTTCGTTGTCTACGCATCAACAAAGTTAACCAACAGCTTTAAGTATTTCTGTTCCGTCAATCTTTTACTGTACTAAAAGCATTAAATTTTTATATATAAAAATGTGTATAGCAACTGACATGAACTGTGTACAGAGTTCGTTTTAAAGCGTACTTACTGTGCCTTCTAATAAAAAAAACAAATTGAACTGAAGGTGCAAAAACTCTTAAATATTTAATATTAAATTAAAAGTCTGTTACCTTTTCTACTTGTATCGTTTCAATAGAAAAAAGGATATCATTAAATAAAATATTTATAAACTCATTCACAACTGCAACTTTCTTTTGCCTTTGTCTTTTACAAATTGAATTTTTCGATTTAATTCGTATCATATTTATTTTATGTTTTCAGGCCACAAAAACATGTCTGGCATGGTGCTTTGCCGAATGGTGAACGTTCAATTGATACATACTGTGATGCCTGGCATTCTGGGGCAAGAGATAAATTTGCTTATGCCAGCAATTTGCTGGGGAACAAACTACTAGATCAAGAGCGTCTAACGTGTGATAGTAAACTAATAGTATTATGTGTGGAGGCTCTTTCTCAGGATCGGCGAAAAAAGCGTGATTTGAGTGACGGGTAAGTGAATGAATATGTTTTCCCATTAAATTCTGTTTTATTTAACAAATTACTACTCAATATTGACTTCAAATTGTGTCATCAGGAAATAAAATTTGCAAAATGCTGTCATTTACCGTTTTTGATAAACAATATTTACAATAAATAAAAAAAGAGAGAAAAGACAGCTTAAATTGGTTTTTAAAGAAAAATTCTCTAATATTTAACTACCTGTAGTATATGTAAAGGGTGTTTTTTGTAGGGGTACAGAACTTTGAAATGGAATAAAATAAATTTACTTTATTCGAAAGAGAATGTTCAGGCATTATAATTTATTTAACAGCTGTTTTCAAAAGCCACTCTTACGCTTCTGCGTACAAATAAATTTCATGTTGTTCGACTGTCTTTGGGGATTTAATAAAACAGAATACAAAGTCTTAGCTTTTAAATGTTTACAGATAAAAGGAATTGTTTTAAATCGTTACAAATCTGATTTCCGAACATTTTAAATCTGTAAGAAAGGTAATCGAGTAAGAAAAGCATCTTCTAAGTATCTATTTAATTGATACCTATAAAATACGACAGCGAGGTCGTATAAGCACGGCAACGAGTTCAAAAGTATGCCGGTCTTCAAAAAATATAACATCTACAATATAATTGTAAAATATGAAACAGCTTCTGTGAAACTCTTCCGAAGATTCATACTCTTTCCTTGGCCACTATTTCCAGAAAATAAAGTAGTTCATTAATATAATTAAATATCTTCAGATACGCAATTCTTAAGCAATGAAATCGCAAACGAAATGCTAAAAATATTTCTTATTTTACAGAAATCAAAGTTTCCCATCCAACCAATAACGAGTAAAACATCATCATTCTAACAACTCTATTCCATCAATTCTTCTTCCATCAGTGTGTCCATTAAACGTGTGCATTAAATTGTTCAAACCAGATCTATTTCATTTTAAACTATTTTTGCTGCAAATATTCTGAAATCCTTAAAACTAATAAGTTATTGTGTTTGTTCAAAAATCCAGAAATCCCTTTGTGTTCGATTATATTATAGATTGGCAACAAGTGTGTTTAACATGTTCGTTTTACCGGAAAATTGTTATTACTCCTACCATGTGCTGTTACACAGACACAAACATAATTTTACATGCAGGACAAAGGAATTTTTGCGCAGTTCTACTCCTGCACTGGCATGAGCACAGCTTTCTGTGTGTGTTGTTGTTTGTGTGCAAATATAGTAAAAGTGTATGTACATGCTTTGTTTGCAACACTCATATAAATAATAAAATAAATCAGTATCCTTAGCAGGATATGAAATAAAATTCGTCTACGTTACGCCGAACAGTTTAATGTAAATGTTGCTACTAAATATTCCAGCATCCTTTCATGCCCAGCAAGTTTGAACTTTTTCAATATTTCTGTTAATATTATTTTCAATAACATATTTTTCTTTTCAGTGACTTGGATTTTCACACGGCTGAGGCATATGACGAGTATCTGAATCGTGTACTGACTTGAAATAGAAATCCTCAGTGAAAACAATTATTTTTGAACTTCCAAAATCATCTTTCTTAAATACTTAAAAAGTCACTTCGTTGCAACACTTTTTTATTTATATTAAAATTAAAAACTTAAGTTCTAGATTTACCAAAATAATAACGACGTATGAGATTTTCTAAAATTGCCATAAAAATTAACTAGAAAACCCATTTATTTCTAAAAGTAAAACAAAACCAAAACAGGCACGGCCAAATTATAACTTCTTTTTTCCTATTCGATAATTTATTAATTAGATACACAATTAAAATTAAAAAGAACATGATAATTATGTCCCTAAAACTTGTGTTCCATAGTAAACTAAAGGCGAAAAAAATTATGGGTTTTATATAAGTAAAAATAATATATAGATAAATTATTTTTTATTTAAATAGGATTACAGTCTTAATTATTATAATACAAAAATGTTTATAAAACTAATTTCCATACAAAACTTATTTTATAAACCTTTCGTTTGTATTTTAAATAAGGCCGTTAAATATACAAACATATAAGGAAATAATAACAATAATTCAAATTGAAAATTAAACGCTATTTTTAATATAAATAATGAAAGTCTAAAACATAGTAAATAAAGTTTTTGTATATAATGTAATATTTTATTAACAAAATGAAAAACAAAATAGTAACTATTATTTATATACAAATACATACATTCATACATATACACGCATGCATTTTGTTAGTAACAAAAATAAATAAATAAATGAAACAATGGAGAACTAAAAAATATGATTAACAATACATATATACACATACATAAACATCACGGTCATTATGTAATTACAACAAACATTAACAACAAATTTAATTTCATGAAATTTCATGACACCATTGAATATTTAAAGAATAATATAAATGAAATTTTATAAAAATAAATAAGATGTAAGCAACAAAAAAGAATTCCACTACAATGAAAAATGTTAATTTGAAAAGCTAAAAAAATATGTAAATCACAGCAGGCATTATGTTTTCAAATTAAAAGAGTCAAGCAGCGATTGAGTTAAAAAAATTGTTTTTATGAAAAGTGTAATTTCTATAAAATTAATTCAATTATTTAATAACGTCATTAAAAATTCGTTTAAGCTAAATTTAAAAAATTAAATTCAACAACTATTGTTACAAGTAAATACATTGTAGAAAAAATGTTAAAAAATTTTAAATTTAAGCTAACTGATACTGGTTCCAATGGGATAATTGAAAACAAATTCTTATACCGTCTGACCAGCACGTGTCTTGAACTTTCTTCCAAAATACATCCAAACTAAAGTTAAAATGTTAATTTATTTTCTGAGACGTAATTAGTATATGTTCCAATGCGCCACCAACTCCTTCAAATAATGTAAACATTTCAAATTACTTTCAAACAATTCATACACATTAAGCCTGCTGTGAAGCCGTCAACCGTGTAAAACATTAAATAAACTGAAAAAAAAAAGAATTAGAAAACAATTGAATGATTAAACAAGATATTCAATGCGAGAAGTCTCAAAAACTAACTAAAACAATTAAGTTGTAATTAATTCAAGCAAAATCAGCATTCACTTATATACATAAACACATAAATATGTACATTATTAGATAACTACAAACGTACATACATATTTGAAATGTTTCAATTATTTATTTAAATAAAATGATTATGCATATTATTAATTTTTTTATACGACAACAATTAAAGTTAAAACAAATAATACGAAGAAAAATTAAATTAATAATAATATAGAAAGTAAAGTATTCTATTTAGAAAACATAAAAAATTAAAAACAAAACAGCGATGTAATTAATATTTAATTAAACCACCCAAATACTCATTTTAATAGACTTCCAATTGAATATAAAAACTTGCATACACATCCATAACAATCATAACTAACTGCCGATTTCGCGATGACGAAAGACTTCTTTCTTTCGCACAATTATATTTCAAATAAAAACAGTGAATTTTATATTGTTTTTGTTTGAAATGTAATTGTACGAAAGAAATAATTCCTTTTGCATTGTGAAACAGGCAGTAAAATCTTATTTAATAGCAAATTCTTGTATCTATAAAATATTAAATTTAAGCAACTATCCTACATATTCTCACACACGCTGTCATAGTCCTTCCTACAATACAACTACATACATACACACTACCATTAACACTACTACTACTACTACTACCACTACTAGCCGTAGTTTAGATATAATGAGTATCAATAATGAATAGCCACAAACACATTGGAAATACTTAATTCCTTCGAATAATAGCGATTTAAAGAAATAAGGAAAACATAAGCAACCAACTAATCTTGCATTTAACGATAAAGAAAACCATAAGTTACAAGTCATAATATTATAATTTCTTTATATTATAATTATTTTACATTTTGAAAATAATAAATACGAAAAATTTGATATTGTAAGTCATCAAGCATCATTAAGTGGTAATACTCAGATTATTTGTTAAGCAGCAATTCTAGTCCTAAGGAAATAATTATTATAAAGAAATTAATATTAATTTGAAAGAAAAAAAAAACACCTATTAAGAAATAAATGGAAAGAAATACAAAAGACGAACACTAAAATGCTTATTGTAATAATATAAAAACTTTCCCAACCATCTCTGTCGTCGGTATGTATGTAAGTGTGTAAGTATGGAAAACGCTTTTGAAGAGTTCGATCGAGTCAATGGATACCCTGTGAATCAGAAAAACACATTTTGCATGTGCCGTTTTTTATGGAATAACTTGGTAACAACTTCAGTTTATTTTATTATTATTTAATTATAAAATGAGAAATTAATATCCATACAAAAACCAAAAAATTACTAGTTTTATTGAAAGGAAAAATGCTTAAAAGGTAAGTAATTAATAAACCTGTTCGAAATTTACTTTGATTTCTTTAGTCACTAATTGTATCATATAAAACTCACATGCCTGTAATATGATAATCTCTTTGAATGCAACAGAGCAAAACAAAAACAAAAAAGCATTACATTTCATTGCAAGAAAGCTCTCAAAAGTTGTATGATTATTTAAGATAATCTTAAAGCATAACTTAGGGGGTAATATTGTTTTCGCACAGGCTGAGTCAGGTATACTGCATATCACAGTACTATTGTTGCTTATATGGATTGAACCACTTGTGCATTGTATGCAAGTGCAGTGGCTGAGTAGCATAAGATGACGGATTGGCATGTAAAGAGACCCAAGTTCGAGACTCAGTGGAAAATACACACAATTAAATAAAATTAAAATGTCTGGAATTTAACAGAATAAAAAAAACTTAATGGGAAATATCAAGTACGAAATAATTAAGGATGACGTAATAAAAAAAGTGCATTTCAAGAAATTGTGCACAAAATAAGATGGCATTCCTGGACACAAAAAAAACCCGAAAACACAAAATCAACTCTCACCTTGGAAAACAAACAAAAAGAAAAGCAGAAAAAAAACAGTAAAAAACCCAGCAAGCAAAAAAAAACTAAATTATTTTCATCCAAATTTTTTTGTTGCAATTTTCACAATATTTACGCATAAAATCGGCTTTTATAGCTGCGGTAACCCATAGGCCGGACGGGGAATGAGCGCCAGCCGTTCTGGTGATGGCAGCGGCAATTTATAGCTGCTGTATTACGAATAAAGCAAAAAAATATTTCAAAATCGTTTACAAATATGCGTACGGAAGGTATTTATGTGTATTCTTGGCAGTAAACAACATGAAACACAGCACAACCATATTTTAATCATCGTGACACTGTTTTAAATCTATTCAGTGCATGAAATTTTTAGTTAAATGACTCAAATACAAAATATTTCAATAACTGCATTGAATATATACAGGTGTATGCATACAAAAATATTTACAGCTGATAGATTATACATTTCTTATTAGCAATCATATACACATTTCAATTCTTAATAAAAAGCTGGTTCTATATCTGCCGATGCCAGGGAGAGGCTACGAAATTTTTTCAAATATGCATTGAATAATTAATGCTGGCATATTATAGCAAATAAGTTACTAATAAGTAGGAACCAAATTTTTTTCGCAGAATTTCAAGAATAGCTACTAATGCAGCAAAATCACATAAATGAAAATAAACAAACAAAAATCTGGTATCAATCAGTAAAGGCAAACAGCCGTATTATATTTTATAAAAACCAAATAACAACCCAAATTTTTTTTCCCCGGGTTTTTTCATTCATATTCATATAAAAAGCAGTGGTTTTGAGGTTTCTAATGTGGCCGTATGCGTACCGGCCAGCCAGTAACATGATTAAATGCATAAAAACAAGTTAAATAAGTATTATTCCCTCATCTGGCTATATTTTCATGGGGCATACTACATTTATACATGCATTTGCATGAATTTTTAATATTTTGTACACAATTTTAACAATTACTATCCCTTCTCCGTCCTAACAATGAGCTGTAACTAAAAATCGCCATATTATACATTTATAGGCAATCGCCAGGTAGCGCCTGGCTATTTTATCGGTCAGAGCAGCGCGTAGCTGGCTGTAAAAAACAGATCAAAAAAAATTTTGTTTTTTTTAATTTGTTTTTTCTTTTTGCCTGGTGTGAGTGCGTGTGTTTTGGGGTGGGTTTTTTGCGTGCGCTTTTTTCATATTGTTTTTGTTTTGTTTGTTGTAAAAGCAGCACATGGGTTCTCTTTTTTTAACTTGTTTACTGTATTTTCTCTTCTGTGGTGGAGCGCGTGTTTTGTTTTGCATGTGAGTTTTTTTCCGCATATTGTTGTTTTGCTTGTGGATTTAATTTTTTTATTTATTTATTTAGTTGTTAGTGGTGGTGGGCCTTCGTTTTGTGTTGTGTTTCGTTTCATCTTGTGTTTATGTTTGGTTTTTGTTTACAACTGGTAATTAATTTAATTTTTTCCAATTCCATCCATCTTCATTTGAATTTTCATCGATGATAAATTTTCCAAGTCGCCCAGCGTATTTGAACTCGCACTCACTCGTACATGGCCGCTCACAATTGCACACATCTTAATGCACTCAGCTAATTGCACTTGATGCATTCAATAGCTTGAACCAGTAATAAGAATTAGTATTGACCTGCTGGTAAAAGCTCAGCATATAATTTGCAAATTTACTTGGACCATCCTGTGCAAGTTTATATGGCAGGGTGAAACAAATACTTTTATCCCTCAAACATTTTATGAGCTTTCTGAACTTTTTTCTTTTCAATGCACATATTTTGCAACAACAATACAAACTAAAGATGTAAATTATGAATGATGGTTTGATTGATAAAACTCATGATTTTAAATACATTAAAGAGACTTTTGGACACAATAATAATAGTTTTTTTAATAAATTAATTTTTTTGTATATTTAAATTTAATTTAGTTGAATATTCAAAATAAAAAAATTTATTAATTGTAATACTTATTTTAATTAAATGTTTCTATGTAAATGATGTACCGATCTTCTCAATAAAAAATGTTCTTTTCAAATAGGGCAAGCTTCCATGTAGGATACTCTGTAGTATAATTATTTTTTATGCTTGTTAGTGATTTAGAATAGTTGAAACATGTCTTCTGTTTATTGTTGTGGAAATCTATTTTTTTTATTTTCTCGGAAAAGGCTAAATTTGTTAACACTCTCCTTTTTGTCAGTAGTTTGTAATACAGAGCGTTTTCAAAAGTACAACATATTTTTGTGAGAAATGGTAGTTAAATTGAAAATTCGATAATACCGAATTTTTTTTATTTTTCTATAGAGGGAAAATTACTCAAAAACTCTATTTTTTGTTTCACTTAAGATACGGAACTTTAAGAGATTTTTCTATTTCAGGAACCTTTTATCTGATGAATGGATATACTACAGAGATAATGTCCAACTTAATACGGTATTCAGAGTAGGGCATGTAACTATACATTATGTAGCCGATATGATGCACAAAATAAAATTAAGGCGATTATGAAAACCGTATCGGTTTCAAGTTAATATTAAAAAATTTCAAATAGAATAAGGTTTTTATTACACTATATCAAAGTCTATGTACATATAAGTTGAAACTTTAAAGCTCTTTAGCATCCAACCTAAAAGCGTCCAGTCTATAGGACACTTTGCCAAACAATGTGGCACAGGAAAATATCCTGGCGTCAAAAAATTGCACAAAGCGCACGAAGCTTTTGGAAGACGTGGAATAATTTCTTTATATAACCTGCAAGAAAGCTCTTTATTTTCATACTCACCTCATGGGTTGGCAGCCGAACTGAATGTTAGAAATATATCTAAGCCAATTTTTCAAATAATTTTTTTTTTAATATTATATTTGAACTTAGAACGAACAAATCGATAATTTTTATATTATTAATAAATCTTTAATACTTTTGCTTGTCAAAATGTTAACAACTTATTTGATTTAATATTATTTATACGTATGAATGTGTATAATTTTTTATTTATTTACAAATGTTTTTAATTTCGAATAATGGTGTTTGTAGCTAACTTAAAGTGTTTTAGAAATAGATTTTGTAATAAATGTTTTATAAAATGTAATATTTTACTGCAAATATTTATGCAAGTTAATCTCTTTTTATGATATTTTTAAGTTTTTCTTACAAACTGTCATTTAGTTTCAGTCAAAAATATTATACTTTCAATAGATACAATAACTCTGAAGCAACCTTATATTTATCGTTTAATTAATAATATTTATTTTGTTATAAAGAAACCTCATTTTATATGCAAAATTTCTTTACGATTAGAGTTAATTTGGTACGCATAAGATAATCTTTTCATACAAAATATATATATTGTTTTATAGGCTGATGGAGAATTATTTTTAATAGAGTTTTAAGATAATTTTTATATTTTATTGGTCCGAAGTATGTGCAATATTTGTGTTTAGTTCTTGTAGCCGGGTTGAGGAGGAGAGGGAAATAGAGATATATAAAAATAACTAACTAGCGAATGTGCGCAATCTTTGCCTAATTCCATATTTGACACTATTCTCAAAATATATAATTTATATATCAAAATATCTTTAATATTATTCCTTTTTCTCTTTAAACTATATTTTAAGTTTATAGTAGGAGTAAATATTTGCACCGTGCTGCAGTATAACTGTAAAAATCTTGTCACGGTACAAACTACCTTGTAAAACTAGAAGGTGACATGAGTTTCTTACAAAGAAACTGTATTATGATTTAATAATTTTTATATAAATTAATTTTGGAGTTTTTTTTTCTCAGCTCCAGGTTAATATGTTCAAATCCAATAAATTTGAATTAAATATTCCGTCGTTAAGAAAGATTTTTTTCAAGCTCAATTTACTGTTGGCTGTGGTAGTAGAACACCAGACTAGGATGCATAACGTCCCGAGTTCGATTCCACAATCAGTCATGAACATGATGATGAGTTTTGCTTATTTGCATTAGTGCAGTATAACTGAGAACATCTAGCCACGATACAAACTACTTGGTAATAATAGAGAGTTCTATGTGTTTCTTACAATGAAACTGTATTATATATAATTTAGTAATATATATAGAAATCAATTATGCAGCTTTCTTTATCGGCTCCAGTTTAATTTATTAAAATTCAATCAATTTGTTTGTATTAATATATATATTTTTTTAAGAAAAAATTTTCAAGTTCAGTTTGCTGTTGGCTGGTGTAGTAGAGCACGAGACTACCATGCATAAGGTTTTGAGTTCGACTCCGCAGTTAGACTTGCATATGATGAAGAGTTTTTTTGATTTGTATTATTGCAGTATAACTGAAAACATCTAGTCACGGTACAAACTACTTAGAAATAACATAAAGTGCCATGTGTTTCTTACAATGAAACTGTTTTATAATTTAATAATATATATAGAAATTAATTATGAAGCTTTTTTATCGGCTCCAGTTTAATTTATTAAAATTCAATGAATTTGTATTAATATATATTTTTTTTTTAACAATAAATTTTCAAGTTCACTTAGCTGTTGGCTGATGTAGTAGAGCACGAGACTACCATGCATAAGGTTCTGAGTTCGACTCCGCAGTTAGACTTGCATTTGATAAAGAGTTTTTTTGATTTGTATTAGTGCAGTATAACTGAAAACATCTAGTCAAGGTACAAACTACTTGGAAATACAGAAAGTGCCATGTGTTTCTTACAATGAAACTGTTTTATAATTTAATAATATATATATATATATATATATATATATATATATATATATATAGAAATCAATTATGAAGCTTTTTTATCGGCTCCAGTTTAATTTATTAAAATCCAATGAATTTGTAGCAATATATATATTTCCTTCTTATGAAAAATTTTTCAAGTTCAATTTGCTGTTGGCTGATGCAGTAGAGCACGAGACTACTATGCATAAGGTCCTGAGTTCGAATCCGCACTCATTTTGAATACGAAGATAAATTTTTCTGATTTGCATTAATGTAGAATGCACAGCACTTGTCGCTGAACATTGGCGACGGTGATTAACACTGTCATGTACTAGAATGAGCAGATGCAGCACCCTCCTTCGTTAATACCTGTAGCAAAAATATTCACCGGCGAAGTAAATAAATAAAAATAAATACAACAAATTTCTATATCCTCTAATATAATAAAGTTCCAGTGCCAATGTATTACATAATATGTCGGACGTATAAGCTAAATGTTAGTTTTTTAATCATATTAGACAGAAGAAGAGCTTACAAAAACTAATTTATAAAAAAAAAACCAAAAAGGGATGTATTAAATAATTCATTAGCTTAAAGATAGTCCAAGAAATTCCTTAGCGTCTATCATTGTGCTGCATTTTAAAAACAGTTCCTACAGGCAAATATTCTCGAGCCTAGGAATCATGGAAGTCCACCTAAAATTCACATTAACCTGTGACTATATCTAGCCTTAAATTTTGATAAAAATTTAATAATTCTCCAAACCATTGATTTGTTTAACCATCGGTTACCTTCTTCAGGAAATTGTTTATAATTATATATGTATATATAATTTCCTAAAGAATTATAATTACAAACTATTTTTGGAAAAAGTTATCCGATGTTTGTCGAAATATCGAATATGAATAAAGAAAATGAAGATAACCTCAAAAGTTAAAGAAATCTATTAATTTATTATAATATTAATCAAGCTTATGGTCGTTTTTAATAAAATTTCATTTTAATTAACTGTTAACGAAATATCGAATAAAAATTAGACCATAAGCTTGATTAATATTATTATAAACTGTTAAGGTCAATAAAGATAAATCGAAATCTATTAATTGTTAAATTAATGTTTTTGGATAAAATAATTACTTAATTAACCGATTTAATTATTAATTGAATACAGCGGCTTTTCGATTATTAGAACAATTATTCGGTAGCAATTTATAGATTCAACCGATCAATGGTTAACCGATAATCATTCTTTCTTTCAGGAAGAACTCCGAATACCGATGAAGGAATTGTAAAATCAAACCGAGGTTTTGGGTAAAAGCATTTCAAGTTATTAAGTTTGTGATTTTATCCCCGTTCTTTAACTTATTCATTTTTATATTAATTATCTTAATATTTGAGAAGGATCTACACGATTACACATTATATTCAAAATTAAACAGATTTTTATTTTTAATTAATTTTCATATTAAAAATATTTAACAGTTAATAGCGGTTACTTAATTAATTTAAAAGTCCAACAAAGCTTTAACTATAACCTTCAAATAAATTTCTTTGATAAACTGCATTCAAACAACTTATTGTCTTTTAAACAAATATTTTATCAAAAAACTCTTACGTACTATTAAAAAGCCTTAAAACTAATTCTGTCTTTATTTTAAATAGGAAGATAAATACATATGTAGATAGAATAAGAGAAGATCATAGATTAGTAAGTAAGTATATCTAATGTTATTTTTTTTAATTAGTTAGTAAATATATTTAATTTAGCTTGATATTTGTTTTTGGTCGGGTTAGTTTTCATATGTAAATAAAAATATATCGGCTCTTTTTATTTCGGTGAGATAGAGTTTAAATTAGTATAGACTTAAAATACTTGATATTGGCAAAATTTAAAAAGAGTGTTTTAGGTCAGAGTTTTCTTTTCAACATGTTGTTTGTTTTAGATATGCGTACATGTACTAAGTGTATAATATTTTGTATGTGTATTAAAATGATACTCTCATTTAAGTTACATGCGTATGTTTGTATGTATATAATATTGATATATTGATTTATGTGTATAACACTTTGCAAAGTCATGTAAAAATATTATGAAACTGGTTTTGTAGGTGCAAAATTCATTAAACGAACGAAACAGCAAAGCAAAGAGTTTCATGATTAAGAACAAAAACAACAAAAACTTGTTTATATTACATGTAATTGCGATCATTTCTAAAGGAATAAGTATTTATTTGCTTTTAATTGTGTTTTTATTTAATACATTGTTGTCAAGTTTCGTGTACGATTATTATTTTGCTTCACTTAAATTATAAGTGAATATGACTGCATTAATTTTTACTTTGTTTATTATGATCAATATAATTTAATTTATCTTTTGTATCGTGTTTTTTTCTAGTATTCCTGTTTATTGCAATTAAAATCCTCTACTGATTCACAATATTCATATTTAATTTTAGTATTGCTTTGCGCTCGTTTTATAGGCAAATCCTTCAATGTATTCTAAGTGCTTTTGATTTGAAAAATATTTTCATAAACAGAGACACACCATTTCCCATACACCATAAGTCAAATAAGAAGAGAAACAAATTAAATTCAGATAATAACCGATTTAAATTATTTAATCAAACACTAAATAGGATATCAAATAATCTATTTGTCGATTAATGAAAAAGCAATTGAATAAATTTTGTATAAGTACGTTCACACTTGTCAAATATTTGCTGAAAATATCGTAACCACTAAATGTTAATGAAAACTATTTTGATTCAGATATTAGGTACAACAGTTTCTAATAGACAGAGTCACATAATTCAATATTATTGAAAACTGTTTAATTTAATAAACTGCTGTTTATTAAAGATTTTTAATTAGTATTTAGTGGTTATGCTTTTTTGGGAAAATATTTAAGAAGTGTGCATGTAACTTAGGCTTTCAATACATAATTATTTTTATTTTTCTAAAAACTTTTAAGTGGTGACAATAATATGTTCACATGAAAAGCGTTTTCTATTAATAAGATTAATTTTATTTACTCGATGTCAGTTCTTTTTTTTTACTTTCTGGTAGGAAAATACCGAATTAAAAAACTCAAAAAATTATTGGTTTCACGCCATTTAGCAAAAATCGAGTTCTCATCAGTTATCGATTTTCAGAGTTCGTAGGAAGTTTCCCTTAATATTTCTTTTAACCGAATCGACCCAGTCTAGAGGGGTTCCGAAGAGTTGAATTTCAATAGATTCGGACCGGTGGTTTTTTTTATTAATACTTTTGCTAACTGTCTAAAATCAGTTGGCTATATTAATCGATTTAAATAAGATTTTCGCATATAACAATATACGACAAGAAAAATAATGATGAAAACCTTACAACTCTTAAAATTTTAAAATTTTATGAACTTTTTTTAACAATATCCTTTTTTTCAATATTTGATTTATTGATATTTGAAGAAGATTCTGATTCACTGAAAATAATTAACTTTAATACAATCCTGTAACTAACGAGCCGAAATTGACATGATGTTGGTTATCCATCCCAGAATACCACGGGACGTTAATTTTACATTGTATATTTTTTATTTTATTTTTTTATTAATGGTGCTCCAGATGTAGCCTAACGGTACCAAAATCCTCTAGTGATTTTTTTAACAAACAAAAAATTTTTTGTCATATTCAGCTCCACGAATGTGAATATTAAAAGACATGAGAATCTTTTTTTATTGAAACTATTATTCAATCTAAAACAATTTGCGTTTTGCTTTTAAAACTTGTTTTTTAATTCCATTTGAATTATAACTTAATTTTGTTATTTAAAAAACAACACTTAATAATGAAAAATATATTACAGATATACATAATTCATTGATTTAAGTACTTTAGGATGAATTCCAGAACATATAAAATTGAGCGTTAGTATTCTAGGGTTAAATACTGCTAAACAATTACTTTTATGAAAAGAGTAGGTCTTACTTGGTATACTAGTAATACATATACATATATGTAGGAAATGGTGTATTTTACGCCTTCATTTCTTTTGAACATTAACTTAATGTTTTAGCCCCTCTCAATTGCAAACAAATTGATTCGATTTCATTTGTATCGTAAACAGAAAATAAAAATATAATAATTTTCATAAACGATTTAAATCAATCTGTAAATCAAATGCCAACATATAAAACTATTCAATTATTTCTATATACGATTCCGTTTTCTTCGTATAAATATGCATATAAAACACATCGCATCAATTAATTATAAAAAAGTTTTGACTTAAATATTTAATCTCATAAAAAAATAACGATGTTTGATGCATTTTATTTATATTTGCTCGCATGTATAATTATTTTTAAATTATACAATTAAAAATTAATTTTACACTTTCTAAACAATTTTGGTTTTTTGTTTTTGTTTTTGTCTTTTTTCAACTACTATCACAATATTGGAAATTTTTAGTTTTGAATAAATTTTGTGGCATTGCGTTTGTTTAGCAAAAATTCTATTCACTTACGAGCTTTACATAACATCGCATTTCTTACGTGTCACGCTGCCATCACTTTCATTCATTTGCATAGTCTTTGAGCGCATTAAATTTAAATCGGTTCGTATGCTGGGCCTTCGCGCATTCGGTGTAACCACACCGCACGCATCGCTGAAACGTCGCTTTATCGACAATGCGTTCTTTTTCGATCCACCCGCCGAAGAGTGTGGGGGTAGTGGTGATGGTGCTCCAAATACAGTGACTACGCGACGATGATGGTTGGGTGCCATTTCGAGCGGCAAATTGGCAGCGGTGAAGAGAGAATAAAATAGATCGTCGATACGAAAATTTTGTTTAGCTGAGCACTCGACAAAGACGCAGCAATTATCTTGGCCAGCTATGTAGCCCATTATTTCATCCAATTGCACGGTTCTGAAAAATGTATATTTACATATTGATCTTGCAGGAATATCGTATTCGACCTACTCACCTCTGCTCCTTATCACATTTATTGCCGGCCAGTATCATCGGTATTTTAGGTAGAGCTTTCTTTTTGAAACCAGATCCTGGATTGAGAGCGGCCCATTTTGTTTCCAGTATATTCTCTCTTAAACGTACAACTTCTTCGAAGGATTCCCTGGAGTCCATACTGAACACAAGTATGAATATATCGCCTACAAGAACAATAACATGATATTAATTTCAGACTTGCATTTATTAAAGTTTGAGTTTATTTCAAGAATATAGAATAGACTCCAAAAAACGATCTCTAAATATGGTCATATACGAAATTTGTCTTATTAATAGCTTATAAGTCCATTATATTTTTTATTATTAAGGCCTTTATTGCTTAATAATTTTCAATTAATCTTTAAGAACTTAAATTATTGTAGATAAGGTTGTTTACTGTATTCCAAAGGCTTAACCTGCAAGTCAGCAATTTAGCTCCAGCATTTTTTATTACCATTTATTGAATGAAACAAATGAAGAAGATAATAATGTGGTAAAATGTTTTGCCAATGATACAATTTTTCAATATAAATTTAAATTTTATTGGCAAGACGTGTGTATGAGGCAACAAATGGCACATGCTACAGAGTAGGCTCAATATGTATGGATGTATTGGGTGGATACACGAGTGTATTCACTGCAACAGTATATAACACATAATAATATTCATAAAAAATTTAGTTATCTATTATACTAACTGATATGTACGTACATACATACATACGAATTCCTTCTGTGGCCTCCAATTATTATTGTTTTATAAAGAGCTGCCATTTGAATGACAAACATTTCCACCTGCCTGTACTGGATGCTATAAAAATACTTATTTTCTTTTCATATACCGTTTTCCTTAAACCATTTACAATCATAAGTCCATTATTTAACTTTACTGTTGCCTTTGACAACCGTTTGGGAAAAAAAATTCCTAGAAAAGCATGCACGTAAACAAGCATGCCAGCGAGCAGCTCAACAACAGTAAATCCTGCAAAGACTAAAAAAAATCGACATAAACAATTTACTCGTGTGTAGTTAGTGCTGTCAATTATTCGGGCTCTATAATCGTTCGAATAAAATTTCATAAGTTTTTTTCTGGTTCCAAAGGTCGAATGATTTCAATCTATTATTCTAATCTGTCTTTATCTGTCCTCTTAATACTTTCTCCTCCTCTCCCAGTTACAACGCAATACACTTCAGGGGTCGTCTCCTGAGTACTGTTCCTACTCATAATAAAAGGAAGTTTCAAGGTGTTATTCAAACCAGATAACAATGAGATATCACGGTCTGTATATACACAAGTATTTTTAATTGAGGGTATTTGCCCACTTAACGCATCCTACTGTCAATATCTTGAAGAGTGTTGTTAAGTAGTCTAAATTACAATTTTACTTCAGCCATAAACATGTCGATTTTTCTAAAAACGCTCAAAATTTTATTCTAATAGTTATTTGGGTATTCGTTAAAAACTATTCGATTTATGTTTTACTCTGAATTGAAATATTATGTAAGTTGGAATATTCGAATAATTATTATACGGATGACAACAATATCTCTAGCAACAAAAAATTCATAAAAATGCAAATGTTTCATAAAAAGGAAAATAGGAATTGAAAAATAAATACACACTTACGATAACCGCTAGAAGAAACATGTCTTCTTCATATCGGATATATGTATGTATGTATGTATGTATGTATGTACATATGTATGTACATATGTATGTATGTACATATGTATGTATGTACATATCTATGTACGCACATATGTATGTATGCACATATGTATGTATGTGTAGATATGATTAGATGGAAACAGTTGACTCGCAGTCGCACGTGGCCATTAGCATTAGGCACAAGTCAGAATGCTGCAACATTTCTGGGCTTTAACAAATCCCACATATTATTTAAATTAATACCAAAAATATTTTATGGGATCTGCTTTTGAAACAAATAAATATGTATGTATGTAGTACGTGTGCAATTAGCTTAATCCTGATTTAGTGTTGAATTTGTTTGTTCATATTAACAGTTTTATTTGACAGTTCCACAGACTTGCAGGACTGAAACCTACAATATAAGAGCACACGTGTTCCCCTCAAGCTTTGAAATCATTTTCTTTACTTAAACAAAAAGATATCGTGAAATTGTTATTGGTACTTCGAAACTCAAATATTTTTTAAGGATATTTAAATAATGTGTTATCGATTTAAAAAATAAGGCATCAGCAAGAACAAGGAGGACGCCTTAAAAGCCATTGACAAATTATTATTTTTAGGACTGAATGTGTAGATGAAAAGAACTGAATAATGAAAAGGTCATAGGACAACGAAATAACAAAATAAATAAAATTTTGATTTTTAAATTAGGACAACAGGACAAAAAATATGTTAAGAAACAAAACTTTATAGAAAAAGCATAACGCAAACACTTTATAATGAAATCCTTGAATATAAATTAAAAATTACTCATCATACATATACAATTTTTTAAATCATTAGGAAAATGTCAACATTTTGCTTGAATATAAATTACTTCTGTTGAAACTTCTAAGTTCACGCACATGCATGCACGCTTAGAAACATAAATGGATAAGGCATTTCGTTTTGACAATCATTTACTATGTACTAGTTTATTATCACACAAATAATGAAGATTCCAATAAAATATGTTTCCATTCCATTTATTTTGCTTCTGTTTTCTTTCTTTTAAGGACAATGAACAGAATAAAATGCAGAGTGTATCTGTGCCCATATTTAGGCATTCACATAATCAAATCACAAAAATAAGTACCAGCTAAATATGTTTACAAAGCAAAAGAGAAAACATATAAGAATGTTATCTTATAAAGTAAATACAGGCAAGTCGTGGTAGAACGAATCTCGTTCCTACGCAAATCCGATATAATTGGCAATATTATTTAGCGAACATAATAGAAATCGTGTACTCGATGTAACGATATAGTAAGAAAATAATTTTAAAATTTAAGCAAACTCCAAGCTATCAATCAAAATTGTATCATTGACGAAATGAATGCTCTGAAAAGTGTATGCCCTATATGACGAACGAATAATAAAATAAAAAAAAATCTAAGGCAGCACAGAATGTAAAATCTAGACAAAGTCGTCACTGTTTCTTTAGATTTTGTTGGAGATCTTATTATACAATAAGATGACGCCAGTGCTTTTATTACATTTTGAGTTTTGCAAGTGTCAAAGTGAATGGCATATAGAAGACAAACCAAGATTATAATGAACCTGCAAGTATTACAATTGTTATTAAACCACTTTAATGCAATCATTCGCTTTGACAATTGAATTAAAGGACGATGGTTTTTAAAAAACCTTAGTCCTGAAGATTGCCGAAAGCAAACTGCAATCAGTGACTTACTATAATCGCGATAGGTATTCGTAGTACACTTATATAGGGTGTTTTTTATAGAGTGATACAACTTTGAGTTGGCATCACTGCTTTATTTGACCACCCATTTAACAGCTGATATTTGCTTTTTGTTTAGTTTGCTTTGACATTTCATTATGGATCGACTTACAGCACAGCAACGCGTACAAATTGTGGAAATCTTTAATCAAAATAATGGTTCTGTTCATTTAAAACTTTATTTTCCGATGAAGCCCATTTTGGGTGGAATGGGTACGTAAATAAACAGAATTCTCGCATTTGGAGTGAGGAGAATCCACAAGCTTTTGTCGAAACATTATAACATCCACAGAAAATCGCTGTTCGGTGCGCTTTATGGGCTGGCGGAGTCACTGGCCCACATGTCTTCCAAAACGATGTTTGTGAAAATGAGTGTTCCAGATTGCGACTTGTACGCTCCAGCCATGGCGGCCACATGACCGAAATCATATTTAAACATTAATGTCAGAAAATTTTCTATACAATAAAGACCGTTTCATTGATTTTAAATATATATTACTATATTTTATTATGATTTAAGCTTGCATCACTCTATAAAAAACACCCGATAAAAATAATATAATTATTTGTTTGCTATGAACTATGTATTTAGTAAAATGAAACATTAAAGAAAAGTTTCACAATATAACGTATGGGTCTGATATTATGTCGGCCGTTATACCAGGACCTATCTGTATATATAACATGAAATTAAAAAAAATTGATAGTGCACAACAGGGTTGCAAGACTTGGTACAATTTTTCTTTTTGTTACCATCATAAACTCAAACGTTAAATGGTACTCTAATTCCCCTTTTAATATCATTTTATGAAATTATTTAAGTCTCTCCATGTAATTTATTTACGGTATCTTATCATTGTTGTTATAATTTCTTTGTTATTTAGGTTTTTGCTATTCACCTGTTTATAGCCAAACACATACAAACAACTTTAATTTGCCTTTTGCAGATACTTTTTATTGCAACAACTACGTAGATGTAATATTTCATAATTTTATTTAAAAAAAAAACTATTATTGCATAATAAATTAAATAATCTGTATTAAAACTTTTATGTTCTCATTAAAAAAATATATATTCGTAAAGGCTAGTTAAATGAATGCTTGTGTAGAAATGTAATTTATTAACCTTTTAAAAATCAAAAAAATTAAATAAAAGATTATATGGAAGACCACTATTATTCAAAACATGGAATCTAAAGAATTAACAACATTTTGTGTACATTTTAATTCAAGTAAAAAGATAAAGACAACAAATTTTTTGGTACAATTTTAATGGTGTTATTTGGCAAGCCTGGCATTGTTGTTGCAGAGTAATAACCGAACATTCTTGCTAATATTCAAAAAGTAACGGTTGCTTCACAAAGCATAAGATATATAAAAATAGAACTTTTATTTTCTGAATAATAAATGAAACCAAAGAAATAATTTTTATTTCCTGAGAAATATGAAATTATAATTCAACATACATATAATCAGCAAAGTTGAGTTTCTTAATGAAACTGAAGCAAATGAAAATTAATGCGCTTCAAAGGTAGTCCATGCAACCAGGATTACCTTCATGTATTGCTTGTTTTCGCAGCACTTCACTTTTAGTTGAATTTGTTTTAATGCTTTCCCATTAAAGTCTAATACTTTCGAGAGAACGGGCAGCTGGAGAAACATCTCAACATTTTCCCTCAGATATAAAAATTTGCATGTAAAGATGAATCTAGTAAATTTAATGTGAAGTTTTGCCAGGCTCTTGTTGTAGCTGCCAGAACATTATTTAAATTAAACAACACAAAACTAAAGTTACGTGCACACTTATGAAATATTTGATCGAAAAAGTGTAACCACTAAATACTAATAAGAAAACTCTTAATTAAGCAAAAGTTTTATTGAGTTAAACAGTTGCCAATTATGAATCTGATTTAAATACCAAACACGAATCTTTAGAATTTAGTGGTTAAGCCTTTATAGTCAAATATTTGACAAGTGTGAACTGGCTGTAAATAAAATTATACACTAGAGATGTTGCTGCTGTCAAATCAACACTTAGAAAACAATGAACTAAAAACGCTGTACAAACTTCTTTCTGCTTCGTAAAGTAGTAGAAATAATAAAAACGGAGTTTCTATGATGTGGAAGGGTGGTGCGTGGCGAATGTATTTAAAGACGTTATGGACTCTGATGTGCAAAATAGCAACCAAACTTTCTTGTTATAAAAATATTATTTAATTCGAAGAATTTAATTATCCTACAACTGCACGTACCTACTTTCCACTACTCTGTTAATTTATTGAACATAATTAATTAATTTAATTACATATAACAGGGCTTTTATGGTGAAATCATAAAGCGGAATTTATACAAATCCGCTTATGTAACTTGCTTTTGGCTTATGCCATGCAGCCCACTGCTGAGGAGATTATAATTCAGTTAGAAAACATTTATAAAGCAATTTTATTTGGAAACTATTTTGGAAAACTTCTTTGTGTGTTGTAGCTCTTATAATACGATAAAACTAAAGCCTGCTTCGCACGACATGTTTTTTTACATCCGACATAAAAATATCCCACTACAAATACGTATTTAAACGTCGTGTGTTACCTGTAAAACTTTTCTTCTCTAAAACTCCGACATAACGTCAACTGACAAAATTTTGATTAGAGCGAGTTCTGTTATCTTCTGACAAACTTTCTCACATCAGCTGTTTTATTTTGAAATAAAAATGAAAATAATTTATGTTTTTGCTGCTAACAATTTTGTTAATTTTTCATACATTGTAGTTTGACTGACCCAAGGAACTCGAATTTGCCGGAGTTGAGATGTGAGAACTATAATTAATACGCAGCGCACTACAGTTCTGTTGTCTTTTGAGTCTATTTGACAACAATTTTTAACAAAAGATTATTTTAATAAAATATTCAGTCAAATCAGCTGTCTAAAAACAAACAGAAACTAAATCAGAAGTAATTAACATGTACTTTTGTAAGCGACTGTTTTTGATCGTTTGTAAAATTGTTGTTTGTAACGAACATGAGTTGAAAACATCATAAGTCGAATATGGCAGGATTTATATAGAAACTAGGAGCTGTCGAATACTCTGTTATATATTTAAAAAAAGTTGTAGAAAAAGATTCAAATCGTTTTGACAAAATTAGAAAAATTTCACAACAAAAAAATTTAAGCAGCGAACTAGTATTTGCGCACACAAATTGTGGTTTCCTTTTTGACACCATCCCATTAAAAAACACTCCTTTTATTAGTTCACATAAGTAAGATTTTCGACTTAACTAAGTTTTAAATTCAAAACGCACTGAAGCTGGTGTTTTTAAGTTGGAATGTTAATAAATTTTAAGTACTTCTTTTCCTATTTTTAATGCCGGTTTTATGTACATAAAAGGAGCTTTCAAAACCATAAAATCCTACTCCTGCTAATTGATTTCCAAGTGCAGCATGTATTTTGAAAATACTCCTGTTGCAATGCAAATACTTTATGGCGTTAATTAAATGGTTTGTAAGTGAAGTTTTTAGCAAATCTGTTGATAATTTTTATTAAACATGAGACAATATAACAACAGGCTGGGGTAATAAAAAAATTAATGTTTGATCTCGATTATGTGCTTTTCTAACACATAATCTTATATCAGTGCCTTCAAGCAAATCCAATTCTATTCACTTTTCATATCCTTAGGACTCAAACACACACACACACACACACTTGCATTTGTTTACACCTTTTGGGGCCGTAGGCAAATATTACAGCAAAAGCAAACGGCCTAAGAAATCCCTGTTCATTTTATTTTAATCTCAGGTAAATGCTGCTGGAAGCTAAACTTCTTTAATGCCTGCACATGAGCAAATATTCTTTATTTATACACGTTCAAACGAGACACAATAATTTTTGGCACATTTGCACGTCTGTCTAACCACTTACCTGTTAAGAAGGATAAACGACGCATAGCTGGAAAAGGATGATGGCCAGACGTGTCTAGAATATCTAATTGATAGACTTCGTTGCGTATACGATACAGTTTGCGATGAAAGTCTTCAATTGTGGGCGTATACGCTTCATCAAAACGATTCCCTAAAAAACGAGCGATTATTGATGATTTGCCAGCACGTGACGACCTGCAATATATCAAATACAAGTTGATGGAATGTTATTTTCAATCAGCATCCAAATTAGGGTGGCGCATAAGCAACCAACATATTTGCTTTTCAGACGTTAGTTTTTAATGTGTCAAGAGCTCCCTGCATAGGACAGCTCAAAAAATGTTGTTAAGAGGTCGCTCCAAGTTTTTATGGCATTCACAAGCAGTTGGAAAGCGATTTTTTTTATTCAAACTTAGTTTCATGCTGCGGTATATTTTATATACCAAAAATATTATAGTTTTTTTAAATTTCGAGTTTAACATTTTTATTTCAAAAGTCGCTCTTAATACTTTTTATTTCACTACTGCATCGATCTTTTCGAGCCTAATCACTAGTAAATTAAAAATATATATAAAACTACCTTTCCAAATCCAAATTCTGAGCTCAAATTTAAAAAAAAAAAACTTATCAGTTTTTGGTCTGAATATAAATAAATACGTGCCCTTTGGAGGGAGTTCTTGAAACACTAAAAGCAAACATTTTTATAACCTAGACAAAAAAAAAATTATTAGCTTTTTGCGCCACCCTAATCCATATAAAGTAGAAGAATTTTCATGTTTCTACTCCTTAAAAGAGTTTCATTTTAAAACGGATATGTAAAACTTTATTTTGTGAGTTTTAGCAGGACGTTTATTTTTTTATTGAAAAATAATTCTCCAGTGTGGAGTTGGAGTATTTTTTCTAAACATCATGGATTCTGAAAAAGCAGGTCAGTAAGAATCTATTGCTCAGCTTCCAACGCTTTTAAAAGAAGAGTTTTTGAATTTAAAATTTTCGGATAACTGTTACTTACGGTGCTTGTATGGCACAAAGCTGAAGTCGCATATCTCCAAATTCATAAACGATAATAGTAGGCTGTTTGCAAAAGAGAAAAATTGGCCTAAACCCCGGTCTCATCTGATTTTCCGTTTGGGTTGTAGAACATAATAGCTTACGAACAAGGATTCGCCGTCATGCTGCTTTACATTGGAAATGTCTCTCGAAATTAAGAACTAAAATAATGAAACCCACTGCAGATTCAGAGTACATGATACTCGAAACAACTTTCAGTTACTTCATCACACAAATGGAACCGAAATTGTATGTTATTGCAATTTCATACGTGTACGAGTATTTCATGCAGAAATTTAATTAAAGATCTGATTTGATTATACGCATGTACACACAAGATTAAAACACATTTTTATCCCACGGTTTTTGGTTTTTTGCCCGTGTGGACATGCACAGCAGCCAATAAACGGTGTTGGTAATTAAGTCCAAGAACATGATAAAATGTTATTTCCTTCCGTAGATGTTTGAAGGGACACACATTCCAAATGACACGTCTGTTTATCTAAATGTGAACACGAGATTATAAAAATTAATTAAACCTCTTCGAACAAATTAAGTATAAGTTGATAATTACAGAACTTAAAATGTACACGTACTACATACAAATCACATGTACAAATAATTAAACTTTCTTAACTCCTTGTAATCAACAGCTTTTGTTGTGGGGATTGGTATAGAAGCGCCAACCACAACTCATTCAATCAGTGATAACACTTTTATTTGCTTCAAATTTATTATGAAAAAAAGGGCACGACAACTGTATCAGAACGATGGTGGGACACTTTTGTTAAGTCTTTTGTTGGTTATATTCGATTTTGTCGAGCAATTCAAAAGCCAAAAATTCTCCAAATCTGTTTATAATTTGCGAGGTGTAAATTTCTTTCAGTGTAATAAAAAAAAATACTCGTACTAATTGTTTCGAGCAAAAAGAAAATGTTAGCAAAAGCGTTTACTTATCTAATCAATTACTTACCCCAATACCACAAGACGATAGCAGTTCTTGGAAGTCGGCAGTGTGTCGTCACACAGCATGGCCGAACTGACAACATGATTGGCCAAAAAGTCGTCTGTGTCCAAGGCGTCCAAATCATCAGACGTATGATGGTCATATTGATAGTTTTGTTGCTGTTGTTGTTGTTGCAAATCAGTGTTGTTCATTAAGCGTGTCGTTGTGTTGACGACACCGTTACTGCCACTTGGCATATCATCCAAAAATGTTACAACATGAGATCCAGAACCGGCAGCATTGTTGGCAGCTGCAGCCGCACTTGCACCAGCCATAGCACTGCAACTGTTGCTGGCATTTGACGAATTTGATGGCACTGAATTGGATAATCCAGCTGTTGCTGCTGTAGCTGCTGCTGTACTGTTTGCTGTTGCATGCGCTGCTGTGTTATTGCCCATCATTGTAGCTGCTCCAGTTATTTTGCCATTAACCGGCTGTTGCTGTCGCACCATATTCGACATTGTGTTTGTATCTATTGTTGCGGTTGTTGTCTGTGTTGTGGTTTTGGCATCACCAAACAGAGCCTCAGCGTAGTCATTATTATTGCTGCGAGCACAAAACCAATTTTTGCAACGAATCATATTGACATCCGTTGTAGTGGCATAAAATAGCAGCAGCAACAACAAAATTATACTCCTGCTTTGGCTGTAGTTGACTACTTCGATTTCGATTTTATTTTTATTGTTGTTGTACTACTTCGCTCAAGCTATCGACATTAAGTTCTAAATACGTGCATCACTTGGGAATAAATAAATAATAAAAACTCTATTGTCTCTAGTTTTGCTATTTCCTGTTTGCAGCCGACTTGTTTCCCTCTCAGCTTATCCTTTTACGCTCTGATAAACTATTAATATATTGTGTGGTTACATCTACACAACTTTACACACAAACACAAGCATATGTGCTGTTTATTAATGCCGGTGTAGTGGTGTCTGTTGGGGGAACGTACATGTTGCGTTGAACGACTGTTAGCCAAGTGTTGCCTTATGTCAAGTGGTTTTAACTTTGATGTCACCGGTGGTGTGCAGCGTCTTCTTTCTATTCCCATTTACCACTTTGGCCGTCCTATTTTTATTTTCTTTCTATTATTGATTTTGGCTATTATGTTTTTAGTTTATACAATGAGTCCTTCAATTGCCATGCATGGGCTTTGGACATGATAAGCTCGAATATAAATATTATTGCCTATTTTGAAGCAATACAAGTGGCTATAAACGGGCGGAAATGTTTGATATAGAAATAATCTTAACTTCAATAGCATGGCAGCAACAACAGTAACGAAAAAACTTGTGGAAAATAATAATAATAAAAGAATTGATAATGTTGCGAGCAAAGTTTCGTTATCGGTGGTTTAAATTGTTATTCGATGGAGATGGTACTGGTGGTTATGGCCGCAGGTTGTTGACCACTTTATTTCAAAATGCGTTTGCTTGTAGGCATGTTTTAAAGCTGGAAATAATGAGAAAAAATTTATATTTATATGAAGGTGTTGTAGCAAAATATATTGTGTTTGTTTTTTATTAGTTTATTTTATTTTTTTGATGTGGTTTTCTAATTTTCTTAATAATTTTTATGCGTGGGTATTATTGTGTAATACGATTCGAAAGAAAAAGCTTTCGGATCTTTATGTTAAGTGTATACATTTTTGAACAATCCAATCCTGTTTCAACCAGTACTAAAATCGAGTATAATTTTTAAAGTATCCACAATTTAAAGGGTGTTACTGGAAGGTTTTCAAATGTTGAAACTTTAGAATATAGAAGTTAAAATAATTACGCCCACAAACGAACATCTTATACAAGAGTGACTTACAAATTTGATCACAAATGTGCGAAGTTCAACAATGACTCCTTCAATTACTTTGATTTTTTTAACTTTATCTTACAAAAAATGTCTCAAAATATTATTTTATGATTTTTTGCTGTATTTTTAGACTAAGAGTAGCTGAAATCATAAAATATCTAAACATTTTCTTTTTGCGACGACTATTTTAAGACCTTTTACGAATTTTCTTATCAGAATTATTTTTCTGAAAATATTATATAAACAGCAAGAAATAGGTTTCACTTTGTAAGGAAAAAAAAACAAATCAATATATAAATATAGGGTGTTTTTTATAGAGTGATACAACTTTGAGTTGGCACCACTGCTTTATTTGACCACCCATTTAATAGCTGATATTTGCTTTTTGTTTAGTTTGCTTTGACATTTTATTACGAATCGACTTACACCAAACTTATCGTGCACTTCGTCCATTCAAAATTTTATTTTCCGATGAAGCTAATTTTTTATTGAATGGGTATGTAAATAAACAGAATTATCGCATTTGGAGTGAGGAGAATCCACAGGCTTTTGTCGAAACACCATTACATCCACAGAAAATTACTGTTTGGTACGCTTTATGAGTCATTGGCCCATATGTCTTCAAAAAAGATGATGGTCAGAATGTTCCAACAGAATGAAGCCACATGCCACACAGCGGCCGCTACCATTGATTTACTCAAAGAAACTTTTTACGAAAAAATAATTTCACCAAATGTCCCAAGTAATTGACGCCTAAGACCGATTGAATTATTTTCTTTGGAGTTATGTAAAGTCACTTGTGTACGTCAATAAATCACAAACAATTGAACACTTGGAAATCAACATTCGAGGAGTTATCGGCGAGATACGGCCGCAAATTCTGCGAAAAGTTTGTGAAAATTGGTGTTCCAGATTGCGCCTTGTACGCGTCAGCCATGGCGGCCACATGGCCGTAATCATATTTAAACATTAATGTCATAAAATTTTCTATCCAATAAAGACCGTTTCATTGATATCAAAAATATTTTTATTATGATTTAAACTTGTATCACTCTATAAATAACTTATTTTCCGATTGAAAAATAGAACTTAAAATACTATTTTTATCATCTGATCAAAAAATAAAAGCAAATTTATTTTCTAAAGAATAAATAAGAATCAAGAACAAACTTATATTTTCTAAAGAACAAATAATAACTAAGAAATCATTTTAAACTCAGAAAATAACTCTGGAAATAATGATTCAAATGTGATTTTATAACAAAGCTTATAACCATTTTGAAACGTACAATAATTCCATTAAATTTTATTACAGTTTTTGTTACTTTTGCAGTCTTAAGAAAGTGCCCTTTTAGCTGCCAACAAAATGTTTCAAAAGGTATGCAGTACTTAAAACCGAAAATGCAAGTGGTTCCACTCATCTAAACGACATTGTATATCACACATAATAAAAAATATATGTTTAAACAAACTTTGTCGCAAATTCTTTGATCCATCTCTTCTACAGCAGAGAATCACAAAAAAAAACTGTAAACATGTGTAAGTTCGAGACCCCGTACATAATAGATAACAAAACGGAGGTCAACTTTGGAGTTATAAATGCAAACAAAAATATACAATAAAAATAAATAAATAAACAAATCAACTATCAAAAGTTTTTGCTGTTGAAATAACAAACAAACAATTCCAACTCAAGTCGTAGAAGCATTTTCCTCTTCGTTTCTTTATAACAAACTAAAACTTTATCTCTGCCATAAATGTTATCTGGCCAAAAATCGAATTCCCAAAATGTCAACAATACCCACAATAACATCACAAACATTAAGTGCTGTAATCTTTTGCTTCAAGCCCATTGCGTTGGTGTGTATGTTCAGTGCTTTCAGTGGCACATGAATGCAGCGGCAACAGTTGTTGCAACTATTCGTTCGTATAAACTGAATGCATTTTATTACTGGGAAACAGTTAAACTGTGAGGCTACAGTGCAATGAGGTTTAAGGCATCATCCCCATTCATCCATCCCCATGAAGAGATTTTACTGTGGCAAACAGTAGCGTATTGCAGTGCATCGTTAGCCATGTTCGTATATTTCGTTATGTAGCACTGGCTTCCAAACTGTAAATTTCTAAATGACAGCACAAATACGTTGTAAAACAAAAACTAACAAAAAAAACCGCAGTGCGTTTTCGTTGTACTTCCACTCATCCATTAGACAATCCCTTTTTCATTTCCGTTGAAAAAGCTTCTTGAAATAACCACATCCTGATACACGTTTATGAACATAAACTAAACATAAAATATCATCGTACTCCAACACACAGTTTTATTTTCCCACCAACACCCTCTAACAAACGCAAACATACGCACACATTTTATATTTATAATACGTGTGCAGTTTACCTTAACATTTTGGCAGGTTTCTGCCCGCCGTCAATGAATTTGCAAAAGTGTATGAGAGTGAATTTATTAAATTTTGGAAATACAATAAAGAGTTGGTAATAAGAGAAAAACTTTTATGTTCCCAATTTGCCTGCAGCTGGTCAAATAATATGGTTACGGTTAAGCGTTCGTTAGTGGCTCATTGTCAAGTACTGGTTTATAGTTGCAGAGTTTCAAGGACGCTACAGCAGGTACAAAATTTTATATAAAATATGTTTTTATAAAAAAAATGTTCTGCTGAACATTCATCACGTTTATCATAATAGACACATTAAATTTCTTGTTATTTCAAATTTAATTTCTCTTTGTTTATACAAAAGAAATGGCAGGACTCTTTTTTATTTCAATGCTGCTGTTTCAATGTTGTAGAAATTGAAATACTTCCCCATTTAAGTGAATAATTTATGTTGATTTAATCACCACTGATTAAAATTTTAATTAAACAGCATGCGGCTGGATGCTCGTAAATTTTATGAATGTTGTAATATTTTTTTTTTCTTAACAATTAACTGAAATATTTTAATTAACAGCAAAAGGTTTTGTTAATATAAAAGACATAAAGCTAAATAACTAATTTGTATGCAATTAAAAGAAACAGAGTTGATGTAATCCGATTATATTGTAATAAAAATAACAACCAGACACTTTGAGAATATGAAGCAAACAGTTTTCATAATTGTTAATTTAATATTATGAATATTTTTATTAATTTATTTCAAATAGATTCATTTCATTCAAATATTTTTTTTTCATTCAAATGACTCATTTGATTTAAAGGATATTTTTACTTAAAGGCAGAATTAGTAAATTTTATCGTTGTATAATTTATTTATATTTTACTATTTAAAACTTTTCCTGCAGTAGCACTGGTCACGTAGAAAAGCATGTGAAAAAAATTTTGTTGCATTTTGCAATGTAGGGTGCCTAGTAAATCTACCAAGCCACACACTGCTTCAATATTATTGTTTATATATAGGGTGTTTTTTATACAGTGATACAACTTTGAGATGACATCACTACCACCCATTTAACAGCTGATAGTTGCTTTTTGTTTAGTTTGCTTTGACATGAAAGTGTTGCGTTTTATTTCATTATCAATTTTATTTCATAAGACATTAATTCCTTGTTCCTGCACATTTAATACGACTTTTGCGTAAGACAAGAAGAGTGTTACTAACTAGCAAATCTTAAACTACAACAAAAATGTCTAACGAACGTACCTTATAAAAAAAAATCTTCAAACATTTTTTTTGTAATTCTATGATTTTTAGATGTTTTGTAATCAAATTTTGTAAAAATGCCGAAAATACTTTATATATTCACTATTTTTATATATTGAAAATATATTTTGATGGATAATTTTTTAATGCTGCAAATAAATTTTTTTCCCTACAATAAATTTCCTTTAAAAGTTAACTTTTTCAGTCCACAGAAAATATTATAACGATAACATGGTTTATTTAGTCAGAAAGTCTCAGAGTCAAAATTGCGGCTTATAGAACAGATGAGCCAATCAAAATTGTACCAACATGATCATTAAAAATGTACTTTTGCGACACCAGTTATAATAAATATTTTTTTTTCTTTTTTAGTACAATTTTTGATTTTCTCTTTTGCTTAAGCTAAAATAAAATGACATTTAAAAAATTCGTTGTTTTATACTGAGACCTCAATCATAAAGTTTTTCCTCAATTTATAACAGGTTAATAAAACAAATTTTTATATTTTTATGTAACTCTTTGAATAAATTTTTTTAAAATTAAAACTATAAAAATTTCTATAAACATTGTTTTACTTATTAGGAAAAATGGTTTGGTTTTTTATGAAATTATGAAATTTTATTTGCAGTTGTGGCAATAAAAGAAAACTACAAGACCAAAAAGAAATTATGGCAGAAAAGATGAATTGGAAATTCCATATAAAACATCAGCTGACAAAGTTCGTAAATGAATACCGTTGAATGTGGAATGGTACCAAAAAAAAAAAAAAAATTAAGTGTACCAGGTTGGCCAACCCTGTTACACTTATATTTGACAGCCTGGTAAAAAAATTATGAATAAAAAGCTTTTCATTTATTCTAAGAGCTCATAATTATTTTCAATTCAAAATAAGAGGCATATAAAATATGAAACATGTACACTTAATATTATTTTCCAAATATATCGGTACAGATTTATATATAAAAATTTCGGTCATGGTTTTGTTTAGGTATACAGGAAAAGCTTAAATTTTTAACAATCAGTTATTACAATGTGGCATGTTGACGGTTGCCGTGCATTCTTATGTATTATAAAAACATTGAATTCTCTAAATTATTGCCTGCATTCATTTAAATATCTGCATTTGAACACACAAATGAGAGGTTATCACTGAAAGTGTAATTTTAATATTTTTTATCAGCTGAATATTTTCCTCTATTTAATGCTGATGCACGAGTATTAAATAGAAATTTTAATAGTCGAATCTTACTTGCCGATCGATACGCAGCATAGTTTGAGTAGGAAGTTTATTTCTCTTTCATATCACTACAAAAGAAAAAAAAGAAATCTCCAGAGATCAATACTAAACAAAACAAAAATATGATGCCGTTTAGTAAAGAAAATAATCGCCGAATTTTTGTTACGGCATTAATTATATCGCTGCTGTTGATTCTCGGTTCGATTTATATGCACTTGAAACAAAAAACACATCTGGGCCGCATGAGCTTTCATTTAGATCGTGATCGCGTCAAACCAACCAGTGGTGTTGGTATGTAAAGCAAACATTTCCAACAAACAAACTAATATATAATCAAATCGAACACTTAATATAAATAAATAAATACATAAATAAATAAATATTACGGTGAATATTGACATGCAATTTGAAATGAGTTATTTTATTTATTTTAAAACTGATTCAAAGCATTAATAAAAATTTGAAGCGCCATAATTGTGTGGGGTTAAAGTTTAACACGAGCAAATTTATTGGAATTGTTTTAGAATGTATGTCGAATAAAAACGTTATTGACTACACACCTCATTTGCCAGCATGTTGTCAAAAATATGTTTAAAATGCTGCACTAGAAAATTAAAGATATTAAGTAAATTTTTCAATGTTTTACTACATTTTTTGTTGAATAGAACCATTCGAATATCGAGAAGATACAATTATATTCTTCAAATGCAATTATATTTAGAGGGAAGGTTGTATAAACAAATCGATTTTAATAATTAATTGATAAATAGTTAATCCACAAGCAGATAATGCCACTGTGAAGTGGACAAGGCCACTGTCATACAAAATTTTAAATATTCTTCATTAAGTTTTTATTTTTAAATTGATCTTAAATTTGTATTTAAATTGTTGAATATTGAAATCTAAAATTCTAGTATATCAGCAGCTCTTTTTACAAACTTAAAACGTTTTCAGCTGAATAGAGTCACATTCATTCAAACTGTTCGCACTCTGAAATACTTTGACACTTCAATTATTCGTCCTTTTTTCATACAACTTTTATTTGAATTTTTTTATTTTTATTTTAAGAAACAACAACAACACCGATAAAGGAACACGAAACGAAACAATTCAATGAAACCCGCGAGTATTTAAGCAGCGAAGAAAATGTTAATGCAGACAACGATATCCTTGAAGCATCATCACCTGAAGATGATGATGAGGATGATTATTCAACAGCTTATGCAGGATTTAGAACATCTGAGTCAGAGGAAGATACGAATGAAGAGATTATACAAGACAGTGAAGCAAATAATTATAAGCATTTAGAAAATTCAAATGCTAACTTTGATAATATTATGGAACATATTGCGGACGTTATAACGCCAAATAGTTACTACGAATCTCGATCGTTACAACAGGATTCTGCTGCTTGTCTGAGATGCATATGCATGACTATTAATGACTGTCGGCCAACGTTTTGTGGTACGGGTAATCCATGTGGCATATACAGGATATCAAATAGGTATTGGATTGATGCTGGCAAGCCTACAATAGCAGGCGGTACTACTGACAATGAAGATCAAGGTAAGAAAAATGGCCATCAGCTATTTAGCAACTTTCATATAGTATTTGTTTTTATTCTCAGTTTCGTGTGTGATGAGTAGAGAAGTAAATTTTAGGAAATTTTTTTAAAATTATTGAAAAGTAAATAAGAATATATTTTCATTCTCGAAAAATATTAATCTATTATCCGCTAAATATTATTTGAGAAGCGATTCGAACACTTTTATAATCCTGTGCCTGGTTTCTGTAACTGATGTGAGAAGTTCTCGCATCGAAAAAGTAAAAAATTATTGTTATCATGCTTTTTATTGTAGGGTTATCCATGGAATAACATGCTGATTATTATAAAAACCCAACAAAATCATAAATACATCAAGAAATATTTTCCGACTCATCCTGTGGTTCACAGAGTGACTACAATTTTTTCGATGCGAGAAGTTCTTACTTATGACAGAAACGAGACACTGGTATTACATAAAACTCGTAATTTTTAACTTTCTGTTAGAAGAATTTTAAATTTAAGAAATATTACAAAGTTGTTGTCTGTTAAAAAATCAAGTTTTCATCAGATTTCGATGTTTAGAGGTCCTAAAAATTGCCCTCCTGACAATTTTTGAGATTCTGTCACTGTGTATGCATGTATGTGTGTGTGAGTGTGTTTGTGCATATGCAAGTATGCGACACGGCTATAACGACTTGACTTGACTTTGATTGAAGAGTTCAATCAAATTTGGTTAGGATTCGAATCAATAGATTTTTGGAAAAAATATCCAAGGAAAATTATTTTTATCAAATGTGTTATCCGATCGATTCCATAAACTAATCAGCATTGGAAAACCTTGAACTGCCGCGAATCGGGATAAAAGTGGTCAATGCATTCGTGAAATATCACACAGGAAAAAAATTGGAAATACGTGGTTAAAAAAATCTTAAAAAAAATTTGCGAATCAAGCATTTACGGGTAGGACCAAATGCTCACCAAAGTCATTTTTAATCAGACATATTTTTTATTGAATTGAACAGTTTTAAGAAAGTGTTTTATTTAAGAAACATTTACCTGAGTCAAAATTATTTTCTTTTCTGATAACGCTGGTTTGTGCAAATATCTGTCTAGTGTGAGCGAACCTTAAATCCAATATTCACAAAATATATTTAAAAAATATCCATCCAATTGTTAGAAATATTTTTTAAGGATACATAATACGACTGATCCTTTGAATTGAATAATATTTTCGAAATATTACGTTTCTGAAATAATTTTTTGGAAACAATTTCAAAAGCAAAATCTTTTCAAAAGTATATTATTAAAGAAACTTATTTTACCTTAACAGTCTCGGGATGGACTTAATATTATTTTTGGTCGAATAAATGGCTTCGCTGAGCTAAATTTTTTTCACTGGTCATTCTACAGAAGCTCAAAAATTTACTTCTCCGAGCAAGGCTTATGGAAACTATCCATTTCTTATTGAGTAGGATTTTTGGAGGAACCCGACATCTGTTATTTTTACAAAAAGAAGTTCAGGAAAAGGCCGATGAAGCTCTAGAGCCAATTGTATTTAAAAACTTTAATTTTAATATCATGCTGATTCTTTTTTCACAGCATTTTATTAAAAGTTTATAAAAGATCACTTGAGGGGTTTTAACCAGTTCTTATGCACACTTCCCTGGCGTAGCGCAGATCATCAGGAAATCTTTACCCAACATTTCTTTGTGTATTTTGATTTCGTAAGATACTTTAAAAAATAAATTTGTAAAGTATCGAGATAAACAGATGCTGACTTGCGTTGATTCAGACCTTTTGTCGGCGAGGCATTACGGGTTGTGGCTTCACATAAAATGTGTCACAGAAACTGCCTCCGCAGAGCCATAACTCTTACAGTTATCGGAGGTATTGAAGTTAACAAGTGTGAGTGAAACGCAAACCTCTCGGGAGTACACGATCAGTAGTCTTAGAAATAGTAGCGAACAAGGCTTAAAGTTGACTGACAGCTGTTGTGCCAAGGATAACCAAATTTAGAGCGCACATTCAAATTAGATTTTATTTAAATTTACGAAAGAAGGACTTGAAAGATTCTCGCAATAATCCTGCTTAATTTTTAGTCAAAGAAACCTGCATGCGATATATTCGAAGAAACTAATCCTTTCTAGAGTGGCATCTACATGAAGACATTATATTTTGTAATTGAAGTTAATGAAGATATATACAGAAAGTTCCTTTAGCAGCTCCAGAGAAATATCATAAGAAAGAGAAGCAGGAGAATTTTTTTGTGAGTCAAGTCTTAGAGAAAATCTATTCTCATTAAAGTCACTATGGGACACAGCTAAGGATCTGAGACAATTTAGGTAAACTAACAAACTGAAATATTAAGTTCATATGAAATAGTGGATTTATTGGGGAATTAATAATTTTTAAAAAACTTGATAAATATTTAACAAAAAAAATTATTATCCCGTAAAGATAAGCCAACCAAAAATACTTCATGCTTATAAGCTGCTTATAAAACAAATTTCGTATAGAAAATTTCTCAAATAAGATATTTAATATCACACATGTTGTCCTGTGAGGACAACATGGTGGTCCTTTAATGCACACATATTTGGGAATTATTTCATTTTATTGACTTGAAAGCTTTTATGCCACATTGACTCTTCTGGCTTATTGTGATTTACATTGATTGTTATATTTCATAGTTACTACTATTATTTTCTTTCTTTTAGATTACCTCACGTGTATAAATGAGGATACATGCGCGAGCACTGCGATACGACAGTATTACAATCGTTTTAAACTCGATTGCAACAAGGATGGCGTAATCGATTGCCGAGACCAAATCGCTTTACATATTTTGGGACCCAGTGGTTGCTTAACAAGAAATCTCAATTACATTCATGAAAAGCGTATGAGGAATTGTTTACTTGAAAGTCATTTAAATTATTTATCATATTCTTCGGAGGAGGATTATGGGCGTCGTAAATAGAAAATTATATTATTCAATCAATTAGTTAGTAGAAATATAATCATATTGATATAATTATACACACATAAATTACAAAATATATTAAATATATGAAAATATGTTGTGGAAAATATTTTCATGCCGTTATATTTCAGAAACTTGTTAATTTTACACGTTAACACTTTTTTGCCAAAGAAAAAAGATTTTAACGGCGTAAAACATCTTTCAACTGAGAAGCAGACTTGTAAGCGAAAGGCAGCCAACTATCGTTCACCAACCCGTTTCAGCATCGCATGATTTTTATTCGCAATATTCCACTTGGTAGATCACGTTGCGCTTAGAAAAAAGTCACTCTCTGATATAAGGGCATCCTCGTAAGTGAGAGAGGATGCACAGCAAAACTTTGATTTTGTATTGATTGCATCCATCTCTACTTTTGCATTGTGTTTCCACGTGTATACTTAATATTAATAATAATGTTACTCATACGTCGCATTGTACTCGTACAAGGTTGTCGATGTGCCTTATGTTCTTCTCTTCCCACAATAGGGGATAAGAAATACTATTATTAAAACAACTAAAAATGGCCTATTAAAGAACACGTTACGTGTTCGACTTCCGGAACTCTAAAATAAGGCACCGACCAGTAACTTTAACATTTTGTAAGTATTAATATGGCACAAATGCCTTCCTGTAGGGCAGTTGCAACTTTGGCATTAACAGTTCTTTATTAATCAAGGACACCTGCTAAGCCTTGCAACATGGCAGATAATCCTTTCTAACAAAATTTTTATTTTGTAAATATCCGATGCCTTATTATTTATGAAAACACGTTATACGAGTTGCATTTTAAAGTACAAACGTTGTGTACTTTATCGTTGTTAAAAACAACTTATTACACTTATTTATTTAAAAATTTACCACCCCTTGAACACCCCTTCCTCTACAGCAACTTACTAAAGCAGTCAAGTCACGTAAAATGAATTAATGTAAGTTTGTCTATTACCTTTTGCTTTTAAATGTCATCTGGGGACTAAATGCACTCCATTCTTCATTCCACCACTATCAAACGATACTTTGCAGTCAACCTGCTTTGCGCGTTAAATTATTCCAAGAAAACGAAACCGTATTCAAAGAAAAACTGTTAAAGTTTCAGGTGTCTTCTTAGATTCCCTGTAACAAACAGTTTATAACACTTGGCACATCGTATAATGGGATGGAGGACGAGAAAGCAATTTACGAAGAAAGGCAAACTGAAATCCGACGCAAAGAAACACTCACTCATGAACTCAGGAAAATTCATACAAGTGAACAATGAAAACGAGGTTTTGCAATGGTTGAAACACTTTGAACGGAAAAATATTTCATTGGTTTAATGAACGCTCATTATTCTGCTAATAAAATTTCAAGAGAAATTACGAAATAAATTAGCAAGAATATATAAATAATGAGAGAACGAATTGTAGTCGTTCCCTAGTAACCGGCAAATGATTTCGTACAGCCTCGAGGTCTAACGTTTGCTTGCTGGTAGATACTTCACAGGACCATCATGTGACGGTAATAAAATATTCTATCCCTACAGTGGAATAACTTTCAATGTGTTTCCGCTGAAACTAAAAATAGTCTGAAGTGATTTCACTGAATTTACTAATTAAAAACATTTTAGCGATATGAAAGTTAATACCCTTCATTTTATGCTGCTGCTCTCCCGTTACTACACCGAAAAGTTTCTGTCATTATTTATTTATTTGGTTGTTATCATATTCAACTTAGAAGGGTTAATTGTTTGAAAAGTGTTTTTAATTCAAAAGGATATGAACACATTCCACAGCATTAATTATGAATGAGTAAAAGTGTTACGGCACCGCAAAGAAATTTTTGCGGTCACAAATATTAAAACTTAATGTCATAAATATTAAATTTTTTCACTTACAATTGTTTCCTATCAACTGAGATATTTACTTGAAACTTCTATATGTTTTCAAACATTTTCATTGATTCATTTATTTTAGCAATTTATCAAAACTTTTTGTTTTAATTCTAAAACTTTTTATGTGAAAATATAAAAAAATTTTCAAACAAATAAACCCGTTTCCAAACTTTTTCTCATTTATCAAAGAAACTTTTTCTGCCAGCCCTTTAAATGTGAATATGTTAATAATTCAAAACACTTTTAAATTTTAAGTAATAAAATTATATTCAGCAAGCGGTGTTCCAAGTTGTCAGAGTGGGTTCTTCATTGTGCAGCGCGTTTTGTCTACGAAAATGGGACAAGCACACCATGTATTGCACTTCTCTTTGCAAGAAGAACAAAAGATAAGCACGATGCCAGCAATGACCTACTTCATAGCATGGATTCGCTTAAAGCATAACTCCCGGTCTGATAAGGTTGGAAAAGCATACACTTTCATTGTAACATAGTCATGGGAAAACCATTTCACTGTACGAGTACATTCTATTCTATTCAACTCCAACTCTTAGTCCTTATAAAGAAGCAACTTGCTTGGCAGAGTTGGACAGCGTAGTACAATACTCTATGCCATCTTAGAACACAAATCCACTTGTATTTTACGTCGGTGGAATAACTTTTGGCCGAAATTAGTTCCTATTATATTGCATTCATTATGATATCGGGTGTTTTTTATAGAGTGATACAAGTTTAAATCATAATAAAACATAGTAATATATTTTTTATATCAATGAACCATTCTTTGTTGGGAAGAAAATCTTATGACATTAATGTTTAAATATGATTTCGGCCATATGGTCGCCACGGCTGACTCGTACAAGACGCAATCTGGAAGACTTATGGGCCACTGACTCCGCCAGCCCTTAAAGCGCACCAAACAGTAATTTTCTGTGGATGTCATGGGGTTTCGACAAAACTTTGTTGATTCTCCTCACTCCAAATGCGACAATTCTGTTTATTTACGTACCCATTCAACCAAAAATGGGCTTCATCGGAAAATGAAATTTTGAATGGACGAAGTGCATGATAAGTTTGACGAACAGAACCATTATTTTGATTAAAAATTTCTACAATTTGCACTCGTTGCTCTGGTGTAAGTCGATCCATAATGAAATGTCAAAGCAAACTAAACAAAAAACAACTATCAGCTGTAAAATGGGTGGTCAAATAAGGCAGTGATGACATCTCCAAGTTGTGTCACTCTATAAAACACACCCTATATAAGAACCAAATGCTGCTCAGCCTGATTTGGACACGTTCTGTAGCAAAAATAGTTTTTGTTTTGGATTGAAAATGCATAGAAAACAAATTTAAGACACGCACTACTATTATTTTATGTTATTGAAACTGAATTTTAACGTTGTTTATGGAATATTTTACAAGTCATTGAAGGCTTAATTCCCAAATTGAGCCTTAAGAAGGCTTTAAGATAAATTTTGTATAAAAATTATGTTTTATAAAACACATCAAGTACACATAATCTTTAAAAAATTAGACACTAAATATATAAAAAAAAATTTGATTGTGCATCCTTCGTCGTCATTAGTGTAGCCCAAATTCACTGACTATTAAAAATAACACAAATTTAACAATAAAATAAGTGGTGCCTGCGCAAAAACAAGTTGTACCAACTAAATTATTGTTAGCTGTTGTTGTTATCGTTAACTCGCACTACAATAAGAGTTGGAAAAAAGTCAGCTGATGTAGAATAATGAAGGAAGAAAACAAAAATTATATTTATTCTAACTTCTCACACATTTCAGTGGAAATTTAAAATAATATCTTTAAATATTCTAAACAATTGTGAGTAAATGTTCCCTGATTATCCTCATCAGACATAGAAACTATATCATCAGGCATAGAAACTATATCAAACCTCTCAACTGATCTGTTTGAATTTAAAAAAAAAGAGTCAGCATATATTTTTTTATTATTACATATAAAGAATGAAAGCATTTAAAAATCTGAGTTTTCCATCCCTGTCGACTTGTGTGTTAAAATGTAATAATAAAGTTAATATAAAGTGTTTAAATGTTTTTAAGCTCTTAACAAATTACAGCTTTGAACGTAAAGAATTTATCTTGTTGAATTTGTTTTATAAGTTTATCAATAAAATTGAAAACAAAAAATCCTTCACTTTTTCAGAAACTTGGAAAAGGTTTTAAGGAAAAATAAAAACATAAATACAACAGAACAATGAGTTTTTAAATAAACACGATTATAAACAGCGAACACTTAAAGTGCATTCATAGCAAGCAAATATTTGAGTTAATAGTTTTATATATGTCTGAAAGCATATTTATAAGATATTTTTTATGCAGAGACCCACTCAAGTGGAACATTTCGAATAACTATCACGTGATGGCGAAGCAGGTAGACCGTAATTTTTTATATAATAAAAAAAACCGATTACATGTCCAGTACATTCAATTTGATTGTACAGAATATTTAAAATTGAGTTTCTTCTTGTGTTCATATTTGTAAAATTAATTATTTATATAAACACACACACCCACACACACACACACGCACCCATGCAATACATTTACTTGTCTGTTCACAACTGCATACAAACTGCATGTCCTTGCGTCACTCAACTATTGAGATCCTTAATATTATTTACAAAAAGAAAAAAGTTTATATTGCAAAAGCAAATAAATAAAATAAACAACAGCAACATGAACAGAAATTTATAAAAGGAAAACACATAAAGTTTGGGAATTACAAATTGTATGTCAATATTCCCAACAGACAGACAGACAGACAGACAGACAGACAGACAGACGTTTTTATGTGGGGGTATTGGTGAGCGAGTGTGTGAATGGAACGTAACTAAACAATTTTTCCTTTTTTACACAAAAATATTCACTAAATATTTATAACAACTTGCAAATAACAATTCTAAGAGAGTTTGTTTAGAAAAATGCATATTCCATGTGGTGTCCATGTATATATACGAGTGTAGTTTGATAAGTTCTTTTTTTTTTTTTAATGCGGAAGAGTAGTACTAAAAGAAATTGGTTAACTGATATTTACTGTCGGATTTAAGGAAAGCTGCCTCTGGTTGCTTGTAGTTACCTTTAAGAACTTTCTGTTGTAATAATTTCCCATGTTCTGAAAAACGCATATCGCACATTGGCGATTTCGATTTTAAAACGCCAAACAGTTGTTTTGGCGTTTTGTAGCCGCCAGGGTAACTTAAGCGATTCGGTCTATATTTTTTTTTCAACAATTCATATTGTAAGTTGAATATGTTTTCTTACTATTTAAAGAAAATTTGTTAAAACTTTTGTTAAGATTTCAAAAATATATAATAAATATGTATACGACTCAACTATTTATTTGTAATTTGTTAATTGTATGTCTGAACTTTTTGGTTTTGAATTTATTTTGTTTGCATTTTTTTAAATTTAATAAAGCTCCAATAGATCTACGCAAAAGGGCAAAACGCCAACAAATCCCCGGTTTCCCGAGCACGCTAATATATGTTTTTAGTGCGGCTGTCATTTTAAAAAATAATGCGTTTGTCAAAATATAGGCGAGTATATCTGCCTGGCCCACGATATCCCTCGATATCTTTCTGTAGACAAAATATATTTAAAACAAAAACAAATTCTAAGTTTTGCTTTTTTTATATGCATGCTGGCGACAGATCGGTCAAGCGATATCGTGGGCCAGGCAGTATAACTTTCAACGTAAAGAAACCTCTTTGAAACCAAAGAAACATTCGAGAAATATCACGAGGTCTGATCCCTTCTTTTATTTTTTACTCAACCGTAGATAAATAAATACAGTTCCGCGTAATTCTCGGAAAGGATCATGCCATTTTTCTCCTGATATTTTATAAATTCTTTCCGATAATAGGTCAAGTTCTCTTGGAGCATGACCACTATTTTTGACGAGTTCTTTTTGGAGAGCAAATTGTAGTATATCCACGATGTTTGCAGCGTATAACTTGGTCGGACTTATCAGTAGAGATCTGAAGATTATTTAGGATTCTATATAAATAAAGGGAGTTATTTAGGCTACAGAATTTTTGAAATTGCATGGCATTTCATTCTATAAAGAGTAGAATAGAGCAACCTTGGGGATGATGAACAAATAATTTCAAATCCTTTTTAAGTTGGTGCGAAGTGCTCCCGAATTTTTATTCATTGGATTTTTTTCCCTTCTTAATTACAGGGACAGAAGAAAACTTCTTACTCTTGCGAGAATTCAAAATTTATATGCAACTGACGCCACCAAGATCGTGTTGTCTGTAAAGCTAAACATGATTGATAGGCTAAGAATGGAATATTCAGCGAGTAATACGCCTGGAAAGTCTATGAATAAAATCCGTGAAAATTAAACATCGTCACTGATCTGTTTCACGCCAGCTACTTCGGATACATGACCGTTAACATAAAGAAGCTTCTGAAACGATGTCCGAATGTGTAGTTTATCTTATTTTATTTTCAGACTGTTGGCTTCAAAAATAAATCAGTTTATAAAAATGCAAATATTATTGCAGTTTCATCTGTCGTCTTTATGTGAGTTCGTTACCAACGTTTGAATTCATTGGAAATGTATGCAAATTAATGCAGGTACGCTTGTACTTCATAGCCAGCAAACATTGCAAAAGTACAGTTTGCTCTGTTCATGCGAATGCAAATGAACATAAATAATCAAAAAGTTTTTTCCAGCTGCATATAAATTTTCAGCTCTCGCAAGAGTGAGAAGTTTTCCTCTGTGACTATAATGAAGAAGTTGGAAAATAAAAAAATTCAATGAACACTCTCCACATAACTTTTTTATATATGTTTTTAATATATTCTTAAAGCCTTAGCAAAGCCAAACAGGGCATTAAAAGTCATGGAAAATGTTATATGTTCTAATGAATAGCAGATAAAGTCCTGCATAAACACAAGGAAATGGCTTAAAGGATATTTTAGCAAAATCCAAAATCCAAATTGGATTTTGCCCCACCGTCACGACAAAAAAAAAATATTAATTTTAAAACACTTCAAAGCTTCTCGCGTCGATGAATCGGAAAACCACTACAAATGGTGCCGAGTTGACAACGTTGCTCCAAATGTTGAAAAAGAGAACAAAAGTTCACACAAACAACGTTAAAGTAAATGAAGTTGCATCAGAATAAAAAGAAAATAAAACATGAAAAGTAAAATGGAATATTCAAATTTTGTTTGAATGTTTTGGTTGTAGCACAGCACCAGCGATGTCAGGTGAATAAGTACGAAATAACAACAAAAATTATTATGAATATGTTTTAGTACAGGGTGTTTTTTATAGAGTGCTAAAACTTTGAGTTGGTATCACTGTTTTATTTGACCACCCATTTAACAGCTGATAGTTGCTTTTTGTTTAGTTTGCTTTGACATTTCATTATGGATCGACTTACAGATGAAGCCCATTTTTGGTTGAATGGGTACGTAAATAAACAGAATTGTCGCATTTGGAGTGGGGAGAATCCACAAGCTTTTGTCGAAACACCATTACTGTTTGATGCACTTTATGGGATGGCGGAGTCATTGGCCTATATGTCTTCAAAAACGATGATGGTCAGAATGTTACTGTTTGTGAAAATTGCTGTTCCAGATTGCGCCTTGTACGCGCCATCCGTGGCGGCCACATGTCCAAAATCATATTTAAACATTAATGTCATAAAAATTTCTATTCAATAAAGACCGATTGATCGATATCAAATATATATTACTATGTTTTACTATGATTTAAACTTGTATCACTATATAAAAAATACCCTATACAATCGATGATTTTGCTGTGATCTCCCATTTCTTTACTCCAATTCCGTCTTGATATTCTATTTGTTTTAAAAATAATAATCGATTTATTGAACTATGTTTTCATTTCAATATTTCGCCTCTTATTTGTGTAGCTTCTTCAGGGATATGTAATTTAAATTACGTATCCCTGAAGAAACTACTCAAAGAATTGGCGAAATATTGGAATAAAAACATAATTTTTATTTAAAAAAAATTGTAGAACTTTTACTGTAATAAACCTAATAAATTATTTAAAAAAATAAGGTCGAATAGGTTCATAAAATAAATCTGAAACAAAAGCAAAATTTTATTAATTTTTTGTTTGTTTTAAAAGTAATTAAGTGAACGAAACAATTCTTTCGGCATCGTGAAACAGGCAGTAAATAAAAGAAAAAAGTTATTTTAAGATTCATTAAATATTTGAAGATCTTGCGCTACCTCACAAATAGTTCACGGTCTTTTTAAATTTGCAGTCAATTCATGGCTATTGAAATGTCTTGGCGAAACTTCAATCCAGTGCATGATTACATGTAAATAACAGCGCCACTTAATAGTTCCAAAAGCTTTCCAAACTTTCAACCTGGACCAAAGCACACCCACTCACAGAACTCTATTTATATCATAAAATATGTTTTGAACATGAGTCTTCAGGAAAATAAGAAGAAATCAACTTGTAAAAGTTGCCTGACAAAAATAAGTTGAACTTTCCAGTTGTTGCTTTTGGGTGAAAATTGTTTTTCTTTCAATATTGTTTTAGTTTCTCTTCGCCATTTAACTTCTGAAAGTCGGCATGTGTTTCTTTGATTCTTCCCTCAATTTTCTATACAAAACTTTAAACATTTTTATTTGTTTTGTGAAAATGGCTGTAAAAAAAGAAGCTGAAACAGTTTGTAGTGTTGGGCAAACACTTGAAACAAACTTTAATGTAAAATAAAGAAAAAGGCACGAGCTAAAATAATACGTGTAAAACAACGTTATTAATATAGAATTTAACGATTTCCATAGCATTTTAGTTTACAGTCAGATGAAATGAATATTTTAGAAATATCAACAAGTCTAGTTAATAATTACGAAGCCCCCGGCAGAAGAATAATTAAACTCAAGTAGCGGCAAAAGGTGTTATTTTAGATAAATATATAGGCCAAATAGTTGATGTTGTCAATTATTACAAACAACGGGCATGCAAGTGTCTTATTTTTCAAATAGTCTTGACATGAAATTCACAAATAGTTACAGAATAAGGGGAACGTTTCTATTGATAATTGAATAAGAAGTATTGGGTGTTTTTTATAGAGTGATACAAGTTTAAATCATAACAGAACATAGTAATATAGCTTTGATGTCAATGAAACGGTCTTTATTGGATAGAAAATCTTATGACATTAATGTTTAAATATGATTTCGGCCATGTGACCGCCACGGCTGGCGCGTACAACGCGCAATCTGAAACACCAATTTTCACAAACTTTTCGCAGCACTTTCGGCCGTATCTCACCCATAACTCTGCGAATGTAGATTCCAAGGTGTTCAACTGTTTGTGGTTTATCGACGTACACAAGTGACTTTACATAACCCCAAAGAAAATAGTCCACACGATCTTGGGGGCCAATTAATTGGACCATTTCGCGAAATAATTTTTTCCTCAAAAGTTTCCTTGAGTAAATCAATTGTAGCGCCCACTGTGTGGCATGTGGTCCCGTCTTGTTGGAACCACATATTAGCAAGATTAATGACAGTAACATTCTGACCATCATCGTTTTTGAAGACAAACGGGCCAATGGCTCCGCCAGCGCATAAAGTGCACCAAACAGCAATTTTCTGTGGATGTTTTGATGTTTCGGCAAAAGCTTGTGGATTCTCTTCACTCCAAATAATAAAAAATTTTAATGGGTGAGTTTGACGAATAGAACTATTATTTTGATTAAAAATAATAGTTGCTCTGGTGTAAATCGATCCATAATAAAATGTCAAAGCAAACTAAACAAAAAGCAACTATCAGCTGTTAAATGGGTGGTCAAATAAAGTAGTGATGCCAAAGTTGTATCACTCTATAAAAAACACCCGATGTTATAAATCCCACAATGCTTCGAGGTCTCAAAATGTGTCTCTCTTTAATTCAAGGATCTTCATCCTAAATATTTCTAACTATAAGACAAATCAAGTCAATATATTAATAATTTTTTAACTTATATTTACATATTTTGCAACATTACCCACTGTGCATGATGTGAAAGGTTCGATTACAAGAATCTCTACAATGGCGACACACATAATAAGAAAAGGAATTTTTATTTGACGTTCTTAATTCGAAGATTCATCCATTTTCATGGTATTTGGATGAACAAAAAGCTGACAGCTTTTACAAAATGTAAAAGGAACAATTTCATGCATTTACAAAACACCCTTTCTTATCACTACAGAACATAAATGTAGACAAGAACATTCATAATCCGACCGTCAAGATCCAATACACTGAGTCAACACTTTTCATGGCGAGCAGGGCAGAAATATTAGTTTTCTTCAAGTGAATAAACGTCGTGGCAGAGGAGAGAAGATTTGAAAAACCACATGTTGGCATCAGCTAAAATCACACACAGACTAAAAATAAAAAGTCCTTGTTTAAAGGTGCACACACACACACACACATACACACACACCCATCGCCATGAGCAGCTGTTGTACATTCTTGCAAGTATGTGTTGAGTTTGTTTGATTATTTTACCAGCGGAAGTGGGTATTTCAGCACGCAACATCTATTTTCTGGTTTCCTTTCCTTATATTTAATAATATCTGATATAATTTTTTTTATTTTGCTTTCTCGTCATATGAAACCCAATTTGTAAAAATAGCCACGATAAAATGATGTTGTTCATTTCCTATAGCAATACAAGTGGGTGCTCTGGTTTTTTTCTTTTATTTGGTGAACAGCGACGTTTTGCTTTTGTTAAATGGAAAATATGAGAAAGTTGAGATAAAGAAGTGACACACTGACAACATACTTGGGCATAAAAATGTGTGCTTAAATACAGAATATACAAACAAAAAGAGGTAAAAAATATGTCATCCGGCATCAATGTCAATTTTTATTGTCAGAAATGTTAGCACTTGATGCGAATACATGCATGTGACAACGTATTTTGAAGCTGGCTCTGGTAAATACTCCACCTTTTTTATGTTCTTATCTTTTTTAAACATATTTTTGTTGAAGTAACACATATAGATATAATATAATATAAGAGAATAAGGGATTTGCAATGAACCAAATTTTTAGTAAAACGAACCTTTTGTAGTTGAAGAGATATTTTTGGATGGCAACTTTTTCAGGTTAAAAATTGTTTTACTTTTTTGGAAAGGTTTTAATATAAAAAAATTTTTCTTAAGGAATTTATGGCATTTTCTTTTCTAGAAAAGATGTAACATTTTATCACTTATTTTCTAAAAAGTGGCGGTTTGGAAAAGTTTTAAAACAGAATTTATTCTTCGTGAATGATGTGGGATTAATTTCTAATAAATTTCTTATTTTGAAATGGCAAAATGTGGCCATTTTCTCTTAAAAAGTGTAAAAAATGTTGCATTATTTTCTAGAAAAGAAATCGATTAATTTGATTTAATTTTAAATGCCACAATATTGTCATATTCTATTGAAAAGTGTAAAAATGTAGCATTTTTTAGAAAAGATAGTAACATTAACGAAAATTTTTAACCTGGAAGAGTAAAATATAAATCAGTATTATGATAATTTTATTTACTCTTTCGATACATCTTTTGTGGCCTACATGATATACAAATAATATTAACTTCTTTTTTAATTGCAAGTAATTTGTAGCCAACAATTTATTGTTATAAAAAGTAAAAAAAATTACGAACAACAGGACATGAAAAAATATAATCAAACGGCAGAACAGGGACTGGACACAGTTCTCGTCCCCTTTTTCTTAATAAATTTGGTACAGATAGTGTCTAAGATTAACGTCAGTACCTACCAATATGACCCATCTGACAGTGGTCTTGACACCGAGTGAAATTAATGTTCACCACCCCTGCGGCCCTCGGGGACATACAGGTTGCACTCTCATTCAATTTAGTACCGCCAAACCGAGATCATTTAACTTACTAAGGTGTTCGGGCCGATCTTAAACCCTTGTTACTTCCGAGGAAAGCATGTCATGAGCACCGAGAGGGACCAAAGGTCAAAGTCATAAGACTTATCCCTCCTGACACTCCCATCACCAATAACACACCACCACTTCCGTAACATCTGCCGATTCGCAGCAGCCCATAGAGGCCACCATCAGCTGGGTCGAAGTCCCAACATAGTATAAATATGCCAGAACATCAACCCTTCTCTGACACCTCTTCCAGCGACTTTTGGTATTAAACCACAACCAGCACGTGGACTCAATGAAGAGACCAGTGGTACCAGTGTAAGGAAACTGGTTACGCCTCGCAGGTCAAACCAATGTAGGTTTGTAACCTACTACTGATTTTTGATCCTTTATAATGGCGGGACCCAGGTATCCTTCCACCTGTATTTCTTATCTTTTGCCCAGAAAGCACTGCAACAAGGCGTTACGACTGACCAAGTTGCCTATTGTGCCCCCGGGGGGAAATAAAATTGTTACAAATAGAAAATGTTCAACTCTGCCCCCTAACAGGTGGTAATAAATAAAAAACGTATCATTACTGATGGTTACAGTGTAGCGGCTTGCGAAAACAGCTGTTCTGCTGTGCTGCATAAGTTGCATATGCAAAACTATTGTTGAATTTCCCTTGCGCTCTGAAACATTTACCACAACTTTCTGAATTCAAAACATTTTTAAAACCATTAGCCTTTAATATTAAATTAAACTATTATTTTTGGTTATTTGCATAATAAGTTAAATAACAAAATACATTAAGTTGTTGCAGTAAATAAGATGCTCTAGACATCTACTTCAATATTTTACTAATTTTTATTTCATTTCATCCAATAAAATTGTGCAATCAAAAAGTCTTTAATCGTTTTGTGGAGTTTATAAAATCCTAAGCGAGTAACAGCTTGTTAATAATGCAGCTGCACTAACTGAGTGGAAATGGTCATAACTTTCAGCATAAGACATTAATAATTTAACTGTCGAGCTCGGAAGTTCATATAAAATTAATGTTCGTTATAAATGAAAACAAAATTTTAAAATTCTCCTAAGCAAATCCTATTTTGTTTCCACTTCAAATACAAAACAAAATTTACCAGCCACCATTAACTTGACCTTTTTAACTTCAAGTAAAGAACATCAACACAAATTAAACAGTCGTTTTACGTCAGAGTCAATAAGTCTCAAGTGTCAGAATTACCCTTTTAATTATGCAAATATTAAGCGAATTCCATTTGAGTATTTACAAGACTTGAAGTATTTCGTTTGTTTTATTAATATTTGGGATTAATGTGAGTGCCGTGTTTGCCCTGCTTCCAACTTTTACATCTGCTGGCCATTTCAAGTATTCAAATAAATGCGAACATTTTCGTTAAGCTGTTGGAGGAAAGTCTGCAAAAGTTTATTGATTGCTTTCACATTATTGCCAGTTAAATGGCTGGCTGGCCTTGAAGTAAAAAGTAATATCGATGTGTTTTATATGTGTTATCTGTCTTAAAGTGCTTTTGCCGTCTTCAAATGTTTTATAATAAATTGAGTTTGTGTACGTCTGTGGGGTTTGTTTGTATTTGTGAGCAAACTTAATTGCTAAGTTTTGAACTCACAATCAATCAATAGAAGAAGCAGCCCAAACCTCTCGCACAAGTTGTTTTCAATAAACAGAACAATTCTTATTTAATTGGTTTTCTTGTATCCAAATCTTTGGAGTGGAGAAAGCGTTTTAAACTGAAGAAAAACAAACATTTCTTTTTTGCTGAATACTCTGTTTGACAGTGTAAATGATTATGCAAACAACTCCGTCGTAACGTGATTTGTTTTGCTTTTAAACTTAGCGAGCTGAAAAGTTGAATGAGAGTTAAATGAAACAATTGAATTTTAGCATTGAAACTTTTGATTGAATCAACCGACTTCTATGTCATTGATGAAGTTTTCAACTCCTTTGAAAATGTCGATTTTACTATCCAATCATATATGTAATTTCGGAGTTTAAAAACTATGAGTTCTTCGAATTATTTTCGTTCATGATAACCCACATACGAATTCACCGGATATCAGCAGCCCACGTAGTTTTTCAATGTGAAGATGTGATTCGTTTATGGAATCGATCGCTACAGCTCTTCGAAAGTTATTCAAAAATAAACTATTTAAAAAAAAAAAATTGACTGGTTTTTGTGCGATTTCCCAAAATCTACCGATCCAAGTCGGTTCAAATTCACTTTTTGGTCGAACTTTTTGGAAGATCATATTTTTATTCAAACCTTTTAAGAGTTATGAGCAGATCACATATTTACATACAAATACACATACAAATACACATAAACATACACACATATACATGTCAACAAAGACGAACACACACACACACACATGCATACAAATATGGTGACACCCTCTCAGAAGCTTCCTAGGAACTCAAAATGCCGATATCTGATGAGTTCTCGATTTTTGAAAAACGGTTGACAAACAAAAGTCAGGATATAACTTCAATTTCTTGTGAAATTAATTGAAATCAAGAAATAAATTTTTTTTTTGTGATCGAAAAGTTAAAGTCAATATATTACATTTCTTTTATAACCGAAAAATTCAATTCAGCATATAACTTTAACTTTTTTTCTTGGGCTATAATATAAATTAAGAAATAACTTTTTCGTTCAGATGAATTAATAATACTTGGAAAATAACTTATATTTCTTAGACGAAAAATAGAATTTAGAAAATAATGTTTAAAATTTGATTTTTACAATTAAGTTTATAACCATGTTGGTCCCTGAATTAAAATATAATATCAAATCTATGAAAAATTTACTTCTTTATTTAGATTTCTTCAGCCATACTTCAATGCCGATTTATTTTTATTTTAAAATCTGTTAACTCTGAACACAATCCACACAAATTTAGCCCCATTTCATATTAAGTTTGCGCATAAGTGAGTTTTTACTCCAACATGTGGCTGTATGTGCGTGTGTATGTTTGTGTGTGTGTGTGTGTGTGTGTGTGTAGGTTGCTATGATCATATGCTCGTTAAATATCTGACAAGGCATGGAACGGCACTTGTTGACGCAATTAATTTCTAAAATATTATACTCACGTGCAGGTAATAAAGTTAATACTAATTGGCCTCACCATGCGGGTCAAAATAATGTGTTGAAAGAAAATTCTATAGAAATTTATCGGTTGCTATTATAATTAACAAATCTTCTATTAAGCACTGAACTCAGCTTTTGTAAAACAAATTTTTTTTGCTGAAATATTTCGTAGCACTACTTCAGCGAAAAAGCTTTAATTTAAAAAAATTAACCAACAAGTATGTGACAAAAAATAATTATTAACTGAATTAAAAACATTGTTTGAAATGAACATACATTTTATCGAAAAATAATTTTAAAAAAACTGCTTTCAAATATTAATAAATTATGAAGTTATTGCAATTGAGAGTAATAAATTTTTATCAAACTGTCTTTCATTATATTATTTTGAACATCATTACAGCGATAAAAGTTAAGACTTAATTTATTTATCACCTGCACGTCGTTACAATTATATGAAAACTAATTCCATCAACAAGTGCCGTTCCATGCTTTTCAAAATTATTGTTCAATACCGAAATGCTTAATGTGCGCATTCGATGAGCTGAATTGTTTGAATTGGAAATTTTTGCAGTTTAACAGAATAAATACAAGTTGTACTTTTATTAACCAAAATATATTATAATTAGATATTCATATAATTTAAATAAAACACTTAATCTTTCATGCAACAATTTGGAAAATGATGAATGTGGTCAATTAATAGATCATTCAAATAATTGTTAAAATCAATGCGGACTTCAATATATCTCACAAACAATCAACAACACTTTTCTCTGAAATCGTGTTACACTTAAATTTGTAAAATGGAAGAAGTTGCTTTAAAATGTATTAATACTGAAACTAAAAACTATAAGAATCACATCGATTATGTATCGTAAGTATTAGACAAGTTTTGCTTAACAGGTAAGAGCATCTGCCCAGTCTTGCCGTGTGTTTATTTATTTATTAATTCTCCTATTTCTTATATTTCAGCTCAAAAATGCCCAACATAATAAAAAACTAAAGTTAGAGGAATTGACACAAATACAAACTACTTGGACCGGCTCTCATGGTATAAACCCTATAAATGAAATACATTTTATCGGAACTATAGTAAGAGGGACTAGTGTTGAGAGACCTGTTATTCAATGATGAGAAGATATAGGATCTGTGTTTGTTGTTGTTATAAATTTTATTTAAAAAATCATATTTTTATCATTCTTTCATGAGTTTTATTTTTTTAATTTTTTTTCCGAGTCTTATTTATTCCATAGAAAATAAAAGTTGCCTTTTAATATTTAGTTATTCTCCGGAAAAAAAAATTTGTGTCTTGAGTTTTGTTTTTTGATCAGATAATAAAATTAATTTCTGTTGATTGTTATTTATTCTTCAGAATAATTTAACTTTAGTTTTTTTATCTACCAAAACAATAGTTTTTGATCGAAACCAGCCAAAAATTTAATTTATATTTATGAAAAATCAAAATTCAAGACAAAAAATTAGCGCTTTGTGCCATATTTTTTCGCAAGCTCGGCGACGATTTTTGCTTAATAATACTTGTATTTTGATTCATTATTGTTTTAAGTTTATTAAAAAACATATTTTTAACATTTTAGTTTTTTTTAGTTCTTTTTTCTTAAAAAGCGTGTTTTTAGTTCTTTTAAAAGTTATTTATTATATGATAACAACCCTGGATGATGCGCTTTAAGACTTTAGGAAATTCCCGTATTTTAATGACTTTATGAATGAATTCGAACTTTCAAGCAAAAACTTAATCACATATTGTATGGCATACGACGTTATCGGTCCAGCTGTTTCAAAGTTATTAGCCGGTAAATTGAAAAATTTTTCTGTTCTAAGACGCTTCTTTCATATAAATTGTCTCATTTATACGCAAAATATGTTTTAATTAAAAAGGTTTCTAGTTTGAACGCTGCTTGACAATTATTCCAAATTAATAATTGAAAATATTTCATTTGAATTAAGCGTTTTTTTTTAATTAAACATCGTGCTTCACTCCGAAATCAGTAATTAATTTTTCAATCCTGACATAAAACACAAAGTTTGAGATGAAACTCTTCATCTCTACACGACTACTTCTCTAATTAAGCTGATCAGAAATTGGAGTTAATACACTTTGTAAACTGTAATTAAAAATTTTCTTATTAATTCATTAAAATACTTCCTTGTAATACACTTTCATTCATTGTAAAATTAAAAACGAAATCATTTGAAAAATGTTAATGAAAAATCTGTTATTCATACCTTGAAAATTTGTGCTTGAAATATCTTCTTATTTTATATTGAAAATGATATCATTTTATTATTTCTATATAATTATTATGTTACATTTGGTTATTTGAATTTGTTTATTTCACAAACAATCCTAAATATTATAATCGCAGAATAATTATGCAAAATTCAATTTCATTTCATAAATAATTCACTTTCACATTTGAATCGAATACGAGCGTGTAACATATCAAATTATCTCTGGTGCTCGCACATGATAATTTATTTTTACAATCAATTAGATAATTTCATTTAGTTTATCTTCAACACCCATGTAAACTTTAATGGCTAATTAGCATTTAGACGCACTTTGTTTTACCCAATTATTTTATTATAATTTATGTTGTTTACAAACAACGTCATTTGCTTTATATTTCTCCGCCCATAAACACTGATATCCTTTTAACTGTAGCAGTTTTTAAATACTGAGTTTTGTTTCTGCTAAAGACTGCTAACTTACGTTAACAGTTTGTTTTTATGTGAATGAATTTCTCTTAAAATTTCTCTTTAGTTTGTCTAACTAAAGTAAAGAACGTGAGAAGGGAGTCTTGATATGTTGACCAGTTTACAAAACTGGTGTTGATTTCTAATACAGAATTTAAACATTTTGTAAATGTGTTGTTCTTTTCTCAACTGTTAATATTGAATGTAGTTAACAGCGACAGGATAATATGTTAAAAGTAACAGCAACTAAGAGAGAAACAAAACAATTGGTTGCCTTAAAAATGCTTCAGGTGAGATGGAGTCTTATAGATATGATATTATGAATGAAAACTTTGGTGGGAAACTTTTGCCTTTACACCAGGTATTTTAAATGCTTTTATACGAGTAAGAAAACTATTGAAGGAAATAAATGCGAGTGCCACTAAATAAAAATGTGTATTCTATTTTAAGGGCCTGTGAATGGACTCCAAGAAAGGGTCAGCTACAGATTATTAATATGTAACAGGAGATATTTTTTTTTCATTAATCCACGACTGTTTCCAAATAAAATACTGGTTAAACTGCTGAAGAATTTCATCTCAAGCTTGCAATAACAATTTTTCAAATCGTGTTCTCATAAATAACTTGTTTAAGCTAGAGTTATCAATTAATGAAAAAGTGGACTCAATTTGCAGAAATGAGCAACAATTTCGGATACTCTTCTGTTGAAACAGGGGCATTAAAATTAGCTACTCATGATCTTTTATTTAAATTAACATCTAATAAGATGTATAAACAAAATTTAAACGCCACAGTTTTTAGAATTGGCTTAATACTTTCGCCTGTGCGCAAAGTAACTTAGACAATTTAATTTTCTTAAACCGAGATTCTACTTCCAAGTTGGTCCTCTTTATTATTTTATAGTTGAGTATGTAAAGGGTGTTCTTTATAGAGGTATAGAACTTTCAGTCGCCAAAATTTTATTTGCTGGCGATCTTTTTGTCAGCTCTGAAGTGATTCTTTTTTTCTTTTGTCTTGGACCAGTACTCAGGGCATGACTCCCACATATGCTGTGCATTGCAACAGCACTAGAAAGAAGGGGATAGTTTAGGAAGACAAATAAAGACCGATTAGAAAACAGAAAATTTGTTGCAGCCGATGAATTCTTGCTACGAAGTAGAGTGTGCATTCTGCTTTTTAGCACACGACGGTGTTAACTGCTATCGATATTGTCCAGTGACCAGTGGCTATGCCTTCGCCGACACCATATTAAGGACTCAGCGCCGAGTCCAAGTCAGAATCTAAGGCTTCTCAGCTTTGGGTTTAGTACTTCAGCCCATCCTTATGTTCAGTTTGATTTGACATTTCATTTTTAAAAAGAGTGACGCCTGAACAACACTTCCGAATTGTGAAAATTAATTTGGAGAATCATGGCTCAGTTCTAAATACGTATCAGGCGAATTTTAATTAGCGATGAAGATCACTTTTGTGAGAATGGACAGATCAATAAGAAAAACTAGCGTATTGGCAGGGATGATAATCCTCAAGTGCATGTTGAGCCACCGTCACGTTCAGAAATAACTGCCCATTTTGGTGTGTTTTATGAGCTGGTGGAATCATCGGTTGGCTCTTCTTTAAGAACGATGCCATTGAGTCCTGGTTACTGACTCCTTCGTTCATCAATTGAACAATCATGAGAAGCAACAGCTGTGGTTTCAACAAGACGTTGCAACACGTCGTACAGCTCGTGCCACAAGTGTGTTATTGAAGGAAATATTTGGCAACTGCATAGTTTTACGCCTCACACTTAAGAATTGGACTCAAAGATCGTGCGATTTAACGCCGCTAGAAAATAGTCTAGTCTGTGGGTACATGCGAAGTCACAATTCTTCGCCGATACGCCCATGAGTATTGACCACTTGGAGGACAACATTCGCCGTATTATGGCTGATATATGGCCACACATGTTTGAAAAAAATTACCAAAAATTGTACCTCAAGATTAGAGCACGTCCGAGCCAGGCGTGGCGGTCATATGCCACAAGTCACATTTAAATTATAACGACAGAAGTTTATCTTTCGAAAAATAGTAAATTTCATGTCGATTTCATTCCATTTCAAGGCTTTAAGCCTCTACAAAAAAACACCTTTTATTTTATTTAAGAAAAATAAAAAGTTATAATGACATCAGAAACTTATTTAACAGTGACCGGACAACTAAAGTTATCACACAGAAAAGCACTTGGGCTGAGCTGTCAAATGATATAACCGCCTATTGTTCTTCCGGCATAATTTTTGTTCGCTCATCTTTCTCACTTAGAATCCATGAATAAGCACGTAAAAAATAATAACCAACCACACTTTTTAATTTATATGTAGTTGTTCTTGTAGTTTCCCAGTTGGCCACGCCTTTAAGACATTCTCAAGGACGTGACGAAACTAAAGTATTCGTAGAAGACGTACTGAGGACAGTTCCATATAAACCCCTGATTATACTTTCATGCAAATATCGCAGAAGTCACACAAAACCCTCAGCTTGTCCTTTACCTCTTCCCAATTACAAAAAAACTTTATTGAAGACGAGTCCTACGAAAGTGTTGTCAGATATCAACGAAAGGCCATTTCCTTGGAACTGTCTTCTAAGAAACCTAATCGACAGACGTCACATTATACATTCACTGTCGTAGATAATGTCGTCTATGACGATTTGGCCAACTGGGTTATGTAATTACTGTTGCATTGAAGATTCTTAGCACATGGCCAAGTTTTATAATTGAAAAAATCCATTTGCAAGCTCTTAACGCTAAAAGTTGTGTATAAAAATGTTTAATAAAATTATTACCATCTGAATGCAATCCACCTGCTTTTATACGCTTAAGTTGCCGCACACACACACACACACACACACACACTTATACATATACATATCCTTTGTACCAGATGAAGCTCTAAAAATATTTCCCATTTAATTTTCTTACTCTAATTCTCGTGTTAATTTTTTTTCTTCTACTCTTTATATGCTTCTAGTTCATTAATCAAAAAAGGATTGCCGGAGTAAAAGTTTTAAAATATGTTGAACAAGGAAAGAGGCAGCACATAAGTGAGTGGTGTGTCGTGTTGGGACTGTTGCTTCTGCTATTGAAGATATTAAAATTGCAAATTATTGTAGCACAAGTTAAGAAGAGATAAGTGAAAGAAGAAATAAAAGAATAATAAAAATATGCCAACATACCACTGGAATGCAAATGAATCCTGCAAAGAAAATAAGAAAAAATTTAAATTAGTTTCAGGAATATTAGCAAAAGAAGAGTAAAAGCTTAATGGCAACCAACCGCAAAGCAGCGAGGCATTAAAACGTTTTAGTATTAATCTTTTTTTTTTTTTAATGTGAGGATACCTGCAATAAATGCTGGTTTCCTTTTGTCTTCCCTTTTCATACGGACAGAAAATGCTCCAGCAGAAAATCAAATAGAACTAAGAAAAATCAAGTGATGCAAGCAAATTCTATTAGTGCATCGAGTACGGCGCACAGTGTAGCATTTCGGTAAAAAAGGAGGAGAAATATAGAAGGATTTACTGTCTACTCTATGATGTCGTAAAATATCGTACCATCTTAATCTACATTAGGACGGAAAAACATTTGGAGTTCTCTGTTATTTCATCCTAGTGCATATAGTCTAGTCGTATATATTCTCTGAGATATTCAATTATTTTGTTCTTAAAAAGCAAAATAAGTTTCAACCATAAAGAATATGACAACAAAGTGTCCCGCAAAGTGCCAAACAAATTCTCTTTTAAAAGAACATTCTGGCTAAATAAAAAAGTCGTGTCGGATTAAGAAGTCAAGTCATGTCTTACCGCAATGCTTTGCTGACTCGCATTCCTGATGGAAACCAGACGTAAGCACAAAGGGCTTCGTTTCTCCCTAACGAGGATGCAATTGTTTCAAGGAGTAACAATTTTCTACAGCAAAGATTTAAGAAGCACAACATCGCAGCTGAAAATCATGTGATGCCGAAGCGTGTTAACAAGCGATCTGCTTACAAACCTGCTTCCAAGTGAACCGTAAATTTTGCTGCGACGACAACCGCATGTAGCGCTCATGTTAATATGGAAAAGTATGTACCGATCGCATTGGGTCTGGCGAAAAGCAGTGCCTTATTTACTACTCAAGAAATGTGGGCCATGACTTTATTGGGTCTCCTTCAAATTCTTGTTACTTAGACTACCTTTGAATGGATTAATTGTTATTTCTTTGAGTTCCATTAAAAATCTCAACTTTACCAACTGTATTCTGAGTTTTATTTATTCCTCAGAATTTACGAGTTTTATCTTCATTCTTGTTTATTCATAAAAAACTAAAAGTTACCTCTTGACTTTTATTTTTCAATCAGTTCAAAAGTTTTGAATTTGATGAAATAAAAGTTATCGCCATATACCGCACAAAAATATAGATTCAATCATTTAAAGAGAGTTTCTTTTTATAGGGTGTTTTTTATAGAGTGATACAACTTTGAGTTGGCATCACTGCTTTATTTGACCACCAATTTAACAGCTGATAGTTGCTTTTTGTTTAGTTTGCTTTTCATTATGGGTCGACTTACACTAGAGCAATGCGTGCAAATTGTGGACATTTTTAATCAAAATAATGGTTCTGTTCGCCAAACTTATCGTGCCCTTCGTCCATTCAAAATTTTATTTTCCAATGAAGCCCATTTTTGGTTGAATATGTACGTAAATAAACAGAATTGTCGCATTTGGAGTGGGGAGAATCCACAAGCTTTTGTCGAAACATTAAAACATCCACAGAAAATCACTGTTTGGTGCGCTTTATGGGCTGGCGGAGTCAGTGGCCCATATGCCTTCAAAAACGATGATGGTCAGAATGTTACTGTTTGTGAAAATTGGTGTTCCAGATTGCTCCTTGTACGTGCCGAAATCATATTTAAACATTAATGTCATAAAATTTGCTATCCAACAAAGACCGTTTCATTGACATGAAAAGTATATTACTACGTTTTATTATGATTTAAACTTGTATCACGCTATAAAAAACACCCGATATATAAAAATAAATACATAAATAAAAAAAATAAAACAATTTATTATTAAATAAGAAATTAAAATCAGGACATATTCTTTTATTTTCTGATCGCGAAATAAAAGTCAGGTAATAACTTTTATTTGTTCAGGAATAAATAAAAATAACAAAATACTGTTACTATTTTATCGAAAAATAAAAGTCAAGAAATTAATTTAATTTTCTGAACAATATATATATATATATATATATATATATATATATATATATATATATATATATATATAACGAGTGATTTTTTTGCTATTATCTTTTTGGCAACACTAGTTTTGACAGCTCGCGCACGTTTTGTATCTTGTGTCACTGTCAAACATCTTCAGTTTGGTCTATAATTTAATCATGAATCGTCTTACAAACGAACAACGCTTGCAAATTATTGAATTTTATTACCAAAATGCGTGCTCTGTTAAGAAAGTTCATCGCGCGCTTCTTCCATTTTATGGTCAGTTTAATCGACCTACTGAGGCTTCTATTCGGGCTATTGTAAAAAAATTTCGCACCAAATTTACATTGTTGGACATTAAACCACCAACACGCTTACGTAGAGTGCGAACTGAAGAAAATATCGCAGCCGTATCGGCCAGTGTTGGTGATGACCGTGAATTATCGTTTCGGCGCCGTTCGCAGCAATTGGGCCTCTGTTACTCCACTACGTGGAAAATTTTGCGGAAGGATTTGGGTGTGAAGCCTTATAAGATACAGCTGGTGCAAGAATTGAAGCCAAACGACCTACCACAACGCCAAATATTTGGTGAATGGGCTCTTGAAAAGTTAAATGAAGATCCACTTTTTTATCGAAGAATTGTGTTCAGCGACGAGGCTCATTTCTGGTTGAATGGATACGTGAACAAGCAAAACTGCCGTATTTGGAGTGAAGAGCAGCCAGAAGCATTGCAAGAGCTACCAATGCATCCACAAAAAACAACCGTTTGGTGCGGATTATGGGCTGGCGGCATCATTGGGCCGTATTTCTTCAAAGATGATGCGAATCACAACGTTACTGTGAATGGTGAGCGCTACCGTGCGATGATAACAAACTTTTTTCTGCCCAAAATGGAAGAGCTTGACTTGCATGACATGTGGTTTCAACAAGACGGTGCCACATGCCACACAGCACGCGAAACAATGGACCAATTGAGAGGCGAGTTCGGTGAACAGTTTATTTCACGCTTGGGACCAGTCAATTGGCCGCCCAGATCGCGCGATTTAAAGCCTTTAGACTATTTTTTGTGGGGCTATGTTAAGGCTAATGTCTATAGCGACAAGCCCGCTTCGATTGACGCACTGGAAGCCAACATTGCTAACATTATTCGTGAGATACCGCCCGAAATGTTGGAAAGAGTATGCCAAAATTGGACTAAGCGGATGGACCATTTGAGGCGCAGCCGCGGCCAACATTTGCATGAAATAATCTTCAAACATTAAATTATATCGACCCAACTATCAATCCAAATAAATATTTCATGCATTTTTCTGAATTTTGTGTGTTTTCTTTTTTTTAATTTCCGATAGTTCTTATAAAATCACCCATTATATATATATATATAAAGAAATAACTTTTATGTTCTAAAATACAAATAAAAACCCAAAAATAACTTTTACTTTGTGAGGAATAAATAAAACTCAGCTACTAATTGTTATTTTTTAACGGAAAAATAAAGCCCAGGATATGATTTTCAAAGTAAAACTTTTAAACGTTACCGTCTCTGTCCGCTACAAAATTTATTTATTTTTTATTAATTTAAACTCAGCAAAATTGTAAATTTAATTAACACAACCATGTGAGTTACTTAGCGGCTGAGACGTGGCAAATTTAGTGTGACAAGTTGTTACATATGGAGCGTGATATTGCCGTTGTGAGCGTTGTGGAATACTAAAAGTCAAGTTGCCCTGAAGAAATGGCCGGTAGTTCAATATTGTTTAACTTGTAATTTAATAGAATTTTATCCACAACTCCTGACTATTAATTTAAGTTACTTTAGCGACAGAAACACAATTTTTTATATAAAAAATTGTTCCATTAATTTAAATGTAAATCAATTAATAAAATCAATCTGTTTTCTCTTCTATATTTAAACAATTTTAAACTGCAACCATGAATTTTTCAAACATCAATTTTTATGTGAACAGATTAAAACACACACACGCAATACAAACATTAACGGTTATTGGCCCAACAGAGTTGAAAATCAGTTATTAACCTCTTTCAATTTCACTTTTAATGATTCCATAATTGTGAAGATGAAGGCCAGTATGTCAACTATCGTTCAAGGGAAACCAAATGCAATTTTTGTGCGCTTAAAATCTACTGAGTTCTCGCTACCCACTGGCTAAATGGCCCACTGTGTGTTAAACTAACAACAACTGTATGTAATCTATTAAGGAAGAGTTGTAACAAATACCGTAGCAGACACATTCTATTACACATTTTGTATTTCAAATGGAAGATGTTTAACTATCCCCTGAGTTTTACAGACAGACGAAAGATCGAACAAGGAATTAAACAGGACATCAGTAGATAACTGATTCAAAAGTGGTAAATTAGTTTGCAATTAAGTTGGCATTAAGCGATTTTAATATTCAAGAACCACCTCTGGTTTTTATATGGAATTCAAATAGACAGCAGACCGCATGCGAAATCAATACGTGCACAATTTTAATTTTGCTTTTATTTAAAGCATTTTGAGGTCTGTGGGACAACAAAACCAATCGAACAACCAAAAATTATAAGATTTTGATATTCCCCACTCACATACTATTTTCATATTCATGCCAGTTCTGTAAATCGAATCGCTTAAAATATATGAACCACTCATGGCAAAATTTTTTCATAGTTTTCTAGCACTTAAAATACCATATTGAAAATTAATTTATTAGGTGTAATTCAAAATCAAGGACATCTTCCAAAGTGATATTTTCCAAATTGAAGCTAAAGAAAAAAATTAAACTATAAGTGATGTGCAACATGCACAAGCAGTACACCAGGGTAATAATTCTGACCTTGACTAATGTCAGATTTATTCAATTTTATTTGTTTGAGTTTAATTATAAAATTCAACTTTAACGACTATTTTTTGAGTTTTATTGATTCTACAGAAAATAAAAGTTATTTATTTATTCTTTTCATTCGTCAGAAAATTTAAGTTACATCCTGGCTTGAGATTTTCGATCGGATTCCTTGAATTTTTATTTTTCCAAATATCAATATAATTTTCGATTAGCCTAACCTAAGGTTAGGTTGAAAAAGAGGGGCATGGGTCATCCCAATCCTCACAAGGATTACACCTAGGCCGCGATAGGCCTGTTGTGCACTCTATAGTTTGGAGTCACCATTCTATAGGACCTCCTTTGTACCTTCCAAAAAAAAAACCTTAGAATTTGGTTACATTAGGAACCTAATCTCTTCAATATATCTTCTTAAGTCCCTCCAGTTGGAGCCCCTAAGAAGTTCCATCTCCTGTATTATCCCCTGATTAAATACTTGTCTTCTGACCTGCTTGAAAGCTGGACAGTGGCACAAGTAGTGCTCCAGTGTTTCGTCCTCCTCCTGACAGGCTCTGCATGTTATATAACATATTTTTCTATTACAAAATAAAAGTTATTTTTTGATTTTTATTCCCCGATCAGAAAACAACATATTTATTTTCTGACTCACTTGTCGAATAGCAAATAAAAGTCATTTCTGAATTTTTTTTAAATTCATCAGAATATAAAAGTTAGTTCTTGACTTTCATTTTTCGATCGGATATTAAAAGTTATTTCCTGATTTGTATTTTTCTTTCAGAAAATAAAAGTTATTTCTTTGCTTTTTATGTATTTATTCATTAAAAAGTAAAAGTAATTCTTTTACTTCAATTTTTCGATCAGAAAATAACAGTTATTTCTTGATTTTTATTCTTGGATCAGAAACGAAAATTGCTATTTTCTGACTTGTTTTTCAAATAGCATATAAAAGTTGTTTTTTGATTTTTATTAATTTATCAGAATATAAAAGTTACTTCTTGACTTAAATTTTTCGATCAGAAAATAAGAGTTATTTCTTGATTTTTATTCCTTGATCAATAAAAAAAAAGTTATTTTCTGACTCGCTTTTCGCACATCAATTAAAAGACATTTCTTGATTATTATTAATTTATTAGAATATAAAAGTTATTTCCTGACTTTTATTTTTTGATTGGAAATTAAAAGTTATTTCTTGATTTTTAGTTTTCATTCAGAAAATAAAAACTATTTCTTGGGTTCTTATTTATTCGTAAGAAAATAAAATTAATTTTTTTACTTAAGTTTTCCGATCATAAAATAATAGTTATTTCTTGATTTTTATTCTTCGATTAGAAACCAAAATTTTTATTTTCTGACTTATTCTTCGAATAGCAAATAAAAGTTATTTCTTGATTTTTATTAATTCATCAGAATATAAAAGTTACTTCTTGCGTTTTATTTTTCCATCGGATATTGAAAGTTGTTTCTTGATTTTTATTTTTCTTTCAGAAAATAAAAGTTTTTTCTTGACTTTGATTTTTCGAGCAGAAACTAAAAGTAATTTCGTGAGTTCTCATTTTGCTAAAATCAATATTAATCGATAAAGTTTGTGTTTCGTGCAAAAAGTCTTGTCATTAAATATGTTGAATGATTTTGTTTATATATTTTGATTCAGATATGTTTTGTTTGAAGTAAATAAAACTTGGAAAGTAACTTTTATTTTTCAAGTTAAAATAAAAGTCAGTCGATAATGATTAAAACCTTTTAAAATGATGCCGTTAACTTGTAATTTTCAAAAGGTTACTAATAATTCTCAAATGGTTACTTTTAATTCTCAAATGGTTACTTATAATTCTCAAGTGGTTTGTGAAGGTCTTTGCATTAAATGCGAGGTTTGAAACTTTTAAAAACTCTGATTGAAGGCTACTCACAATGTGGTAGAAGCGCCTATGAAAGGCCTATAAATGTTTCTCAAGCACAAACAAATTGCATTTAAAACATATTTAATTTATAATAAAAGTTTAACAATCAGTAAAATACTAAATTGCATAACACTAAAAAGATTATTTTTCCATTTTCATTTCATTTCTTTGCGACTGAAAATTTTCATATAAAAATTTAAATTTATTCCATATTTAAATCTACCTAAATTTATAATTTGTTAAACGAAACGTTTGTCCCCAATTGAAAATGTCATTCACTTGTTCCCTGCCGATTTATGGCGAGCCATGAGCGAACAAACGCTGCTCTATCATCCATTTTGTAAACATTAAAATGACCAAAACGAGGAAACAGGCATATCAAATTTGATTATTTGAAACGTTTTATGTTTGTAACTCAATTTAAGATTTTTTTTTATTTGCTGGCCATATTTGTTTGCACTTAATGGTTGAGTGATGCGCCTGCAAAAAGCACATTGAAAATGGAAAAAAAGGCCAGCAAATTTATTGTTTATTTATGGTTTTTTTATGGTCATAACCGCATTTATGCGTTTTTTGTTCTCTTTATGCGAGGAGCATATAAAATGCATGGGATGTGTCTGTGTGTGTGTGTGCCTGCACTTTGCTTTCAAATGGGTGCATTGAAATGTAAATTGTGGGTTACAATAAATTTCTTTCTGCTCTCGCCGTTACCTTAAAGCATGAAACATGAAACATGAATAATGCTCTTTCTACGTGATTGTTTCACAATTAGGTCAATCAAGTGCTTGAGTGTGTATGTGTGTGTGTCTGTGTGTGTGTAAAGAATGTGAAAATGCTATTTAAGTGAAGAGGAGGCAGAAATGCAAAAACTATGGGAAATAAAAACACCAGCAAAATTATGATGATTTATTGTCCAGTGTCGAGTGGACGAGTAGTAAAAATCGAATATTAACTTCGAAAATTGATTTAAAAGCAGGACATTTGCAATGACGGAGAGCCAATCACAAACAATTAAATGAGGTTTTCGAGTTAAAAGGTTTTTTAATCGATTTCTATCGCAATTGTTTATTTTATTAATTATATTTTTTAATTTCATATTTAAAGTGACAGGAAATGCAGGTGCCCATATGACCACTGCAGCTTTAAGTAATAAAGTAGCGGGACACAGACCCAACTTTTGAAATTGTTAGAGAAGGGAGAGCAGAGTGGTATTTGGTTTAGACCTGCTTATAATCGGAAAATTTTCATTCTGTGCTTCGTTGTAGAGGAGTATTTTAAACACTTTGAAAAGAAACAGACTTTAGGGAGAAAATAAATTCTTTAAAATGAAAACGCCATAAAATAAAATAACATATTTTTCGCTTTGAGCCAATAATAAATTCCTTTAACACAAAAATAACATTTTTTTAAAACTTATGACCCTAAAGACCATCCCTGTAACTTCCCGCTTATTTTAACCGCAAAGTTATCGTAACCTGTGCCTCGTTTCTGCAACTGAAGTGAGAACTTCTCGCATCGCAAAAATTGTTGTCACCCTGTGAGCCACAGCATGAGTCAGAATATATTTCTTAATGCATTTATAATTTTTTTAGGGTTTTATAATAATCAACATATTTTTCTATGGATAACCCTGCAATAAAGAGCATGATAACAATAATTTTTTAGTTTTTCGATGCGAGAATTTCTCACATCAGTTACAGAAACAAGACACTGGTTTCTGTGCTTTTCTATGCTTTTGAACTATTCAAGCTAAAGAGCTTTCATTTTAATTTTCTAATCAACTGATTCCCACGTGTAGTTCAGGGTTACTTTAAAAAATATCGAATACGAACTGATCAGATTTGTTTTTTAGAATATCTCATATACAGATTAACCGATTTTGACCCGTTAATCCACGTTCTTTTTAAATGTCAACAGTTTGTCGAATCGATCGATGAGGCCTTCTTAAAGTTTTTCTAAAAAAAAATCAGTTGAAAATGGATTTTTTTTGGACATCTTGAAGTCTACCCTAACGAATCGGTTCGAATTTACGGGGACACTGTTCAGAAGACAACCAGTTTGGTTTTATTTGGTCAAGCCATTTCAAAGTTAGAAGTGGATTACATACTTACACACACACACACACACACACACAGATATACGTGTATGCAGGCGGACTCTCAGAATTAGTGAGGAAAGTTTCCCAGGACCTCAAAAAGTCTTAAACAGAGGAGAGTTCGATTTTTCCGAAACGGGGTAAAACCAAGATCTTCTCGGTTGTCTAAAATTTTAAATTTTCCCGGCGAGAATTTGGAAAATTATGTATACCGTCTCGTGTATATCGCAACGATTCCCAGGCAACACAAATTTACTCTGAATATGGGTAACATGAGTGGGCCCCACAAAACTTCAGTTTTTTTTAAGCGATAAATTTTTTTATTTTTCTTTTTTTATAAAGTTTAAATTTAGTAACCAAAATTTATTTGTCATGTATGACTTAAAATACATTTGGGGTACCATTGGCTAAGAGTTGGTTTAAAGAATAAGCCAAATTATTCTTGAACACAACTGGGAGAACAAAGCGAATTAAGCCGGCGAATAAAAATTCAAAACTAAAAGGAAAAAAGTCTTCGTATGAATATTTCAAAACATTAAAGAATTAACAATCCATAATCAAGTTGAGATAGTGGCTGTCGTATAACAGGAAGTCATCAGATATCATTAACGATGAGCAGGACTTGAAAAAGGATACGCCACATGAATGGCAAATATTTTACCTTCACTACGTATGACGTATAAATACGCCCTTGAGACTAATTCATTTTAATAAAATTCTACTTGTGTGAAATTTTCCGTTTACACACTTCTTCCAAACAATTAATTCCCACTTAATTTTGGCTCGCAAAAGGTATTCCCGTTGCACGAAATGACGAATAACAATTTGTTTTTTGCTGACACATTGACTTAATTAGTTAAGGCAACAACTTTACATCACTAGGAAAAACTTAAGCCATTTTTGGCAACAAGTACTCGCAAACTATGTGCCAACTTCGAAAACCAAATTAACAACAAAAAATACTTACAAACAAAAGTTTTTCAAGTGAATAAATACTTGTCACAGTGTTAGTGTAGCGGAGGGTAGAGTGGTAAAAGAAACATCCAAACGATACAATTGTTGCGACGACGAATTAAAGGTTCGGCTAGAAATTTTTTAACTAACGAACTATTTGTCTCTCTCGAAACTGTTGGAAGCGGCATGACTTGCTGTTGCTAATTTTATAACAAACGACAAATGATGGCTGAAAGTTATTTGCTTTCGGAATGATTGGCAAGAACGAATAATTCAAATTACTGCTGTTAAAAATAAAAACAATTTTAAGAAAAATTCTAATTGCCTCAGAAGTTTTCATGTCTTTTCTTCTTTTACTTACTGCTAGCAAATTAACCGAGTGGGAAACTTTATTCTAACTTTCCAAACTAAATGTTACAAGTAACCCAGAAAAAAAAAAACAAATTAAAGCAACTTTGATGTCTTTTTAGTTCTTGAACAGGAAGTACACGGGAAAAAAATATTTAAAACTCTTGCGAAATAGATTTTTTCGTTACGTGATTTATTTTCTGTGAATATCTTTTTTTTTTTGTCTTGTCCCATTTTTTTGTTTGACTTTGACGGCTGGTCTTGTACCTGCTGACGCGGAAAGTGAACGCAAACATCTACCCTGATGAAATTTTATATTCGTTTTAAAGCTGTTAACAAAAGATGTTAATTTTGACTAGTTCTTATTAAAGATTTATTTTAAAACTAAGAGATTGAAATACAGCGAATCTTAGCGATAGAGTTTTATTTGCATTTCAGCAGGTACTAAATAGAGATTTGAAAACGTTTATAGAATTTACATTTTAATTACCTTGCAAATGTTCTCTAAGATTTCAATTTAATTCAAATTATTTTCATACATAAAGTTAAAACAGCTGGGTTTAACGTTAAAGTCATAAACAGCTGATTTGGTGTGCCTAACACAACTATAATTAAGTCACTTTCTATTAAAATATTTGGCCAAAATATCAATCAAATAAATATCAAGTTAAATTTATATTTTAGAGAAACGTTGTTAACTACAAAAAAAATACATATTTACAAAATTCAATGTGAATTTTTATTTAATTAAATCTTAGATTTGAAAGTTATTTAAGTTTTTTATTGAAATAATCTTTAGTTTTCTAAGAAAGTAGTGGGGACAGGTTCCCTTGTGTCCTGCCTAAGACCAAAGGAAATTAAAAGCAATTTCTTACTGGGTTGCCACATGCAAAAAAGGGGAAATTAAAACGTATTAAATAAATATTTCCAAGATATAAGAAAAACAAAATTTTCAAAACTTTACTCAACTTTCCCTCGTGCTTTAAAATATTTATCAAGTCTTTCTGAATTAAAGACCCCTTTTCGATGTAACGAAAAAATATATATATATGGTTTTCTTATTATTTAAATTGAATTGACAGCAATTGTCTGTAATTATTTTGGCAAAAAGTATATAAAATTTAAATTTTATACACAAAGAAATTGGCGAATATTTCTTTAGAATTCAAGTCTAATAAAGATTTAATTGAAAAGCAAATTTGACATTTTTATTTTTAGCACCCTGCAGGGGCACAGTTACTGCCACCTGCTGTTGTATTTGATGTCTGCTTTGCAAAGAGAAAACATAAAAAGTTTGAAAATTTTATAGTGTCTTTACAAGGATAAACATGTGTGTGTGTGTGTGTGTTGGTATGCACAGACACGTACATCCGCACACACAATTTATTTTGTGCAAACGACTGTTTTAAATTTTGAAATACTTTTGGCATTTAGGATAAAGAGTATAAAATATATATATATATATTTACACACAGTCTGTCAGTCATTAAAATTCAATCAACAATTCATTTTGTATAAACATTCATCCACTTTCTAAGAAAGATAAAGAAGTAAAAATGTTCGTAAAATGGCAAAATTGTATTCTACGTGTCTTACATCAGCAACATGAAACTATAGAAAAGGTAAAGAGGATATAAAGTTTTCTCGTTGGCAGGAATCCCAAAAATAATGGCTGTATTTTTAATTTCTTATTTATATGGAATGAACAGAGTTCATGCCAAAGGACGGGTTAATTCATTTTATCCAAAATGGTTGCGATTTATCCACAGGCTTATCCGATAAATCAGCCAGGGGCTTCAAAAACTCTATTAAATTCTATTTTTCTCTTTTAAATTTGTTGTTCACAGAGAGAATGAAATAAAACTGAAATATGGCAACCTCGTTGAGACACGGTTGCCAAGCAAAAAGCGCTACCAAAACAGGCAGGCAACTTTTTATGTCAAATCGCATGGAGAATATATGACAGACCCAATTCCCCAGAAAATAAAAATAATTTCTTGAAATCTATTTATTCTTCAGAAAATAAAAGTTATTTCTTAATTTCCGTTTTTTTTTCGATCAGAAAATAAGAGTTATTTCTTAACTTTTAATTTTGTATGATCGAACTTATGACCCTGTTTGCTGCAAAATATTTTACTTGATGTATTAAATAATTTAAATGATTTTTTATATATATTTTCAGTTTGAAAATTATTTGTTTCCTAAGCCCAAAATATGGAAAACGTTTAACCCTGGAGGCCATTGCTATAACTTTCCGCAAAGCTGTCGTAACGTAGTCTGTAATGCCAGTCTATGCTTTTGAACTCTTCCTGTAAAACTTCGAATCGATTCAAATTCACAACATTTCAAAGTTTGAAGAAACCTTAGGAACGCTAAAAGATTGATTGGATTGACTCGTTGAAAAACTATAAGCGGTTGTTATATATTAATACACACACGCACACATACAAATATAATTTGTCACGGGCTCTCAGAATTAGTCCGGAATGATTCTTAGTACCACAAAACATAGAGATTTAATGGGAACTCGATTTTTTTGGGAACGGGGTTAAACCAATAACTTCAGGGGTTTTGAAAATTATAAATTTATATATAATAAAAATCAAAACATAACTTTTATTTTGTGAGGAACAAATAAAAGTCACGAAATAACTTTTATATTCTGATGAAAAAATAAAAGTCAAGAAATATTTTTTAGATTCTGAGGAATAAATAATAATCAAAAAATAACCTTTAATTTGTGAGGAACATATTAAGTCAAGAAATAACTTTTATAATCTGATGAATAAATAAAAATCAAAAATTAACTTTTATATTCTGATGAACAAATAATGCCAAGAAATAACTTCTAGATTCTGACGAATAAATTAACATCAAAAAATAACTTTTAATTTGTGAGGAATAAATAAAGATCAACAAATAATTTATGTTTTCTGAGGAATAAATTAAAAAAAGGAAATAACTTTTATTTTGCGAAGAGTAAATTGAAAAAGAAATAACTTTTATATTCTGATGAACAAATAAAAATCAAGAAACCACTCTTTTTTTCTGAGGAAAAAATAAATAAATAGAAATAGCTTATATTCCTGATCGAAATATATAAATCAAGAGATGACTTTTATTTTGCAAAAATTAAATAAAAATTAAGAAATAACTTTTATTTTCTGTGATTCTTTAAATAAAATTTATGACCGATACGGTTGCTGCTTTAAATGTTCCCGCATATTCTCTGATAAGTGTTGTTTCCATATAAATCAAGTTTTCCATCAGAAAGAGAATATTTAAGCCGGCGTGTGACGACAAAACATCTTTGATGTGCGGTAACTGAAAATATTTAATTGCATATCCCGTGTTGGAATTTCATATAAGATTCGAGCACAATAACTTTTTTTCGTTTAACCAGTTATTGCAAATGCAAAAAAGGTGTTCCAAACGACTAACGTAAATATTTATGGTTGTTTGATTTAAGAATCTGTTCAATTCTACTGTGCGTTTTTTGAAATTAAAAACAGAAACGTGACTGTCGGAGTGGATAAATTTTTTAAATATTTCCAACGAACTTTTGCTCTGGGAGATCAAACTGACTTCTCAACGTTGCATGCAAATTATAGTTGATTTATCAGAATATCGAGCATTTGAAAACTTTCATGGAAAAGACGATTTCCATTAAGATGTCTGACAAACAAACAAACAAACTAACAAATAAAGAACAGAGAACAAATAGATAAATAGATTTTTCCAAAGAGAAGCGAATATAATAGAAAATTTAAAACTAAATAAAAGAGCTGCACACAGAGAACAACTACAGCAGCTGAGGCCAAAGTCATGCTGGCTTCGTTTAAATTCAAAACACTTTCCTTTTCAAAACAATAATTTTAATTTGTTTATTTCATAGAGACATTTAACTAATTAAATTTTCTTGGATAAACGTATTTACAGGTTTTGAAAAACAACAGATATTATTTAAGGTCATTAACAGAGAATAATAATTTTCATTATACAAAATAAAACTTTTTAATTTAATTTAAACTTTTTTCTGTTCGGTTCGTTTGAGGGCGTTTGTGTAAACTTGTTTGAGGACTCAGTCCTTTCAACGCTATTTAATTTTTTTCTCTTTTCATAAATACAATCCAAAAGGCATTTAATTCCGCAAAGTTTAAGACGTAAATTTAGATTAAATGTGGCAAAATAATATGTATTTTATATTTCCTCTTTACAAGAGGGCTGCTCATGTACGTGACATAAATCCGAAAACAAAAAATTACAGCCGAACATGTGCAAATGCTGGCGTGTGTTTGTATGTGATTAAAATACTTCAAAGTTAAATTTTTTGCTCGCTGTGAAAAAATTGTGCATAACACGGACGAACTACACTAAACCTTAACGAGAAAAAAAATTATTTACAAAAATATTTACATGAAAAGTGAAAAAAATCACACACACACAGACATGAAATTTGTTAGCCAAATAAAAAAATACATGGCAAATAGTCGAGAAAAGTTTTGTGGAAATCTAAATTCAAGTTGTGGAAAGAGGGAGGGAAAATCACAAAGTTTCTGATGGTATTTGCATGAATAAGCTTCTGTTCAATATGTTAAAGGAAGAGGCGGGGTTTTAAAATCCTTCCAAAATCATGTTGGTTCACGTTGAAAATGTTTCATCAAATAATCATTTAATAAGCCAGTGGATAACCATTTTGTATTATTTATTTTTCCACTGGCAGAAGATACATTTTAATGCAACTTCAGCGTACAGATGATCTAGATAGCTGTCATCATATTATATTACAGGGTGTTTTTCATAGAGGCATGGAATTTTGAAAAGTAATGAAACAAAGTTCAATTTCTTAGATTGACATGCAATTTAATTTATCTAGAGATAATTCTTTTTAAATTATAATTTAAACACGACCTCTGGCATGTGGCAGCCACGGCAGGATTGGACGTGGTCTAAATTGGAGGTTCTAATTTCGACGACTTTGCAAACTATGAAGCCGCTTACCGGCCAATAATGCGGCGAATGATGTCCGTCAAGTCATTAATCTTTTCGGGCTTATCCGCTTTAACTAGTGACGTCACATATCCCTACAGCAAATAATCCACCAGCTTTAGGCCGCATGATCTTGAAGGTCAACACACGTGTCCGAGGCACGACACTATGTGATTGCTTAAATACACTTGGGTCCGTTAATTCGCTCCCATTGTGATACCCTTAAGCATAGGACTTCTTATGAACTGTCCTCAACCGCACTAAGCTAGTCTGTGGTCACTAGTAAGGTCGATATTCTATCAAGATCCATATACACCAGGCTGTCTAGTTGGAGTGCAGTGTCACTGCCCTTACGCTGTTCAGGGCAGGGCACTGACATAAAAGATGGAGCACCGTTTCTTCCTCCTCTTCATCACTTGATAGCTGACAAAAAAGCCGCTAGTTGAACAAGTAATATCAATTTAAAGTTTAATACCTCTATGAAAAACACCCTTTACTTCCAACAGAACAATGATTTTTAAGTTGTAGTGTTCTACTGTTCAATTTAGATCCACTTCTTGTATTATTTTACTTAAATCTATTTTATAACAAAAGCTAAGATCGAACTATCGCCACAAATGGCACAATATTTTGGCCGCCCTTATCAACACCAAACTTTGCTTCTTGGTTGTTGTTATTGTTGTAGAAAAATAAACAAAATGATTTTTGCTTGCTCATAATATTTGCAGTAAAACTTATGCTTTAATCTCGTAATAATTCATTTAAATATATATTTTATAATTAAACCAGAAGAGAAACCCTTTGATGCCAACAAATTTATTTGCCGAATTGTTTGTTATTTATTAATCCAGTCTGTAAGACAATGAATTCAAGAAGAGATAAATAAAGAACCAAAAGAGTTGAGATTAAAATTGAATTCGATAAACTAAGATTAAAGTGTGAAAATGAGATGACGTTGCAGGCTCCTGCCACATCCTAAAAATGTTTGCAAAGAATTGGCAGTACGAGTACTTCTCAGATGTACCGCAATTATTTATTATTTTGAAAATTAGAAATCAATCTTAGAATGCTTTAAATGCTATTTCTATAAGTTTCATTAAAAAAGACTCAAATATACCGAATATTTTCTGACTTTTATTTATTCCTCTGATTATAAAAGTTATTTCTTCAAACTTCAAAATGAAGTTATTTCTGGACTTTTATTTTTCGATAAGATATTAAAAGTTATTTCTGGACTTTTATTTTGCGATTAGAAAATAAAAATTATTTCTTAACTTTTATATTTCGATTAGAACATAAAATTAATTTAAAAAAATTTCATAGAATGAAAAATATATAAGAATTTCCTGAAGAAGTTAACCAAAAGTTAACGAAATATTGAAAATATATTATAAATATATAATGTACACACCTTAAGCTCACGAAAATCTGTATTATTTAGAAAATTAAAGTTGTTTCTTGACTTTTATTTTTCGAAAATTAATGCTATTTCTTATAGAGTCATACAACTTTGAGTTGGCATAACTTCTTTATTTGACCACCCATTTAACAGCTGTTAGTTGGCTTTTGTTTAGTTTGCTTTGAAATTTCATTATGGATCGACCTACACCAGAGCAACGCGTGCAAATTGTGGACATTTTTAATCAAAATAATGGTTCTGTTCGTCAAACTTATCGTGCACTTCGTCCATTCAAAATTTTATTTTCCGATGAAGCCCATTTTTATTGAATGGGTACGTAAATAAACAGAATTGTCGCATTTGGAGTGGGGAGAATCCACAAGCTTTCGTCGAAACACCACTACATCCACAGAAAATTACTGTTTGGTGCGCTTTAAGGGCTGGCGGAGTCAGTGGCCCATATGTCTTCAAAAACGATCATGGTCAGAATGTTACTGTTTGTGAAAATTGGTGTTCGAGATTGCGCTTAGTACGCGGCAGGCGTGGCGGCCACATGGCCGAAATCATATTTAAACATTAATGTCATAAAAATTTCTATCCTATAAAGACAGTTTCATTGTTATCAAAAATATATAAGTATGTTTTATTATGATTTAAACTTGTATCACTCTACAAAAAACACCCTATATTTTTCGATTAGAAAATTGGAATTATTTCTTGAATATTATTTTCTTAATTTTATTTTTCGATCAGAAAATTAAAGTTATTTCTTCTATTTTTTCTTACTTACGTACATAATTAAATTAACAAAATATTTTATCAATTAACATATCAAGAAATAACTCTTATTTACTGATAAAGTTAAGATATGACTTTAGTTTTCTGTAGAACTAATAGGAATCAAGATATAACTCTTATATTCTAACGAATAAGTAAAAAATAACTATTATTTCTTATAATAAGTAGAAATAAAGCAATAACTCTTATTTTCTGGTGAATGTAATTAATTGAAGAAATAACTTTCATTTTCTGAAAGTGGAAATAAAAATCAATAACTTTTATTTTCTAAATCATAAATTAAACAAATCAACAAATAAATGATATATTCTGAGGGGTAAATAAAACTCGGAAGATAAATCCAAGCGAAAATTAAAGTTCATGGAAATATTTATGAATATGTGATTTTTAATATTAAAAATATTCAAATACTAAAATGCAGCACCCCGCAAGAAGATTCTGGCGATGTAGGGAGAACTTAACAGTCTCTTCAGCACCGCATTTCTTTTTTTTTTTTAATGCTGCCAAATATCTCATTAAGCTCATGTCAAGTTGATTTTTTTTTAATTTTTAATGCATCCTGGTGTTCCAAATTATGTAGAGTCCAGTACGATTTGACGAAGGCTGATTCTATATTAAAAAAAACTATGTGAACTTTAATATTTCCTACATAATTTTTTTAAAATCTCTCAACTTTTACTTGACAAGAATTGAATATTTTGAGATTAAAATATCTCACGAACATTATCAGTTAACACGACAAAGAATTGCTTTCATTTTTGTAAAAAAAAAGAAACAAGAAGGACGATTAAATTTTTTACATAAACTCGACATCGACCTGTTCGCCGATATTCCAAGCTATCGTGTGATCGCAAAGAAAGCAACAGATCTTCAACAGTTTTTCCTTCTTATGAAGAGCGTGTTTTAATATGAAGTCCTACTTTAAACAGTATCAAATATTCACTTTTTTACGTATGTTTTATTTTCCCGGCTTCCTTAGCTAAACAACGTAAGTGATCGTATATTCTAGTGGAAAATACATTCAAATATTTTGAAAAATGTCCAAAGATCGCACATCAAAAGGATTCATTTTGCCACAATTCCTATTTTTATGTAATATATTCTGTGATTCCACATGATGTATCCAGGACCACATATCGTTTATGATAGAGATATATCTGAATGGCTATGAAGCAGGTAGCTGCTTCAAGCATTGTCTAACACCACACAGATCTAGCTCATTGATTTTTCACTTATAAACTCTCTGTCTATTATTCACAATGGACATAAGTGCCATTTTATTTAAAAACCAAATAAAGTTGCCATTGACACATGCCATCAGTAAAGTAAATAACGTTAAGGAATATTTACATGAAATACCTGAACGCAAACAACAACAACTTGTGTTGATATCAATTGAATTGTGAGCCGGAAACAACAAGTCTTGTAGTGAAACACACAATACATTCATGTAAATATAAGAATGGGTATGTGTGAGTGTGTATGTGTAAATATTAATAAAGCTTTCGATAAATGCAAATAAAAATTCAATGAATTGCAAAACAAACAACCGGTAGATACATAAATGATAAGTCTGGCATGACATCGTTCTCAACAGTATCTTAAGAACGAAATTAATATATAAAGCAGATAAATGAATAATTCTTAATAGCAAAACTCGTTGTTGAGGCTTTCATTCGAAACTAATTCTTTCAAGTGTCTGCTGTTGTTATTATGGCCATTTGAGTGCGGAATATATTCAACAAAAATAAATCCAATCAATCAGCAATTGATAGTTAATTAACAGAAATATAAAATTCGTCTGTCTGTTTTGTATTTGCAAGGCTGCAGGCACTTGAAACTACAAATTAACTATCTGTACGATAATAATCAATAATAATAGGATATAAATAAGAACACTGTGTAACAAAATAAATATACTTTTATCAAAACTATTTTCAGTGCACTGATTTTGTTAGAGGAGGGAAATAAAAATAATTGTTGGTGCCTTTAACTTCAAAGGGAGTGCAAGTGACTCTTTTTTTCCATGTTTCCATGTTATTGTAAAAGGCTTTTGTGCTTTTCTATCTTTTTGAGCTTTTTGAGCTAAAACAGGATTATTTTAATTTGCAAGTCAGCCGCTTCCCACGTGAGAGGCAGTAATTGCTGCGGTTTTCGATCACTATAAAAGAATATAGAACATCAACTGATGAGATATATACTTTCGGAGTTTCTCAATAGACATAATTTTTCGATTTTTTTGTTCACGATATCTTATGACCAGATTAACTGATTTGCACCCGGTTTAGGGTGGTCAACGTGGTTTTCAAATCATAAGAGCTGATTTAATTTAAAATGAAATTGAATTAAAATAAAAGAAATACTTGTGGAATATCTTAAAGTCTACCAGTTGGAATCGGTTCAAATTCATATAAAATTTAAATTTAAAAGAGCTCTCAAGAACGCTATCACTTTGGGTTGATTATATTCAGCGGGTTACATACACACATACATCCAAACACAGTGGTGCTCTCAGTGTTGGTCAGGAAAGATTTCTAGAACCTTAACATTTGGAAATTCCATGAAAACTTAAATTTGTTTAAACGGGATGAAACCAATAACTTCGAGATACTTGAAAATTTTCAACTTTCCTGGCTGGCAGTTAAAAATTAAGAGAAAAAAAACTATTGAAAAATTTTATTTGCCTTGCACGCATGCGCCTTAATTGCTCAATTAATACGAAATTGTTATAATATGGAATAAAAATAAAAATGCAGTGCCATGAAAACTGTATTAAGTGAACAAAATACAACTCAGTTAACCCAAGTTTGACCAGATTTCGTAACTAAAATGTCATCAAAGAGGAAAAGAAAACAAAAGAGAAAAACATCCAGTCAAGTTGAAGAGAAGAAATCGTAGATTTGACTTGAGGCTTCATGAATACATCCACAATGATTTTTGAAATTTTCAAACGCCAGCTGAGTTCTCGAAATTTTCTTCAGATGAACAGGAAGAAAATTGTGTCCATTAAATGAATCCTGATTGATTCAACAGAAAATGCAAGTCGACGTCGTATACTTGTGACTAATTATGAGTTAGAAAAATATTACTCATACGCCACCACTGAAAGATATTTACAGAACATTAAGTGAAGGAATTAGGTCAGGAGTACTACACAATTTTCAAAAAATCAGTCGCAGAGCAGCCCTGAAACAGTCAATATTAAACCTCGTTGGCAATTATTTTTTAAGTGCACCCAGATCTCTGATAGTTTACTCTCTCATCTCACTCGAACTACTACATCTCAAATATTTGTATGGGATTACAATTCTTCTGAGGAATCTATCCTGGTAATTCCTGGCAGAATTATATAATGGAATCGTGCAGAAGAACGATTCCATTATTTAACTCTGCAACAGTTCATCAAAATTCATGTTTTAAAATTTTCCTCCCGAGCAGCCCGACGGCTTCTTAAGTTCCAGCAAATAAATTATTAATTTATATACGCAACACATTGTCCTGAAGTCCTTGTGTTCATTTATAAAATAAAACTTACAGTTGCCTGAGCACTTTGTTGACAAGAACTTTGTTAAAAAAAAAAAATCCTTCTCTGCATAAAACGTGTGGGACCTGAAGCTCCAACAAAGTTTAACAATTTTTATTTTGCCAATTATTGTTTGCCACTACATTCGACCTTCAATTCAGTTTGATTTATTTTTTTTTTTAATCTATACAACCATAAGTTGCTACAGAAACAACTGAAATTTGAAAGTTTTCCATACATTCGCCATGTTGTTGGATATATAAATGATGGATAAAGTGCGTGGGTATGTTTTAGAAAGAAAGAGTTTTAAAAATAATAAAAGAAAAATATTTATGAAATAGAAAGAGCTCAAACACAAACGGACAGTCTAAAATGGGCGTCATTTTTCATTTTATTTTACACAAAATGTTGACACATTTCATTGAACTTCCAAATTTTGTATAGGAAAAATAGTTTGAAAAAATAGTTAAACAATAAATAAACAACACAATAATACCAGCAAATAAATTGACATAAAGAACACCGAGTAACAACTTCAATAATTTGCGCGTCGTTGAGCACTAAACACAATGCGGGAAGCACACGCCGCTTGGCGGTTCCAACAATTTATCTATTTACCACGACCTGCAGAGAATTGAAAAAAATTCAAAATTTATGAAACGATTTTTGTTGAGAATCGAACACATAAATTTCCAATTCAAACAACTCAACAACTCAGATTCCTTCCTGCTAACAGTAGGACTAAATTGATGAAATCCTTGGTTAATCCATCTTTAATAGCGTCTTAACGAAGAAGTATTAAGAAATATCATATTCAAATCACGACAACACGCCTGCAATGATGGCTTAGATTATCATACAGCCAAACCTGCTGCGACCAAATTAAATGAAACGTTTTCCATTTGCTCGACAACGTGCTGGAGAAGAGACAAATTACTGCTGTCTTCATCTTATTTGCGATAAGAATTTATGCACGACGTTTTCATTGTATCTGTCATTAAAAATAATACGCAACTATATTTTACATACAACAAATCATATATTATTCTGGAAACATCTACGTAGAAAACGCCGTCTGCGGCTGCCTATCCAACTGTGATATTTTCGTTTAACGCTTCGTTGCTCAAGAAATTTTATTTAATGAAAATCTAAACATTCTGACGGCATGCTGCGGCTTTTCAAATGTATTGTATTGACAACAATGGCAGTGAATTTTAAGTATCACGACTTAAGAAAATACCCATTTTATTATCAAAGGAACGCAATTTTAAAGCGTATAAGAACAGAACTAACATGTTAAAAAAAAAGCTTTACAGAAGCTCAAAACGATAACGAACCAAAATACAAGTACTATTTTGAAAAAAAGAAAAACCAAACGTCGGGTGTTCGACATACCAAAAAAAGCACGCAAAGTCCATAGTCCTTTTTTTTTACAAAAATACTTGCGTTCTTTTAGCTTTTTAGTTTGATTTTCTAAAAAACTTATTTTTTATTTTTTTTTTCTATTTTTAACTTTTCGCAAAGAAAATTACAGCTTTTAAAAAATCCTAAGGTTTTTATTTAAAAAAAAATCGTTTCGGAAAGGTCGTGTTCTTATCAGATCTCCAGGTTTTGAGGTCCCAGGAAGACTCCCTGGCTAATTCTGAGAGCCCATCAATATGTCTGCGTGTACGTTATCTGATCCGCTTACAGCTTTTGAAGGGCTGAACTGAATGAAACCAAACTGAGAAGTACTGAAATTTCCCGTAAATTTCAATATATTTTTTAAGAGAATCACATTCTTGGAATCATTTTAAACTGACTCAAAATCCGATATCCGAATACAAATTCGAAAAATTTTAGTTCTTAGCTTTCAAATTACTTCAATTAATTGTCGTTTAAACTCTTTAACTTTAATTATGTGCTGATTCTTTTTGTCTTAAAATCTTACTAAAAATTCAAAGTGATCGATTGAGGGGTTTTAGCTAATTCCCAAGCGCATTTAACTGGGGCTAATGCAGATCATCAGGGAACTTTTACGCAACATTTCTTACAATAACTAGAGATATTTATTTCAAACTTCCGGTTTAATAAGTGAGAAGTGCAAAACAAATATCAAAGTCATAACAAGAACTCACTGATCCTAAAATAAAGAAAGAAATTAGCGCTCTCGATTTGGAACCGATTAGAGCGGGTGGACTTCAAGATATCTCAAAAAGAAAAAACTTGGGAAAATAACATTTTTCAAATTGGTTTTTTCTTTGGAATAGCTTTTAAACAGCTCTACCGATCTATTTCACATATTAACCAGCGCCTTCAAAACCACGTTGTGTACTGCAAACTGAATCGAAATCGGTTAATCGGATATCACGAATGAATACACTATGCGACAAGTTAAGACCTTTTGAATAGTGAAAGGTCGTGACTATATGGGTTCGATTCTTCTATCAAATTGTAGTAAAAGCGTCTACTCAGTTGGGCCATTTTGGTGACCGTTTTCTTTTTATGGGCCTCCAAAGTTTCCCAATATTGGCATGATGCCCAAAAAAAGGTGTTGTCAGTTTTTGCCAAATAACTAATCAGCACTTAAGAATACCGCTTAACTATGTTCGGCAAAAATGTAGCCAAGAGTACGTTGAACATTTCTTGCTAAAATTTTATGACAGAAATGTATTTTATCTCAGAGATTTTTTAAAAAAGTTAGAGAACAAAAAACTTTTTTTTTCGGTTTTTCGATCACAACTTTTGGGAAATCCTGATTTTTCATACACTATATTTGGAAAAATTGTAGCCACGGTAAAGCTGAACAACTTTTGTGAACACACCAATATAATCTGAACGTATCTAGCTACCAAAAACAGGTCATAAGGACTCCCTTATGACTAAAAATTTTAATTTTGAACTGAAATTTTATTTTATATAAATTTTTTTGGAGAATAATTGAATAAAGTATTTGTTTTTGTATTTGTTTGTTATATATTAAATTTAAACGTTGTTTCGAGCTGTCTATGAAGAGCCGCCGTTCTGAATTTTGATACAGCAATACAAAAAGACTTTGACTTTTTAGTACACCTACTTGAAGTCCCAATAAATTAATGAAGTGAAAATCAAATAAAAGTTTAAGTAATTTTTTTATGCTGTTTTAGCTCGAAGAACTCAAGAGTAGCATAAAATTCAGGTTAAGAATTCTTTGCGCTTATATAAAGCGGGGAGTTACGGAGAAGTTCTTTAAAATCAACTGTTTTCCTTATTTTTCTTTATGAATTTAATAAACTTGGAAAGCGTGTAAAAATAATTGCACATTTTGCAAAGATAAGAACATGAATTACACTAACAAACTGGTATGACAACAATGTGAGGTATGAGCAACATTACTAATAATATTAAGTATACGCCTGGAAGCACAAGATTGTGTCTTAGATTAACGTCGGCTCCTACCATTACGGCCTATCCGACGGTGGTCCTAACGCCGGGTGAAATTAATGTTCACCACCACCCCTGTCACCCTCAGGGGAACCTAAGTGTCCCTCGAGGACACACAGGTTGCAATCTTAATCATTTGGTATCGCCATATATACCAACTTCATACACCTTGCTAAGGTGTTCGGGCCTATCTTAAACCCTTGTTAATATTTTGTTAACATCTGCTGATTCGCAGCAGCCCATAGAGGGTGCCATCAGCTGGGTCAATGTCCAAAATGACATCTCTACCAGCGACTCTTGATATTAAACCACAGCCACCACGTGGACTCATGAAGAGACCTCAACCAATATCTGGCCACAGAATCAACCAGTCTCATCTGTGGGGCTCAACCAGGTCCCGTAATACCAGTGTAAGGAAACTGGTTATGCCTCGCAGGTCACACCAATATAGGTTTGCCACCTACTATTGATTTTTGGTCCATTATATGACGGGACCCAGGTATCCTTCCACCTGATTTTCTTATATTTTCCCCAGAAAGCACTGCAACAAGGCGATATGACTAACCAAGTTGCCTATTGTTCCCCCCGGGGGGACGCCTGGAAGCGCAAAGGCTAATAGAGCTAAATAGAATTGAAGCTAATAAAAAGCATATTAAGAGCCATCACTTGGTGATTGATAAGCCAACAGTTTCAGCCACTTTCTTCTACCATTTTATTCAACCGCAACATCTACGAAAATAAACTCAAAACTAATACAAAAAACTATTTGAAGGAGTTGTCTTTGTGTTAACAAAGTAAATGTCGGCAATAAAAGTTTACTAATCATGTCATTAACGCATAAATGTTTTGATCAAACGTTTGCAAAATTATCTGCATCAATCAAGGATGAACTATAAAAATTATCGCAACATCGTTTTGCCACAAGAAGTTGTCAGAGAGTTACAAAACCCTTTTTATTGGTTTCTTAACACTAATTCAGCATCGAGTCTTGTTTATAACAAATATTAAACTGAAGTTTGTGTTTATCTTGAAACGCTAAGAAGTTTATTTGCGTTCCCTACCGTCGCTTTGTATTCTTATTGAATGAGAGTTCTCTTGAGTCTCAATTCAAAGTCCTGTAATTAATGTTTGTTTCAGATTATGAGGGTTTTTGAGTCTGTGGCCATTAATATTTATCATTTTGTGGAGAAAGGCATTTAAAGTGTTTCGTCTTCTACTTAATAATACTTTAAATTAGCAGCAATAAAACTATGGGTGTGAGAATGTGTGTGCACAAGTGTGTTGTTAACAACTTCGTTTTTCTCTAGTTTTCATTTTATTATGTAAATTTTATTTCGTTGTGTTGCTTATCAGATGTTACGACACACAAAACTTTTTTGTGAGATGAAAATTTTGTTGGGGTTAATTTATTTTATTTTTTTACCTGCATTTTTAAATAAGTTTAAAACTCGCTACACTTCATTCAGAGATTCTCTAACTTTTTGAAATTGAATACCAAGATAAATTCAAAAGAGTTGTAAAAACAATATTGACTTGCAGTCAGAAACACATAACTAAGAATTATGATATTCTTATTTACAAATTTTAAATTCACTACTACAAATATATGACTTACACTGTACAACAAAACAAATTTTTGATCGACTGATTGAGGATAATACCGTGTTCAGACATACCGCTTAATTGTGCAATTAGGGCATTTTTTGCAATTAAGGCCTTAATTAGCACAATTTATCATACAATAAGTGAATTAATAAATTGAGCAATTAGCAGTTAATTGTATCACTAATTGCGTAAAATTCAAAACAAGCCGAATTTCCAAACAGACAAAAAAAACTCCAATAACAAAACACTTAAATTTTTGCAGAAAAGAAAAGGCTGCAATGGGTGTGTCGGGAGGAACGCCTTCTACAATAAATAATATTTGCAGCGTTTAAGGCAATCAGGTTTGCAGGCCTAGTGCTGGAAAGTATTTGCATCCATTTTGAAATTTACAAACACGAATATTCACAATGCAAATACAAACAATGTTGTTTTTCAGCTGTCAAGTGATAATTGAGTCAGCTAAATTGAGTATGTGTGAACACTAGATTTAATTGATCAATTAAAATTAAATTGACTCAATTAAAAATGCATGTCTGAACACTGTACGAGATAAGTAAAAGTGAAGTGAGTGCTTTAAGAGTTTAAAGTTCCAGCAGGAATTCTTTTTTTCATTGTAATATAAAAGTGTAGCACCGTGTAGTGGCGTTTACTTTTATACTCGTACATAAAATTATTTAGCCAATTCTGTCATAATTAAGTTTGTTATTTCAATTGATAAAAAGACACAATTTATGAAAAACTGCAACGTCATTCCATTTTAAATGTTAAGAAATTGTTTCAAAAACACATGATAAATATTCCAAAGCGTACGTGAAAGTTAACATCAGATTTATATATTCAACTTACACAGTAGAGCAGAACGGTTGTTTTTGAAAGCCGCTACATTTTCTTCGTCAGTACTCTGGCGTGTTCTTCCTTATGGCCACTTGTTAGGTGGCTGACTAGAATGTGATAACAGTTTCTATTTGTTCCGATTTTATTACGAATAATCATACGATGGTAACACGAAGTCTTTATGCTGCCGTTGGTCAATATTTTTGTTCTATTTTCCGTTTAAATAGTTTAAAAATATCGACTGTGCTTTTAAGCTCTGTCAACAGTATCGATTTGTAGGGAACGTTAAATACAATGCGTTCTGGGGTCACTTTTTTTCAATAAAAAATTTTACCTTTTTACAGTGAAAAGCATTTTTAAGAAGGTGATTTTGCCGCCTTTTAAAGAAAATAGTACAACGATAAAAACAAAGAAGATTTGACGACTAAAATTAAATATAAAAAGTTTTTTGGCAGGACTGTTTTAAAAACTTTTAATATAATTTAAATGACACACATGAATTGAAAAACTCATCTTAGTCTTAACCCAGGCAGAAATATATAGACTTAAAATACGGTTAAATATGTATGCGTTTTAAAATATAAAGTTATTTATTTATTTATTTATTTATTATTTGCTTTTGTAACACAGTGTTATTAACATAAAAAAGAGTGTCAAAATTTAACCACAAAATACGAAATGAGTTTTTCTTTAAATTCCATTTTAAAAAAATGTATCTCTCATATTAACAACATTTGAAAAGGAATGAAGAACAGCGCGCAAATTACAAACACAACAGAAACACGTCTTCCATAAATATAATCGTAACAAATAAGTGTCATTAATGAAATCCATTTTGCTTTCTAAATGGGGCTTTCCTCGACTGTCTTCATTATAACGTTATTTATTTTTACTTCTTCCTTTTCGGTAACAAACAAACAAACAAACGAACAAAAAAGTGGCAACATATTTCTTTAACAAGTTGTTGTGTATGATTTTTTTGTTTTCTTCAACTTTTAGCCATCCCTTAAAGACGTGTAGCAAGTGAGTGTTTATAGAAATATTAAAGTATTAAAAATGATTCTTCTCAAGCAGCTGCAAATTAAGGAAACATAAAGCGTAAAAGCCCACATCAAATAATAAAACTTCCTTCGCACGTTCATTGTTGTACAGAAAAGAAAAATGAACAAGTATTCTGTGGAATGGATATTCAGTCGAGATGCGTTCGCAAAATAAAAGACTGCGAGATAAAGGCTTGACTACACTGGGCGGCAAAAACTTAAAGGAACTGCCATCGCTAGAGTTAACGGGCAGGACTGGCTGAAGAAGTCAAACAAGTTGTTATAAATTTATTCATTCACATATTTTTTATCCAAATTTCTTGTATTTGTTTCTTTTTGATTTTATTTCTTTTATTTATTTTTGACAGTTCAAAACGAAATTGTAATTAAAAGCGTATTCATATTTTAACGCATTTTCATGTTTTAATGAAATATTATTTAAAATTTTTGTTAAAGGGGTTTGCTGTCGTAGGGTGTTTTGAAATATTTCTCATAACTTTATTTATGCAAGCAGAGCAACAACAATAACTCCCTTGTTATACAGTGGCTAACAAAAGAATATATACGACATTTATTTATATTGAAATTATTACAAGTTGTACTCGCTTTTATGAATACAACAACATTAAAAGTTGATGCGCATATAAGCGCTCAAGAAAAGCACCAGAAAATCGTAAAAACGGCTTCAAAAAAATACAAGAGGCATCACTGGAACTGATTATTGATATATTGCCGCAATATTTAGTATCCTTGTTTTACATCACATGAAAGCAAGCTTGTTTTCCAAATCATATGAAATTTGGAAATATTTAAAAAAAGATCTTAAAGAAAGTTTCTCCTCGTAAAGAAGTTTCTATTGATGTGCGCCATTTGGTGGTGAGCCAAAGAAAATCTCTCTTCTAAATTGACATGATATTTAATTAAGTTAAAATTCAACCGACGTGGTGAACGCTTTATGGCATAAGACACAGAAAACCCTCAACAACGAGTGCAATTATATTGGTCCAACTCATGGACGACCATTCAAGTGAAAGTGTTAATCCGAGAAAAATTCAGAGAGTTTTAAATGCTAAAACAATTCATAGCAGAAGTCCAAGCAAAAATCCTTTTATAAGTGAGAAAAATCGTAAGTTTCGTCCTGAAGTTGCTCGACATTATATTGATAAGAGAATGGATTTCTATAAACGAGTCTTACTAACGGATGAATCCAAATACAATATCTTTGGAACTGGATGGAAGATCAAAAGTGTGGAGAAAAGCTAAAACGGCCATGAATACTAACGCTGTTATTCATAAACGATTAATAAAATTAAAGTTGCTTTAAAGTATGGATTTTGTTTCGTTAAAGATCCCTTAAAGTATTCATTAACTTTAACAATCATTTGTGAATTAATGAGTAAGAATTTAGTTGCTGCAGTAAAGCACGGAGGCGCAATAGTCTGAGGCACCGTTGCAGCTACCGGAGTAGGAAACGTTGCGTTCATTGTGGCCCATATGGATCGATATCAATATAAGTCTATATTAGAACAATATCTAAGAGAATATGTCGGCAATTTAAATTTAGGAAAACGTTGCATCTTTCAGCAGTATAACGATCCATGACACACGGCTCAGTTGGTCCACAGAGTCTGGCTGCTGCGCCTTGCACCAACGCAGAGTCCTAACCTGCATGCTATTGAGCATGTGTGGGAGATTTCGCAACAAAGAATTAGAAAATTCAACGGTTTTACAAAATATGAATTAGAAAAGTGAACATAATCGGTGCATAAATGTTGCAAAATAAGTTGCAAGAAGAGTGGAAGAAAATATCGGTGGCAGAATTAGAAACTTTGGTTGCCTCAAAACCCAAACGATTGTACGCTATTCTACAAGCTCTTGGTGGGCCCACAAAATATTGAATTTTAAACTCTCGACTTTACTTGAATTGTTTTATGTCTCCATTTGAACAGTGTGAACATTTTGTCATCGAGTTCTTATAACTTTTTATCTGTTATTTATCGCCTTATGAAATAAAATGGATTTTACAACAATTTCTTAAATATATTATATTTATTGTCAAGTGTGATATATATCAGTCGTTTTGAGACTTTTGTCGTTTACTGTATATGATATATTACAGATTCTACTGCACTTCATTAAAATATTATCAGGATTAAGAAATAAGAGAAAAGAAAGTTTACAAGTCCGAGTATTTAAACATGTTTTGCAGTTCAACTGATTAATTGTGGGCTTCGTTCACTTTAAGGTCATCATAAAAATACTTCTGAATAATTTAATACGAGGAGCACTTCACAAAGTGATTTAATATGAGATTATCTGAAGTGAATGCGCTCATCAGACTCTAATAACTTATGATTAAAATGAAAACCTCTGAAATAAAAGTTCAAGGGTTACATACTTGTACCTTCCCCTTCTCCAGTGATGAGACGATTCCCATGGAAAATACAAGTCACAAGAATAGGAATAAAATTTGATATCCAACAATCCGACTAGACGGTGCTTCATGGAAATTTAAGATCCCACAGCTTAAAAGAATACCCTGTATTTAAAGTTCAAGTACTCCTGCGAATGCTGATGACATCTATAACCAAACTGAATGCAATAATTTTGATTGTATTGTTAGCACGACAACAACAACAGGAACAACTTTATCAACAAAGAATTTAGAGAGAATTTCAAAAGTAAATTAGAAAAAACATGCTATTTCACGTATTTGAAGATAATAATATAAAATAAATGTGATTTGTGCGAACAAGAGCATCAGACGGGAACTGCGATTTATTTTATAAAACAGTATTTTCTAGCACTTTTAATTATAATCCAGGCGCGTATAATTTCAAGAAAATGTATTTTTAAGTTTTTTCTTTCAACTATTTATTTATATTTTTTGTTATCTTAAAATTAAGTCTCCATAAAACTAAATTGAAAATTGATTGCACATTGAAAAGCCCAACTCATAATTCTGAATGTTCAATCATCTTAATTTATAATAAATAAAACATATTCAAGGGTTCCAACTAAAATGTTATACCGACGCTTATAGAAGTCCGTCTTCACATGAGCTTATCCGCAAGCGATATAAATAATCTTTTTTTTTTTTTCAAAGTGTACCAGTTCGGGGTATAAAACATACAAAAAAATATATAAATAAATAGAAGAAAACATAAATATTATGACTCGTTGCTGGGAATGGGAACAGCAACGCTACGAGTATTTATTAAGCAGTTGGAACTCCGTTTTCCTTTTTGAAACGAATAAATCCAAAAAGGCAAAAAATTCAGGTCACGTAGTGAAAATTTCATAAGCACTTGCACATCTCTGAAAAATATTTAATAAAAATAATAACAAACAAACACTTCAACTGCAGGAAAATATATTTTTGCTGGTTCTATTCCCACTCCAGCGTTGGCAAACAAAAAAAAAATATATATAATAAAAAAATAAACAAAAATATATAATAAAATAGTGTATGAAAACTGGTGTTAGTCGGAGTATGATAAATTCTGTTTTACAATTTTTATTCCACTTTTTTCTAGTTTTAATTTTTTTATATTTTTTCGGTATGTGCACAAACGAGAACCATATTTTATTACAGAAAAACAAAAATTAACAACTTTTTCTATTGTGGTTTTATTAACACCGGCTTCAGTCAAATGAAAAGAAAAAAATTATTATATCAGATATTTTATTGCACATTCCGCATTTTGAGTTACACATTCGCACATTTTGAATAAACTTTTTTCTTTCCCTAAAACGAAAATAAACTCAACTCCATTAAATTAAAATGAATGCAAAGGAAAAAGGGAACGGAGAAAGAAATAAAAAATATTTATATTTTGGGGTATATATAGGGTGTTTTTTATAGAGTTATACAAGTTTAAATCATAATGAAACATAGTAATATATTTTTGATATCAATGAAACGGTCTTTATTTGATAGAAAATTTTATGACATTAATGTTTAAATATGATTTCGGCCATACGGCCGCCACGGCTGGAGCGCACAAGGCGCAATCTGGAACACTAATTTTCACAAACTTTTCGCAGCACTTGCGGCCGTATCTCGCCGATAACTCTTCGAATGTTGACTCTCAGGTCTTCAATTGTTTGTGGCTTATCGACGTACACAAGTGACTTTACACAACTTCAAAGAAAATAGTCCACACGATCTTGGGGGCCAATTAATTGGACCATTTCGTGAAATAATTTTTTCGTCAAAAGTTTCCTTGAGTAAATCAATTGTAGCGCCCGCTTTGTGGCATGTGGCCCCGTCCTGTTGGAACCACATATTAGCAAGATTAATGTCAGCTAATTTAGGCTCGTAAAAACTTCGAATCATGTTCCTATACCGTTCATCATTGAAAGTAACATTCTGGCCATCATCGTTTTTGAAGACAAACGGGCCAATGGCTCCGCCAGCGCATAAAGCGCACCAAACAGCAATTTTCTGTGGATGTTTTGATGTTTAGATAAAAGCTTGTGCATTCTCCTCACTCCAAATGCGACAATTCTGTTTATTTACGTACCCATTCAACCAAAAATGGGCTTCAACGGAAAATAAAATTTTGACGAACAGCACCATTATTTTGATAAAAAATTCCCACAATTTGCACGCGTTGCTCTGGTGTAAGTCGACCCATAATAAAATTTCAAAGCAAACTAAACAAAAAGCAACCATCAGCTGTTAAAAAAGCCGCGATGCCAACTCAAGGTTGTATCACTCTATAAAAAACACCCTATTCAAAGAATTATGTTACAGCAAATTAATGTTAAATCAGTGAAACATAAACAATTTCTTTATCTTTCAGATTAATATTTTTTGCTGAAAGTTATCATTTCGTAACACAAACGCTAATTAAATTTGCAAATTGCTTTTTAATGATTAAATTTAAATTCATGCATTTTTTTTTTAATTGTCAGCCACTTGCTATGGTGCTGGGCTAATTTGTATGGCGGTATAATTAATTGCATGAGTAGGGGTTATTCCCCGAGTGCCGATTTAAGAGAAATAAAATATTTATGTGCTCTTAACGTGAAATGAGTAGTGCCCACAAAATACTGGAATTCCACAAAAAAAGTTGCTTCATTTCTTCAGGATAAAACCATTTCAATATGGATGAAATTATGCACCACTGTGCAAAGCATAACAACTGGGAAATTATGAAAAATCCTAAATGGCCAACCGTATATATTCCCACTAATTTTCTATAGTTTTGAGCTATTTGAGCTCAAAATCGTATATTGATCTATTTGAGGTCAAAATCGAATCAACCGATTTCCACATGACAAGCGGTCATTGATTTTTTTTTCGATTATCATAAAAGAATCGAACACTAAATGATCAGATATATAATTTCGGAATTTTTCACAAAAAAATCAAAATAACTCTTTTCGAATTTCCTTGTTCCCGATACATCAACAACGAACCAAACGATTTTAACGATTTAGCCCGGTTTTTGGTTCTCGTCGCGATTTTTGAAAGAGCTGATTAGTTTGCCAAATCGATCGGTAAAGCCGTTTAAAAATAATTTCAAAGAAAAATATACTTTGAGAAATGATTTTTCCTAACCGGTGAAATCTAAGGCCAGGAATGCTCTACGCAGCGCTACTAAATTTTTTTTAATCTGCTCAGCCGTTCGAAAGTTCTAAGTTGAGTCACACAAACGCTCACACACACACACACGCATATAAACAAACTTAAAGACATAGTGACGGGCTCTCAGAATTAGTCAAGAAAGCTTCCTAAGACCTCTAAGCCTGGAGATCTGATGAGAACCTGATTTTTTTATAAAAGGGGCGAATTTAACAACTCCCAGATTTTTGTAAATTTTAATTTTTTTTAGCGGATAGTTAAAAAAGCGCCTCATATACTTTTTCACAACAAAATTGATGCAAATAGAAACTGTTTTCACATTCAAGTGGGCACCCTAATAAGTGGTAATAAAGAAAAAAGCAAATACGATCTGATCATAAAAATGTAGCGGCTTTCGAAAACAGCTGTTCTACTCCGTTGAATAACTAAAGCTGATGGTGACTTTCTCTTGAGCTTTGCAGTATTTATCATGACTTTCTGAATTAAAACCACTCTGAACAATCGTTAAAGGCCATCACCTTTTATATCGTAATAGAAATCGGAGTAAAAGTTGCAGTGCTACAGACTTAAACCAAAAGACTGCTTATCTAAGAACTTCAGGGCACAGGTTTATATAATTCTTGGTTAAAATTCATTTTGTGTGTGATAGCAAATACGCCACAATATTTATAGTTTGTGTCTTCCTTTTTGAAACTACGGCTTTTTGATTATTGAGATATAATTAAGAAGCTCTTTAAAATGTTTTGAAACCCCTTGAAATCAATTTTATAAACACGTAGTGAGTCCTTGCTTTGTTTCAATGATGTTACCACAAAATACAAACATCTTGAAATACATCTTTCAATACCTCCAAGTCGTCTACAACATCTCTACAACACAAGTGTTTAAATAAAAGAACAACGACAACAACAACAACAAAAACACAAAAGAGTTTTCTGAAAAAGAATCATTATCATTCTCTTCTTTATGGCATAATTTCCATTATATTAATTCGTTCAACCGATTTAGTAACATATTGCCAGCCGTCGGTGTCACATTGTGACTTAAGTCTTAATGAAAAGCGGGGTGGGGAAACAAAAAGGAAAGCAAAACTTCAGCACCTTTAGAAAGCAGCCGCACAAGGTAAAAAGATTCAAAAGGGGGTAAGAGGTGAGAGTGCAAAAGGAAGAGATTCGAAATCATTCCAGTTGGCAGTTGTTCGAATAAAAATTCACAATATTTTCTATTATTAGAAGTGGAAATAATAAAATTTGTGTTTGAAGAACTTCAGAAAACGATCTGCCTGGGAACCTGTTAAACAGTCAACAACTTCGTAACTCAGTAAAAGTTTTTATTAGAATACATAATTCATATAAATGCGAATAAGAGCTAAACAAATTTTATTCGGTTACTCGATTTGCAATCGCTCGAATGACAACACTAATTTGAACTCATAAAACATTTCAATTTAATTTGATAAGCCGAATGAAAGTAATTATGAGGGACGAAAAATAAAAAACTTTAGAATTTATCGTCATGAAGAATACCTCCAGGTATAACTGCCGCACTCGTATAATAAAGCAGGCTTTCATGTACATAAAATTACACATACAAACACACATAAATACACCCCAAATAGACAATTTCCTAAGAAGTTACATTAAACAAATATTTGTATGATAAAGTAAACCCATAAACAAAAATGCCACGATGATAATATTGAAATATTTCATGTTAAACATTTGACTGCTTAACAGTCAAGTGATAGACAGGCATATCTTTAATAATTGGACAGCTGTCATCTTCAGATATTTTATTTAATGTACTATTTATGATGGAATGAGTCTAGAACTGACACAACTTTTCATACTTTTTACTTTTATTTAACTGAATACACGTTTATCATTCGTGATGCAAATATCCATCATCATTGCGGTAAAGTTTAATTTTTGACATTAATTATGATTTTTCATGTCAATCTTTCTTTAGCAAAATAAGTTACATATTAATGCCGTAGATTTTTAATAAAAATTTGTCATTTCGTGTAAAATTTCTACAGTATTAATATGAGACCCCATAAAGTATAGAAACTCCGGGTCCTTATGAACAGGGAAGTCGAATAAGCGATGCCCGCCCGTCTATAAATGAAATCGGGTTTCCGGAGAACCCAGAAAAACTAGTGGTGCATTAGGTGTAGTCTTAAAGGAATCGATTTAGAAAATCAGCAAAACCTACTATATTGTTCCAGGGCTGGAAATCTCAACTAATATTTAAAATGTAAAAGCAAGATATTAAAATATTTTTATTTATATTTTTTATTTATTTTTTACTGTAATTAAACCTCTTTTGAGCTTTTAAGAGAATTGAATTTGTATTACATATCAAAAATATATATAACAGCCGATTCCGGGTTTGGACAATTGCAACTTGTTTTTGTACATAAAAGTAATTAACCAAAGCAATATTTTTCCTAGTTCGTTACAGCTTAAGCAAATTTCAAACTTTTGAAAATAACGATAAGAGGTTTTAAAAATCAGGAAAACCAACCAACAAGGCAGCTGCAGAGCTGGAAAGTTTAAACTTTTTTTTGGAATATGAAAATATATTTTCCCAAGCTAAAAATCCAAAAATATAATAATTGGTATTGAAAACAAAAAGATCAAAGAGATAATTCCCGGGCTGGATATTGAACTTATTTGTTTTGGTGTATAACTAAATTTCGATATGCCTTTTGTAAGAATAATTAAAGATTTAAGCGAATGGTTTGGTCGAGAAACAATAAAGCTAAATAAATAAACAGAGTTTCTTAAAAAATATTATAAAAATCAAAATAAAATGGCGGGGAAATGAATTGCTTTTCTTCACAAAAAAGAATGCAGGTATCGGGTGTTTTTTATAGAGTGATACAACTTTGAGTTGGCATCGCTGCTCAGCTGTTAAATGTGGGTGATCACATTTAACAGCTGATAGTTGCTTTTTGTTTAGTTTGCTTTGACATTTCATTATGGATCGACTTACACCAGAGCAACGCGTGCAAATTGAAAATTTTTAATCAAAATAATGGTACTTTCTGTTCGTTAAACTCATCCATCAAAATTTCATTTTCCGATGAAGCCCATTTTTGGTTGAATGGGTACGTAAATAAACAGAATTGTCGCATTTGGAGTGGGGAGAATCCACAAGATTTTGTCGAAACACCATTACATCCACAGAAAATTACTGTTTGGTGCGCTTTATGGGCTGGCGGAGTCATTGGCCCATATGTCTTCAAAAACGATGATGGTCAGAGTGTTACTGTTTGTGAAAATTGGTGTTCCAGATTGCGTCTTGTACGCGCCAGCCGTGGCGGCCACATGGCCGAAAGCATATTTAAACATTAATGTCATAAAATTTTCTATCCAACAAAGACCGTTTCATTGATATCAAAAATATATTACTATGTTTTATAGTAATTTAAACTTGTATCACTCTATAAAAAACACCCTTTACAAGAAGCGACCAAATATTATGGCATAACATATATGACGCTTCTTGTTCTTGACATTTACACCCTTTCAACTGCATGTGGTTACGAAGGCTTTGATTTTGATTTCTGAAAATATTGCTCCTTCTCTATTCTCTTCTTGTAGAAAGAAACTTTGGAAGGCGTATGTATTTTTTTATAGGAAAGATCTGAAACCGTTTATTAGCCATTATGCAGCAGTTTAATAAGAACTTTAATTGAAAAACAATGAATGCTCAAGCAGGCCTTTAATATATGCTGAATTTAGAAGAGAATGAATTCCATATCGATCGAAATTTCTATTAAAATTGTATTGAAATTAAACCGATATCGAGTGCGGTAATTTGGCCCCGGGTGTTTTGAATTTTTTGCTGTAGAAAACTTTTAATGATTTTTAAGAAATTTTTAGCATAGAAAGCAGGAGATATCTTGGAAGCATTTAACTAACTTGAGCTTTACAAATAAGCCGTCCCTATGTATAAAAAATAGCAACACCACTATTTTAAATTTTCTATTTCAACAGTGTAATCAGTTTCAAGCTGGAGTATATAGCTGGAGGATATAAAATCTTGTGTTTAAATTTTTCATTTTGTAAACTAAAAGCAACATCTTCTTTCCATAACTAGAGATCAGTATTAAAAGTTTAATAATGAAAGGAAACGTAACGATTTAAAATGCAATTAAATAAAATACCAGGTTTACTCATGCTAACAAATTCATTTGCCAAATAACATATATATAAAAATATATTATATGAAAGAATATATCCAGTGAAAATCAATAAATTTCAGTAGATAAATTGCAAAGTTTAAGAATGCAAAGATTTTCAGAGTATTTCCTGTAGAGAAACTCAAAAGCTGCCGTAGTTTTAGTTGGTGTTCGTGTTCGTGATATTCGCAGTTTTTAATTCTCTTTTTTCTTGCTGTTAAATTGATTTCAATTTTCTACATTTCACTACGACTAAATAGAAGGAAAATTAACACACGATAACAGAGATTTGAGATATAATAAATGGCTTTAAATAATTCATGAAATTTCGTCTCAATTTGTTTGTGCTTAAATCCGGCTGCTCCAACCATCACCATCAATCTTTTCTATTTTAACTTAAAGTGCGAGTGTAGTAAAGCGAACTGTAGTTGCCAAGTCTTTTGGTAGAAGACCACAAATCTACGAAATTATCTGATATGAAACAAAAGGAATGCATGAATTTATATGTGTGAGTGGTTAATTAAAAATATTTGAGCAGCAGAAGTTTTGGGGTTTTTTTTATAAACTCTACCACAACACATTTCATTGGTTGGGAGCTTTTTTTTTGAGGTTTCAACCTCTTAATTAAAAATGTTAGAAAGTTTGGAAACGATTTGGACGACATAATTCAATGAAAATAATATATACTGGTTACACTGCTCAACAAAAAAATCTGTTTTTGTCTGTCCTTTATATAAAACTATGTGGAGTTATGGATTTTGGTGCGCTGAACTCAAATCCGTTTTCGGTTTTTTCCATCAGGTCGGGAATTTTTATGGGCGTGGCAAATTTTTGCCCCTAAATTAGTCAGGAGTGTAGACATATTTCACCTGAAAGAGGATTTGGCTGCTGAACAGTGTTATGGCACGAAATTATCTTCAGCGATGGCACTTTTTCCTCAGCCGCTACTTACGCCGTTGGGCGAAATTGTTGCATATGGAACTTTGAAACCGCAGAAGAGATTGTCAAGATGACAATGCATGTGGAAAAAGTGGCTGCTTGCTGTGCTTTACGAACAGCTACGGTTAACTCGGAGCTGTATCGCCAAGGTCAAGTACTCAGAAATCGCTTGTCCTTTTCAAATTCTTAATTTATGTTTCCCCATTGGCTGAGTTTTTTTTCCAACTCTAATTGCAGTTTTAAAAGATAATGAAATTAATAGCGTTTTTACACTGAGAGTTAAAACATGGTTTAAGCATTAAACCCATGAACATGTGATTTTGCGTTCCCACTGCAGATTTAATAAATTCTGGTTTTTAACACCCGGATTGTCTAACAAATTTTATTACAAAAAATAAAATTTCTTTAAAAAAATTAGATGCATTTATTAGTGTTATTTTCTTCTCTTTTTATAACACTTAATTCACAAACTGTATTGCAGCTGTTTTCGTTTGTATACAAAAATAAGAATTTTTGCACTGAACAAAAATTTTGTTATATTTTGCATTTAATTATTTTAAAAATATGAAAATATTTATATAAAACATGAGCAAGTGATTGAAAATCATATTATTTTATATAAAAATTATTATAAATTTTTAAGGAAAAATGCAGATGCGGTGGATTTCTCTAGGAATTCTTTGAGCAACATCAGATGTTTCCAATATATAACTTGGCAGCACTCAATTCAGCACAAGCAAAATCAGGCAAAAACGGGGTTGCATTGCATGAAACCTACTAAAAGCCAATTGAAAACACATTTGAAATAGGTTTTAAGAATATATTTTTGTATGGTTAAAACAGGTTTTAACACTTCGTTTCAAAACCAGAATTTATTAAAACCAAGTCTGTGTGAAAACCATATTAATTTCGCAAAAAAAATAAGTCTAAAAGTTTTTTGTATAAAACAACTCTTAGATAAAAACCACAGTGTTCCACTAAAGAGAAGAACTGGGTTCAAAAATTATGTTCTAATTTACATATTTTAAAATTTTTATAAATACATTAAAGAGCGGGCACTAAACTTTGTTGCGTTCGTAATACCACGATTATTATTCATTGAACTGAAGAAAGACTTGTGCTATGAGAAGAAGCAAAAAAAAAAGAAAAAGGACTTCTTTATTACCATGAATATGTCGCTATTCACGCAAAAATGCACATGAACAGGGATAATGAGAGTGTAACAGCTGCTCTACTTTGGTGTTTGAGTTAAAAATTAAATTGATGTTGTCTTTCCCTTGTACTGGGGAGTATTTATTATGTTAACCTGAATTGCATAATAGCCTATCAATTTTAATTGCATTTAATAAAGAACTAAATAGTTGGGTACAAAATACTCACAATGGGAATTGCAGTTTAACACTTCAATTATTAATTTCAATCGTGCTGATACAAATTAATATTATGCAACCACATAAAAAGAAAAAAAAGCTTTCCCATGTCTCACAAAGTGAAAACAACTTCTTCAATTAAGTAACTCCCAACGAAGCACAGGACTACAAACATCCATGAAAAAAAAACCGCGTGTTTTAAATAGTGCAACACAGTTTAACCAAAAGTACAACAACATAATGAAATACAGAGTTAATGTGGAAAAAATTTAGTCCAGTCCATAAAATTAAAAAAATTTATATCAGATTAAAAAAGAACTTCTTTCTTTTTTGCATTTCCATGCAAATTATCATACAAACAATTTAATTCATACGAGAATGTTTGCTTTTAATTTCTCTAACATTTTTATATAAAATTAAAATAATAGTGCGAGTTATGAAACGTTTATTTATCTGGCATTCAAATTGGCTAACAACTTTGATTGGTCTTCACATGGCACGCTTTTTCTAAATAACAAAATAGATGGATACAATTAAAATGCTACAGTGGAGTCCCTATAACATGATATGAAATATTCCCTATTTCATATTAATTAGAATTCAATTTAATAAAATAGAGATAAAAAAGTTAAGCTTGCAGGGGTTTGATTCTACACTTTTGCACCGCATAGAAACTTAAAAGAACGACCAGAATAGTTTCGAACTTTGAAACTAATTTCATTATTAAACTAAAAATCATTAAGCTAGCACAGCTCTCACAAATAATTCAAAATTATGAAGAAAATTGCAAAATTCAAATACGAGTGTAACGTGTCGCCGTTTGAAATACAATTGAAAATATATCACATAACCGAGAGAACCAAATTTTTTGATTTCATTCAATTTATTACAAGTTTCTATTCCATCTAGAAAATAGTTCAAATTATTCGGATATTAATATTAACGACTTTCATATTGCCAAGACTCGACTGTAAAACTCTTGTTCAATTCTCTGTTTGTATTAAAATAATACGGTCGTATTGCTCATGGTCAGTTAGAATATAAATTACAGCCATTATAAATTCTGTTCTACTTTTCAGTTAATACACACGCGATACTTTTATTATTTAAAATGTAGAAAATAATATTTTTATTATTATTTTTATTATAGAGAAATAAATGGAATTTACTACAATACACGATTCCCTTGTTGACTGCGGTGGCAAATTCCACAAATAATTTGTGGGCATTGAGTTTTACACAAATATTTGCAATTAACACTGCAGACATGATTGCAATGAAATAAAAATTATTAAATTTTTAATAACAGTATTTAATAAAAAGAAATTATTTTTCAACAAGAAACTTTAAAAAAGCAATAAAACTGTGCTCGCCTTTTTGCTCCTTGTTTTATATTTAATAAAAATACAAGCAAATTTAGTTGTTGGTTCCAATATTTTTCATATCAAGTTTTCCAAAAAGAAGCTTTTTTTTTAAATAAGTAAAATTTTTTACTGTTAGTCTCAAGCAAAAATCGGAATACTTGTCTTAACGAATCTATCAGTCAAGCACGCGCATGATCTTTAACCCTTTCAGGCACTTGTTAGTTTACAACTGCACTATTTGGAGCATCATTTTCCAGGCTTCAGGGTAAATTCAAGACCATTAAAGGAAAAATTGAATTTTATGCATTCGCTTTGATTTTGAATTTAATGTTTTAGAGTGAAGTTTGGAAGATTTTATTACGGTTCATTTTTTTTAATGGGGGAGTGCATGTCATATATATGTGAACATAAATAAAAGTCAAGAAATAACTTTTATTTTCCGATCGTTATATAAAAAACAAGAAAAAACTTTTAACTCTAACCTAAAAACTTTTATGTTCTGTGGAATAAATAAATACCAAGAATTAACTTTTATTAGCCTGATCGAAAAATAAAAGTCTAGACACAACTTTTATTTAATGGTCGTTGTATAAAAAGCAAGAAAAAGCTTTTAACTCTGACCTAAAAACTTTTATGTTCTGAGAAATTAATAAAAGCCAAGAAAAAACTCTAATTTTCTCAACCAAAAATAAAACTCAAGATATAACTTTTATTTTCTGAATAAATTAAAGCCAAGAAATAACTTTTAATTTCAGCAGAAGAAATGAAAATCAAGAAATAACTTTCATGTTCTGAAATATTAATAAAAATAAAAAAATTGTGTTTGTTTGCCTGATCGAAAAATAAAAGTCAAAAGATAACTTTTATTTTCTGACCCAAATATAAAAGTCAAAAAATAACTCTCTGAGGATTAAACTAAAACCGCGAAATAACTTTTATTTTCTGAAGAATAAATAAGAAACAGGAAATAAGTTTTATGTGATTGATCGAAAAAGAAAAAAGTCAAAAATATAACTTTTATATTCTGACCCAAAAATAAAACTTTTGTTTTCTGAAGAATAAATAAAAGTCAAGAAATAACTTTTATTTTCTGAGAAATAAATTACAATCCAGATATAACTTTTTTTTTTGATGGAGAAAAGAAAGTCAAAAAATAACTTTTAATATCTGGGGAATAAAAAGAAACTAATTAACAACTCCTATATTTTGAGAAATAAATAATATTAAGAAAATAACTTTTATTAATTAAGAAATACATGGAAAATAACTTTTATTTTCTGATCGATATATACAAATAAAGGAAAAACTTCTAATACTGACTCAAAACTAAAAGTAAAGTTATAACTTTTATTATGTGAAGAATAAATTAAAGCGAAAAAATAACTTTTAAATAAAAATCAAAAATAACTTTCATATTTTGAGATATTAATTAAAATAAAATAGTTTTTTTTGCCTGATCGAAAAATAAAAGTCAAAAGATAACTTTTATTTTTTAAACTCTTCAATTTTAATTATGTGCTGTTCCTTTTTTCCCGAAGTCTTACTAAAAAATTCAAAGTGATCAATTAAGGGGTTTTAGCTAGTTCCCATGCGCATTGCACTGGGGCTAAAGCAGATCATCAGAGAAACTTTACCCAACATTTCTTAGAATAACTAAAGACATTTATATCAAATTTCCACTTTAATAAATGGGAAGCCTAAAACACATACAAAAGTCACAACAAGAACTCACTGCTCACTTTTTCTTTTTTATTTTCTTACGTTTTATTCTACAACTGCTTGGCTTTTTTCCGACTCAAATTGTAGTTGTAGGAGAGCTTTTATTTGCTGGACCCATATATAAAAGTCAAGAAATAACTCTTATTTTTTAACCTAAATATAAAAATCAAAGGATAACTTTCTGAGAAATAAATCAAAACCGGGAAAGAAACAAAAATCAGAAAATAAGTTTTATTTGCCTGATCGAAAAAGAAAAGCCAAGATATAATTTTTATATTCAGACCTAAAAATAATAAAAAAAATATATGGGTGCAGTGGGTGTCGGGTTATGAGGGGTGTCACAGTACAAAAGGAATACTTTGTTACGATGGCAGTTCTGGGAAGATGGTAACTTTTGACGCCGCTGGTGTTAAGATCTCATACTTTATTTGATTCTTTTCTTTACAATATAAATGCTTTGTTTTCCATTAGATTTGATGATATCATCCATATTTTGTAATATTTAATATTAAACTTTTTAAAAAATCAGAAATATAATATAATGTACTCACAACAGTATGCCACGTTATTATCCCATCAATCCAATAAAATCTGTGATTAACATTATTATTCTGAAAATTGTGTACATAATAATTAAATCGTTTTTGCAATAAAATATTAGCAAGAAAACGAAGAAAAAAGAATTGCTATAACACATCGTTTTCAGTCACAATCAGGTGGGGCGGTTAAAAATCTCACCAAACAGTTGGCAAGTAAGTTGCACGCAACACGCACATCTGATAAAAGATTTCTTCTTCCACATCATTACAAGTTTGAAATAACAAAAAACAGTTTAAGAAAGATAAGACGTGATAAACGTTAAGAAATTTAGGAGTTCTTACTCCGCATCATCAAAGCAGTCTTTGAGACAATGGCAGTCCTCAGACAAGCACTTCAATGTAATGAATATCCAAAAATAGAATTCCTGTCTGTTAACAATTTTATTTTTCTAATTTTTATATAGAAAGCAGCTCGCCCTTTATTCATCATTCTTAAGTAAAAACACTTTTATTACATTTAATTTAAAGCTAATTAAATACCTCTAATTAAAATGATATACATTTTATAAACAAGCACAAGCACAAGTTGACTACTAAAAATGCCTGTAGTGTCCTATTAGTGATACAGCAAAAAGAATAACAAACAACTTATTACAAGTGTAATGCCCGTTGTTCACATTAAAGTTCATTGCTACTCGATACAAGCAACAAGAAATGAAGAAAATTCAATAAAATATTGTACTTCTACAGAAATACGTGAGCAAGGAGAAGGTTATTATTATATATAAAACTCTCTCATACAAATTTACCACGAAAAATCCATTAAGTTACTGTCTTATATACCTACAAGTCACGTGCTTTATTAAAAAAGTATTATTACAAAATATTATGACAAAGAAAACTTACTTCGGTACAGCTTTCGTTTGGATATTAAACAGAAGTGCAGGGTATTCCAATTATGGTATGAACTGGTTTCATAAGAAAAATATTTATTTTTCACTAGAACATAATTTCAGTTTCATTAAATTAATTAATTTTTTTATTTATTATACATTTTATTTGAATAAACTCTTCTTTCATTTAGTAGCGTGGCGTATACTTTATATTAATTGCGCATACAACTCATACACCCATTAAGTATACGCACTTAAGCACAAATTCTTTTAGTAAGAGTAATAAAATACACGTATACCACTACAAGCATAAGTAACGCTCGTTATCCGTCGGTTGTAAACTGTTTAAACGCGTTCACGTTGAAAGTCTAATGCAAACTGTTGGTTTATTGAAAATTCCTTGAGGACAATCAACTCAATGTAAAACCATTCAAATAACATTTTATGCTCAACAGTGAAAGAGAAAGAGAGACAGAGTGAGAGCAACACAGGAAATATTTTGTTTGAGGCAGAAATTAATACTTGGGAAAAGCAACTGTGGAAATCTCTTAAGCAGAAGAAGATTGTGATAAACTGACTTTCTTTGTTGCATTTGAGATAATTGTGATTAACTTGAATTTTGGTAAATGAAATATAAAGAGAAGATAAAGGAAATCGTGCACAGTGGGTATTTTAATAATTATATGGGAATAATTTTGTAGTTTCTAAACGGTTACTCGGATTGTGATGCAATTTTCTGCAGCGTTTAAACAAGTTTTGTTAAGTTTCTTAATCAAGTTTGAATTTTATATCTACAAAGATGGAGGAGATCCCAATATAGTACTGCTTTAGGCCAGAGAAATTTCAAACGTATTCGTAGTTGTTGGTTTTTCTCTGCTAAAAATAAGTTTCTTAAGGTACATTTTTCTATAAAATAACTAAAAACAAGTAAAAAAATAAGTATTTTTAAATATTTCTTCCCTAATAAAAGCCAATTTTACATTTAAGCTCAATTCTTTTCTAAAAAAAAAGTGCAACATTTTTTACACTTTTGAACAGAAAATGGCAACATCTCTATATATCAAATAAAAGAATTTATTAGAAATTAATTCAATATATTTTACGAAGAGTAATTTCTGTTTTAAAACTCTTTCAAACTGCCAAGTTTAAGAATATAATTTTAAAAATTTTACATATTTTTCAGAAAAGAAAACGCCATTAATCAAAAACCTAAAACAACGCCAAACCAGTACATCCAGGCAAAAAAGGGCAGCTGATGTCATACCCTATAGATAATGTTGCTAAGAAAAATTATGTTGGCAAACGATTTATTTCATTCCATTCTTACTTGACACTAGAAATTCATCGGATATTTCAACAAATTTCTAATTAAAAAACCGGCAGGGCCACCGTTTGTTAAACACAAACAGACAAATACAACGCAGTTACGCCAGTTCTACTATTTTACAAACTATTTATTGTACGTTTAAGGATCTACTAATTTCAATTAAAGTGTGTGTGCGTGGCATGAATATTTAAAATTTTAAATTTCTAGTTGCAAACAAGAAAACCATAAAAAACCGACAACTACAATAAAATCTTTGAAATAAACGAAACTAAAACTCAGTGATAAAAATTGTTGAAGTGCTTAAAGTAGAAAATACTTGATGTGAGAATGGAAAAAGATTTTTATTGCCCCACTCGGCATTATTGTGTATATCCCACTCCATCACTTCGATAACTTTGGAGTGGAGTTTCCGAAAAGGAAATTCTTTGCTTAAAGTCAGAGTTTTTGTTATCCCTTAACCGACACTAAATAAAATTAGTATTGGGATTTAGTTTTAATAAAACTTGACTTAAAATCCTTTTATTTATCGGAGATATTGTGGACATCAAATAAAATCCATAGTAGAGAATATCCAATTTCTAAATTCGTTTCCTGGTTTCCAAACAAAACAGCTTTTGTGGAATATTGATCAGCAGGTCCGCCTTCGAAATGGATGTGAGAGTAGAGGATAGATATTATCGGCGGGAACGTGGGTTATCACATTCAACTTGACCGCCTAACAAATGACATTAAACGAAATTACACGCGAGTATTGCTGTGAAAAGTGTTACGGCTTTCGAAAACACATATTCTGCTCAAAATTTTTTCATTGTAATTTAATTGTAAGTGTTTTATAAGAGTGTTTTAAAAATAAACCAAAACAGTAAAAGTAAATAAAGGATGTTTTTTATAGAGTGATACAAGTTTAAATCATAATAAAACATAGTAAAATATTTTTGATATCAATGAAACGGTCTTTATGGGATAGAAAATTTTATGACATTAATGCTTAAATATGATTTCGGCCATGCGGCCGCCACGGCTGGCGCGTACAAGACGCAATCTGGAACACCGATTTTCACAAACAGTAACATTCTGACCATCATTGGTTTTGAAGACACATGGGCCAATGACTCTGCCAGCCCATAAAGCGCACCAACAGTAATTTTCTGTGGATGTAATGGTGTTTCGACAAAAGCTTGTGGATTCTGCTCACTCCAAATGCGACAATTCTGTTTAGTTACGTACCCATTCAACCAAAAGTGGGCTTCATCGGAAAATAAAATTTTGAAAGGACGAAGTGCAAGATAAGTTTGACGAACAGAAACACTATTTTGATTAAAAATTTCGACAATTTCCACGCGTTGCTCTGGTGTAGGTCGATCCATAATGAAATGTCAAAGCAAACTAAACAAAAAACATGTATCTGCTGTTAAATGGGTTGTCAAATAAAGCAGTGATGCCAACTCAAAGTTGTATCACTCTATAAAAAACACCCTATATGTAAAAATTTTTTGTCAAAATAATATATGCAGATTATGCTACAAGGGGAGAATCACTCCATAGAGAGTTTGCAACAAAGACACATACGCAATAAGTCATATCTGCTGTCGCTGACGGGGACAAAGCAAAAATATTACAGCTCCCAGCGTGTTTATTTATCGAGTCCAGGAGGACTGCAGATTGAATGAAGATGGATTCCGATAATTTTTGCGGATTCTGGAGGAAAGTTTGACAACTGGCGTTAAGAGGTTTTCGCTACCTCCTGTAGCGAAGGTTGCCGGCAAATTGTAATGTTTGGCAGAGGGCATCTACCAGCTGATTAATTTTTTATTAACACCCACGCCCCTCTACTAAAATAATATATAAGTCCTGATTTAGACGGGCAAGTTTTTTTTGAAGCAAGTATGAGTTTTTATTGGAGAGAGGAAAGAAGAAAGAAGAGGGATTGAGAATTTCTTGTACCGAAAAATTTCCTTCAATTCTTATCTGATATTTCATTCTCAATAAGGTGTCGCTTTAACTTTTGGATAAAAAAAAATTGATTAAAAAATTGAACACAGACTGTGTGATTGTAAATAAACAAGAAGTTTTTTAAGCGAATTGTAGAGAATTAAGAATTGCTTCCAGAAAAAATTCCCTGTCTTAAACAGGATTAATTTATAGAAAGAAGTCAAACTCACATGTTCCCCTCACATTCCCATACGTATTTGCTGGAAATTTGTTTAGTAAAATAATTTTAGGGATCATATTATATTAGCGTTGCCATATTTATAGCTGGGGAACTCACTCCCAAAAACGTTGCCATGGGAAATACTCACGATAGTAAATAAAAAAACTTGGGAGTTCATTCGTGGCAATAGTTTTGTTCGCGATAGGGGTGAATATATTAATAAATAATAAATATTTTATTAGGGCCTAATTAATGTGCACGTTATGCCAGGGATATCTGTATGCTTATCCATACGCATTTTGTAATTTAGTTCTCTTGCACGTCATACTTAATTTGTTAACAGCATTAAGATTCGTATTAAATGTCATGTCTTCCTTCAAACGAAATTTATTTATTTATTTAATTTTGCACATCAAATCAAATTTATCCGTAACACAATCTTCTTCTTCTTTTTTTCTTCGTTTAAATGAATTATGATACATGCGACTGTAGTCGTACCACGTCATACATTTCATGTACCAGCCAACTACTGCGACGGGTGGGAGTTTGCTGTCAGACTGAATGATGTTAATAGGGAGGATTTGTGTTTGATGGCTTTTAATCCATGGCGCGAGATAAAAATAAAATTATTGTTATTTTCATAAGAATGCCGCTTTCATGCAATAATTGTCTGTAGTAACGATGGCATTTCTCTAAACTGTCTGGCACAAATGTGGCAAATAATACTACGACTTTAAAAAAATATTACAGACGACGTACCTACATGAGTTCACTTGGTCCTTTCTGTGAGTAGAACTTGATAATTAAATAAAGGAACTTTTGAAGCAACATTAACAAAATGTTTGTTGTACTACAAACGAACGCTGCAAATTACAACACGTAAAGGACAAGTGAGTGTAAGTGGCCTGCTATGAGTGGATGGATGACACCTACAGGAAAATGTTTCTTCACACGCAGGACGAAGATATGAAAGGGAGCTTTAATAACCATAAATTTGTTCGAAGCTACTTCGGGGTGCATTAAAAGTTACGTGTAGAAATAAATAAATTAAATGGGATTGTGTTTAGCAGGGCAGTTATCGCTTTGCTATACACACACAAACACACACACACATATTTTATATAATTTTATATTATTCCCAACTTCCTTAATTTTATTGGCCAAGTTTATAATAAGCAAACGATAAATTGGATTGTTCTTTAGCTTTTCATAGCAAACGCAAGAAGTTTAAATTAGTTTTATCATTTTGTTAGGAGCAAAAAACAACAGGTCCAGCTGTGGCACAGTATTTGAAAAGGTATTGTATTCTGAAGCACCCTTGACAGCCATAAATCACGCCACACAGCACTTCATGTGGCAGTTCGTATTGTGAAACTTTGATTTGTTTTCTTAAGGGCCTTATGATGACTCCAAATATGAATGAGTTTTCACTCGCAACATTGAATGTTCAGAAAATAAAGAAATCAACGTGAAAAACGGCATTTATTGCAAAATTATTTATGTGTGAAGTTATTTTGCTCGCCTTCAATGTGAAATTCTATTTGCATTTCCTACCTTTGATATCGCCATATTTTAGCTTCTTAAGGACGACACTTAAAACTGCAAAGAAGTGTAAAATAACTGCGATTTATCATAATCATTTTTTTAGCGACTTCCTGCAACGCACTCCTTAACCCTGCATCTCCGCTAGACATCTGTCTGTGCATTTGTCTGCACATCAATTCGCGTATGCAAAAGGCTATTGAGGACAACAAATGTCCACGTCTCGTCCTTGTCTGACTTAATATTCGCCTTAATATATAATTTTAAAGCAGAGCCAGAAGGACATATAACATAAAATTATGTCTTTGCGCAACCTAAAAGTCATTAAAGAAATGTGAACACGTGATAACCACAAGCAAGCCGGGTGATACCGTTGATCTACCGGCGTCATGACTAAGTCATGGCTACGACGATATGTAATGAAAAGGTGGGGTAAGCTGAGCTCAATAAATTTTTAACTTCGCGCTAGGAAAATTTAAAAAAATGTGTAAATGTGTCTGAGTGTGTATGTGTGCATGTGTGTATGTGTCTATGTGTGCATGTGTGTGCGTGTAGGTGTGTGAGGGCGTAAATATGTTTAAAACTTTTCAACGAATGAACTGATACCAAACTGGTGACATGAACTTAGATTTTCTATCAATTTGAACCGATTCAAACCGGTAGATTTCAAGATGCCTTAAAAATAACTTTGGGAAAAAGCATTATTTAAAGTGATTTTTTTAAAATGAATTTTCAGCGCCTTCACTGATTAATTCCACAAACTTATCAAGTCTTAAATATAAAAACTACGTCGATAATCGCAAACCAAATCAAAATCGGTTAATCCGTTCATGATATATCGTGAACAAAATAATTTAATAATCTTAACACAAATTCCATATCGGACCAGTTACTGTTTTCGATTCCTTTATGAAATTCAGGAGAAGAGCGTTCCTGAAAGAAGTTTTCCTGCAAATCTGTACCGATTCGAACCGTTAGATATCAAGACATCTGAAAAAAAAAATTAGAAAAAAGATTTTTCAAAATGATTCCACAATCTAATCAACCACGTCGATCCCCGCAAATCGTTTAATATCTTAAAGTTCGTTCGTTTGGATTTCGTAAAACGAAAAACTGCAAAAAACAAGTTTTATTTTTGTTAAAATTTCAAAATTATATATCTTGATCAGATCGTCTTACAGTAACCGAAAACTATATAAATCAAAGCTTGTCACGTGGAAATCGGTTGATTTTGAAAATTAATATGAAGCGTTTTATCGCGAATAGCGAAAAAGCATAGAATAACACAAAAACCAGGTCACGATAGTTGTGGGGTTTATATAGGGTGTTTTTTATACAGTGATACAACTTTGAGTTGGCATCACTGCTTTATTTTACCCCCCATTTAACAGCTGACAAATGCTTTTTGTTTAGCTTGCTTTGACATTTCGTTATAGATCGACTAACACCAGAGCAACGTGTGCAAATTGTTTAAATTTTTAATCAAAATAATGGTTCTGTTCGTCAAAATTTCGTCCATTCAAAATTTTATTTTCCGATGAAGCCCATTTTTGGTTGAGTGGGGACGTAAATAAACAGAATTGTCGCATTTGGAGTGGGGAGAATCCACAAGCTTTTGTCGAAACACCACTACATCCACAGAAAAATCACTGTTTGATCCGCTTTATGGGCTGGCGGAGTCATTGGCCCGTATATCTTCAAAAATGATGATGGTCAGAATGTAACTGTTTGTGAAAATTGATGTTCAAGATTGCTCCTTGTACGCGCCAGCCGTGGCGGCCGCATGGCCGAAATCATATTTAAACATTAATGTCATAAAATCGTCTAGCCAATAAAGACCGTTTCATTGATATCAAAAATATTTTACTATGTTTTATTATGATTTAAATTTGTAGCACTCTATAAAAAAACACCCGATATTAGCCGCAAGTTTTTTTTTTTTAATTCATATCCATGACATATTCTTTGTAGCACGAAGATCACAGAGCATTCCGAAATGAAAGTTCCCCGGTGCTCTACAATGAACTTATCGTGCAACATTAAAAAGGCTGTTATCCTGCTGTTAAGCACACCTTCCGAAAGCTGAAGGTATTTAAATTTAAATTGAAAAAAATATTCTTTAAATAATTCTTATTATAATATTTCTGGAAATTCAATAAAAACAATATGAGCAGAGTTACGCTCTCCCTACCGCACAGCTAATTGTGGTTAAACAAAAGACTTTCATTAAACAATAAGTGAAATATAATGAAAATTAAATATCTTCACAAGAATATCCTTTGAGCTATTAAAACAATAACAACGACAAAAACAATGCGTTAAGTTGCACATCTTTTTAAGCAGACATATTTAATGAAACACAAGAAGAACACAAAACAAGTGGCACTCGCTAGCAGTGAATAATCAGTAACAATGAAAAATTTTCATATTATCCGAGCATATTTTAAGTAATTCTTCCCCACCCCCGCGTCTGACCGTTAAAGATTATCAAGTCGAAAACAATGACGACTACAATGACGACTACAATGACGATAATCATCATCAGCTTGACCATCATCATTTAAATTGATTGTCAAAGGAAAACAAAGAAAGCAAAACTGTTTGTTTGGAATAAAATTCAATTATCCAACATTAAATTTGATGAAAGAAATTGTGTAACAAATATATTTAGGGAACAAATCAGATCGTGTTATACTGCCTTGAAATCCTCATGGTACTGCAGCAACGGTCTGGTACTTGAAATATTTGATGAAATATGCTCTCGGCAGATAGTAAATAATTAAATTCGGTTGCTTCAAACATTTTTGTTTAATTAATGACGATAATTTAGCCACTGACTTTAATTGGAATTGGTAACGATTTGGTTTTGTAAAGACAAAAGTTTAGTCCTCCCCCATGTACTCCTTCTTACCTATTTTTATTTGTTTATTTAATTGGCTTTATGCCGGATTACACTGAATCAGGTGGCTTTTATTAGAGCTTTAGTAATTCGATTAATAATTTTATTGCGATTCCAGGGTTGGACAACTTAAACTTCTCTGTTAGCTAAAATTAACAGACATGCCCATGCGAAGGGTATTTCAGATTTGTTTCTCGTGATGTATAGGGATTTTTTTATGGAGTGATACAAGTTTAAATCATAATAAAACATACTTATATATTTTTGATATGAATGAAACGGTGTTTATTGGATAGAAAATTGTATGACATTAATGTTTAAATATGATTTCGGCCATGCGGCCGCCACGGCTGGAGCGCACAAGGCGCAATCTGGAACACAAATTTTCACAAACAGTAACATTCGGACCATCATCGTTTTTGAAGGCATATGGGCCAATGACTCCGCCAGCCCATAAAGTGCCCCAAACAGTAATTTTCTGTGGATGTCATGGTGTTTCAACAAAAGCTTGTGGATTCTCCCCACTTCAAATGCGACAATTTTGTTTAGTTACGTACCCATTCAACTAAAAATGGGCTTCATCGGAAAATACAATTTAAATGGACGAAGTGCGCGATAAGTTTGACGAACAGAACCATTATTTTAATTAAAAATTTCCAAAATTTGCACGCTTTGCTCTGGTGTAAGTCGGTCCATAATGAAATGTCAAAGGAAAATAAACAAAAAGCAACTATCAGCTGTTAAATGGTTGGTCACATAAAGCAGTGATGCTAACTCAAATTTGTAACATTCTATAAAAAAACACCCTATATTAATTGTAACTGATGTAAGAATTGCTCGCAACGAGAAATTTATCGATAATTTGCGAAGCACAAGATAATTCAATTTAAAACTTTTCTTATAATAATCAAATTATTATTCTATAGATCGCACAACAAGCGTAATTATAAATTTTTTCTCCATGTGCAAACATCTCACTAACTAAAATGAGCCAACTTATTTCGTCAAATACTTCTTAAATCTGACAAAGTTGAAGCTTAAAATTTAAAAGCAAAAGAAAAGAACTCTTAAAAGCATAATCTACAACAAAAAGAAAAAAACTTAATTAAATTCCCTTTTTTGCGTTGAGTAAAATGGAAGGCAACATGAAGTTTTTGGAAGCATTAAAAAAAGTGCGCATCTTAAAGTTAATGTCTGAAAGAGGAAAACAAACAAAAGCACAATCCGTATATTCAAAGTTGTTATAAAAACGAAAACAATTCGTTCACGTTGCATGAAATGCTGAAGATATAAAATATTATCCCTGCAGTTCAAGGGTGAGAATAAAATTTATCGTTTGCAATTGAAAGAGGTTAAGAAAAGCTCAAACAAATAATTAACAGTTTATGTATTTGTCAATTAAATTGTGGTGTTTTTCCAGAGTTAATAATTCCAAGACTAAAAAAGTGATCATTCGTTTTGGGCTTATTTCGTTGGGGGTAAGCAAAAATTTTTGGTCAAGGGATTAGATAAAGCGAATTCTGGTTGTAGTTTTGTTAATAAAATCCATTTTATACTTCAAGGAAAACTGAGTTGGCATTATATTCCAGAGTTGGATAACTGAATTTTTTTTACATGAAAGTTATCCATTGTAAACATTTTCTCCTTTTCTTTAAAAATTAAATATATTATATGTCTTGTAATACATTATTTTTGCCCTCGAAGTCAGAAAATGCAAAAGAAACAACTTCAGGGCTGGAAAATTTTTATTTTTGTTTAATATTAAAGTAAATTAATAAAACGTAATACGTTAAGACACCGCACATATTTTATGTATATGTAAATAAGTTTAGACTGGTTCTAAAAATAAAACAAAATTAAAAATTGTATTGCAGGGTTGGACAGTTGTAATAAAAAGTGACCAAATAACCCAAATTTTTAATTTTTCATTTCTATATTTTCAATTTTAATAACTCTGAAGGAATTTAATTGGCTTAAAAATCATAAAAGCTAAAGGAAGTAAATCCAGAGCTGGAAAGTTAACTTCTTTTTTTGTATCAAATTAACTAAATAATACTAACTTTCTTAGAAAAAAATTTTTATTGATATTACGAATCAAACAAAGTGGAAAATTTCATTCCAAGGTTGTATAACTGATATTTGTTTACTTTACTTGAATAAATTATTCCTTTTTTTAATTGAACATCTTTGATAGTTTTGAGAGAAGATTATTGATCGTAATATCCAAAAATACAGGTCCCAAAGAGAAAAATTCAATTTTTATTTTATATTAAAAACAACATAAAATCATTTTGTTTCGGTAGTCAAACATATTTTATATTTTAAAGTTTTATTAAAATTTAAAGAAATCAATGAGATAATTTCAAGGTTGGATAATGAAGCTGTTTTCAGTGGACTTATATTAAATAGAATAGAAATCACAAGAATATAGTTTCAGAGCTGGAAAGTTGAAGCTATCTTTTCTTTATAAAAGTAACTATTAATTGTTTTTCTTTTGTATGATTTTTTTAATTAAAACTGTTACACACTTCAGAAAGAATTAAATTTATATTCAAATAAGGCAGCGTAAAAAAACCTTTTCATAATTGAAAATTTTAAAATTTTTTGGTACACAAAAGTAGCAAACACACACCTGCAAATGTTATATAAGACTCGCCACAGCCGAATATACCACTTTAGCTTCTTTATAATTAAATTTTTGTAAGTCCATTAGAAACGTCTCCCCTTCCAATCAATGAACTGGCGGGTTCACTAACCAATTACGCACTTTAGTTTTCTGCTGTCTTATATTACGAAGAGAATTTCGTTTTAAAGTGCACGGGGTCATTTTTAATGTACGTATCACTTTCAGCAGCAATTTGTGCTGCAAAAGGATTTACCAGTAAACGCAAGCAAAACTAAGACGAATACATAATCAGCGACGGAAAGAATGGAAGAGCTAAAATAACTCGCAAGCAGGAAGTAAAATTTCAAAATTTGAAAGAGAAAAAGTCATAAGAAAATTTATATGCAGACAAAAACACACATACACACGTATAATTTATCCAAATTAAGAAAAACTAGTGTTAGCTCTTTCTATAACGAAACTTCATACGAGGGGTTGTTGTATGACATCGTGAGAGTATTCAGTGTATTCACACTGAACATGTTATTTTGCATTCACACTGCAGATTTTATAAATTCAGGTTGTAACACTCGGGTTGAGCAATAAATTTAATCACAATAAATTTAATTCCTCAAAGAAACACGTGCAATTGTTGCTGTTCTTTTCGTCTCTTCTTTAACCCATTCAATGCACAAACTGTACTGCAGCTGCTTTCGTTTGTATACAAAAATACATATTTTATTTGTACACAAAAATACCTGCGATGTTGCCACTTATTTTATTTGTACACAAAAACACCTGCGATGTTGCCACTTTTTGTTTTTTTTGTTTTTTTTTTTGTTTTACATGTTGCTACACTACGTAAATTATATATTTTATTTTATCGAAGAGTTATAATTATGGAAGAGTTTAAAGGTTCCTTTTTTGATTTCACAAGGAAATACATTTTTAATATCAATGAAACGGGCTTTATTTGATGGAAAAGTTTATGAAATTGATGTAATTCCTGTCATTTGGCCGCCACGGTTGGCGCATGGAAGCCGCAATATGGAACACCAGTTTTCAACAACTTTTCGCAGCATTTGTGGCAGTACTTCGCCAATAACTATTCAAATGTTGATTTCCAGCTGTTCAATTGCTGGTTGTTTATCGACGTTTACAAGCCCAAGAAAATAATGCCATTATCTTGGTGGCCAATTAATTGGGCCAATATGTGAAATTATTTTTTCTTCAAAAGTTTATTTAAGTAAATTAATTGTAGCAACTGGCATCTGGCTTCGTCCTGTTGGAACCACACATCAGCAAGATTAATGCCACGTAATTGAGGCACGAAAAAACTACGAATCATATTCATATACCGCTCATCAGTGATAGTAACATTCTGACCATCATCGTTTTTGATGACGAATGGGCCAGTGACTCCAACATGCTATAATGCACACCAAATAGTGATTTGGTGTTCCGACAAAAGCTTGTGGATTCCCCTCACTTCAAATGCGACAATTCTGCTTATTTACGTAACCATTCAATCAGAAATGGGCTTTTTCGAACATGAAATTTTGAATCGACGAGTTTGACGAATAGAACTATTATTTTGATTAAAAATTTCAACAATTTGCACCCGTTGCTCTGATGCAAATCGATTCGTGATGAAATTTCAAAGCAAACTAACTAAAAATCAACTATCAGCTGTTAAATGGATGCCGAAATAAAGCAGTGATGCCAACTCAAAGTTGTGACTCTCTAAAAACATGTGGTATAATAAAATTAAACGTATTATTGCAACAATCTAGAATACAACGGGATATAATAATTTAATTTCTAGAAACAAAATTTCATAATGAAGAAACTTCTAAAATAAAGTTCTGAATTCCTTCAGAGTGAATTATCTTTGCCAGCTTTATGATATTTTGTAGCCCCAAATTATATTATTTTTATGCAAAACGCTGACATGTCTACCGAACTGAGCTCTGACGAAGACAACCAACACTCCTGACTCATTTTATTTCCTCTCTTCATGTTTTAGCTGAAAACACAATCGTATTTAAAAAGTTTATGTTGTCATAAATAAAATGTCTTTTGTAGTTTATAGTGCATGGAATTACAAGTTGAGGAATAAAAAATTTTACTACTCTCAATAAAAAAAGAAGGAGTAAAACAATTACCTTAAAAATATGTTTCATTCTTTTGAAATACAACGCTCTGCTTGCCAAATTAACACTTTGAAAAGTTTATTGCCGTTTTAGGACGAAATAAAAGCCGGATGAGCGCTTTAAAATTATTTCAACTTAATGTCTTAAAGCTTTGGGGATAATTCTGCAGCTTTAGAGATGTTAAGGAGGGTTAAGTAGGCCAAAAATTGTTGGCTTTAATACGCAAATAAATTTGTTTTTTTATTATAAAATTATTTGCTTTTGATGTTAACAATTAAATACGATATCCTACTATTATCTTACCAACTTGTACGGCAAAATAATTTTGAAAATGGCCAGAACGCGTGCTGGCAACTATTTACATTGAAATGGCCTGAAAACCATTTATATCATGCACATTCTTATGAAGCTCGAACTACAATAGAACAGGACTGCCAGCTTATAAGGATTATAAAGGATAATCTAACGAAAATTACATGTTGGGCAAACAAACATGTACTTCATTGTGTGTAACCATGGAAACTTTTAGATGCTACAAAAGCTTTCCTGAAAATCTTAACGCTATTAAACTAAAAGTCAACGAATTTCTTTGAAAACAATTCAAAATATTTGGTACTCCGTCATAATTAAATACGACACAAACAAACACTGAAAATCATTCAAACATTTCACTTTGCAAAAGACGCGAAATCCCTTTACAATAAGACAAGCGTCATCCCGCCCAAAACAACTGGTTGATGGCCGCAAATAAAGAAGTCAAAATAAAATTTAAAAAAAAGAAAAAAAAACTTGGGATACAATAAAATTCTAAAGCATCATCATCTGTCCCATTTTACGAGCATGTAAATAATTTGAACAAAGAAACGGAGCTGGAGGTGTTTAGAAAAGATAACTTTGGAAGAGAATTGGCATATTGATAACTAACACACACACACACATACACTCCTTATGAAAATATTGGTTAGATAAAAAACGATTGGCCTGTGAAACATAAAAGTTTATTTTCAGTAAGCAGCACTACACGACCGGCAGTTAAGTTCCTCAAATGGTATACAAAATTTTTAGGTATATTTTAAAATAAATTTTATATTACAAAATAATATATTGCGGAACATAAAAAAGGTTAAGAAGTAATACTTTTCACTTAATGTTTCTTGGGGGAGGAGTTCTAATATAATAAAGAATTTTAAGTTTCATGGTATCTTTTGCAGAAGTTGTTCATTTAGTTAAATGTATAAAATATATTTATTGCCAACAGTTTTAAAATAAAAAATAAGTATCCCAAACTACCCAAATAAATTCTTAGAAAGACTTTCCTTTAGGAGAGGTTAGTATCAGTTTAAATGTTCCATATTTTATTTATCTCATTTATTATTATTTCCTAACTTCCCACTAGGAAAATTAAAAATGTTTAAGAATCATTAATTAATTGATTTTATTCAGTTTTGAAAAAATTGGGTTCTGATCAGATCTGGACGCTTTGGGTCTCTAGGAAGCGTTCCTGACTTATTCTGACAGAGTGTCACTATGCCTATATGTATGTAACTGTGAGAGTTTGTGTGTGTGTGTAAGTTTATATGTTGTATGTGTGGGTGCAAGTGTATAAGTTGCGTCTATATATGAGTGTATATCGCGGAAGTGACGCAGAAGTGACGCTAAGAAGTTGAAACTCATCGTCTACGATACCATTTTTTCATCGTAGAAGCGTCTTCTGTATTGAAAAGTTGCACTCCCCCAAAAGTAACTTCAAGAACTCTGTTCTGCGTTACTTTAAGAAGTCACTTCTTCGGTACTTCAAGAAGTCTCTTCTGCGTTACTTCAAGAAGTCACTTCTGCGTTACTTCAAAAAGTCACTTTTGCGTTACTTCAAAAAGTCACTTTTGCGTTACTTCAAGAAGTCACTTCTGTCACTTTGATTTTTCTAACAGATTGTCACTTCACTTTATTTCATATCCATTCCGCAAAGCGTTCACTGTTAAATATGTTCGTCCGCCATGAAGTTTTATATCATGCTAATGACAATCATGGTTACACGATGTTCATATTTTCGTTAAAAATACATCCATTTCCACTCCATTTGATCGTTTGGTAGCACACACTCTTACTTTACCCCCAAATTCAAAATTCAAGAAGTGTTTTCTTATACGAAAAATAATCTTCTTTGGCACAATATGCTGCTAAGCGTCGCATAAAAATATTTATTTATTTTCTTGGATATATAAAAGAAAACAAAGAGAAACTTAAAAATCTTAAAGTGGAAAATACAACATGAATAATGATTGTGGCTATTCAGTACTCTGATGGCAAATGGAGTGGAAAACTGGTTGTTTGTGGAGTGTGAAATTAGCCGAGTACGACATATAATTGAAAAAGTCTAGCAGAAAAGAATAACAATTTTTCATTGTTAACAATCAATTTGGATTCCAAGTCTTTCAAGGACAAATAATAACATGCCTGCAGAGAGTTTCAGTTCCAAAAAGTACGTTCTGCCAGTGAAAGGCCAACAGTCCTGCTAATTTCACACAAAATTTGTGTATTTTATGATTCGACAGACTAAATGAAAGTATAAATTTATTATGTTAAGCTTGATTTTATAGGCCAATTAATCGAAAAATGTTTTTAAATACAGAGAGGCTTGATAAATATTCCAAAGCACAAGGGAAGATCAACATCAGTCTTATATATTCAACTCACATAATAAACAATTATCTTATTGGCGGAATATGTTGATTTTTGGCAGTCCAACGTATAGAAACGGCTGCCTTTTTCAAGTTTCCACTAAGAAAATTTCAATTTCAAAAAACAAATCAGTACATATTCTTGGGAATTATCTTTAATATTAATTTTGTTTGTGCTGATCCTTTTTTATGAAAATGTTGCTAAAACATTCAAAGTGATCTATTGAACTTTTAAGTAACATTTTGGGAATAAAGAATCAGCACAAACTTTACATTAAAGAGTTAAAAACAAATCATTTTGAGGTCTTCCCGGACACTTTCACTATGTGTGTATGTAAGTGTGCTGTGTGTAAGTATCAAATATGTAACTCGCTGGTAAATTTTGAACCCCTTGAACGAGGCAATTTTAAAAAGTTCTACCAAACTTAGACTTCCTGTAAATTGAAACCGACTTGATATAGTAGACTTCGAGAAATCCCCGATTTTTTTGCAAACGTTTTTTTTAAATAACTTTTTAGCTGCTTCTCAATTCGAAAACTAATCAGCTCTGGACATTGAGAAACCACGTCAATGTATATATTATATATAAATTTGTAATTATATATGTTTTCGATTCTTTTAGACGCCCCGGAAACTGCATAAATCATTGCTTAGCACGTGGGACTGCGTTGATTTATTCAAATTTATTGCAGTTTAAATATTGAAAGAGCAGTTTAGCTTGAAGAGCTCAAAAGGAACCACGCTACGATGGTTTAACAATTGAAATTAGGGAAAAGCTGCTGTGAACCGTTTTCTATCTTTTTTATTTGTTATTTATTGTTTAACTCTTTTTTTTAATGAGTCAAAAACAAGAAAATGCAATACTATTCTGGTTCCCTCATTGGCACTACAAGTGTTCTTAAATACTGGCAGATGTCTGTCATAATACGAACGGACGACGGATCATCATTACTGATACATAAATATAGGGTGTTTCTTATAGAGTGATACAACAGCCATTCAACAGCTGATAGTTGCTTTTTGTTAAGCTTGCTTTGACATTTTATTATGCATCGACTTACACCAGAGCAACGCGTGCAAATTGTGGAAATTTTTAATAAAAATAATGGTTTTGTTCATGAAACTTATCGTGCACTTCTTCTATTCAAGATTTTATTTTCCAATGAAGCCCATTTTTGGTTGAATGGGTACGTAAATAAACAGAATTGTCGCATTTAGAGAGGGGAGAATCCACAAGCTTTTGTCGAAACACCATGACATCCACAGAAAATTACTGTTTGGTGCGCGTTATGGGCTGGCGGAGTCATTGGCCCATATGTCTTCAAAAACGATGATGGTCAGAATGTTACTGTTTGCGAAAATTGGTCGCCGAAATCATATTTAAACATTAGTGTCATGCAAGTTTCTATCCAATAAAGACCGTTTCATTGATATCAAAAATATATTACTGTATTTATTATGATTTAAACTTGTATCACTTTATAAAAAACACCCCATATATCATATATTTCGTTATATACAAGTATTTTCACTATTTGACACATTGAAAAAAATAATAGGATGAAGAAAATATTCCAAGAACTTCGAAAGACGGAATTAGTTTTTACTTTCTGTTACAAATCAGCTGATCAGTTTTTTACGCACAAAATAATTCTAAATTAGAAAAGCAAGTTTTGGCAGTTGGTTTCAACAGAATATATCAAAACCATGACAGATCAGTGTGAAAACAATATTCGATAGCGAAGACACAAACCAAAAGCAATCAACTGGACTGATTAACTGCGAAATAGAATTTTCTAACTCTGTTGGAATATAATCCACAAAAAAAGTTTAATATATAAAATATATTATAATACAACACAAAGACAAATATTTAGTTTACCCCCAATATAATTTGTTGCGTTTATCCAATTCTATTACATACGAAAGAACAACATTCTTATAACCCAAAAAAAAACATCTTGAAGGTTTCAATTTGGGCGTTCTTTTGTTAAGCATTTTTTGCACTATAAAAAGGCACAAATTGAAGTTTTTGCAAGTTTAAGCGAAACCCAAACACTTAAAGCCGTTTTCGATTTAACCATAATACTCTCCTGTAACAGATTGTTACAGTTTTAGCCAAAGAATACATTTCATTTTTGAATTGCAAATACATGAAATTAACATACTGACATGACTAGAAAGGAAGTCTATTATCAGACATTTCTGCCTGTTAAATATCCCTCAAGAAGTCACATTAATTTCAGATGGAATTTTATGCGGCCATAAAATTTAATATTAAAATTACGCTGTTCGAAGGAATGAGAAAATATTTCAAAAATGCTTTTATTAGAATTTTTTCATGAGAGGAAGGAGAGAATATTAAATAGCAAATGACAGTATTTCATATTGAGGTATTGAGCTGGCGCTGACAACATATTTCATAAAAATTTCTTACAAAAGTCTGAAGTCAAAATTAAGAGACAAAAGTGATGCTTTAAAAATAATGAAGTACAAAATATTGTTGCAGTTGGGACAGTAAAGCAGGTGTTAAATATGTTGGTTGCTTTTCTTTTTAAGTCTTTACTAGAGCCGGTCACATAAAAAATACTGATGGTTTATTTATACGATTGATAAATAATTTACATCGATGTTATTCGATATATCAATTAAAATTTTTGTGATGCATCGTATTAATTCCAATTGAAACCAAAAACATTTTTGAATATATTAAAGTCGGTTTTAAAACTTTATAAAGCTTAAGAAAATTGCTTTAATTGCATATCCCGAGAAAATTCTTATTTGGACTTTGCAAAAACAATATTTAGTTTCTCTTCTCTGCTTGCAAACAGTGTCTTTATCAGGCGATTTTAAATCACGTTTAGGTTTTAAAAGCTTTCCGATACATCGAATAGGAAACAACCATGAATCGATTAACATGAAATTAAAAAATACATCGACATTAATGCGATATCTCGCCACCAATACGCCGATGTTTACGATACATCGATTAATATGGAGCAGCTGTAGTATTTACCTTTCGGACAGTGTTTTATTTTTAACTAGACGAATCTTTAAAGAAATAAGTTTTCTCGTCATAAAATATAAATTTTCCGACATTCAATAGAAGCTACAATCAGTGCCGGGAATAATAACTCTTTTATCGTCGCATAATTTTCTATTTTGGTGATTCATTTTTCACGTTAAAATTACTTAAAGATGCAGGCTTTTGCTAACAGTCAACAAGGAATCGCTGTTATTAAGACATGAATACTGATTTTGTTTTTAGTAGATTAAATCTATTGCAACAAAACTACGACTTATTCCTTTTAAATAAAAAATATATTTAAGTTTACAAGTTCTTATACAACCGGCTGATCTGTCTATCGGTTTAAATTTTAACCACCGGTTGGTTCGACTCGGGCAAAATTTATGTCATTCTAATCCTTCACGTAATAAAGTGTATTATCTCCATTAAACGAAATGAAACGATTTACATTGAAACAACATTGACGTAAAAAATAAAAAAGGAAAAGTTGAAGACTTGTTGTGACTTTGATATTATTTTAGGCTTCTCACTTATTAAAGTGGAAGTTTGAAATAAATATCTTTAGTTATTCATAAAAATGTTGGGGAAAGGTTTCCTGATGATCTGCATTATCCCCAGTGAAATGTGCATAGAAACTGGCTAAAACCTCTCAATTGATCACTTTGAATTTTTAATAAGATTTTGGGAAAAAAGAATCAGCACATAATCAAAATTAAAGAGTTTAAAAAACGACAACTACCTAAAATATGTACTAATTTGAACGTTGGGATTTATTAGAAATTTATTTCCAAAACAAAGATAATCGTACAAAATTGGGTCACAGAGAAGGACAAACAGTGCCCGGTATACCCAAATTTATTCCTAAAGTTAGTGAAACTGATTTAAGTGGTGATGCCGAGGCGTGAGCGTGTTTGAACAGTGCGTGCAAACAAAAATATCCAAGCTGTGGCTTGGAGTGTGCGTGAGAGTTCATCAAATTCAACTCGTCTCGTTCCCAAGAATTTAACATTTTAAAAGTTCTCGAAAACTGGTCATATCGAATGGGTCACTGTGAGGCCAGCCGCGTCAACCATATGAACAAGATAACTTGTCATCTCCTATCGAAACAATTTTACTTCGCAACAAAAAAAATTGATTTGGCAAAAATTCAATTAAATTTTATTTGAATGCATTTTCAAATTTAAACTTTTAATTGGCTCTTTAATTTTTGAAAAAAACAGGTACTGCCTTCGCTAGTAAAGCTACTAAGTAAAACTTAATAAAGAAAATGATTAAGAACCGTGTGTCACAATAGTCTTATCCTCATTGAAAACTTTACTTCCCGAAAAGAAAAAAAAAAAGATCACCGATGCCACGAGGTGTTGACAGTGGGATCCCTACATCAGTTTAGTATGGAAGCCGCCAGTCGTCGTCTGCAATTTTCCCATAAGACTCGTAATGAAAGCAGTGGTAGTAAGGAAACACACCTGAGTACTAATGCGAAAATGCAGCGGCTTTTGAAAACAACGCTGTTCTAATTTGCTAAGCGAGTTGAAATTTAAATTGGCCTTGATTCTTCTTTTAATTTTTTAATGATAATAATAATAATAATAATAATAATAATAATTCGAGACAGTACAGTAACAGACGATAGTTGCCGAAGGTGCGGTAATACGCCTGAAACCATATAGCACCTACTTATCAACTGTCCAACGCTACTTCCAAATCATTACAGGCAAAGACATGACAATATCGGAAAGATAAAATATATAAATATTATAAATATACTAAATATTAATGAGCCAACAGTACTACAAATATCAACCTAAGCCAATAATTGAAAATAACCAATATATTATCTACTGGGATAGATCAATACTAACCAACAACCCACCAGACACAAATATACCCAATAGACCAGTTATGGTAGTAATAAATAAACAAAGAAAAATTGCCCAGATCATTGACTTCACCATACCATATGATACTAATATCGAAAACACCATAGCCATCAAAAAATCGAAGTATATACTGCTTGCCCAATACATTAAGAATACACACAATATAGTCAAGGTAGAAATTCTACCAATAGTTATAAGCTCTATGGGAATAATACCCAAAGAAACCTTGTGTGCAATCGAAAAATTAGACCTTAATGTAAAAATATTAACCGAAATGCAAAAGGCAATTCTAATAAAAGCAACAACGATCGTGAGGGAAACATTAGGATAACGGATATAAAAGATGAATTATATCCCCACAGAGCGTAACCTTTGGTCTTAGACCAGGTACGTCAATTCCAGCATAAGCTGAGAATGTAAAATTATATAATAATAATAATAATAATAATAATAATAATAATAATAATAAAAATAATAATATAATAATAATATAAATAAAAAAATGAAAACATTTTAAACTATCTGAAATAAAATTATTTATCTACATTAAACCGTGTCCAGACTTGCATTTTTAATTGAGTGAATTTAATTTTAATTGAGCAATTAAACCTAGTTTTTTTACAGCTGAAAAAAAACGTTGTTTTTATTTGTTTAGCGAATATTCGTGTTTTTTAATTTACAAAACGAATGCAAATTTTGGTTTAAAAGAAATTTCGCTAGCACACAATAGAAATATGAATCTCTTGGAGTCATTGCGATCGATTTTTTATTCTAAATTATCAGTGCCTAAAGAAAAGGAAAACTTGACAATTTTACACACTTTGAGAATGCAGTATCTATTGCTCCTTTATATGTATGTATATTTATGTTTATATGTTTGTAAATTTTTTGAAACTTTTTTCGCCATTATATAAAGTTTTTCTGCGCACTGAACACAGTTCTTAACAAACATGCCTCTGACCAGGGTTGCAATTCGAGTTTTACGCAATTAGTGATACAATTAACTACTAATTGCTTAATTAACTAATTGACTTCTTGGATGAAAAATTGAGATAAATTAAGGCACTAATTGAGAAAAATGCCTTAATTGCGCAATTAAGGTGTATGTTTAACACGGTTTAACTATCTTAAGCCTTATCATCTCTTATCAACACAACAGATGTCATGTTAGTTGTTCTTTCTACTGAAATAAAATGAGATCATAAATTAGATGCAACCAAAAACCCCTATAATTTAACTTAATTTTTATGGAGACCACCTTGATGAAATATTTGCAAATATCGTCCTTGTTTGTTATTCAAATAGCGCGACACATCAGCATTTAAGTTATTTCGCTGAATAGTCAGTCTGTCTCAAAATACTTGCGACCGCTAAGTGTTTAATCTTGTTAATAACACAAAATAGTGATGACTTCAAAGAAATTGCGCAAAAATTGTTTCAAATATTTTTAGTGTTTTTGTCATCAGCGAAGGTACAAGTCTCAAGGGCACAATTTTATTTGTTTATTAAGGAAAAATGTTAATTTATATACGCGACTTAACGCGTAGATGCACTCGCAGCAATTGTAGCATAAAATGCGAGGGGAATTTTCAAATATATTTTCATATTTTCTAAAAATGTTTAGTGTTATTGACAGCGTTGAAAATATATAAAAACATTGAAACTCTGCTCTGTTTTATAAAGTTTTCTGATATAACTGAGAACGTAGTTTTGTAAATCACGTGTCGTTAGTGAAATAAACAGAATTTTAAATAATTTCAATCTTTTTGCTTTCTTTTTTCCTATCTTTGATTATATTTTACATTTTCAAGACATTTTGAACGGCAAAGCATCTCATGAATCTCTGTACGTTTGTTCGGTGAGAAAATTGCGTACAAAACAGAAGCAAATTTAAAACATTAATGCCTTAAGAAACTTGGACCTAATTTTCATTCAAATTTAGGTTCTCGCTTATTTACAATAAAGCAAGAATATAATCCTTCACTTTTTATGTTTTTATGAATTCCAGTGATGAAAAGAAAAAATAAATCTTGAACTTGGAGTCTGAAATATGCGGACAGCAGGTCTTCACGATTTGATCAAAAAAATATATGGAAAAAATTCACCTTTAAGGCCATCCCTGTAACTTCGAACCGAACAACTATCGTCAACTGTTCCACCTGAAAAACATTTTTTAATTTTCACCGATTCCCAGGTGATAAGCGTTGATTGATGTAATTTTCGATCACTATAAAAGATCTGAAAACACCAACTGATCAGGATTTTAGAATATAAATAAATTTAATGGATTGAAATATTTTGACACGGACTACGGTGATCGAATTGTTATGATTTGATTAGCTTGTGAAAGAGTTATTGGAAAAAAAAAACATTTTAAGATATACTTTTTTTCTAAAGGGTTCTGAAATGTCTTAAAATCCAACATTTCAAATCTTTCAATTAAACTCACACGAAGTTTGGTCCCATACTTACACATACACACACACTCATATATATAAACATTTATGTTTGTGTTTTTTATAGAGTGATACAACTTAGAGTTGGTATCACTGCTTTAGTTGACAACCCATTTAACAACTCATAGTTGCTTTTTGTTTAGCTTGCTTTGAAATTTCATTATGGATCGACTTACACCAGAGCAACGCGTGCAAATTGTGGAAATTTTTAATCAAAATAATGGTTCTGTTCGTCAAACTTATCGTGCACTTCGTCCATTAAAAATTTTATTTTCCGATGAAAACCATTTTTGGTTGAATGGGTACGTAAATAAACAGAATTGTCGTATTTGGAGTGAGAAGAATCCGCAAGCCTTTGGGTAAACACCAAAACATCCACAGAAAATTACTGTTTGGTGCCCTTTATGGGCTGGCGGAGTCATTGGCCCGTTCGTCTTCAAAAACGATGATGGTCAGAATGTTACTGTTTGTGAAAATTGGTGTTCCAGATTGCGCCTTGTTCGCGCCACATGGCCGAAATTATGTTTAAACATTAATGTCATAAAATATTGTCTATCCAATAAAGACCGTTTCATTGATATCAAAAATATATAATTATATTTTATTATGATTTAAGCTTGTATCACTCTATAAAAAACACCCATTACATGTAGACACCGTGACATGCTGTTAGAATTAGTCAGGAAAGTTTCATAGTATATAAAAACAAAATTTTTTCAAAATGAGATAAAACCAATAACTTTCCGATTTTAAACATCTTAAGTTTTTCAAGCAGGACGTTTAAAAAACATGACTAGAATATATACGTCATTAGAATGCAAATTGGAAACTGTTATCGGACATGGGTAATTTAAATTACTTATCTTTGTTATAAATTATAAGATCCAACATCAATTACTTATAATTAACTTACAATCGCAAATATGTAATTGTAATTAAAAAACTACAAGAAAATTACAATTAAAATATGTCAATTCAATTGCCAATATTTGTAATTAAGTGTAAGAATTATCACAAAATTTTATCATCGTCAGATTCTTATATAAATATTTTTCACAACAAATAGTTTGCAAATCATTCCACCAATTCGCAGTGCTCACAACTTGATAGCTATTCAAAAGCATGAGTATTCATTATCTATTTATTAGGCCAATATAAAAAGCAGCCCATTGCAAAACAAACCGGAAGTTAACATTCTCACTACTTATCGGCATCAAGAGGATTGTTAAGTGTTGGGTAAATTTATAATCCAACCACGTACGATAACAGGCAAATGTTTACATTTTCCATCGTTGTTACAGGGTTTGGATTACAGTCATTGTTGCAAACCGTATCCAGGATTCCTTTCATTAAGTTACGAAAACTCTTGGGGGAATTTGTGGTTCATTAAATTTTGTGTGCTACATCGAGAAACATGTACATAAAAGCATTCGTATGTTTATGTTTGCCCACATACGAACACTTTAACAGCATTCTAATGCTGGTGGAGTTTTTCCATCTCTTTCGGCTGCCAAATTCTTGCTCGCAGTTATTTAAATGAAAATTTGTTGAAAAAGAATAAACAGCCCCGCACTCACACACACACACACACACACATGCATGTTGACAAAAGATTTGTGATTTTATTCTTTTTTTTTTTGCGTCGTCTTTTTGCTTTTACAACTGCTGAAGCAAATCAAATTTGAAGTGTTTTCATATGCCACGAGCTCAGCAAAGTTGGTAAATAAACTGTTTACAATATTGGCAAAAGTTGTAAACGAAATATTAGAAAATATTTGCAATCTCATGTGGGATTTGCATTTTGTTTTGTTTATATTAAACCAGAGGAATTTCGTACATTTAGGAAGAAGTGTTTCAATTAAAAAGGAAAAAAATAAGTTAAAATATATGAAAAAAACAAGTTTAAACTTTTTGCGAAATAAATTTTAAAAATAAATGGAAATAATATACTAACGTGCTCATGATGCAGCGGCTATCGAAAACCGCTGTTGGTCTTTCCCCCGTGCTTTTGGAGCACGGGAGCATTTTCTTTTATACACTTTTAAATCTTTTAAAACCCACTAAAATACATACATACAAATAAATAAAACAAAACAGGGAATAGACTTAAAATAAACTACGGTGGCTTTAATTTTATAAAAAAATTATATATAAATTTTTACAATAATTTACAATAATTTCAACTACTAGATTGCTTACCTTCCACTACTATCCCCAAGTTCAGTATCATTGACGAGCCACAATATTTGTGGTCTGCAAATAACTGAGAAGTTTCTCCTTTAATGTCATAAAGTGTTTTGAAAATCATTCTCAAGATTACAAAAAAAAAAATCTAATCATTCTTTAATATTTCGTTAAGTTTTCTTTTTGTAATTTTCTTCCGCGATGACTGTCCAAAACTAACAGCGAGTTTTTAGTCCAGTTGTATAAAATCCAAAGGACAACTTACAGACAACTAAAAGAAAACTTGACAACAACAATAAAAGAACAATAAAAACTGAACCGCAACTTTTATTAGAAAAGACTCTTGAAAAATGCACAAACCGCACATTCACTTTTATGAATTAATAATTCTGCTCAAACACTTGCAAACAATTAAATGGGTAAATCACGAAAATGCCAAGAAAGAAAATCTAAAAGAATTATAATCGTCCTTGAGAGTACAAAAAAGAGATGAAAAATTATTTGAGTACTGGGAGATTTTAATTGATTATCCTTCCAAAGAAGTCAATGAAATCCTGAAAATATTAAGTGAAACTGCTGGCAAACTGACACAATTTTAATGATTTTAAAGAAGAACTTCATTGACTTGGAAGCGATTTTCTGAAGACTTTTTTGAAAAGCACCAACAATTAAAGAAACGTAACCACTAATTCCAGTAGAAGGGATAAATACATTTAAATACTTGTACAGAAGATTTATATAATATTTGAGACTTCACTTCTGTTGAACATTTAGTGTATCTAACAAAAATAGCACAGTGCGACAAAATCAATATTTTATTTTATTTTTAAAGTTTCAAATTCCCACATCTGGACTAAGAAATACAAAGACTATTTCTATATATATCTTTCTTTATTTGTGCCATCAACACTATCTTTTCTTTTCATAGTTGCGGAACAACGCACTGCATCAGTAGGGCTCGTTCCATGGGTTTACAACTTGGCTGCCGATCCAAGAAATTATGTAATAGAAGCAGGAACCGTAACGGCTATAAGTTTTAATCAAAAAACCACTTTTTAAAAATTATTTCCTGAGTTTTATTTATATATTCCAAGAAAAGTTATTTTCTAAGTTTTATTTCGTCCTCATAAATATGAAAGTTATTTCTCGGTTTTAATTGATTCTTTGGAAAATAAAAGTTATTTCCGGACTTTTAATTTTTGATCAGAATATTAAAGTTATTTTTTTTTTCGATTCGAAAATAAAAGTTATTTCTTGAGTTTTATCGATCCTTAAAAAAATAAAGCAAAAAGTTACTTTTTAACTTTTATTTCTTCATGAGAAAATCAAAGTTATTTCTTGATTTTAATTTATTCTTCGAAAAATAAAAGTTATTTCCTGAGTTTTAATTTTTGGTCAGAAAATTAGAGTTATTTAAAATAAGATATTTTTTGACTTTTAGTGATCCCTCAAGTTATTTTCTTAACTATTATTTTTGATCAGAAAATAAAAGTTATTTCTTGCTTTTTATTTATCTCTCAGAAAATATATATATTTCTTGATTTCAATTTAATGTTCGTGCAATAAAAAATGTCTCCTAACTTTTATATTTTGATCAGAAAACTAAGGTTATTTATTGATTTTTTCGATAAATAAATAAAAGTTATTTCTTGCGTTTTATTGATCCCTCAAATATAAAAGTTATTTCTTCATTTTTATATTTCCTTCAGATAATAAAAGTTATTTTTTTATTTTTATTTTTCGATCAGTAAATTAAAATTATTTCGGAATAAAAAAGTTATTTGTTGACTTTAATTTTTCGATAGGAAAATTAATCCTGAGTTTTGTTTATTCCTCAGAAAATGAAAAGTATTTCGCGACTTATATTTATTCTTCGGAAAATAAAAGTTATTCCTTGACTTTTATTTATTCTTCTGAAAATAAAGTTTATTTCTTGATTTTTATTTTTTGAACGAAAAATAAAAGTTACTTCTTAATTTTTATTTATTCCTCAGAGAATAGAAATAATTTCTTGGCTTCTATTTATTTTTGGGAAAATAAAAGTTATTTCTTAACTCTTATTTTTTGATGAGAAAATCAATTAATCTTGATTTTTATTTATTCCTCAGAAAATAGAAAAATTTTCTTGACTTCTAGTTATTCTTCGGAAAATTAAATTTATTTATTGATTTTGATTTTTTGATAAGAAATTTAAAGTTATATGTTAATTTTATTTCCAAACAAGTCATTATAATTTAATTAAAAATCAAATAATTTGATTAATTAAAAAAGTCAAGAGATAACTTTTATTTGTTTAGGAAACTAATATTTAGAAATAATTGTTATTATTTGGTTGAAGAATAAGACTCATGATATAACTTTTATATTCTGAAGAATAAATAAAAATTAAGAATTAACAGTTATTTTCTGAAGAATCAAATACAGTGAAAGCTCTCTTTGCGGACAGCTCTTATAAGCGGACATCTCTTTAAAACGGACAATTCTTAAATCTCCAGAACCGATTTCATAAAATTTTAAATATAATTGTTTTTTATTTCGTTCTAATAACCAGATATCTCCACCTCGCGGACAAAATCTTCGTCGACGGAGGGTGTCCGCCTAGGAGAGCTTTCACTGTAACTGGTAAAGTTGAGTTTTTTTTAATAAAACTGAAGGAAATAAAAGTCGGTGCATCCCAGAGTAGTCCATGTAAAGAGGATTACTTTGGTGTATTGCTTCTGCACTGGGACCATCGTTTTCAGTTATTTTCGGTCTGTGCATAGATCAGTGAGTTCTTGTTGTGACTTTGATATTTCGTTTCAAAGCTTCTCACTTATTAAAGTGAAAGTTTGAAATAAATACCTTTATTTCTTATTTGAAATAAATACCTTTATTTCGTTATTCTAAGAAATATAATAGATGATCTGCATTAGCCCCAGTGATATGCGTATAGGAACTAGCTAAAACCCCTCAACTGATCAATTTGAATTTTTTAAATAAGATTTTAAAATTAAAGAGTTTAAAAAACCCCCAAAGTGTAAACAAATATAAACTGACAGCATGCGTTGTTGACGTCGGCAAAAAAAATTTTATTAATCGAACAGCTCACATGACATAGAATTTGATATTTCAAAATAAATTTGAGATTATTGTTTGAAAATTTTATTTAAAATTCCAGCTGTAGAACGCACAACAGCGCCAAATACTTTCCACAAAATAACGCAAATTTTATTTCACAACGCAAGACATCATCGTTTATTGTAAACAGACAATCAATCGTACCAAGCAAAATATGATGACGGCACTTCTCATAAACCGCCTGGATTTCGCAATGAATTCACAACAACAAAAAAATATATATAAAATCCTTTAATAGGATACAACACATAATACATCACGTACAATTACATTCTCATATTTTGCGGTTTGATGTGAGTTCCTATTAAAATTTTTCTTTATCATTCGCAAATGAATAGCAAATAAATGATTTCATTTTTATTATTCAACATGTGGCGTTACTAAACTGTCCAGGAATAAAATAACACTCAAGGCATTAGAACAATAAATGCATGATCCTCGAATGACTGGATATAAACAATCAAATGCTGTAGCATTTGATGACGCTGTTGTAAAGAAAAACTTTCTATTATTTTTACGATTTGTGACGGAAAAAATAAACTTGGCAAGAAAGAAAATCTTTTTATAACTCAACAGTTTTACAACATGTTGGTTGGTCATATTGACTAATCACGCAACGCTTATTGTTGGGACTATGAAAACACGCCAGTGGGAATAGAGGGAGTGGTGTTTGCCAACGTTTAATTATACTTTTCTTGTAAGAAAAGTATTAAGAAGAATTGGAAAAAATATTCTTCGCACATGTTAATTTAGATTGAGATAAAAGAGATGTCGGATTTTATTATTATAGAGTTGTTCAGTTGTGTTTTGATTTTATTTTTAACTTTTCAGCTCGATTTCAGATTTCTTAAAATATCTACGATACAGGATACAATCGCATAAAAAAATGTTTTTAGCTTTTAAGAATTTTTTTAACAGTTTAACCTTGAAAACTGCATCCGTTTTTATTAAATAAACCTTGAAAAATTAATAAATTTTTATTCACCAAAATAAAAGAGCAGAAATTAATACAGGATATATGTATGGTTTTTAGAAAATGCCAATCATTTTCATTTATTTGCAAAAGCATTGAATAAATTTTTAATATTTTAACAAAATGCTTAACAAAAGCCAGCCATTGTATTTCTGATTTTAATATTTAACAGTTTTCTTTTTTTTTTTCTAAATATTTACATGGAATATGCGAATAATATTGTTTTCAATAGATCCGTTGTTGTGTGCTGAAAATATTATAACAAAAGGATTTAATGTAAAGGGTGTTTTTTAAAGAGTGACACAAGTTTAAACTGTAAAAAAACAAGAAAATGTATCTTTAATATCAATGAAACGGATTTGATTGGAAAGAAAGTTTTATAAAATTAATTTTTAGACCTGATTTCTGCCATATGGCGCAACACATCTGGCACGTAGAAGACGCAATCTGGAACACCAATTTTCAACAACTTTTCGCAGCATTTGGGGCTGCAATTTGCCGATAACTTTTCGAATGTTGGTTTGCAGGTATTCAATTGTTTGAGGTCTATCGACGTAGACGAGTGATTCAACATAACCCCAATGAAAGTAATCCAGTGGGGTAAATCACTTGATCTTGGTGGCCAGTTAATTGGGCCATTACGTGAAATTATTTTTTTCGTTAAAAGTTTCTTTGAGCAAATCAATTGCATCGAACGCTGTGTGGCTCAGTCCTGTTGAAACCACGTATCAGCAAAATTAATGCCACAGTAGAATGTATGTGGCGTTTCTGGAGCACTTTTCCCATACAAAAAGCTGCTCATGTTGCCTGTGTTGCCATATTGATAACTTTTAGCCGAAATTGGTTGCTTTTTCTTCATATTTTGTTAAAATATAATCAATATGGCAACACTGGCAGCATGAGCAGCTTTTTGTATGGGAAAAGTGATCCAGAAACGCCACAAACATTCTAATTGCCACGTAATTGAGGTACGGAAAAATTTCGAATCATCTTTTTATACCTTCCACCATTGACAGTAACATTCTGACCATCATTGGTTTTGAAGACTCCGCCTGCCTATAATGGGGTCCAAACAGTAATTTTCTGTAACTGATTTCAGGTCTCGACAAAAAATTGTGGCTTCTTCTCCTTTCAAATGCGACATTTACGTACCCATTCCACCAGAAATTGGCTTCATCGGAAAGTAAAATTTTCAACGGACTAGTTTGACGATTAAAACAATTATTTTAATTAAAATTTTCTCTGGTGTAAGTCGAGCTATTATGAAATTTCAAAGCAAACTTAGTAAAAAGCAACTATCAACTGTTAAATAAGCAAAGATGCCAACTCAAAGTATTGACACTCTAAAAAATACACGCTGTACGAATTTAAATATTAAGAAAACTGTTAAATTGACATGTTTGCTTGGCTCTTTAAGCTACAAAATCTGTTTAACACAAAATAAAGAAAAAAAAAAAGAATTTAATTTAAAGCACAAAACTAGAAAAGAAGCGAAGAAAAAAAGTTTAGGGAATTGTCGCAATTCAAAATGTTGTTACATTTTGTAATCTGGCCGAGGATAGAACGGCAACCTGAAACTCACTTAATTGTGATTATCTGCTACTTAAGCATGGCCTCGATTTTCTTTTATAGCAAAATAAAAAAAAGTTGTTAACTACCAAACTGTTTTGGAAAAGGTCAGCAAACTTTGTCTAATTTACAATATGCAGAGTAGGAAGCGGAACCACTGCTGAATTAACATAATAAGAAAATCTAATTCCGGCACAGATGCCATTTACTTTTGTCTCTATTATTTCCAGAGCAACAAAAGCACAAGACGTTAGTTTGCAAGGCCTGTTTAGTTCATGGCCGTATTTGCATATATTTCACAAATTGTTTTCAACATGTAAATAAATAACGTGCAGCATCCTGTTTCTCGTTTCTATTTGCCCGCTTGTTGTTGTCTATTCTGTTCTTTTTCCCATTTCCACAGATGTCAATAACATTAGCAAGCGAAGTGAAACAATTGCCATTAACAATAAAATCTGTTGCTTTTCGATTAGCTTATTTCACTCACTCGCGCCCATCATTCAATCACACATTTTTATTTATTCATTCATTCATTCACTTCGTTTGTAACCTTCAACTCTTTTTGACATTGAAAAACAATACAGAAATGGAATCTGCTACAATCACTTGCACAAGTCTAAGGATATGTCAGGCTGTTTAAGGATATTTTGCATTAAAAGTCCTCAAAACGCACACGTTTGCTTTCTGTCTGTTTAACGTATCGAATACATTTCGTAATGGAAACGCCTAAATATGGGTGAAATGTATTTCAGAATGTTTTGAAATGCTGTGATGCTTTTTAGTGTCAAACTTGTCTATCATATATCAAAAACAAAAGCTGAAAATGTTTCTCATCATCTATTCGTGGTTTGGTTCAAATTGAATGTTGTTTCTCTGCAGGTACGTTCACACCTGTCAAGTATTTGGGCCACTAAAGTGTAACCACTAAATATAAGTGGGTAACTTTTTAATTCAGAAAACTGTTTAATAATGAAGCTGATAATGAGAGAAACTGGGCTTTGTAACGGGGGTGGTAATAAACCAAAATAGACATGAGTACTGCTGGTGAAGGTGTAGAGGCTTTCGAAAGCAGCTGTTCTGCTCTACTGTGTAAGTGGAATATATATATATATATATATATATATATATATATAAAATTGATTTTAAATAACTCGTGTGCTTTGCAATATTTTATATGACTTTCTAAATTAAAAACATTTCTCAAACAATTAACCTTTAACTCCTCTGCCCTGCCTTATAAAGTTGCACAATTAAAAGGATATTGATTCTCCCTTGTAGCTTGAAACATTTATCATGTCTCTCACAATTAAAACACGTAGCGATCAATAGGCAACAAGTAAATAATAATATTAAATAAATATAATAATAAAATTAAATTATAAAATTTATTATACAAAGTTTTTCTAAAGAAAAATTTGGGTAAAAAATTTCTTGATGATCTGCAATAGCAAGCAGCCGATCTCTCCGATTTTTCAAAAATCAACACAATTAAATTACAATTCTGAGTTAAACAAAATTTTCCAATAATATTTTTAGTTTTACTTAAGCCGGCACCCAGGGTATGACCCCTACTGAACTACGGAACTTATAAAGCAGAAGAATAGAGTTGAGAGCCCAGACAGTGAATTTATTGCAGCCAATTTATTCTTTTATTCGCCGACAAATTTAGGCTACAGTACCGATAAATTTAATTTATATTCTTAAATTATTCCATAGATATGTACACTTTAAATGAATTCAATGTTCTCTTTAAGCAAACAAAATATAACATGAATAAACATGTTTTCTTTTTTTTTTGCACAATTATTCTTCCTTACAAACTAGTGTTACAGAGTCTTCTTCTTCTTTTTTATATTGTCCTAGAAAGCGACAGCAAACACGTTCCGAAAAAGGGCAATGAAAGTGAAGCAACTGTTAAATAAAATTCAAAATGCATGTCAATGCATGACTGTGCAAGCAATTAAACAGTTAGCAAACTGCATTTTGCAGACAATTACAATTACAAAGTCATGTTCAGATGTTCGCTGCTTGTGAGATAAACAGATATCCCTCCGTTAACATTGAAATTGGAGGTAAAGTGTCAATCAGCCTTTTAGATTAAATTATTCACTAGAATATTTTGGCCATGAACTGTTCATAAAATTTATATAAATAATATTGAGTTAATTTTAGTGCTGCATGATTTAATTTCAAATGTTTACTCATGTCCAGACTTTTTTATACGATTTAAAGGATGGGAAAAAGAGTATAATTTTTTGTATAATAAAATTAATTTGTTAAAAATTGGCCAGATTTTTTGTTAAGCAAATAAACTTTCTAAAATTCTTTTCCATTTGAAAGGGACATTCATGTGGCTTAACTCAATAAATTATGCCTTCATTTATTAAGAAAACTATTTCGAATTAAGACATTTCTGTTTGTTTTTGGTCAAGAAACAATTTATATTTATACAGGCAGACATTCGCATATACAAACACACTCATGGATTTCTGCAACGTTAACAACGTTTTGTTATGATTTTGACTAAACGAAAACATAAATTTCTGAATAAGCTTTACAATAGCCAAATAATATTGTCTAAAGTGTATGTTAAAAAAATATATATATCTTAAGAATTTTTCAATTAAAACATTCTTATGAAATTTATACTGCAACCACTTACAAACTTCTATTGAGATGTTGTACAAATAGAATGAATGTTTCGGATTCCCTACATTTTTATGACAATAAAGTTGTTAGCATAAAAAAATATATATAGAAAATTTAGCTAAACATTAAAATAAAGTAGTTAGTTTTAGTAACAATAAAAAAAGGTTCCAAGAAGTAACAAGTAAACAAGGACTTTAGTTTTGTTTTATGATGCCACTCTAAACTCTGCTAAAAAGGCAGATATTTGTACGGACGATTGGGGTTTCTAAGGAAAATAAACTATAAGAGCAATAAAATATTATAAATAATTTTTTATAAAACACTTCTTCTGAAGTGTTAAAGTTAAAGTTGTAGAGCAAAAAGTTTTCTTTTTTTTCTTTTATATTTTCTTGCACAGAGAAGAAGAAATGGTACAGTATTTATATATATATATATATATATATAAAGAAAACGAAAACTAAAGTGATTTAGTTGGTTAAGTTTAGGTACAAAAAAGTTCCGTATTCCAACTTGGAATCGATTTTTCGATTCCATTTGATTGTTAGCAACAATTTCATTTTTCCGATATATAAAATAGGTTTCATTTAAAAGAATCAAAAAAGGTTTTTTTAAGGGGTCTCATATTAAAATTGAGGAAATTACACACGGAATAAGGAATCGTTCTCATGAGGGTTATAACTCTCTATATTTTCTAATATTTCTGAGCAGCAATTAAAATATATCGCATTTGCAGTGTTCCGTTTACAAATGCCGCTGTTTTCGAAAAATTGCCACGCACATATTAACCTTCCGGATTAGCAGGCGGAAAATATTACAACAACACGAATTATTATCAGTACGAAATGTTCAAAGTCTTTTCACGTTTATTTTATTACTTCACATCACGTTTTTAGTTTATATTTAGCACGCGTTCTAATTGTATTAGGCCGGCAGCAGTTGAGCGATTGAGTTGTAATACACGACCACGATTCATGCGATTTCTCTAAGTAGAAATAATGTCGCCCTACTGGCCACGTGTGCATGACAATGGATATAATAAATGTGGTTTTGCATTGAGCCAACCATGATTTCTGATCCCAAAGCATGCATGAAAACGTTGTAGTGCATTCAACTAAACTGATACGCAAGCACACTCACTGCACTATGGGTCGGTTGTTGGCAAGTATTTTACGAAAAAAAAAATAATTATAAGAGAGAGAGAGAGAGAGATGACACAGTGTCACAGTGGAAAAATAACTTCGAAATGGATTAATTTAAATTGTCGAGCGACTTGTGTAGTTCATATTGTCATTTCTAGAATTTCGATTATTCCCTCAAAATCGAAAGTAATCGATAAAATACGATAGAGCCCAGATTATGCATTTTTTATTTATTTAGTGTTGAAGTGGATACGTGAGATTTAAATAATACTATTGACAAAATTTGCGACAAAATAATAAACCGCATCCAGTAAAAAAAGGAGTCCAACAATTTTCGTCCGATCGTAACCATTAAGTTCGGCAAACACGACATGCTTTTGTATAGATATTCCTTCTGAGATTTTTGATTGAAACGAAAAGTGTGATTCAAAATCTTGTGATTTATTTCGCTATCTTGTATCACTATGATTGAACAAAGTGTTTTTTATTTGGTTACTTTTTACGGCGTGTTAACTACACAGATTATATAACGACGATAAATATTTTTCTACTAAAATTGCTGTGACTTAGGCGACTTCTAACGCGGTGTTAACTACAACAAAAGCATCTTTTAGATCTTTTCTTTTCACACTGCAAATGGAAGAAAGTTTAAATGGCAACTCATTTAATACTCGCACTTATTTTCCTATTCATAATTTGATATTTACATCCGAGCATAAACCGATTAATGATCCAGTGTACTTTTCATATTTGTGTCTACGAATTTGAAAATTGTGTGTGTTTATATTTTCATAAATTGTTGGTATTTGGCAAACATCAAATGAAAAGTAAATGTACTCGGATGAAATAGAGCACCCAGCAAACAACACAGTAACAACTCAAACTGTCATGCATTTTTCAAATTTTAAAGTGAATTTTTCTGTGCATTCTGTACATATTATCAGATGTTGACAACACATAACTTGGCAGCACTCAACTTAGCATCGACAAAAACAAGCTTGTATTCTATAAAACCTACTTGAAACCAGTTCAAAAATGCATAGAAATTAATTTAACAAAATTCTTTTGTATGATTAAACCAGGCTTAAACACTGCTCAAGTCCTAATTGCATCCAGGCAGGTTTGGAAGGGAGGTAAGATGAAAAAACAGTATAACGTCAGGACCTAAACTGACGAATCATGACAGATAATGATCTGCGGAGTTGGCTCTGGAATCTTTTTAGACGGTGTTGGGCTAGAGCACTGCCGACGTCTCCCCCAGTGAAGGCAGTGTCTATCAAACTGAGATCTTGGCCGTTATAAGGTCGCTCTTATGTCCCTGTAATTACACAAAACTTCTTTCATTTAACTTGGAAAGTGCAAGGGAGTGATTTAGCTGGCCTTACACTTATTTGGGTAGCAGCAACCAACGACTTACTGGGTAATGAAAGACAAGTTGGTTAGGACAGTCCATATTATGAGCACATCTGATGCCGAATCGGTAGCCGAACTGTTAGGTACCATCAAGAACCTTATCCCCAATTGTCATGTACAAAAGACTGATATAACGCGACAGGATATAATGAGTTCTATCGTAGTTGTCTTGAAGATTGAATGTTTTTCACTTTCTTTGTGAATGTCCAGCGTTGCATTTCTCAAGTTGCAGATTTCTAGGCAGCCATGCACTGGCCGACCTCTCAGTGTTATCAGAGATGTATCTGGAAGACCTGAGTAGATATATCAACGCTACAAGTTGGTTATAGTACCAAAAATTGGATTCGTGCCTGGGTGCCGAATGCATTAATTGATGTCCACGAGTAGTCATGTCCCCCCCAAAAAAAAAAAGATTAACTGGATTCTAATTGAAGAAATGGCAAGAAAATTCGTGTTTGTTGCAAATATGTTTACTGGATTAGTACAACAGATAAATAATCATGTAGTAGTTATTAGCATTTAATAAACGTATCCATTCACATAAATCGTAATAGCATTAACACACCCTTCAAATATAAAATTCCGAGTAACATGGAAAGAGCACTCAAAAAAATTCAAGAGAAATTGTCTAGGAAATATTTAACCAGCAAAGAGATTTTGTACATCTCAGAGTACGGCTCCTGTTAACCTAAAATAAGAGTCCTGTTAAAGCAAGACTTCTAATTAAACGCTGGCATGAAACATATACAATTCCTATTAAATTTTGAATATTTAAGAAAAAAAGGATAACATATCCTGGTGTGAAAAAGGTGCTATACTTTCAGTTTCACTTTGCCTGCACTTCAGCAAGTTACACTCTGTTTTTGCCACTTAAAGAGATGGTGGAAACTTGTATAAGTCCAAGACTTTCTTTCACTGTGGTTTTCCAAAAGGAGATATAGCTGATAGAATGTCTTCTGCTGGAAAGCGGAAATAATATTCATATTACATTTTATAGCAACCAACATCTGATCTTGTCCAGCAGCATCAAGAGCTTTGCAAAACGTGGAATTTGGTATTCGTACAAAATATAAAAAGTATTGCAACAAGTATGATCATAGACGATGTTTGTAGGAATATAAATCTTCCGCACTCTATACTGGAGTATGTTTTCCCCTATTTTTTTCCATGCGAAGTTGAGTGGTGCCAAGTTTAGAGTGCGTTAAAAAATTTCTTATTTTCGTATACAAACGAAAACGGCTGCAGTACAGTTTGTGAATTGAGTGTATGCAGAGAGTAATAAAAAAAAATATTCCCAGAAACGTGTACTAAAAAAACGATTGATTTCTACAAGAGACTAACTGTCTGTTTCACAAAGTCGAAAGAGTTATTTCCTTCGCATAATGATAATTGAAACAAAAACAAAATTTTATAAATTATTTTTGTAAAACAGGCAGTAAATTTCTTATGATTCAATTTATTGGACAAACTGTGTATTAAAAACTCAATTTAGTGAAACAGCTGTTTATGGTTTTAACGCTAAAATCAGGTTATAACTTTCAGTATGGAAACACGACAACTAATTAATTGTCCACCATTATTTTATATCAGTTGAAGTTGGAGTTGGCTGTACATCGCCAGATAAATATTTTTAATTATTTGATTATTATTATTATTTAAAATTTTTATTTTTTATTTTTTTTGTTTGTTATTACATCAAATTATTTTTCAAAGTAGTGCAAGACACAAATTCAATTAATATTCAACAGCATTTCTTTCGTCTTGTTTGGGGAAGAGACAAACAAATTAAGCGCCATTTGTTTTATTAATTTGACTCCTTCTCTGTTCTTTCACAAGATGTCAAATCAGATTTTTAACACTCACTATGATAAAGACCAGGATAAGAGGATGAAAATGGAAAGAGGAAAAGGAAGACAATAATCCGACAAGAAGAAATGTCATACCATTTATTTTTGGCTTAAATTTATAAAAAACGGAACGCTCAATATGACGTTGAAAGTGGGAGGAACGAAATAGAGTTTTAATTGAGTTTTATTATTCAAGTTTTTTTTTTCTTTTTGTACTTTTCCTTTCTAATAACAGAAAAAATTTTAGAAAAAAAGGAAAGAAATAAATCTGTGTTGTTTTAATTGATGTGGTCAAAAGTTATTTCAGAAGTGTAATCCAAATCCGAAAACTATAACTCACTCCATTAAAAATGTACAAAATAGAATTTGTAAAAAAATCAAGAAATTCATCAAGTAGAACGAAAAGTAATCCCATCAAATACTTGAGCAAAAACATAAAAGGAAAAGAAAAGTTTGGAAAAGTGATGTGAAAAGTGTAAAATGAATAGATGAAGAATATAAATAAATTATTCTGACTGAAATAGATGGACGTAAAAGATCGCTCACATTTTAGTAGTTTTAAAGGTTTTCTATGCATTCACATGGTTGTATGAGTGTGTGTGTGTGTGTGTGTGTGTGTGTGTGTATGTGTGTGTGTGTATGTGTGTATGTGTACGTGTGTGGAAAGCGTTGAAGTAGAAATATGTTGGGTAATAATGCATTAACGTGCTATTTAAAATCTTGATTTTTTTTTCATATAAAAGGAATATTAATGCTCCAACATTTGAACGTTGTAGTGCAGATGCTCACGCCATTAACTTAAATATTGTGTGAGTAAAATATCGTGAATTGAAGCAAAACTATTTTCTTTTAAACTTTTTGTATGAAACAAGAAAAACATTTTCAAAATTATAATATTTTAGCTTAACTGTGAGAACATTCCCCTGAAAATATCAGGGACGAAAGAAATCGTTTCAGTTATTTTACGACTTTAAAAACAGAACCTCCATTTAAAACAGTAATTTTTCAATAAAATAATTTATAAAAAAAACCGATGAAACTCTGGGCAAATAGTTTTATTACATTCGTAGGACTAAGCTCTTTAAAGGAGTTTTATTTGAAACTCCTTTGAGAAGTTGTATTTTTCTCATCAGAATATATAAATCACTTTATACAAATTGAAACCCAACGCAGTGTAACCAAATGACTTTCCATTGCAGTTAATATCCATAAAATAAATATTAAAAGTAATTGAAGTCATTGAAAAAAAATTAGAATGATTTTGGAGGATATAATGAAACTCCTTTTTAAAAATTAAACTCTATTTGTGAGTTTAAAAGACTGTTTTCAGAAGTGTTTTCTTAGGGGGACAAATAAAACTTTTCAAAAATACTTTATTTTCTGACTTCTTAACAGTTTCATCTGAATTTGAAGTTTTCCTTTGAAATATAACTTTTAAAAGAGGAATTGAGAGCACTTTTCAAGATCACTCGAAACTCTAAAACAGCAGGTCTATACGAATTTATTGGTAGATGAAACTATAGCTTTCTGACGATGCTAACATGAACATTTTTCGAATTTCAGATTATCCAATAACTGTTATTTAGTCCCTAGAACAAGACATATCCAGACCAGACAGTCGCAAGATGGAACGTCATGAAAAATTTAATTGAATGAGAAGAATGTTACATAAATTACATTTTAAAAAGGAAAATCTATTAACTAATTTCACTGTATCAGTGAAATTATTACATAGAATAAATGCAATTGTTTTATTCTACCAACGACATGATTTAATTGGAGCATTGAAATGATGTTATTGTATCAATGAAATTAGTTAACAGCATCAACGAAAGTGCTACATTTACTTAACAAAATTTTCATTAAATTAATTTTAACAAAACTGGTTTCATTAAGCCAACGAATTATAACGTTACTTGAATTTTAATAAAAGTGTTCATGGGATTAACAACGAAATTCATAGATTTTGTAAAAAAAAAACTATTTCTGTATAGAGAAAATTACTATTTGTTGCAGACTATTTTATTAAATGGTTGGATATAATTTAATTAAAATGTTTAAATTGTTATTTTTGTTCAATAGCCAAAATGTATTTAAATTTAAAAAATACTCACCACATCGGATGTCTTTGATGATAATATTCCATTTGATTGTATAGAATTTAGGAAAAGATGGAATTTGAAAATAACTACAAACACTCCTCATTATCCTGGAAACAATAATTTGCTTCAAAGGATTGTAGGCAAATATTAAAATATTTAAAGGATATCTGAAAAGAAAGAGAATGGGAAAAATGCATTATTGGAATATCAATAAACTGATTTTATTTTATGGGCATTTAAGAACCCAAATTTCAGTAACAAATAAATAATTGAAACTTATGGCGTTTTCGTTTCTAGAAAAGTGCAACATTTTTTCACTTATTTACTAAAAAGTGTGCATTGGGAAAAGTTTTAAAATAGCAATTATCTTTCGTGAATGATGTTAGAATAATTTCTAATAAATTTCTTATTTTCAAATGACACAATTCAGCAATTTTCTGTTAAAAAGTGTAAAATATGTTGCACTTTTTGTAGAAAAGAAATCAGTATTAATTTAAAGTATTTTGCTATTAAATTGACTAGAGATAGAGCGTATAATAAGACGAAGAGTATGGAGAACGCAATCGAAATACAAGAAGAAGAAAGGCATTTGAGATTGGGGGGGTAAATGGGCATCGAATGGACTGGAGAATTTTAACAAGATAAAATCTATTTTAACTTCCCGCTAATAAAATTTAAGATTTGAAAAAATCGGGAAGTTATTGGTTTTATCTCGTTTCGAAAATAATTCTAAGAGCCTGTCGCTATGCCTGCATGCATACGTGTATGTGTGCGTGCCTGTTTGAGAGTGTGTGAGGATGTGTATGGGTTCTTAAGTATGTGACCCGCTTCTAACTTTTAAACGTGTGAACTGAATTAAACGAGTAGCGTCCTAAAAGTTGTTCCCAAACTTAGATTTCCAGTGAGTTTAAGAGTCTTCAAGCCAGCAGGTGTCAAGAAATCTCAAAAGTGGAAAAAATAATTCTTAGAAATTTTATTTATTATCAACGAAGACTTGAAATTTTTGAGAACGAATTTTTCCAAACTGCGTTCTTCCTTAGTTGTGTTGGTTCTTGTCGGCCTGGTTAACATGACGAAGATAACTCAGTCATCACTGAACTAAACTGACAAAGATTGACACAATCGTGATATAACAAGTAGCAACCCTTTTGTAACAAATACGCCACATAAGTGATGTTTAAAAAATTTAAATAAAAAGGTTACTACAAATTGTATCTTCTCAAACTTCATCTCTAACGACTGTTGGTCTCTGAGAATGGATTTAATAAAAGTTATCCATTCTTAGAAATTTTATTTATAATGATTTTTTTATTGAACTAATTTATAAAATTAAAAAATTAGCTTTTCTACTTTTCTAAATGCTTTACTTTGGAAACTGCTGGCGAAAAAGGATACTAAAAATATTTTCATATTTTTTTAAAGAGGTAACGCTTAGCAAATTTTCAATTTTAACTATTTTTTTCATATATTAAAGCGTCTTTTACAGATCGGTTCCACAAACTATTCACCTCTTGACATTAAGAAATCATGTCGATCAACGCAAATCGTGTCAAAATCGTTGCAAAAAATGATTAAAAAATTTACTTCTCTGGAAAAACTGGGAAATCATATATCTGATCAGTCAGTGTTCTCGATGATCCGTTGATTTATTCAAAAGTTATAGAATTTCAAACATTTATAGAATAACAGACAGGTATGGCCTTAAAGGTCGTTAAATTTCCCTGTATTTTTTATTTTCTTTAATCCCTTACAAACAGTCAAATCGATTCGTGAACGGCAATAAAGCTCGATATATTTTAGATTTTATTCGATTCGAAGTTGGATATCCGGGGTAACAGTTGCTTATCATAATACATGCAGGATGAAAAGACTTATAGAAGTAAATCCTTTCATTATAAAATTTTAATAAACTTAACGATTTTGATAATTGAAAAGATAACAAGATTTAAAGAAATCAATTTACGTAGAAGCAGTGGAAATAGAAAACCTGCCAAATCTTAGAAATTTATAAATCAACATTTAAAAATTTATTAATGGCACGCCGTCAAAAGAGATCCACTGTATAGAGACCAAAAAGCAATTGTTTGACAAAATATTTAAAATTTAATATAATTGTTTTGCTTTTGCCAAGTATCTATTTCGTTTTGATATCAAGAAAATACGCACTTGAACTAAATGGAGAAAAATTGCTCTAAAATACGACCATTTCCTTTCATTAAAATAGTATTTCCATTACAATCATCACCATCATTTTGGTCACGACTGATATACTTTTTTTTTGGCAACTTTTACATTCTTGTTATTTCAATTACATCGAGATAACGCTACTCAATCATACTGAAGCTGGCAACAAAAAATAAAATGTAAAAGAAACGAACACACAGAACATGCGAATGTTTTCTGTCTGAACATGAATATTGACGGGAAACATGGAAATTTTTTCACGGAAATGATTTTCGTCGCAGAAGCATGGATGTAGTAGAAGCGCAGGGTATGAAGATGTGAAACTAAAAAGTTAATGAAAACTAAAAGTAATAAAAAAAACCACAGCAAAATGAAACTCTATTCACTGTCGCTGAATATAATATTTGCGTATGGGAAATTCACATACGAAGTCTGTTCAAAATGTGCGATAAATTTTTCTATTGCGCTTTTTAATGTTTGAGTTTTCCCATCATGTCGGTAGGATATAGTTTTTCTAAACCTTTTATATTACAATGGTAATATAAAAAGTAGCAACCCTTTTCTCGGTATTATAACAAATACGCCACCCAAGTGATTTAAAAAAATATTTAAATAAAATTGTTACTACAAATTGAATCTTCTCAAACTTCATCTCTAACGACTGTTGGTCTCTGAGAATGAATTTAATAAAAGTGATCCCAGTCTGACACTACGTTTGACACTTATTTTTTAAATACTCTTCAAGTTAATAAATAGAACTCCTTTTACTTCTATTTATTATGTGCAACAAATGCAATTATCAATTTTATTTTAAATGCAATTAAATGAGGGAACTTGACTTCCTTGCAACAGTGCCAGTCATTATTCCAGTTGAGTGTAAGTGTGTGTGCTACTGTTGTATCGACATATTAAAATTCTGCTGATCCATTTGTAACAGTCCCGACTTTATAAACAATTTTCTATATATTTTGAGTATTTTTATTATAAAAAAATTTTAACATGAAAACCAATATTAATATGAATTACATGCTGGAATGGCTATAATTCTCGTATTGTTTTTCCACGTTTGTTATAAACTTTTAAGGCTTAAGTGAACAAACAGCCAGAATCATTTAAAGAAAGGCGAAATATATGAGAACTTAGAAGATTATAAAGCGAGTTTGAAAAATCACAAAGCATGACTCCTTGGAACAGTGAGCCTTGTGTAATATTTGCTAAAAGAAAACACTCAAACGCAAAGTACTTTGATTGAAAATTATACTGCATTTCTTTTTCCTTTTTTTAAGGATATAAAGGATTTGTAGGGAGTCTCTGTGCCAACATGTCTGGCATGTTTTCAAAAAAATTGTTCATCAACTCTCTTTGACATGGTAAATTAATTAATACTGAATGCAGTTTGTAAATGTTAAATACAAAAACAAAAAATAAAACAAATGAAATACGTTTGTTATTCATTTATCAAGTTGTAAAAGTTTGTACAAAAATATATTATTTTCAAACGTTTAATTGGATCAATAAATGTCTGACCTTCAAATTTCCATTTCTCCTTTTTAATTAAACGCATTAAATCAAATTTTAATGGCACTTCGTTCGGTTAATAGAAATTCGTTGGCAAACGCCAGACCATAAAAAAAAGTAAACATTTATTGATGAAACAAAACGTATTATTTTTCATTTTGTTGGACATTTTTGTTGTTGAAGGAAATCATATATTTGAGAAAGGCGAAGTTGTAAAAGGAAAATAAGGGAGAACTGAAATGGAGTGAGTGACAGTAGGATTATATTTTTATTCTTAAGGGCTTTTTAATTATTTTAAAGTGCGTTAATTTAATACGTTCACTTTCATAAAACTAATTATTTCTAAATTAAAGGAAAAGATAAAAATTACAACAATAATTAAAATAATAATAAAAGTAATAATAAAAATTTTAATCAGAATATTTTATTTCAGATATTCTCGATAAAGTGACGTAGTGCCAGAGAAGGTAATCCCTGCACTTTCTTATAAAAGAAATCGGCGAACTGAACTGTTATATAATACAAATGCCAAGTGGACACGAGTCGAAATAGATTTGGGCCGGTGTATCGGAGTGTCTCAGCGTGTTTAGAGCTGATTTCTTTTCTAGAGAAAGAGTGCAACATTTTCACACTTGTTAGCAGAAAATGCCAACATTCCGATATTTTAAATTAAGGAATTTATTAGAAATTGATTCAAAGTCCCGTCACGAAAAGTAATTTCTGTTTTAAAACTCCTCCAAACTTCCACCATTTACAAAACAAGTGAAAAAATGTTACATATTTTCCAGAAAAGAAAACGCTTTCAGTCTCACACTTCTGGTAAGTGTCACCAGCACCAGGGTCTTCCGATGGTTTCAGGCCGGCATATAAAAAAATACACTTAACGGTTAACCCTAAAGGCCATTCATATATTGTAACTTCCAGCTAATTTTAGCCTGGAAGTGCTATTCTTTGAGCTCTTCGAGATAAAACGCTATTATTTAAGTTATCAAATCAACCGATTCCCACGTTATAATTGTTGTAGTTTTCGATTATCTGCTAGAAAAGAATCGAGAACACCCACCGATCATGTATATAGTTTCGGAGTTTTTCAAAATAAATCACTTTTTATTTTGACTCGATTCAGGAATGTTCAGCGTTAATTCGGCTCAGACGTTCAAATCACATAAGGGTGTCACATCAACTCACACACATACACAACACACACACAACACACACACACACAACACAAACGCACACGTTTACTCTTTGTATCCTCGTTTATCCTGCTTTTAAACTGCCATGCCTTTTCTACGTGTAACAACTCATCGTGCAACCCGGTATAGAAATTGAGTTCACACAACCGAAATAGGGAGTTGCAAATTTACATATCACAGGCCATTAATGACTGACTAGCTTTTGTGCTTTCAGCCAACACATCAATTCGATGTTAAATTCTTTGTTCGAAATTGACATACATAAATGCCACACCCATACACCCACACCCTGTGTGGTCACCTTTGCAATCAAACAGCCTGTTGATTATTTTCTTGAGTAAAGGAAAATGTTGAGCAACAATTGAAATTGAAATTTATTGCTAAAGCGTTTTTACTTGCAAAATTTCGGTACTCAAATCTAAATGGAAGCGTAGGGGAAGTGTTTTTACATGATTTTGTGAAATATTAGATTTCTGTACATGAAGTGAATTGTGTAATTTTCATGTATATAGCGGGCGTTTTTTATAGAGTGATACAAGTTTAAATGATGATAAAACATACTTATATATTTTTGATATTAATGAAATGGTCTTTATTGGATAGAAAATTTCATGACATTAATGTTTAAATATGACTTCGGCCATGTGGCCACAACGGCTGGCGTGTACAAGGCGCAATCTGAAACACCATTTTTCACAAACAGTAACATTCTGACCATCATCGTTTTTGAAGATATACGGGCCAATAACTCTGCCAGCCCATAAAGCGCACCAAACTGTAATTTTCTGTGGATGTAGTGGTGTTTCGACAAAAGCTTCTGGATTCTTCTCATTCCAAATGCTTTGGTTTATTTACGTATCCATTTAACCAAAAATAGGCTTCATCGGAAAATACAATTTTGAACGGACGAAGGGCACGATAAGTTTGACGAACAAAACCATTATTTTGATTAAAAATTTCGACAATTTCCACGCGTTGCTCTGGTGTAGGTCGATCCATAATGAAATGTCAAAGCAAACTAAACAAAAAACATGTATCTGCTGTTAAATGGGTTGTCAAATAAAGCAGTGATGCCAACTCAAAGTTGTACCACTCTATAAAAAACACCCTATATTTGAAGTTAGGCAACAACTTATTCAGGTCCTGAAAAAAATTTATACGCTGAACTTTTACAATATTATCAGCTTCACATAAATTGTATCCTTTTTTTCATATAAAATCTTTTCCGTAAGTTGTCAATTTAAAGATATCGATTGTCTCTACAAGTTGTTAGAAATTATTAGTGGAATAGAAATATATTTCTGTGAGAGAGCTAGAATTTATAAATAACGATGCGATAACGATCCCCAAAACTCGCTCACTTTTCCCACGATGTCACTAGATGTCCTTCAATCGCATATTTTCTTCAAAGCTTTTTTAGAATGAGATGCACAATCGTTTAGTTTTTGGTGTAATTTAGTACGTCTATATGCTTCATTTCAATGGTTCCAAGACTCTCTGCTTATCTTTGAAATTTCAAAAACCATTTGAGAAGTCTAGCGATGATTTGGAACTAATTAAATGCAACATGTAAACACCAAAAACAAAAGGATCGTTTAGCTAACAAATTTATTAAAAAATATCTGAAGTAAATTACGTTTTATTATTTTAGAATCAGTTTTGTTTTAAAATGTATATAGAATCGTGCAAGAGATCAGTATGTGGTGACACCGTGGGATAGCCAGTCAAGTAGAGTCTAATTTTATTACACAAAATTACAGCCAAATAAATTATTAATTTATAAAAGCCTTATGAATAAAATTTATAAACAACGAATTGATTTTAAATTCGAGGTAAAGTGGACAAAACCTTTATATTTTCTTAGAAAATATTTCTATAATATATTCAGCAAGTTATTCTTAACTTTTATGAGGATAAACGACTTCCCAAATCCATTTGAATTAGACCAGCAGTGGAAAATGATCTCTCATTTGTGACAGAAATAATTTGAAGGCTTCAATAATTCTGCACTACTTTCTTGAAGTTTGTTTTTCACTGCCCCAGCAAAATATTTAATCTGCATCTCATAACTAATTCTCGACCCTACGAGAAACAAAATTTAGAAGGCTGTTCTTCTTCAGTGTCAGGAATAATTTTTACACAAACTCTCCCACGACAACCTCTGTCGAAAATGGTAGCAGGAGTCTGTTTCTGAAAACTACAGCTTACAAATTTACAATTGAAATAACCACAATCGATTGTAGAGACAATCGATATCTTTAAACTGGGAAGTTATGGAAAAGATTTTATATGAAAAAGAATTATATGAAGCTGATAATATTTTAAAAGTTTTGTGTATAAATTTGTTTCAAGACCTCAACAAGTTGTTGCATAACTTTAAATCTATAGATGAAAATAACACAATTCTCTTTATGTACAGATATATAGTATTTCACTAAATCGTGTAAAAACACTTTCCCTACGCTTCCATTCAGATTTGAAATAATAATGAATTTTGTTGAAATGGGGTTGATTTGTATATATTTTTTCTTATTATTTTCTGTCATTTTGTTTTGCAAATAAAAAAAAACGGTCTTCAAGTGCCTCGATGGATGAAAACTGCGACCTATTATGGCCTGAATTTTATGAGCATCAATCACTTTATTTAATCAACAACAATGATTCAAACGAAAAAGTTTTAAAATTTTAGAAAAATAAAAAGTCATGTAGTGCAAATAGCAAAAATAATATAATATTTTCCTTAAAGTATGACACAGATGACAATCATCTGTGTCATACTTTTTAATGCGTTTCTTTAATCTTGGGTTATATCATTTCGCAAATATATTTGAACAGGATAAAGTAGTAACTTTTCAGACTCGCCATATTCATAATTAAAAACTTATAAGACACTAAAGAACATTCTACGTCTTCGTAGGGACACCAATTAGCAATCGAAGAAGTATTTCATCAACTACTTCAAACACTTCCAATTACAATATTTCATTGTTAATGTATGAAAAAAAAAACAGATCCCAGAAAGCAAATAAAAATTTATAAAACAAACAAAAATATATCATGACCTTCGAGCAAAGAAAAAACCAAAAACAAACCAAAAACAATATCAATAAAAAGAACAAACAAAAAATAGCTTCAAGATTCGTTACAGGTGTAGATGGCAACAGATATTTACGCAAATAAATAAAAAGGCAGATGCATCATTAGCCAACAATTTGTGGGCTAATCTTCACTCGCACTCCACAATAAAAAGAAATCAAAGATGTTCGTGTTTGTGGGATGCAAATTACAAATGATGTTTCCATGTTTAACAAATTGTTGTCGCACCTTTTTTTTTTTTTTTAAGAATAGATGCTGTCGTCATGTTCAGCAAGACCGAATTGAAGTAAGAAGTTCGTAGACAAATCAGTAGATTTCTGGCAGAACAACTTAAGTGTGGATTTAAGAATTTGAAAAAATATTAAAAAACATATTCCGCTGGTTTTTAAAAAGAAGAGAAAATTATATACAATAAAACAATTTTTATAAAACAATAACAATTTTTTTTATTTTATAATTTTTCATTGTTTTTTTAACCATGACCGGAACTTACGGGTTAGTCTCCCCTCATGCCTTCACCATTTAAAAAATCGGACAATAATGAATACAACCATCATCTGTCCTCTTAATACCATGCCCTGCTGTCCAGTTCTGGCACAATACTCTGTATATATGGGAGTTATCTCCTAGATGTTGGTCCAAGAAAAAAATATGTGGGAAGCGGTTGACCTTAAAGGACATCCCTGTAACTTCCAGATAATATTAAACTCAAAGTTATCGTCACCTAGTTTTTCTGTGCTTTTGAGTTCTACGACCTATTTTTAAATCAACCGATTACTACGTAATAATCGGGATTCATGAGTTTTCTTTTACTATAAAAGATTGGAGAGCACTAACTGATCAGATATATAATTTCGGATCAACCGATTTTAACCCATTTTTTTGCAGTGATCGAGTTGGTTAGTTTGTGGAGTCGAACAATGAAGACTTTTAAAAACTATTCTGACAAAAAAAACCTTTCAAAAGTGCTTTTGAAATCTAATAGTTCGAATCGATTGAAATTCACAGGAAAACAAAGTTCAGGGGAAGGCTCTCCAGGAACCAACCGCGGAAAAAGCGGTTTATGGACTAAATTCATAAAATGACTATATTTTTTCTATTCGTAGCAGTTTATTTCATGAAAATTGGCTCAGTATTTCAGATTTTAGTTTATTCCATATCAATAAGTATAGCAGTGCCTACTATGCACTTCTCATACGAGCACTTAATTTATGGACTAAATTCATAAAATGACTATATTTTTTCTATTCGTAGCAGTTTATTTCATGAAAATTGGCTCAGTATTTCAGATTTTAGTTTATTCCATATTAATAAGTATAGCAGTGCCTACTATGCACTTCTCATACGAGCACTTAATTTATGGACTAAATTCATAAAATGACTATATTTTTTCCATTCGTAGCAGTTTATTTCATGAAAATTGGCTCAGTATTTCAGATTTTAGTTTATTCCATATCAATAAGTATAGCAGTGCCTACTATGCACTTCTCATACGAGCACTTAATTTATGGACTAAATTCATAAAATGACTATATTTTTTCTATTCGTAGCAGTTTATTTCATGAAAATTGGCTCAGTATTTCAGATTTTAGTTTATTCCATATTAATAAGTATAGCAGTGCCTACTATGCACTTCTCATACGAGCACTTAATTTATGGACTAAATTCATAAAATGACTATATTTTTTCTATTCGTGGCAGTTTATTTCATGAAAATTGGCTCAGTATTTCAGATTTTAGTTTATTCCATATCAATAAGTATAGCAGTGCCTACTATGCACTTCTCATACGAGCACTTAATTTATGGACTAAATTCATTAAATGACTATATTTTTTCTATTCGTGGCAGTTTATTTCATGAAAATTGGCTCAGTATTTCAGATTTTAGTTTATTCCATATCAATAAGTATAGCAGTGCCTACTATGCACTTCTCATACGAGCACTTAATTTATGGACTAAATTCATAAAATGACTATATTTTTTCTATTCGTGGCAGTTTATTTCATGAAAATTGGCTCAGTATTTCAGATTTTAGTTTATTCCATATCAATAAGTATAGCAGTGCCTACTATGCACTTCTCATACGAGCACTTAATTTATGGACTAAATTCATAAAATGACTATATTTTTTCTATTCGTGGCAGTTTATTTCATGAAAATTGGCTCAGTATTTCAGATTTTAGTTTATTCCATATCAATAAGTATAGCATGCACTTCTCATACGAGCACTTAATTTATGGACTAAATTCATAAAATGACTATATTTTTTCTATTCGTGGCAGTTTATTTCATGAAAATTGGCTCAGTATTTCAGATTTTAGTTTATTCCATATCAATAAGTATAGCAGTGCCTACTATGCACTTCTCATACGAGCACTTAATTTATGGACTAAATTCATAAAATGACTATATTTTTTCTATTCGTGGCAGTTTATTTCATGAAAATTGGCTCAGTATTTCAGATTTTAGTTTATTCCATATCAATAAGTATAGCAGTGCCTACTATGCACTTCTCATACGAGCACTTAATTTATGGACTAAATTCATAAAATGACTATATTTTTTCTATTCGTGGCAGTTTATTTCATGAAAATTGGCTCAGTATTTCAGATTTTAGTTTATTCCATATCAATAAGTATAGCAGTGCCTACTATGCACTTCTCATACGAGCACTTAATTTATGGACTAAATTCATAAAATGACTATATTTTTTCTATTCGTGGCAGTTTATTTCATGAAAATTGGCTCAGTATTTCAGATTTTAGTTTATTCCATATCAATAAGTATAGCAGTGCCTACTATGCACTTCTCATACGAGCACTTAATTTATGGACTAAATTCATAAAATGACTATATTTTTTCTATTCGTGGCAGTTTATTTCATGAAAATTGGCTCAGTATTTCAGATTTTAGTTTATTCCATATCAATAAGTATAGCAGTGCCTACTATGCACTTCTCATACGAGCACTTAATTTATGGACTAAATTCATAAAATGACTATATTTTTTCTATTCGTGGCAGTTTATTTCATGAAAATTGGCTCAGTATTTCAGATTTTAGTTTATTCCATATCAATAAGTATAGCAGTGCCTACTATGCACTTCTCATACGAGCACTTAATTTATGGACTAAATTCATAAAATGACTATATTTTTTCTATTCGTGGCAGTTTATTTCATGAAAATTGGCTCAGTATTTCAGATTTTAGTTTATTCCATATCAATAAGTATAGCAGTGCCTACTATGCACTTCTCATACGAGCACTTAATTTATGGACTAAATTCATAAAATGACTATATTTTTTCTATTCGTGGCAGTTTATTTCATGAAAATTGGCTCAGTATTTCAGATTTTAGTTTATTCCATATCAATAAGTATAGCAGTGCCTACTATGCACTTCTCATACGAGCACTTAATTTATGGACTAAATTCATAAAATGACTATATTTTTTCTATTCGTGGCAGTTTATTTCATGAAAATTGGCTCAGTATTTCAGATTTTAGTTTATTCCATATCAATAAGTATAGCAGTGCCTACTATGCACTTCTCATACGAGCACTTAATTTATGGACTAAATTCATAAAATGACTATATTTTTTCTATTCGTGGCAGTTTATTTCATGAAAATTGGCTCAGTATTTCAGATTTTAGTTTATTCCATATCAATAAGTATAGCAGTGCCTACTATGCACTTCTCATACGAGCACTTAATTTATGGACTAAATTCATAAAATGACTATATTTTTTCTATTCGTGGCAGTTTATTTCATGAAAATTGGCTCAGTATTTCAGATTTTAGTTTATTCCATATCAATAAGTATAGCAGTGCCTACTATGCACTTCTCATACGAGCACTTAATTTATGGACTAAATTCATAAAATGACTATATTTTTTCTATTCGTGGCAGTTTATTTCATGAAAATTGGCTCAGTATTTCAGATTTTAGTTTATTCCATATCAATAAGTATAGCAGTGCCTACTATGCACTTCTCATACGAGCACTTAATTTATGGACTAAATTCATAAAATGACTATATTTTTTCTATTCGTGGCAGTTTATTTCATGAAAATTGGCTCAGTATTTCAGATTTTAGTTTATTCCATATCAATAAGTATAGCAGTGCCTACTATGCACTTCTCATACGAGCACTTAATTTATGGACTAAATTCATAAAATGACTATATTTTTTCTATTCGTGGCAGTTTATTTCATGAAAATTGGCTCAGTATTTCAGATTTTAGTTTATTCCATATCAATAAGTATAGCAGTGCCTACTATGCACTTCTCATACGAGCACTTAATTTATGGACTAAATTCATAAAATGACTATATTTTTTCTATTCGTGGCAGTTTATTTCATGAAAATTGGCTCAGTATTTCAGATTTTAGTTTATTCCATATCAATAAGTATAGCAGTGCCTACTATGCACTTCTCATACGAGCACTTAATTTATGGACTAAATTCATAAAATGACTATATTTTTTCTATTCGTGGCAGTTTATTTCATGAAAATTGGCTCAGTATTTCAGATTTTAGTTTATTCCATATCAATAAGTATAGCAGTGCCTACTATGCACTTCTCATACGAGCACTTAATTTATGGACTAAATTCATAAAATGACTATATTTTTTCTATTCGTGGCAGTTTATTTCATGAAAATTGGCTCAGTATTTCAGATTTTAGTTTATTCCATATCAATAAGTATAGCAGTGCCTACTATGCACTTCTCATACGAGCACTTAATTTATGGACTAAATTCATAAAATGACTATATTTTTTCTATTCGTGGCAGTTTATTTCATGAAAATTGGCTCAGTATTTCAGATTTTAGTTTATTCCATATCAATAAGTATAGCAGTGCCTACTATGCACTTCTCATACGAGCACTTAATTTATGGACTAAATTCATAAAATGACTATATTTTTTCTATTCGTGGCAGTTTATTTCATGAAAATTGGCTCAGTATTTCAGATTTTAGTTTATTCCATATCAATAAGTATAGCAGTGCCTACTATGCACTTCTCATACGAGCACTTAATTTATGGACTAAATTCATAAAATGACTATATTTTTTCTATTCGTGGCAGTTTATTTCATGAAAATTGGCTCAGTATTTCAGATTTTAGTTTATTCCATATCAATAAGTATAGCAGTGCCTACTATGCACTTCTCATACGAGCACTTAATTTATGGACTAAATTCATAAAATGACTATATTTTTTCTATTCGTGGCAGTTTATTTCATGAAAATTGGCTCAGTATTTCAGATTTTAGTTTATTCCATATCAATAAGTATAGCAGTGCCTACTATGCACTTCTCATACGAGCACTTAATTTATGGACTAAATTCATAAAATGACTATATTTTTTCTATTCGTGGCAGTTTATTTCATGAAAATTGGCTCAGTATTTCAGATTTTAGTTTATTCCATATCAATAAGTATAGCAGTGCCTACTATGCACTTCTCATACGAGCACTTAATTTATGGACTAAATTCATAAAATGACTATATTTTTTCTATTCGTGGCAGTTTATTTCATGAAAATTGGCTCAGTATTTCAGATTTTAGTTTATTCCATATCAATAAGTATAGCAGTGCCTACTATGCACTTCTCATACGAGCACTTAATTTATGGACTAAATTCATAAAATGACTATATTTTTTCTATTCGTGGCAGTTTATTTCATGAAAATTGGCTCAGTATTTCAGATTTTAGTTTATTCCATATCAATAAGTATAGCAGTGCCTACTATGCACTTCTCATACGAGCACTTAATTTATGGACTAAATTCATAAAATGACTATATTTTTTCTATTCGTGGCAGTTTATTTCATGAAAATTGGCTCAGTATTTCAGATTTTAGTTTATTCCATATCAATAAGTATAGCAGTGCCTACTATGCACTTCTCATACGAGCACTTAATTTATGGACTAAATTCATAAAATGACTATATTTTTTCTATTCGTGGCAGTTTATTTCATGAAAATTGGCTCAGTATTTCAGATTTTAGTTTATTCCATATCAATAAGTATAGCAGTGCCTACTATGCACTTCTCATACGAGCACTTAATTTATGGACTAAATTCATAAAATGACTATATTTTTTCTATTCGTGGCAGTTTATTTCATGAAAATTGGCTCAGTATTTCAGATTTTAGTTTATTCCATATCAATAAGTATAGCAGTGCCTACTATGCACTTCTCATACGAGCACTTAATTTATGGACTAAATTCATAAAATGACTATATTTTTTCTATTCGTGGCAGTTTATTTCATGAAAATTGGCTCAGTATTTCAGATTTTAGTTTATTCCATATCAATAAGTATAGCAGTGCCTACTATGCACTTCTCATACGAGCACTTAATTTATGGACTAAATTCATAAAATGACTATATTTTTTCTATTCGTGGCAGTTTATTTCATGAAAATTGGCTCAGTATTTCAGATTTTAGTTTATTCCATATCAATAAGTATAGCAGTGCCTACTATGCACTTCTCATACGAGCACTTAATTTATGGACTAAATTCATAAAATGACTATATTTTTTCTATTCGTGGCAGTTTATTTCATGAAAATTGGCTCAGTATTTCAGATTTTAGTTTATTCCATATCAATAAGTATAGCAGTGCCTACTATGCACTTCTCATACGAGCACTTAATTTATGGACTAAATTCATAAAATGACTATATTTTTTCTATTCGTGGCAGTTTATTTCATGAAAATTGGCTCAGTATTTCAGATTTTAGTTTATTCCATATCAATAAGTATAGCAGTGCCTACTATGCACTTCTCATACGAGCACTTAATTTATGGACTAAATTCATAAAATGACTATATTTTTTCTATTCGTGGCAGTTTATTTCATGAAAATTGGCTCAGTATTTCAGATTTTAGTTTATTCCATATCAATAAGTATAGCAGTGCCTACTATGCACTTCTCATACGAGCACTTAATTTATGGACTAAATTCATAAAATGACTATATTTTTTCTATTCGTGGCAGTTTATTTCATGAAAATTGGCTCAGTATTTCAGATTTTAGTTTATTCCATATCAATAAGTATAGCAGTGCCTACTATGCACTTCTCATACGAGCACTTAATTTATGGACTAAATTCATAAAATGACTATATTTTTTCTATTCGTGGCAGTTTATTTCATGAAAATTGGCTCAGTATTTCAGATTTTAGTTTATTCCATATCAATAAGTATAGCAGTGCCTACTATGCACTTCTCATACGAGCACTTAATTTATGGACTAAATTCATAAAATGACTATATTTTTTCTATTCGTGGCAGTTTATTTCATGAAAATTGGCTCAGTATTTCAGATTTTAGTTTATTCCATATCAATAAGTATAGCAGTGCCTACTATGCACTTCTCATACGAGCACTTAATTTATGGACTAAATTCATAAAATGACTATATTTTTTCTATTCGTGGCAGTTTATTTCATGAAAATTGGCTCAGTATTTCAGATTTTAGTTTATTCCATATCAATAAGTATAGCAGTGCCTACTATGCACTTCTCATACGAGCACTTAATTTATGGACTAAATTCATAAAATGACTATATTTTTTCTATTCGTGGCAGTTTATTTCATGAAAATTGGCTCAGTATTTCAGATTTTAGTTTATTCCATATCAATAAGTATAGCAGTGCCTACTATGCACTTCTCATACGAGCACTTAATTTATGGACTAAATTCATAAAATGACTATATTTTTTCTATTCGTGGCAGTTTATTTCATGAAAATTGGCTCAGTATTTCAGATTTTAGTTTATTCCATATCAATAAGTATAGCAGTGCCTACTATGCACTTCTCATACGAGCACTTAATTTATGGACTAAATTCATAAAATGACTATATTTTTTCTATTCGTGGCAGTTTATTTCATGAAAATTGGCTCAGTATTTCAGATTTTAGTTTATTCCATATCAATAAGTATAGCAGTGCCTACTATGCACTTCTCATACGAGCACTTAATTTATGGACTAAATTCATAAAATGACTATATTTTTTCTATTCGTGGCAGTTTATTTCATGAAAATTGGCTCAGTATTTCAGATTTTAGTTTATTCCATATCAATAAGTATAGCAGTGCCTACTATGCACTTCTCATACGAGCACTTAATTTATGGACTAAATTCATAAAATGACTATATTTTTTCTATTCGTGGCAGTTTATTTCATGAAAATTGGCTCAGTATTTCAGATTTTAGTTTATTCCATATCAATAAGTATAGCAGTGCCTACTATGCACTTCTCATACGAGCACTTAATTTATGGACTAAATTCATAAAATGACTATATTTTTTCTATTCGTGGCAGTTTATTTCATGAAAATTGGCTCAGTATTTCAGATTTTAGTTTATTCCATATCAATAAGTATAGCAGTGCCTACTATGCACTTCTCATACGAGCACTTAATTTATGGACTAAATTCATAAAATGACTATATTTTTTCTATTCGTGGCAGTTTATTTCATGAAAATTGGCTCAGTATTTCAGATTTTAGTTTATTCCATATCAATAAGTATAGCAGTGCCTACTATGCACTTCTCATACGAGCACTTAATTTATGGACTAAATTCATAAAATGACTATATTTTTTCTATTCGTGGCAGTTTATTTCATGAAAATTGGCTCAGTATTTCAGATTTTAGTTTATTCCATATCAATAAGTATAGCAGTGCCTACTATGCACTTCTCATACGAGCACTTAATTTATGGACTAAATTCATAAAATGACTATATTTTTTCTATTCGTGGCAGTTTATTTCATGAAAATTGGCTCAGTATTTCAGATTTTAGTTTATTCCATATCAATAAGTATAGCAGTGCCTACTATGCACTTCTCATACGAGCACTTAATTTATGGACTAAATTCATAAAATGACTATATTTTTTCTATTCGTGGCAGTTTATTTCATGAAAATTGGCTCAGTATTTCAGATTTTAGTTTATTCCATATCAATAAGTATAGCAGTGCCTACTATGCACTTCTCATACGAGCACTTAATTTATGGACTAAATTCATAAAATGACTATATTTTTTCTATTCGTGGCAGTTTATTTCATGAAAATTGGCTCAGTATTTCAGATTTTAGTTTATTCCATATCAATAAGTATAGCAGTGCCTACTATGCACTTCTCATACGAGCACTTAATTTATGGACTAAATTCATAAAATGACTATATTTTTTCTATTCGTGGCAGTTTATTTCATGAAAATTGGCTCAGTATTTCAGATTTTAGTTTATTCCATATCAATAAGTATAGCAGTGCCTACTATGCACTTCTCATACGAGCACTTAATTTATGGACTAAATTCATAAAATGACTATATTTTTTCTATTCGTGGCAGTTTATTTCATGAAAATTGGCTCAGTATTTCAGATTTTAGTTTATTCCATATCAATAAGTATAGCAGTGCCTACTATGCACTTCTCATACGAGCACTTAATTTATGGACTAAATTCATAAAATGACTATATTTTTTCTATTCGTGGCAGTTTATTTCATGAAAATTGGCTCAGTATTTCAGATTTTAGTTTATTCCATATCAATAAGTATAGCAGTGCCTACTATGCACTTCTCATACGAGCACTTAATTTATGGACTAAATTCATAAAATGACTATATTTTTTCTATTCGTGGCAGTTTATTTCATGAAAATTGGCTCAGTATTTCAGATTTTAGTTTATTCCATATCAATAAGTATAGCAGTGCCTACTATGCACTTCTCATACGAGCACTTAATTTATGGACTAAATTCATAAAATGACTATATTTTTTCTATTCGTGGCAGTTTATTTCATGAAAATTGGCTCAGTATTTCAGATTTTAGTTTATTCCATATCAATAAGTATAGCAGTGCCTACTATGCACTTCTCATACGAGCACTTAATTTATGGACTAAATTCATAAAATGACTATATTTTTTCTATTCGTGGCAGTTTATTTCATGAAAATTGGCTCAGTATTTCAGATTTTAGTTTATTCCATATCAATAAGTATAGCAGTGCCTACTATGCACTTCTCATACGAGCACTTAATTTATGGACTAAATTCATAAAATGACTATATTTTTTCTATTCGTGGCAGTTTATTTCATGAAAATTGGCTCAGTATTTCAGATTTTAGTTTATTCCATATCAATAAGTATAGCAGTGCCTACTATGCACTTCTCATACGAGCACTTAATTTATGGACTAAATTCATAAAATGACTATATTTTTTCTATTCGTGGCAGTTTATTTCATGAAAATTGGCTCAGTATTTCAGATTTTAGTTTATTCCATATCAATAAGTATAGCAGTGCCTACTATGCACTTCTCATACGAGCACTTAATTTATGGACTAAATTCATAAAATGACTATATTTTTTCTATTCGTGGCAGTTTATTTCATGAAAATTGGCTCAGTATTTCAGATTTTAGTTTATTCCATATCAATAAGTATAGCAGTGCCTACTATGCACTTCTCATACGAGCACTTAATTTATGGACTAAATTCATAAAATGACTATATTTTTTCTATTCGTGGCAGTTTATTTCATGAAAATTGGCTCAGTATTTCAGATTTTAGTTTATTCCATATCAATAAGTATAGCAGTGCCTACTATGCACTTCTCATACGAGCACTTAATTTATGGACTAAATTCATAAAATGACTATATTTTTTCTATTCGTGGCAGTTTATTTCATGAAAATTGGCTCAGTATTTCAGATTTTAGTTTATTCCATATCAATAAGTATAGCAGTGCCTACTATGCACTTCTCATACGAGCACTTAATTTATGGACTAAATTCATAAAATGACTATATTTTTTCTATTCGTGGCAGTTTATTTCATGAAAATTGGCTCAGTATTTCAGATTTTAGTTTATTCCATATCAATAAGTATAGCAGTGCCTACTATGCACTTCTCATACGAGCACTTAATTTATGGACTAAATTCATAAAATGACTATATTTTTTCTATTCGTGGCAGTTTATTTCATGAAAATTGGCTCAGTATTTCAGATTTTAGTTTATTCCATATCAATAAGTATAGCAGTGCCTACTATGCACTTCTCATACGAGCACTTAATTTATGGACTAAATTCATAAAATGACTATATTTTTTCTATTCGTGGCAGTTTATTTCATGAAAATTGGCTCAGTATTTCAGATTTTAGTTTATTCCATATCAATAAGTATAGCAGTGCCTACTATGCACTTCTCATACGAGCACTTAATTTATGGACTAAATTCATAAAATGACTATATTTTTTCTATTCGTGGCAGTTTATTTCATGAAAATTGGCTCAGTATTTCAGATTTTAGTTTATTCCATATCAATAAGTATAGCAGTGCCTACTATGCACTTCTCATACGAGCACTTAATTTATGGACTAAATTCATAAAATGACTATATTTTTTTCTATTCGTGGCAGTTTATTTCATGAAAATTGGCTCAGTATTTCAGATTTTAGTTTATTCCATATCAATAAGTATAGCAGTGCCTACTATGCACTTCTCATACGAGCACTTAATTTATGGACTAAATTCATAAAATGACTATATTTTTTCTATTCGTGGCAGTTTATTTCATGAAAATTGGCTCAGTATTTCAGATTTTAGTTTATTCCATATCAATAAGTATAGCAGTGCCTACTATGCACTTCTCATACGAGCACTTAATTTATGGACTAAATTCATAAAATGACTATATTTTTTCTATTCGTGGCAGTTTATTTCATGAAAATTGGCTCAGTATTTCAGATTTTAGTTTATTCCATATCAATAAGTATAGCAGTGCCTACTATGCACTTCTCATACGAGCACTTAATTTATGGACTAAATTCATAAAATGACTATATTTTTTCTATTCGTGGCAGTTTATTTCATGAAAATTGGCTCAGTATTTCAGATTTTAGTTTATTCCATATCAATAAGTATAGCAGTGCCTACTATGCACTTCTCATACGAGCACTTAATTTATGGACTAAATTCATAAAATGACTATATTTTTTCTATTCGTGGCAGTTTATTTCATGAAAATTGGCTCAGTATTTCAGATTTTAGTTTATTCCATATCAATAAGTATAGCAGTGCCTACTATGCACTTCTCATACGAGCACTTAATTTATGGACTAAATTCATAAAATGACTATATTTTTTCTATTCGTGGCAGTTTATTTCATGAAAATTGGCTCAGTATTTCAGATTTTAGTTTATTCCATATCAATAAGTATAGCAGTGCCTACTATGCACTTCTCATACGAGCACTTAATTTATGGACTAAATTCATAAAATGACTATATTTTTTTCTATTCGTGGCAGTTTATTTCATGAAAATTGGCTCAGTATTTCAGATTTTAGTTTATTCCATATCAATAAGTATAGCAGTGCCTACTATGCACTTCTCATACGAGCACTTAATTTATGGACTAAATTCATAAAATGACTATATTTTTTCTATTCGTGGCAGTTTATTTCATGAAAATTGGCTCAGTATTTCAGATTTTAGTTTATTCCATATCAATAAGTATAGCAGTGCCTACTATGCACTTCTCATACGAGCACTTAATTTATGGACTAAATTCATAAAATGACTATATTTTTTCTATTCGTGGCAGTTTATTTCATGAAAATTGGCTCAGTATTTCAGATTTTAGTTTATTCCATATCAATAAGTATAGCAGTGCCTACTATGCACTTCTCATACGAGCACTTAATTTATGGACTAAATTCATAAAATGACTATATTTTTTCTATTCGTGGCAGTTTATTTCATGAAAATTGGCTCAGTATTTCAGATTTTAGTTTATTCCATATCAATAAGTATAGCAGTGCCTACTATGCACTTCTCATACGAGCACTTAATTTATGGACTAAATTCATAAAATGACTATATTTTTTCTATTCGTGGCAGTTTATTTCATGAAAATTGGCTCAGTATTTCAGATTTTAGTTTATTCCATATCAATAAGTATAGCAGTGCCTACTATGCACTTCTCATACGAGCACTTAATTTATGGGACTAAATTCATAAAATGACTATATTTTTTCTATTCGTGGCAGTTTATTTCATGAAAATTGGCTCAGTATTTCAGATTTTAGTTTATTCCATATCAATAAGTATAGCAGTGCCTACTATGCACTTCTCATACGAGCACTTAATTTATGGACTAAATTCATAAAATGACTATATTTTTTCTATTCGTGGCAGTTTATTTCATGAAAATTGGCTCAGTATTTCAGATTTTAGTTTTATTCCATATCAATAAGTATAGCAGTGCCTACTATGCACTTCTCATACGAGCACTTAATTTATGGACTAAATTCATAAAATGACTATATTTTTTCTATTCGTGGCAGTTTATTTCATGAAAATTGGCTCAGTATTTCAGATTTTAGTTTATTCCATATCAATAAGTATAGCAGTGCCTACTATGCACTTCTCATACGAGCACTTAATTTATGGACTAAATTCATAAAATGACTATATTTTTTCTATTCGTGGCAGTTTATTTCATGAAAATTGGCTCAGTATTTCAGATTTTAGTTTATTCCATATCAATAAGTATAGCAGTGCCTACTATGCACTTCTCATACGAGCACTTTAATTTTATGGACTAAATTCATAAAATGACTATATTTTTTCTATTCGTGGCAGTTTATTTCATGAAAATTGGCTCAGTATTTCAGATTTTAGTTTATTCCATATCAATAAGTATAGCAGTGCCTACTATGCACTTCTCATACGAGCACTTAATTTATGGACTAAATTCATAAAATGACTATATTTTTTCTATTCGTGGCAGTTTATTTCATGAAAATTGGCTCAGTATTTCAGATTTTAGTTTATTCCATATCAATAAGTATAGCAGTGCCTACTATGCACTTCTCATACGAGCACTTAATTTATGGACTAAATTCATAAAATGACTATATTTTTTCTATTCGTGGCAGTTTATTTTCATGAAAATTGGCTCAGTATTTCAGATTTTAGTTTATTCCATATCAATAAGTATAGCAGTGCCTACTATGCACTTCTCATACGAGCACTTAATTTATGGACTAAATTCATAAAATGACTATATTTTTTCTATTCGTGGCAGTTTATTTCATGAAAATTGGCTCAGTATTTCAGATTTTAGTTTATTCCATATCAATAAGTATAGCAGTGCCTACTATGCACTTCTCATACGAGCACTTAATTTATGGACTAAATTCATAAAATGACTATATTTTTTCTATTCGTGCAGTTTATTTCATGAAAATTGGCTCAGTATTTCAGATTTTAGTTTTATTCCATATCAATAAGTATAGCAGTGCCTACTATGCACTTCTCATACGAGCACTTAATTTATGGACTAAATTCATAAAATGACTATATTTTTTCTATTCGTGGCAGTTTATTTCATGAAAATTGGCTCAGTATTTCAGATTTTTAGTTTATTCCATATCAATAAGTATAGCAGTGCCTACTATGCACTTCTCATACGAGCACTTAATTTATGGACTAAATTCATAAAATGACTATATTTTTTCTATTCGTGGCAGTTTATTTCATGAAAATTGGCTCAGTATTTCCAGATTTTAGTTTATTCCATATCAATAAGTATAGCAGTGCCTACTATGCCACTTCTCATACGAGCACTTAATTTATGGACTAAATTCATAAAATGACTATATTTTTTCTATTCGTGGCAGTTTATTTCATGAAAATTGGCTCAGTATTTCAGATTTTAGTTTATTCCATCTCAATAAGTATAGCAGTGCCTACTATGCACTTCTCATACGAGCACTTAATTTATTGGACTAAATTCATAAAATGACTATAATTTTTTCTATTTCTGCAGTTTATTTCATGAAAATTGGCTCAGTATTCAGATTTTAGTTTATTCCATACAAAGTTATTTCATGAAAAATTGGCTCCAGTATTTCAGATTTTGTTTATTCCATATCAATAAGTATAGCAGTGCCTACCTATGCACTTCTCATACGAGCACTTAATTTATGGACTAAAATTCATTAAAATGAATA